>OX387244.1:98348542-99548542 GCA_947561735.1 Cenchrus americanus
AGGCGTTATCTTCGGGTTAGTGTCGGGACCATATTCCGCACCGACAACGAGCGCGCGCGGGAGTTGGGCAAACGTGCCGCCGACCGCATCAACGCCGACTTCAACGTCGACCACCCGGACACGCCTCCGCGGCGAGCGAGCTTATCGCCGCCGCAACGCCGCTCCGCGGCCATGCCGGCCCTCAAAGCCCGAGGGCGCGAACCTCGCACCGCTTGGTGTGCACTCTCGAGCGGCGGCCGTCCAACGGTCGAGAGCTCGGCGTCATGCATCCCCGCCAACGGGGGGACGCACGAGGCGACGGGGCCGCGCAGGGGGCGAACCCTCGTCCATGCGGTGAAGCACGGGGTGACCCGCCAACCCGGGACGCACGCCGCCAAGGAGCGGCTCCTCGACACGCGGAGGGCAACCGGGACCGGCGACGCCCGTAACATCATCAACGCTCGGCGTACGAGCAAGGCGGATGCGCGAGCGCGGCATACTACCACCCTCGACGGGGTGGACGTTACGGCAGCCGATGAGGACCGCTCTCCGACGCGGAGCCCCGGGACCCGTGTGTTCGACCGGGGAGATCCGCGTGGCGGCCTTCCCCCGAGCGCTTCCGCCGGCCCACGACCATTGTCAAGTACAACGGGGAAACGGATCCCCGCGTGTGGATCAACGATTACCGCCTAGCATGCCGGCCGGGCGGGGGCCACCCGGCCGCCCGAGGTCATCATCCGCAACCGCGCCTTTTGCACCTCGGCGGATTCGGCCCGGACGTGGCTCGAGCACCGCCGGCCAGCCCGCGATCCATACCCGGGACGATGCGGTTCGCACGTTCGTGGGCAACTTCCCAGGGCACGTACATGCACCACCAGGGAACTCGGGACCTCGCGCTCCGCACCCGGAAGCCCACGGCGAGTCGCTCGGACCTTCATGCGCGCGCTGCTCCAAGCGCCGCACGGAGCTCCCCAAACGTGGCGCAATCCGAGATTGTGCATGCCTTCCTCGAGGGCACCACGTGCCGGGATCTCGTGCGGGAGGGGCGGGGCGCCGCCCGCCGCGGACTCGAACAAGCCGTTCGACATCGCCACTAGCTTCGCCTCGGAGAAGAGGCCGTGGGGGGCAATTTTCGACGGCAAGAAGGGCAAGCGCCGACGACGGCCGCCCGCGGAGGGCGCAAGTCCGAGGGAGCACCACCGAAGGACAAGCGGGGCAAGAAAGGGAAGGCCGCGCCGCGAGGCGCGCGAGCGGGGCGCGCGCGATGACGCCGAGGCCCTGTCGTTGACCCGGCTCGACGAGGCCCTCGACCAGGCCCCTCGAGGTCGGGGGGTGTTCGATGACATGCTGAAAAAGCCATGTCCATACCACAAGACCCCGGTGAACCACACCCTCGAGCAATGCGACATGCTCAAAAAATTCTACGGTCGCGCGCCGCCGCAAAGGACGCGGAGGCCAAGAAGGACGAAGGAGATGGGGCGGCGGCTTCCCCGCCGTGGAGAACGTGTTCCTCATCTTCGGGGACCAGACCGTCGACATGTCGAGCCGCCGGCCGCAAGCGGAGCGCACGAGGTCCTCGCCGCGGAGAGGGCGCATCCCTCCTTCCTTGACCGGTCGGAGGATGCCATCACCTTCGACCGTGAAGACCACCCGAACCGCATCCCCAACCCGGGTCAATAGCCTCTAGTGGTCGACCCGGTCGTGGGAACGCGCGGTTCTCGAAGGTCCCGATGGACGGGGGCAGCGCCCTCAACATCCTCTATGCGCACACCGCCGCGCCTGCAGGGGGATCGGGTTGGACCAGGTCGTGGCCCGAGACGACGCCGTTCCATGGCGTCGCGCCAGGCAAGCGCGTCCCGCCCTCGGGGCGATCGACCGCCGGTTTGGTTCGGCACTCCCGAGCAATTTCCGCAAGGAAATGCTCACCTTCGAGGTGGTGGGGTTCCGGGGGGGCGCCTACCACGCCATACTTGGGCGGCCCTCGCTACGCCAAGTTCATGGCCGTGCCTAACTACACTTACCTCAAGATGAAGATGCCGGGACCAAACGGCGTCATCATTGTGGGCTCATCCATCGAGCACGCGTTCGATTGCGACGTCGAGTGCGAGAGCACGCGGAAGCGCCGGCGCCGGATGAAGCCGGTGACCACCTTGGAGAAGATGGTCAACGAGGACCTCGACTCCACCACCAAGCACGCCGGCAACTTCGAGGGCCGCGGAGCGGCACCAAGGAGGTGCCCTCGACCCGCTGCGCCCGAGGGCAAGGCGTTGAGGGTCAACTCCACCCTCGACCCAAAATAGGAAGTGGTGCTCGTCGACTTCCTCCGCGCCAACGCCGACATCTTCGCGTGGAGCCCCTCGGACATGCCGTGCATCTCGAGGGAGGTCGCCAAGCACTCCCTTGACATCCTCGCCTCATTCGCGCCGTGCGGCAACGGCTCCGCCGCTTCGACGAGGAGCGGCGGCGGGATGCGAGCTACTTTGCTTTGCCACGCATCGATCAAATTGTTGATTCAACAACCGGGTGCGAGCTACTTTGCTTCCTTGATGCCTACTCCGGTATCATCAAATAAAGATGAAGGAGTCCGATCAGCTCACGACTTCATTCATCACGCCGTTCGGGGATGTTCTCGCTACGTCACGATGCCGTTCGGCCTCCGAAACGCGGGTGCAACGTATCAACGCTGCATGCAACACGTTTTCGGAGATCACATCGGCGAACGGTTGAGGCGTACATAGACGACATCGTCGTAAAGACCGGAAGGCGGGCGACCTGGTTGGCGACCTCAACACCGTGTTCGGCTGCCTACGGGCCAATGGGGTCAAATCAAACCCCGAAAAATGTGTCTTTGGTGTGTCGCGAGACATGCTCCTAGGATACATAGTCTCCCAACGGGCATCGAGGCCAACCCCGAGAAAGTTTTGCAGCCCTCGAACGGATGGGTCCGACTCGGGACCTCAAAGGGGTGCAAAAGGTGTTGGGGTGCCTTGCTACCTTGAGCCGCTTCATCTCACCCGGCTCGGCGAGAAAGGCTTGCCCCTCTATCGCCTCCTCAAAAATCATGAGCACTTCTCCGGACCGCCGAGGCCCAAGACGCGCTCGACAAGCCGAAGGCATCCTTAACCCACGCCCGATCCCCGCCCGCCGCGGGACGGCCGAACCTCTGCAGCTCTACGTGGCCGCAACCACCCGGGTGGTCGGGCGCCGTAATTGTGGTAGAGCGCATGGAGGAAGGGGCACGCCCGCCGGCCCGGCGGCCGGTGTACTACATCGGCCGAAGTCTTGTCCGACACCAAGACGCGCTACCCTCAAGTCCAAAAGCGCTGTACTGCGCGGTGGTCCTCGCGCGCGCAAGCTCCGCCACTACTTCGAGGCCCACCCCGTCACGGTGGTCTCCTCCCCTTCCCGGCCGGGGGAGATCATCCGCAACCCGCACGCAGCGGGCGGGGATCGCCAAGTGGTCGGTGGAGTTGATGGGCGAGACGCTCGCCTACACCCCGCGCAAGGCCATCAAATCCCGCATCCCGGCGAATTTTGTTGCCGAATGGACGGACACGCAATTGTCGCCACCACGGCATCCAGCGAGTGCCGGACTCGTATTTCGATGGGTCGTTGATGAAAACGGGGGTGGGCGCGGGCCTGCTCTTCGTGTCACCCCTCGGGGAGCACATGCGGTACGCAGTGCGCCTCCACTTCCCCGCGTCAAACAACATGGCTGAGTACGAGGCCCTCCTTTGCGGCCTCAAGATCGCCATTGAAATAGGCGTCAAGCGCCTCGATGTGCGGGGGGATTCGCAGCTCGTGATTGACCAAGTCATGAAAAATGCGAGCTGCCACGACGACAAGATGGAAGCGTACTGCAAAGCCGTGCGAGCCCTCGAGGACAAATTCTACGGCATCGAGCTCAACCACGTGCCCCACTGGGTACAATGAGGAGGCGGACGAGGCGGCCAAGATCGCGTCCGGCGGATCACCGTTCCCCCAAACATTTTTGCTCGAGATATCGTCCAGCCCTCCGTCCCCCTCGAGCCACACCCCTCGAGCGCGCGGAACCCTCGGGGCTCCCTCGAATCCGGCGGGTGCGGAGCCCATGGATGAGGACCCCTCGAACGAGGTGTATGTGCTCTCCCTCCTCGAGGGGTACGGCGCCGACGAGGCCGATGTGATGGATGTCGAGCCGCCCCCGCCAAGGCGGATTGGCGCGACAAGTATGTCGCCCGGATGGCTCGAGGGGAACTCCCTCGGACCGGGCCGAGGCCGGGCGCATCGCCGGGGATGGCCAAGTCCTTTGCCCTCGTCGACGGCGAAGCGTACAAGCACGCCGCCTCGGCATCCTGCGGCGATGCGTGCCCATCCCCGAGGGGCGCGAGCTCCTCGGGACATTCATGCGGGAATCCGCGGCCATCACGCCGCACCCCGCACCCTTGTAGGCAATGCGTTCCGTCAAGGCTTCTGCGGCCTACCGCGGTCGCGGATGCCGGCGAGATCGTGCGCACCGCGAAGGGTGCCAATTCTACGCCCGCAAATCCAACCTTCTGCTCATGTCCTGCAGACCATCCCCATAACATGGCCTTTCGCCGTGTGGGGGCTGGACATCGTCGGGCCCCTGCGGAAGGCGCCCGGGGGCTTCACCCACTTGTTGGTCGCGATCGACAAATTTTCCAAGTGGGTAGAAGTGCGCCCCATTACGAATCTCAGGGCAGAGCAAGCGGTGACGTTCTTCACCGACATCGTCCATCGTTTCGGAGTACCAAACTCCATCATCACCGACAACGGGTCCCGGTTCACGGGCGGGGAAATTCACGGAGTTCGCGACAAATTCCACATCCGTGTGGATTGGGCGGTCGTGGCGCAACCACGAACTAACGGCCAAGTAGAGCGTGCCAATGGCATGATCCTACAAGGCCTTAAGCCCGAATCTTCGACCGGTGAATAAGTCCGGTCGGAAATGGCTCCGGGGAGTTACCCGGCGGTCGTGTGGAGCCTAAGGACCACCCCAAGCGAGCCCCCTTGGGGTTCACCCCATTTTTTCTAGTCCATGACGCGAGAGGTCGTCCTCCCCACGGACTTAGAATACGGGTCACCCGGGGTATGAGGCTACGACGAAGACGCCAACCGGCGAGCCCACGAGGACTCCTTGGACCGGCTAGATGAAGCACGCCTCGTGGCCTCGATGCACTCCGCAAGATATCATCGGTCCCTCAAGCGCTACCAGGCATGGAAGATACGTCGGCGGGACTTCAGTGAAGGGGATTTGGTCCTAAGGCTACGCCAAGACAACCGAGGACGCCACAAGCTATCACCTCCGTGGGAGGGGCCCCTACTTCGTAGTGAAAGTGCTCAAGCCGGCACGTACAAGGCGGCCAATGAGGACGGTGAAGAACTCACCAACGCTTGGAACATCCAACAGCTACATCGCTTCTATCCCTAGCTAGGATTTCCAAGTCTTTTGTTGTAAACCACGTAACCAGCACCCCAGTTGGTGACAACCATGTAAACATCACCAGTTTAATAAAAGTGCAACTCGGCTTTCCCCTGAAACCCAAGTTACCCTCGGGGGCTACTACGGGGGGCATCCCCCCCCCCCCCAAATGGTCCCATTTTTTCGCAAAAAAGAAACAACTTACGCGCACTAGGCATGTTTTCACTTCGGCCGCGAGCAAAATTCGAACGGGGCGCGGGCGACCTAGCGGAAATGACGCGCGAGCCGAAGATAGCCTACGCCTCCGCGGGGATACGGCCCTTCTCTCTTGCCTCCAACCCGGCGGGCCACCCGCGAAAATCGAACTCCCCTAACTAGAATTTACTCGGGAAGAAGGAGAAACAAAAAAGCGCGATAAAGACATCATTCCCTTTTGACAAACGTTCGAAGAAAAAGTGATATGTTTATTTACAAGGCCACACGGCCAGCACACTAATGCATAAACAAAAAGGGCCTAGTGCCCGGCTGTCTTCAGGCTGGAGGAGCGGCGGCATCAACGGCATCTGGGAAGAGGAACTCCTCGAAGGCCTCGGCAAGCGCCCCGGCGGCGTCGGCGGCTAACGCGTCCACGCGCTCCATCGCCACCTCGTCCTCGACACCCTCGGGGACGACGTAACCCTCCGCCAGCGCCTCGAAGTTGACCTCGTAATGAGATCGCACCACCCCGAGGGCCTTCTGGACGCCGAGATGCAGCGCCGGCGCATGCGCCGGTGACGTGCCGCCGAGGGCGCGCGGGCGGGCGGCCGGCCGAACTACCCGGCCGCGCCTCGCCCTCCTCTACGGCTGGCGGGTCTCGAGGGCGCGGTGCGCAACTCCGGCGGCTCTCGCTCGGAGGAGTTGTAGGAGGTCCGCAGCGCCTCGGCCCGCTCGGTCGCGTGCCCCGGCGCGGTGCGCAAGCCGAAGTTGCCCGGTAAGAAAGGGATCAAAAAAAGGGGGCGAACCCTCTAAGAGAAAACCAGCAAAACGAGAGTCAAATAGCGACTTATCTTCGACTTGCTTCCTCTCCACCTCGAGGGTGCGGCGCCGGCCTCAACCGCTGCTCAAGGCCCTTGATGGTCTCGCCTTGATCCCGGAGGGCCGGCTCACGGCTCGCGCTCGTGATGCCGGAGCACCATCGGCTCGCCCTCGAGCTTCGAGAACTCGTGTTCCCGCCCCTCCGGGCGACCTCGCGCCGCCTCGCGAGCGACGCGCTCTCGCTCAGGTCGACCGGCCGGGGCGTCGGCAAGGGCGCCCCGCTCCGCCGGAGCCGCCCCTCGGCCCCTCGGCGGGCGGTACGCTCTGCGGGGAGGGCGGTCCTCCGCGACGGCGAGCGCCGCAACCTTGGCGTCGAGGGCGGCTTTCAAATCGTTGGCCTCCTTGGCCTCTCGCTCGAGCGTGCGCGCCCGCTCCTCGCCCCGGCTCGCCGAGCTCGCGCCTCCCGAAGCAACGAGTGGAGCTCCGGGTTGTCGTTGCGGATGCCGGCCACCTCCGTCTCCCGCTGAGCGCCGGCGTGCGCATCCTCTCCGAGTCCGCCCGCGCCTCGCCGTAGCGCCTCATCCCGGTCGATGAGGGCGTGCAAACCATCTCGAGGGTGGAGGGGCGCGCCGGGTCTCCGCCTTGCGCTCTCATGGAGCCGATCGCGCGAGGCCATGGCCCGTATGACGAGCCGGCCGTCCGGAGTCCTCGGGCGTCGGCGGGAGCACGTCGAAGGCGTCGCACCGCTCCCGGAGCCGGCGAGCTCGGCGCTCACCACGATCGAAGGCGCCGTACTTCTCACGGGTGCGGTGCTCGAGCTCCTGTCACCAACAAGTCAAAACACAGCAAGCATCACGCTGCAAGGATCGCGCACGAAACGAGAAAAACAAAGAAACAAGCAACGGCTCCCCACCCGGAAGACGCACCATGTGGGGCCGCCGTGGATCCTCGGCGCCTCGTTCAACGCTCGGTCGAGCGCGGTGCCGTGGTTGCGGAGCTCTCCCCCATAGCTCCTGCTCCCCACGGGCGTCGGCAAACGCGGGCGGATCGCCAACGAGCCCCTTTACCGGGCGGAGCGGCCGGTGCGGGGAAGACGAGGCCTCGGCACCGTGCCCTCGGCCTCCGCCACCATGTGGCCCTCCCGCCGCCGCACGATAGCCCCCTCTCGGGACTCGGGGGGACGACGTGGGGAAACTCACCCACTGGGTCCCACCGGGCGGCGGGGAGTCGTCGTCGGGATCTCCACCACCGCCGCCGGGAGCCGCCGGCGGGTGCCGCCCCTGCGTCGCCTCCGTCGACGCCTCCGCCCGCGCCTCTCGTAGCCGCGGACTCTCGCCGCGCGCGCGGCGGCCACCGCTTCGGCCGCGCCTCCGCGACCGCGAGCGCCGGCTCGCCCTCCATGACCGGCGCCACGGGGTTGCGCCCCCACCACGGCCGGCGCCGCGGGCCGCGCCTCCACCACGGCCGGGCGCCCGCCGCTCCTCGACGGCCGCCGGCCGCGACGCGGCGGAGCGGTCCCGCCGGGCCGTGGCCTCGGGGCCTCGGGCGCACCCCCGCGAGCCCTCACCCGCCGCGGCCGCCGCGCTCGCCCCCCGCCCGTGGCGCCCTCGACGAGCGTCGCCGGGTGGGGATGGACGCGTCCGCCCTTAGCACCTTGGCCGGTGCGAGGGGAGGCACGGTCGGCACCACCCTGCGAAGACACGAACACGCGGTCGAACATTGGTTGTCAAGAACGCAACCCCCGCGAGAAGAGCAAGACCCTCACCTCGAAGAAGAGAAGGCGTGCTTCCTCTTCCTCGACGTCCCGGTAGATGACGCCGGCGCGGCCGGCGCGGCCGCCGCCGCGTCTCCGGCCGCCCTCCGCCGCGCGCGCGGATCCCGCCCCGCGCGCGGGCGCGCTCGTTGCGCGCACCCTCCGCGGCGCGCACCGGCGTCTCCGCGGCCCGCGCCGCTCCTGTCGTCGATTGCACGGCGGCGGGCGCCTCCGCGCCCGCCCCCAGGCGATCTTCTGCTCTAGCTGCCGGAGGGCGGCTCGGCGGCGGGGGGCAGGCTCCCACCGTCGGGGAGGCCACCGCCCCCCGGCCTCTTACTCCTCCGAGGACGAGTAATCCTCGGTCCCGGGGAAGAGAGTCCCTGCTGCTCGCCGCGGCCGGTACTCTTCGTTCGGCGCTCGCGACACTCGCGGTGTCACTTTGCGCGCTCCTTCTTGCGTGCCGCCCGCTCCCGCTCCCGGCGGCGCGACGCTCGACCAAGCGCGAGAGAATGGGGAGTGGGCGGGTCGGACTTCGCGCGCTCGGGCTCACCATTTGCGAGCGAAACATCGAAGCGCGTCGGCAACTTCGAAATATCGGCAAGATCAAGAATAGAACCAAGAATTCTACTCACCCGGCGGGCCGGTGGGGAGCATCTCGAGGTCCCACAAGGACCGGTCGCCGCGCAGGGACCGGGTGTCGATGGCGCTCTGCGCCCGTGTGGCCGCGTACTCCCGCGGGAGGGGGCTCGGAAGCATCCGCGACCTCACCAGCGCGACGGGGTTCGTCGTCTCCGTCATCTCGAAGATGCGGAGCGGCCTCTCCATCAGGGGGACGACCCGCCGGTGGTGGAGGAAGGCGAGGACGGTCGCCGCGGTCAGCCCGCGCGCCGCCGGGTTCCTCGGCGTGGCCGGGAGCGAGTCCAGCGCCTCCGATGCGAAGGCGGGGACACGCCGTGGCTCCGGGGAGTCGGGCCTCTTCCGGAGCACCGGGCCGGTGTAAGGGGGGGAGGCCGGGCTCGGCGTTGCGAAGGTAGAACCACCCCCGCTCCCAGCCGGCGTTGTTGGTCGTCATGGTACAAGGGATGTAGTCGTCCTTGTCTTGCGCCCCGCAAGGCGAGCGACATGCCGCCGGCGTGCACCGCGCGGCGGGTCCTCTGCTCCGTCGTCGGCTGCGTGAACAGCTCCGCGCGGAAGAGGTGTATCCAGAGATCCCAATTCACTGGGATCCCTAGATACCCCTCGCAAACGCCCACGAACGTGGCCGCCTGCGAAATCGCGTTCGGCGCGAAGTTGTGCAACTCCACGCCGTAGTGGTGGCAGAGCGCCCGCATGAAGCGACTCGCCGGCGCGGCCGAGGCCGCGCTCGTGGAAGAGGGTGAAGCTCACCACGTAGCCGCTCGGCAGGTTGGGCGCGTGGTCCCCGGCCGGCGGCACGATCCATTCGGCCGGCCGGCCCTCCTCATTCACCGCCAGCGCCGGCGGACACCAGGTCGCCTAGGGCCAGCCGCGTCACCGATGAGCGCTCGCACGCGTACGAGTCGACGATCACGAGGGGGCGGAAGAGGCACCATGAGGAAAGGCATGGGATCTGGGAACAAAGGACGGGAAGGAGAAGAAGAGCTCCGACGGCGAAAGGGCGCGGTGGCGAGAACGAGACAGAGGCAGGAGCGCGGGGGGCAAGAATGGCGACTGCTAAGGTAAAAACCGCTGTTTTCCCCTCTCCTCAAATTTATAAGCCGCGGGCGTGCTCTCCGGAGCGCACGTCCCGCGCGTATTAACTTGCGCAGGGGAATCTTTTCTCACTGACGGGCGGGCCCCACCACGACCACGGCGGCCACGCCACCGCGGACGGGCCATCATCACGGCGTAGAACCGGAGGGGCCGTGGCGGGCGGTCACGTCCGCCTCGCCCATGCCGCCCACTACGCGCGCGGTCGCGGCACCATAAAAAGGCGCGCCCGCGGTGCGAAACCGCAGCCTCGACTGCGAAGCATTAAATGGCCCGGCCCCTTACCAAGTTAGGAGGACCCTCGAGCGGCACGAGCCCCTGGCTCAGAAAAATTCAACCCTCGAAGGGTGCAACGCATCAGACGGTCACCTCGGGGCCCGTTTGAGGTAAAACAGACGCGACGGTACCTCTCGGTGCGTTGTCTTGCGATCGGCGCCTCGAGGGCTGACATGGTCGGGGACCCTCGAGGATTCGCAGATGCCAAGACGGGAGCGCTTAGCCGCCACCCCGCACCATTCTGCGATCGGCGCCTCGAGGGCCGACATGGTCGTGGACCCTCGAGGATTCGCGGATGCCAAGACGGGAGTGCTTAGCCGCCACCCCGCACCATTCTAGCGATCGGCGCCTCGAGGGCCGACACGGTCTCGAGGGCCGACACGGTCGGGGGCCCTCGAGGATTCGCGGATGCAAAGACGGGGCCGCCTAGGCGCCACCCCCGCACGGCCCTCCGATCGGAGGTTCGAAGCCCGACCCTCGACGGGTTCGAACGGTGCACCCCGATCACCGAGTCGGGGACGGCGAGGGCACGCGCATTCGAGCCGTTCCTCGAGCCCGCCGGCTCGAGGGTGCCCCACATGTCGTGTTCGAGAGCCGGTGAGGGCAGCCTAGCGGGGGATCCCACCGAGGGGAGAGCTTCCGCGCCCTCGGTCCCTAGCGAACGTGACCGAGCCCCACCTAGCAAACCCACGCGAGCGCTTTAATGGACGTGTCTCCGGACCACGTAGCCTACCCTTATCGAACGGAGCATGGGCGTCCACTCGAACCACCCACTAACGGCTCAACGAGGTATCCGCAATCCGCGACCCGACCGATGGGGGTTGCGGAAACCTCACCCTCCGTCCCGCGGAGGGACGGCGAGGGCGCGTTAAAAAACAAGTCGCGAGCTCTACTCGATCGCCTCGAACGGGCCCAGTGCTCGGGGGCTCGACGCACGGCTACACCTCCCGGATTGCACCGACCGCGGATAGAGACGGCGGCCGCGCGCATCACCGAAGCCGGCCGAAACATTGCCGACACCGGTTGAGACATGTACCACGCCCTCGACCAAGTCTCGCGGTAAAACCCCCCGCAGAGCGCCCGCGCTCCTACGAGGCTTCGGGGGGCTAGACCCGCGGTCCGTCGACGCGGCCCCACGGAAAGCGTTCGCAAACCAGGGGGAAGGACGTCCTATCAGTAGGCTCTAGCATCTGCGGGAGCCTAAACGGCGAACCCGCAGATGCTCGGGGGCTACTGTCGGGGACAGCCCTAGGGGTCCCCTTAAACAACTGGGGAATCCCCACTTAAAACCCGCAACAAGCCAAAGCCAAACGCGCCTCGCTTAAACACGCAGGGCATGGCCCACGCCACGGTGGCCCTAACGGCCCACCAAAGCGGCCCACTCAAAGATCCCCTCGAGCAGGCTCCGCCTCGCTCGAGGGCACACGCCTCCCTCGGGTGGGCTCCGCCCGTTCGAGGGGGGGTGCGCTACCCTCGAGCGAGGCTCCGCCTCGCTCGAGGGTCCGCGCCGCCCTCGAGCGGGCCCGCCTCGCTCGAGGGGTGCTCCGCACGCGCACGCCCGTTCCCCGTACGCGGGTACGGGCATTTAATGTTCGACAATGGTGGGGCGGCGCCATCATGCGCCTGGGACTCGCGCCCCGGTTCTGTTGCACCAACTCCCTAGGAGGGAACCCATCCCCGCCACTGTGGGGGACTGTGCGACGTGGCCGGTGCCAGTCCCGTGACGCCGCGCCGCCTACTCCGGTACGGCTAACGCGCCGAGCCCTCGAAGGGGGGCCGGCCGCACCCTCGATTTACTTTCCCGTGACTTTGCAGGGTTAGGTCAAGGCGTTAGGCCGGTGGGACGCCATCCCTGCCACTGTTAGCGGCATGGTGGCCGTCCCCGCGCGTACAACCCCACGCCAGGCACTGTGGTAACAGCTCCGGCGCTATGGAGCGTGCGGGAATGGGACGCCGCCATGCCGGCCCCTGTATCCTGTACGGATCGACGTCAGAAACCCCCTCGAGCCCGTCTGAAGACATCACGGCCATCCGCTGCACTCCTATCCTCGAAGCTACCACTGTTCGGGTACAAGATACACCATGATGGCCAGATCGCGGCAAGGACCGTCAAGGCGGCCGCCTACTCTACGGCACAGCACACCACGTTTCCCAATGTAGCTAAATAGCGCGGCATACATGTAATTCGCTCTCTCCTTGGTCTATAAAAGGAAGATGAACTCCCCCGTCGCAGGGGACAACGGCATAGAAGACAACAAGTCGGGACACGACACACCAGGCACTTACTCTCCCATTCTCCCACAATATCTTTAGCCACTTCACCAGGGACTTGGAAGCCACGCTTCCTCTCCCGCCTTGCTTGTAGCAGCCCCACTACAGGCACCCCGGTGCTGAGCAATATAGTGCCTCGAGCACGCCGCTGCTGGACGTACGGCCCCTCGGCCGGAACCAGGATAAACTTTGTGTCCTTGATTGCTTAGCATCGACCATTGAGGGATCAACCTTGGCGCTCATTATTGGTTAGTGTCGGGACCACATTCCGCACCGACACTTGTCACACCCGAATTTAAGGCCAAATCCGAATGCAAGAATACATGTGCGCCAGGATCAAGTTACACACATGCATCGATGCAGTGCATACCAAAACACAGTGTAAAGCGTAAAGAGAGTATTAAACAGTTACTACATGACCGAATGTCTCAACTAAACAATCGTTCGAGTAGCTAACAGCGGAAAAGAAACACATGCAGAAGTCCTCCACAGGCAACTGACTGGAGAACGAATGCCTAGAACTCATCGAACTCTTCATGGATATCCTCAAAGCGTCCATCTGAGCAGCAGCCGGGTAGTGTAGATGCAAATAAAGGAACAACAAGCATGAGCACATGTCGTACTCAGCAAGGGAAAGTTCTATAACAACATGCAAGGCTTTATGGTGGAAGCTGATGGTTCATAAGCAAGTCAGCATTTTAGTTGGTCAAGTTTTATTAAGCAACTGTTACTAGCAAGTGAAAGTATATACCAAACCCGAATAATAGAATGCAACAGATCCATAGAATGTAATGCACAAGTTTAAAAGTTCCATCTTCCATAAATTAATCATGTGAGGGTCCAGGCAGCCCTTGACCGTGGGCACGGCTAACTAGTCAGTTTTACACTTTGCAGAGGTCGTACATCTTTACCCACAAGTCGCGTAAAAGTCCCGAAGAACTTTAGACCCAACCATGCGATGCTAGCTAGGCATCATACCACACTACCGAGGTGTGATTGCATAGGGACGCTACGAGGCCGTTACAAAGATCCCCAGATGTAGGCTGCCCGCTAGGTTACCTGGTCAGTGCAACGTATAAAGCTCCCGGACGAGTACCATGTCTTAGCTAAGCCCACACCTACGCCCGAGCAGGTCCATACGCCACTACCCGCCAGCCCCCAACCCTTATCAGGTAAAGCATACCTAACACCTAGTTCACTAATTAATAAGCCAAGACAGATACATATGTCTTGTGGTTGCACTGTTTTCCTGGGTGGTTGCTCCATGTTCCGATTAACAAGCATAAAGTGTTCTTGCATTACATGAATGATAGCATAAATAAATCCATATTAACAAGTGTTCATTAAACCACCCGAAACCACGTAAGTGCTAGCATGTGCTACCCAACATAAAGTAAACCCAGGTTGATCAAGGCACAGGATAACAAAGCTAGTCGAACCTTAGCAATAGGACCCATCAATTTAATGCATAGCAATAATAAATAACAGTTTAATTAAAATGCATGTTGTAATAGGATTAACGGGAATGCAGCAAGGACTTGCCTTCTACCAGCACCGGAAACTGCTCAGGGTCTTGGTAATCTTCAACAGCAGCGAAGTCCCCGAAATGCTCGTACTCTACGCTCCACACATTCACATACAAGCATACAATGGAAACAAATAAGAAACAGTACACCAATCATCTCAAACAGAAGTAAAAATAACAGAAAACTATTCTACTCGTCGAGACGATCGCGTGGATATAAAGAACGCTAAAAATGGAGCTAAAACGACTAAGTTATGGCTAAAACAAGTTTTAGGGCTAATCTGTAAATAAAAAATGAAGTTTCGGGCTAAACTGAAGAAAATAGGACCTAATCGTAAAGATTTCCTAAGGGGGAAGGACCGGGTTGCAATTTTAGAAAAACTCAGGGCTTTATTTGCAAAAGCGCGCAATTAACGTTAGGGGGATGGATCTGACCCATCGGATCAAGATCCGACGGCCGAGATCTAAAGCGGGCGCGGCTTGACCGATAGGCGGGTTTGACCGGGGTCCAATCTAATCTGAGCCGTTGATTTAAGATCCGGCGGTCCAGAACTTGAGCAGGCGGCTGGCGGCGGCACGTGGCCGGCGGCGAGCGGAACGCGGCGGCGCGGGGGCGGCGGGCTCGGCGGCGTGGTCACGAAATTGAGCTGGGGTGCTCGAATTGACCCGCGGGCTTCACCTGAACGTAGCATGCAGTACCACAAACTCAACTAAGGCATCAAAGCTAGCTCACCGACGACGACGATGCGAAGCTCGAAAAGGCGGGCGGCGGCGGCGGGTCTCCAGCGAGGTCGAACGGCCAATGCAAGGACCGGCGACGCGAACCAGCGGCGCTCGCGACTTGATCTCGATCTCGCGAAGCTCTCGAGGTACTCCTCGACGGTGAAGAGGCAACGATGCAGCGGCTTGAAGGCGTGGTGGCGCTAGGTTTTGCGGACGGGGGCGCACAGGAGCTCTGAGGCGGCTAGGGTTTCGGGTAAGGGGCCCCAAGGGTGCGGATGGCGCCTTGAATAGGCCGGGGCCACGTCCTGGCACGCGGGCCCGAGGGAAAGGCGGCGGGGCACGGACGCCGAGTCGGACTCGGCCCCGACTCGGACGCGGTGCGGCGGCGGCGCGGGGGGAAGGGATGACGGGTGGGGGCCACCCGTCGGCCCGCGAGCGGGCGCGCGCGGGGAGTGGGCCGGGCCGGGCCGCTTGCGCTTGCTGGGCTGGGCTGCTGCGGCGAGGAGGGAGGTGATGCGGCCGGCGGGGAAAGCTGAGGGGGCGCGAGCGGACTTCGCGAACTAGGCTGAGCACTGAAGAGGAAGGTGGGCTGCAGGGCTGGAGCAAGGGGTTTAGGCGGCGGTTGTCTTCTTTTTTTTCTTTTTTCCTAATTTTGCTTCCTTCTAAAACAAACAAACAAATTTGAATTCAAATCAAGATTTGAATCCAAACACCCAAAAACAATGCAACGGCATGAATGCAACAGTAAACTCCTATATTTCATTAATTAATTAAGAAAAATGATTAAATGTCTATAAAAACACAATATCCTTATATTCCTTAAATGAGTACGCACTGTTGCTAAGCAAATTTTAATTAAACACAAGAAGTGGAATTTAGGGTGTTAGACCCCTCCACCTTGATGTATCGGTGGCGTTCGGAATAGCCACCTTCGATCCATGCGCCGACTCTGTGCGTTGCTGGGTCGCCGGGTTGCATCGCGGCGCGAAATATTGTCGCCAATGAAAAAGTATATGCCCTCGACAAAAGAGAGGTTGTTCCTCACTGTTAGAATGCGTGAGAAACTGTTGCCATCGTCGTGGCGATGAAGACGGGTAGTCACCACTGATTTGCGACCCCATCATCTCCTCCTCGAGCCTTCCTTGGGCACCCCCGCCTGCCGCTTATGCGCGAGCGGCGTGAGGTCCAATTTAAGTCAGCAATTGTAAATCAACCGATTATAAAAGCTTAAATTGGCACTTTGCATTGACAATGCATCTCCTCTCCAGTATAAGCTCAGGTAGAATAATCCGGGTTTTCCTACAGCGCACTTGAGCAACTTTTTGCGAACATGCATGCTAAGAATTTTTGCTACTAGTTTTAAATGGATTTGCACGGTACAAGCAGAGAGCTCTTTCTTTCTTTTCCTACTCAACACGTGCGATACGAGAGTACACCGCTAAATAATTCCGTTGATCACATACGCACGTAACTGTGTACACTTGATCGATCATTAGTTGGACCATGCATGTAGTAGGATTAGGCACTCTAATGATCGATCACGTGCGCCATACACACGAACGGCTGCCGAACTTTTCTCCTGTAGCTAGCTAGCTAGCTTGACACGTGTACGCGCTGATGTGTGCACCTATATTTCCTGTAACTTTCGTAGATATATCGCTCGGTGCATCTTTCCGGTGATGTAGCACGCACCAAATCTCAATTAAAAAACTGTGTGTGATGCATCAAAGTGCACACACAACCTGTTGGTTCAAAATCCGGGGGAAAAGGATACGGAAAGATCTGCCGAAGGCAACCAAAACAAGCAACCCCCGTGCTTAAAGGTGATGGCAAGGCTAGAGCGGCCGGCCGGCGCGCGCGCGGCGCGGGGCACGTACGGAGGTGGAGGAGCGGCCACGCACGGCTCCTCACAGGTCACGCGCGCGACGGCCGGCCGCGGCCGGTCCCCTGCCCGGCGCAGCGCGGCGGCCGGGAGAGCTAGCTGGTGTCGCGTCACACCACGTCTGGCGTCCGTCCGTCCACGGCGCGTGTGCGGGAGGTGGTGGGGACTGGTGGTGCCAGCCCGGTACGCACGGTACAGGGGCCGGGTGCGCGCGCGGCCCTGGACCGGCCTTGACGCACGGGCGCTGTCCCCGTCGCGTACGCACGCTGCAGGAGTCAGGACCGGCCACGGGGCCCGAGCCGTCAGCCTCACGAGTGGCCCCGCTCGCCGGCCGGTCAACCTTTACGGCGCGGGCTATACTACGCCCAGATCTCACGTGCGCGATTTGATGCCCGTCAAGGCAGCCCGACGCTCGGCGGCTCGGCTCACGGGAGGGGAGGGTCGGAATCGCTGCGAGGCCGACGCGCGGGGCGGGCGGTGTGAACGGGCGCGCGCCGCCGCGATAGGAGGAGGAGGTGCGCGGTGGTGGGATCCGGGGGCGTACAGGTTGGATGCTGCGCCGAGATTCGGCGATGCCCGGATGCGGACGGCTCGCGTCCGGTTACATTTCCGGGGCGTGCCGGGGCCATTTCGCGCACGCGGGGCGGTGGGCCGGTGGCAGGAGGCGGAGGGGCAGTGTGCGGGGCGGCGGCGTCGGCAAGGCGCGCGGCGGGGCCTGGGCGATGCCGATGGCCCGATGCGATGCTCTACTGCTGCGCGCGAGGATCTTGTGCGTGCGTGGCGCTCGCCGCGCCAGCCCGCCCGCCAGGTGACACCACGCGCGGGGCGGTGAGATGCGGATCGGAGCCCCCGACGGCGGGCGGCCGCGGTCCCGTCCCCGACCCCGTGCGCGTGTGCGCTAATTCTCCTTTCCCCCTGGATAACGATGCGTGTCCCCGATCTGTCGACGCCCTGTCGGTTCATCCAGCGGCAGCGGTGGGGCTACCCGCGGCTGGGTGCTGCGACACGGACGGCGTACGACCTTCGAGAAACTGCCGCGTCACGCGGTCACGTCGCCGGCCGGCCACACAACTTGGTCCGAAAGGGAGGCGGATCGCGGTATGTGCGCCCGTGCGCGCACTGACTGAGCTGCTAAATCCTGGTCAGATGCATGCATGTGGAGTTGTGGAGAATGCGTGGTCCCGGCCTCGCCCCCCCCCCCCCCCACCCCCACCCCAAAACCCGTCTGTCGGCAGGGTTTTTTTACCGCTTCGGTACCGCGCGGTATACCGCGGTTACCGCCGTTACCGCGGGGGTACGATAGCGATGCCAAGCGGTATAAACCCCCCCAAAATTCAAATTTGAATTTAAATTCAAAAAAATGAAAAAATCAATAAAAATCACCAAAAAATAGTTCATGATTTGTAGAGTCTTATGGTGTCAAATGTTTTCAAATTTGAGCGCATTTGGTATTTATTTGGAGCTTTAGAAGTTGAAACAAAAAAAGAAAAAAAAAAAAAGCGTGGCCGGCCGTTAAGGCCCATCAAGCCCACTGCCGGTTTAACCCTACCTAGCCGCAACACCCTTGCCCCGCAGCCTCCCGGTCGCCTCCCGGACCCCGTCCGCGCCCTCCCCCTCGCGTCCGCCGCCGCAGCGCCCGCTACCGCGCGCCGCCGGCGCGGCCACCGCGCCGCGGGCCCGCGGTTCACGCGCGCGGTAGCGGCGGTAGGCGCGCGCGCGGCGGATCCGCTCCCTCCCGCGCGGGAGGCGCGGTTAGCCGCGCGGTTGGCGCGGTATACCGCGCGCCGCCTCGGTATACCGCGGTTAGGTACGTTTTCTTTTTTTTTGCTTTTGAGTTCATTAAGGCTTTAGGAATTGTGTTAGGAGTTAGGATTTTAGTTAGGATTTAGGTTTTCTCTGTTTTAGGATTTTTGCTAGGGTTAAGGATGTGAGTTAGAGGTAGAAATAGAATTGTTGCTTTAGGTACAATTAGAAATGGAATTGTTGGTTTAGCTTTTAGGTTTAGGAGTATAATTTGTGGCATGATCATGATGTAGGACCTAATTTTCAGTAGGTATAATTGTAAGGAATTGTTTTGTAATTTAGTTTGTGTTGGCATTTATGCAGGTAGAAAATGTCAGGGAGACCTAAAGACCCCGTATGGGAACATGGTGTAAATCTAGCTCCGGATGGCGATGCAATCACCGTGGTATGCAGAAAAGTGGTGGAGGTTCAACTAGGTTGAAACAACATTTGGCCGCGCGTGGATCATCAGTGCTCCATTGCAACAACGTTCCACCAGACGTGCGGGAGTACTTTCAGCGGGATCTTGATAGGACGAGGAAGGCAACTAATGAACGCGCTCGTCAGAGGTTGGCACGGGAGGAAGCAGCAGCAGCGGGTAACAATCCCGCTGGAGGATATGATGAGGAGGCTCAGATCCAGGATGCAATTAATTTGTCGAGAGCAGAAGCAGAGTTCCGACAGGGGGTTGAAGGGAGAGGAGGTACTTATGAGCGTGGAGGGGGTAGTGGTTCGGCGGGGTTGAATCCCTTCCAGAGGATGCTTAGAAGAGCTGGTTCGCGGAGGGAAACTCCAGTGGTGGTGGAAGACTATAACTTGAGTGCTGGTGGGAGAAGTGGACTGAAGCAAACGAGGATTGATACGGGGTCCCGGACGCGAAGGGGAAGAATGCTAGGGAATCTATTGGAAAAGCATGGTCCAAATTCTTCCATACCGCTGGAGTACCGGGAGACGAGCGGATAGTCCGTACTTTGTTAGTGCGGTTAGAGAGACACAGAAGTGGGGTGAGTTTTCTTTTAGTTTGTGTTCGTAAAAGTTTTCTGTCGGCTTGCTTTTGTTTATATGTTCTCATGTTTTGTTGTATGGCTGCAGGTGAAGGAATTGCATCCCCCAGTGGACGGGATATTGATGGCAAGTATCTTGATTTGAACGAGAAAGATTTGAAAGATCGGTACGCAAAGTTTCAGAATGATTGGCCCATCTTTGGTGTGACTTTGATGTGTGATTCCTGGACTGGGCCGACGCGGATGAGTGTCATCAATTTTTTGATATATTGCAATGGGGTCACGTGGTTTCACAAGTCTATCGATGCAACTGGAAAATCTCAGGATTCAGACTATCTCAAGACGGTAACCCCTAACCTTAGCTTATTTACTATGAGGCATTGAACTTGTGTCATCGGAGGTAGCGGCTCGGATGAGGATGACGGTGATGATGATGACGATGGTGATGGTGATGGAGATGGTGATGGTGATGGTGACGGTGGTGGTGATGATGATGATGGTGATGATGGTGGTGGTGGTGGTGGTGGTGGTGGTGGTGGAATTCGTTTCACAGGTATACATATCTACATTTACACACACGTATGATGTTTCTAACTATATGTGCTAATTATGATCCATGGTTTGGTTGTTGCGGGGGGAGACCGAATTCACCCATGCTACTCGGGATCGCGACCATGGCGCACCGAGTCGCGAGAGGAGAACGGTTGGAGCGTCACAATACGACCCGGCGTACTCTTCTTCCTCTCACACCGATACCTCGCGGTCGCGTTCTTTTTATCCCATTCGGACATCAACGCCCGGCCACGGACGACTTGGGTGTATGAATGGGAAGACCCCGATTTCTACAACTTGTTAGTCGGTGAGTGGCGGACGACGGCGGCGTGGACGGGCCTAACTTGGCAACAATACAAGGGTGAGTTGCTTAGGACGAGAGGTTTGAATGTCATGTCCATCGCCGAGTACCACTCCGCGACCCGCCTAGGGATCTTTCCATTCTACCATTGAACTTGTGTTGTATGAACTATTTGTATGAACTTGTGTTGTATGAACTATTTGTGTTTGAACTTGTGTTGTATGAACTATTTGTGTTTGAACTTGTATTTGAACTATTTGTGTTTGAACTATCAACTCACTTATGCACGGCTAGTATTATTGTGTTTGGTGTAGTATTTCTATGTATATCTATAAATCATTGATTGGGGTGCTATTTAACACTAATTTGTGCCAACACCATGCCAAAATTTTCATTGATTCAAAGCCGGGAGGTGTTTTTTCCCCCGACGGTATAAATAGTTTATACCGCGGTAAAAATAGTTTATACCGCGGTAAAAACTATTTATACCGCGGTATACCGTTCAAAACCGTTTGAACTAGCGGTAGCAATGGATTTTGGTTTGAAATTTGAATTCGCGCGGTATCTAGCGGTATACCGCGGTATACCGCGGCATACCGCCATACCGCCGGGCGGCGGTAAAAACCCGGCGGTGGGTAAAAAAAACCCCGTCTGTCGGTCGCACGAGTGGTCTGTGCCGGAACCCTTTTCCACAGTAGTTTTTTTAGCGACCTTTTTCCCTCCGGTTCCAACAAATAGCATCATGGCGAGCGTGGTCAGCAAGTCATATAATAACATTAGGCCTGGTCGTACGACGGCGCATTGTTAACAGAAGCGGGCCGGACAGCTTGTTCGTTTGGCTGGTGCTGATTTGGTCTGAGAGAAAAGTACTACTGCCTGGTTGCTAGTGGCTGATTTGTTCTGAGAGAAAAGTACTGCCGGCTGGTGGCTGATAAACCAAGCGAACAGGGCGAAGGTACTCAACTTTTTCTACTAGTTTGACCCATAATTTTGTAACAACTTTAACTTGACCGGTATGGATGGATATGCTATGCTAGTGATGACTTGTGAAATAATGTGTTATATAGCCCCCGTACCAGAAGGGGTACGTACGTGGAAAAGCATACCGAACCTCTAGTACGCTGCAGCATTCAACGATAATGAGTGATAGCGGCATTGTTAGTTCGTGCTTTGTATACGCGAAAAACCAATTTAGCAACCGTCCGCACAGAGCGACCGAAAAGCACATCTTCCCACGCGGAGCGACGCATCTGCTACTGACCAGCCCATCTTCCCACGTGTGAGGGCCCCACGGGCTTTCCATTCTCTCTCTCTCTCTTTTTGCTACTAGTGTATTACTGAGCCCGTTTCATCCTAAATAAAATTTGGAAAGCCAAAACCATTCCACCACTGCTCAAAACTTTTTCTTGGCGCCTTTTTCGTCATGCTTTACCAACTGTTGACCGAGCTGGCCATTTTTCCACAAACATTGACAACCTTTGCACTGTCTGCAATCAGATTGAAAACAATGCTCACCTCTTCTTCCTTTGTCATCTACCTCAACAGGTCTGGGCAGCTATAAATACTCCTCCTTTCATCCATCTAATTGACCCTGCAGCTGAAGGAGTCCAACAAATCCTCCCCCACCTCATACCTACTACCACAAATGATGAAACTCTTACTCAAATCCTTCTTACTTTGTGGTACATTTGGAAAGCAAGAAATGATCATCGTTTTCACAAAAAAACTTGGAGTTTTTTGCAGGTATTACGCGTTGTATCAGCGCATTTGCATACACTAGTAGGGATGTTGTCATCAATGACGTTACATTAACGTCATTGAAGACGCCAGAATGGTCACAATTAGTCTTTTGTGACGATTTTGTTTTGGTCACTATGGTGGCGTCACATTTGTTCATCGGTGACGAAATTGGTTTTTCCGTCATAGATATGTCTCCAATCTGTGACGAATTTTGTGTCGTCATGGATTTAAATTCATTCTATGACAAACGTTTTTGGTCATAGATTATACCCTGTTTTCGTCATAATTTCACGTCCGCCTGGCTAACTGACGTCGCCGTTAACGCCGTTAGTGATTTTGTGACGATCCTTTTTCGTCATAATCTCCCGTTAACGGCATTTGCATCTGACGTGGCGCTGACATCAGCAATGACGTGGCAGCTGCCGTGGCGGTGACGTCATCAATGATGTGGCAGCTGACGTCATCTTTTTGGAATCGTCATAGAAGACAAGTTTATATCGTCACAGAATGGTATTTGCCATCGTCACCTTTTGATATAAAATGGTCACAGATTTGTCATTATTTTGGTCACAGTTTTTCTCTAATTTTGGTCACAGATTTAATATCCGAATCATCACAGAAACAATTATATATTCGTCACTAAAGACTTGTCAATTTCATCACACAGATGCACATGGTTTCATTACCATTTGCAAATAATATTGAAATGATCAACAATTCCATAAATAAATAGATCCAGTGCTCCACAAAAATTGTACTCATTACAAAGACAAAAACATCTACTACAGCCCAAATATGTACTATTACAACCCATATAAAGACACTAAGAATTATGGACTTATGACGATAACAACTTGTATCATGGTACTGCTTGACAACTGTGATAAAGTGACTATGACCACCAGAGGGCAAATGCGAATCTTTATTCCTGCGAAAATTAAAGCAATAAAGTCATTGATATCTTTATTCCTGCGAAAATTAAAGCAATAAAGTCATTGATTAGGTGCATTGTTGAACACTTTAAACACTCTAAACACGAAGGTCTATTGAACTATTGGCCACCACACTAAGTTAAAAAATTGCATATACAACCCATTTAAGCAATCAAAATAACTATTCTTTTTAACTATTTGTAGCATATGAATATCTGCAGGAAAAGATCTCATCTGGAGTAGTTAACTCGAGCAAATATGTCCTGTCAATGTAGTATATGTCCTGAAAATATATTTCAGAGTACAATCTGAAACTTTCTCAAAGAGTCTTATTGACTGTTCTATTTTCTAAATTTCATACTGTTATTTAGCACTAAGCCTGAGTGCATGAAAAAGTTAGATGAATGCTAGTCTAACAGGGTCAAAGATTGTACAAACAACTACTACTAATGTGATTCCAGTTCAAGCATGCAAAGGGACAGGCTCTAATTGGCACATAAACAAGACAAATACTTCTACCTTTTTACAGTACAAGATAACTAATTAGTGTCAAAAATAATTTTTAAAAGAATTAGAGATACAGTACAAGATGATGACATTAATAGTGGTAGACAATACTAATTTTCATTCAATTAATAGTGGTAGACAATACTAATTTTCTTCCCTTGACTAACAAAAACAGGGCAACAAGAATATGGCTCCTTCCACTGAAATCTAAGTGACCAATTTTAGCCCAGTGAGACCAATTTCATACCAATTTCACACAGATCATCATGCTCCTTGTGCAAGTCTAATGGCCCTTATTTATATCTACTGATTTCTCAACTATCAGCAGCAATCCAGCAAAATTACCTCTATTGCTCATCGAATCCAGTAAGCATAGAGAGAGGAACAAGGGATCGGGATCGATACATTGCGTTGCAGATTATGGAAGCTTTTCCATGCAATCTATTACTAAAAGATTTAGATACAGAAATGCATATTGAGAAAAGATCACCCCTGCATCTTTTAAGAGCTACTGACTAGCCAGGCACATAAATGGCACAGAGCAAAGAATAATCTTAAGAAAATGAAATTAAGGATCCTATAAACTTTGTAAAAGTAGTAGGCACCCTCCTACATCTTTGGCATTACCGCATTTAAGAACTTGAGGTTAGATGAGATCTTGGAGTATCCATCCTTGATCAATACATCGAGTCCCATAAAGTGTGCAACAGTTGTAGGTGACCTCCTGACAAAATACGAAACACTTGCTGAGAAAAGCCAGGACAATCTTAAACTTTCAAATCAAATGAAGTTATGACTTGCACCAAGCAAGCAGTGACAGGGACATACTCAAACAAAAGCCGGGCTGCAAATGCTCCAGGACTGCTATCACCAAACCACTCAAAGTTCCATCGGCCTTCCAAGAAGGCCGATCTGCAAAGTGAACAGATGTTATGAAACCAAGACCAATGTACGATGTTTACAGAGTCAACTGTTTCATCAGTCAGAAATGAAGCAAGCCCATCTCTGTCTAAGTGCTTATATTCATTTAGTGTTGTTGTGAGAAACATTAAAAAGAAGCTACAGGCATCCTTCTTTAGCTTTAACTTACGTTGTGGGGCGCGGTGTGGGGTTCAGCCGTCCAAGTCCAACAATTCGCTCGTTGACATCGATCTTCTGCATCTCCGTGGTCTTACCGCTAACCAAGGCCTCACATCCTCCAGCATCTTTAAACTGAAATTGAGAGTTTTCACATACCCTAGTTGAGACATAATTTGAAAGTTCAGTGTCAACTAAGAGCATTGTTTCACTCAACTGTCATTTTAAAGATGACCACACAAATAGGCAAAGCAAACCTTTTTCTAATTGTCCGACTCTACAAAAGTTTGCACTGAAACTTGGATGAAAATTGCAGGTCTGGAAACTGACACTGGCTCCCCAAATTTTGCACAAGCAGTGGAACACGACTACAAGGACAAGTATGGCTGGATGCATAACTACTGACCGATCATTTCGACAAAAGGGGCAGGATGATGCGTAAAAACTCACCAATCATTTCGACAAGAGGGGAAGGAGGCTCAAACATCATGGGAAGGTCAGGAAGTGCTCCTGGGCAAGAGACCGAGAAGAGGCGGGAGGAGAGAGAGGGCAGGATCACGGCTAGGAGGAGGGACTCCTTGGCGGAGAGGCGCTCCATCTCCTGGGCATAGCTGGCGGCGGGTCCCCCCTGGAAGGTCTGCACCATAGCCCTGCAGCGCCCGGAGAAGTAGCGCGGGCGTTGGGGCGGGAGGCGGACCCGGCCGTCGCGGTTGCCGTGGAAGGAGGGGATGAGAGCGGGAGAGACCGGCGACGACCCGCATCGGGACGAGGAGGAGGGTTGGGAGGCCGCGGCCGCCGGGGTGCGCAAGCGAGCGAGGTGGCGGCGGCGGAGGAAAGGGAGGGGGATGGGTGAGGCGGGAGGAGAGCAGGGAGAGAGAGGGGAGGAGGGACCGCGGGTGGAGGGGGATGGGGTTAGGGTTAGGGTTGGATGCTGCGTTATATACAAGGAAACACGATGAGAACCATTGGATCGACGATCGATGGCTGCAAATCGTTGGGCTATTGGGGCCGACATGGGCTTCTCTGTTTATTGTTTTTTTTCTTTGGGACAACGATCATACATGAAAAAAATGTTCAAAACTCATTAAAATTTTTACTATAACATTCACATGTCACTGTGAGTCACCAAGAGATGTTCATCCCTATGTGGGACGTGTAGTACAAGGTTCATGAAATCGTGCGAAAGTTTTTTTTGGATGCTAATGGATGCAATCTAATATGTTCGGTGAAGTTTCGGAATTTTCTGACCAAGTTTGCCTATTATTGTAAATATTTGTTGATTTAATAAGGAATAAATGTAAAAAACTTGTAACCATGCTTAAAAAATCTGAAATTTTGCTGAAGCTCCTCTTTTTGGTACAGTATGTTGTCAAAAAAGTTTCAAGTGATTCTGAGAAAGTGATGATGCACTTCCCCACTGAAGCATACATGTCTCACACATGTCACTGTGAGTCACCAAGAGATGTTCATCCCTATGTGGGACGTGTAGTACAAGGTTCTTGAAATCGTGCGAAAGTTTTTTTGGATGCTAATGGATGCAATCTAATATGTTCGGTGAAGTTTCGGAATTTTCTGACCAAGTTTGCCTATTATTGTAAATATTTGTTGATTTAATAAGGAATAAATGTAAAAAACTTGTAATCATGCTTAAAAAATCTGAAATTTTGCTGGAGCTCCTCCTTTTAGTACAGTATGTTGTCAAAAAAGTTTCAAGTGATTCTGAGAAAGTGATGATGCACTTCCCCACTGAAGCATACATGTCTCACACATGTCATTGTGAGTCATCAAGAGATGTTCATCCCTATGTGGGATGTGTAGTACAAGTTGCTTGAAATCGTGTGAAACTTTTTTTGGATGCTAATGGATGCAATCTAAGATGTTGGGTGAAGTTTCGAAATTTTCTTACCAAGTTTGCCTATTATTGTAAATATTTGTTGATTTAATAAGGAATAAATGTAAGAAACTTGTAACCTTGCTTAAAAAATCTGAAATTTTGCTGGAGCTCCTCCTTTTGGTACGGTATGTTGTCAAAAAAGTTTCAAGTGATTCTGAGAAAGTGATGATGCACTTCCCCACTGAAGCATACATGTCTCACACATGTCATTGTGAGTCACCAAGAGATGTTCATCCCTATGTGGGACGTGTAGTACAAGTTGCTTGAAATCGTGTGAAACTTTTTTTGGATGCTAATGGATGCAATCTAAGATGTTGGGTGAAGTTTTGGAATTTTCTTACCAAGTTTGCCTATTATTGTAAATATTTGTTGATTTAATAAGGAATTAATGTAAGAAACTTGTAACCTTGCTTAAAAAATCTGAAATTTAGCTGGAGCTCCTCCTTTTGGTACGGTATGTTGTCAAAAAAGTTTCAAGTGATTCTGAGAAAGTGATGATGCACTTCCCCACTGAAGCATACATGTCTCACACGTCATTGTGAGTCACCAAGATAACCTACCTGGATAACCTGGAGGCCTGCTGCCGCCAGAGACGATCTGGAGGTGACGATCACAATCTAGGAGTTTTAACAACATTCAAACTTTGACATAGTTTCTAATAACTCAACACAAACTTTGAGATTTGAGTGGTGATTTACATTTTCAAAGTCGTATGCATCTAAAACTTGGTTACAACCTTATGTTTATCATAACATTAGAAAATATGAAGTTATGTTAGCATTTGCTATGCCAAAATATGTTTTATTTATTATCTTTCACTACAAATAAGAAGTTATATAAAAAAAGGTAAATGAAATAGTAACTAATATGCAAACGAACGAAATTACATGAAAGATCGTGATTTTCCAAAAAATCAAAAAAAAGAATCAATAAATTTGGAGTTAATATGACCGAGAAACACTAGTTTTAAATTTTAATTGTAGATTAAAAAGAAAAAACGAGGGGAAAACGAGCTCAGCGTGCGCCACGTGTCCCGGCGAAGCAACTTGACCAACCCCGTGCCGCCACATGGTCCGGTGAAGCTCCATCGCTTGGTAAACACTATTATAAAAGGACAACATACACCAAAAGGACACAAGTCATGTTATAGCTTAGTGGTAAGTCTCTCTCTTCCCACTAAGGAGATCAGGGTTCGAATCCCATGGGTGCACTTTTTTTGTTTTGCAAATTTAAATGTGGGTGGTTCCATTAAAATGTTGATAAGATGAATGACATACACCAATAGGACAGAAATCATGTTATAGCTCAGTGTAACTCCCTCCCTTCCCATCGTGCAGACCAAGGTTCAAATCCCCCTAGTCGCTCTTTTTTTCACGCTGATTAAGGACAAAAAGAGTGGCCCATTTGTTGTGGCCCAATTCCAAAAAAAACAGGGAGCAGAGCGGCCCATTTGGAACACGCATCCCACGCCGTCAAGTGCACTGATTTGTGACCAATTTGTTTCATCATTAAGTGTGTCAAACAATTTCAATAAATGTTGACGATATAAAAACTAATTTGTGACGATCAGGTTTCGTCATTCCAATACGGTATACCCAAAACAAGTTTTATGACGATCTCCTTTTACAATTCTGTGACGTTATTTTCATTTTCGTCATAATTTTCCAGGCCAAATCTTCGTCACTTGCCACCTATGATGAAATTGGAGAATTCGTCATATAAGACATACCATTCTGTGACGAAAGTGAGCAGCGTCACGAGCAAATCGTCACAGATAGAAACTTTTCTAGTAGTGATACCAACAGATTGGCTTGGGGAGAACCTCCTGTCGGTGTTTTAGACCGGCAACCTACTACGGGGAGTACCCGAAGTAGATGATTGTGACTCGCCGAGACCGGTAACTCGAAGGAAGAGACACGTGGCACACAATTTAGACAGGTTCGGGCCGCGAGGTGCGTAATACCCTACGTCCGTATGCTTTGCGTAGCTCTGGATTGATAGGGCACGATTACAAGATGGTGCAATGGTGCGCCGTGAGTTGTATGAGAGGAGATTGGATGCTAGAGATCGGTCCCTGCCTCACCTTATATAGTCCGGGAGGCAGGGTTACAAGTCGGAGTAGGGAGAGAGTACTAGTCGAGTACGTCTAGGAGTCCTCTATACAGTGCGGAACATGTACAGCTCCCTAACCGAGTACTACTCCTGTGTAGTCCTTGTGCTCCACGCCTTCAGGTGCCGTGTAGCGCAAGCCGGTAGTCCCGAGGAGCCCACCGAGTAGTCGGTCCTAGTACCCACCGAGGTAGTGGGCCCGGGGGAGGTCCATACGACAAGCCCCCGAGTACTTTGTAGTCGAGAAGGATAGCTTCAAGTAGTCTTGACGGCCTTAACGAGTAGTCCCCAAGCGTCCCTGAGTGCTACAAGTCAAAAGTCCTCAAGAGTAGTCGAAGCATCCCGAGGCTGGAATGTACTCCAGCTGATGTTTGAGCAATCTTGAAGTCTTCTCGAGTAGTCCCAAGCGTCCTCGAAAACTGCCTTCGAAGGTCTTCAAAAAACTGCCTGTCTTATCTTGAAGCCGAAGCTGGTATGGAGGTGCGATTTGCAAAACCGCACTCCACATGGAGTAGCCCCCGAGCCTTGAGCCGCGGGCTCTAGCTGAGGGTCCATCTGAAATCTTGGCAAGAAAATCCCGAAAAATCCGGAGAGAAAAACCGAAGGACACGTGGCACGGAGCCCCCGAGCCTTGAGTCGAGTACTTCCTCTCGAATTGAAGGGTATTCTTGGAGAATGTGTCCTGAGATGCTCTTGAGACTAGTCGCTCCCCAGGTAGTCGAGTAGAAGTAGCCGAGCCCCCGAGGTGAGGCGCGTCGACTAGTAGAATACGAAGAGTCACGCGCAGCCGCTGAGTCAGCCGCGCGTGGACTTATCCGGCCGCCTGTTGCGGAGCCGATTTGGCTTATAAATAGAAGCCAAAACCCTTAGGGTTTTGCACCCATTCGAGCCGCAGCCATTCCGTTTGCATCTTGAAGCGAATCCACTCCCCGGCCCTGCTTTGCCGCCGCCGTAGTAGATCCAAGCGCGCCGCCACCCGAAGCCTTTAGGGTAGCCCCCGAGCGGATGCGAGTGAAGACGCCGTGCACTTGGAGGATGAAGTCGTCTCCGTCCAAGACGTCCAAGACCGCCGGGGAAGAAGAGGGGCCGTGAAGAGGCCGCCGCGGCGCCACCGGAGCGGCGCCGCCCATGTCTCCACCGCGAGCCGATCCGAGCCGCGAGTGGAAGAAATCCAAAGTGAAGATGGAGGACCGACGACCCTCCCGAACAGTGGGTTCATCAGGGAGAAGGAGGTTGACATGTGGAGATCCGCCGCTGGAGATCCATATCCGATGGAGAAGGCCGAAGATGAGATCCCGATGTTCTCGCGGTTCGTGGAGCGTGGTCTTGCGCTCCCAGCCAGCGACTTCTTCAAGGGGCTGCTCGGGTACTACGGGATCGAGTACCTGAACTTGAACCCCAACGGCATCTTCCACACGTCGGTCTTCGTCCACTTCTGCGAAGCCTTCCTCGGAATCAAGCCGCACTGGGTGCTGTTCCGGAAGTTCTTCCGCGTCAAGCCGCAACCAAGTGCCTCCAAACCCGGGGTAGTCGGAGGAGCGGCATCCACCGAGGGAGGACGCCACGGAGCGGCCTTGGCGTACAAACTTGTCGACTCCAACACGGGATCGGAAGACCAGGTGGTTCTACATCACGAACCACCACCCCGGCCGCCGAAGGCGAGCGGACGGCGGCCCCGGCACCGTGAGTGGTGGAACACGGAGCCCACCATGCAAGAAGGAATCCGGCTCCCGAGCCGCTAGCACGCATCAAAGTGCTCGGGGAGGCGGGAGCGAGGGCCGAGCACGTGGCCTTCGGTTTCATGAAGCGCGAGGATCCGGCCGCCGATGGCTCGGGAGACCCCGGGCTTCGAGTACACCGGCGACGACGACGCGTCGTGGATGCGGGAGGCGAGGCCGGATGACAACGACATCGTCGAGAGGTTGTCGCGGATCTTCAAGGACATGCCGCCATACACGGCGTGCCCGGTCGAGGAGTACTGCGCCGCGCGCCCGCCCAAGGAGGTGAGTAGTCGTACTCCCCTACTCGATTAGTGATTACTTGTAGTAGAGTTGCCGACGTCTTGTGTCTTGCGCGGGATGATATGAAGCGGTTCATCTCCGAGCCGCGGCCACCACCGAGCGGGATCGAGGTCCCGATGGAGGGAAAGGCGAAGGAGCGCCGCGAGATCGTGAAGGCGACGACACCGTCGTCGTGGAAGATACCTCCGACGACGACGACGAAGACGAAGAGACGTTGCGGGACCGCTTCCGACCGCGGTCGAGGTTTAGCCGCCGGGCTTGCCTCATGTTCCGCCGGTACAAGACCCTCCGGCTAGCACCGGGAGGCTAGCCTTGCCGCGCCGCCACGGAAGCCGCGCAACCCCGCGGGGAAGCGAGGGTGACGAAGAAGGCGAAGGTCTCGGAGACCACGCCTCGGGAGGTAAGTTGTCTTGAGCGAGTAGTCGAGTACCCGTTGTTCGAGTACGTTTGCCGACGAGTAGTCTTCCTCGTATGCGGGGAGGTGCCGCCGGCGGAGCCGTCGAAGAGGGCGACGAGGGCGTGTGGGATACGGTGGGGGAACCGGGCCGGAAGTTGTAGTCCGGCCCCCACCGTTGAAGAACTCTGGCGCAAGCGGGAGCGCCGACGGCCCTCGCTCCCGAGAAGAGAGAACGGGACCCGTGGCCGCCGCCGTTGGAGAGGTGGTGGCCTCGGGGAGCGCGAGAGACGTCCGCGTCGGCCGCCGCCGCCGCGGAGGAGGCGGTAGCCACGGGGGCGGAGGAAGAGGCGCCCGCCGAGGGTGGACCGGTTGATATTGCCGGCATCCTCGGTGCTCGGTTGTGACCATTGTCCGGTCGAACTTGTAAGTACCATATCCTCACGAGTAGTACTTGTTGCGGTAGTCGATCTTGTGCGACGACCCTCCGTGAATATTTCCGCGAGAAAATCCACGGATCCGACCCGGGGAAAGGGACGAGCCCTCATCGGCGGTGGCGGAAGAAGTTGCGCCGCCCGCCGAAGAGACCACTCCCGCCGCCCAAGCCGTGACCGAGCCACCGGCAACCGAAGCGCCGCCGCCGGAGGCCGGTGTAGTCGAAGGTGAGTACCCTTCGTGAAGCCGCGGAGCTCCGGGAGGAGTAGTCTTAGGCACCGATGCACATGTCGTTTTCGACGGGCGCCGAAGGTGGTGACATCCCTGCTAGGGGTGCCAATGCGAAGTTGACACCGAGAGGCCCGGAGGGCGCGGAAGAAGCCCCCAAGCCTATGGCGGAGGTCGTCGAGAAGACCGCGGGGGGAGAGGCGGTCACCACGTCGCCGAGAGATTGCTCGGGAGGTGGCTATCCGCTCCCCGAGATCCAAGACGCGAGCCCATCCGTTCGCGCCGATGGCGGAGGCCACCTCGAGTAGCCGCGGTGGTATAGAACTTCTTGCGGACGATCTCGTCGAGCCGGCGACGGTAGCCAAGCACACGGAGGCGATCCGTCGAGCCGAGCAATGGATGAAGGTAAGTAGCCGTAGCCTTTCGAGTAGTCAATCCTTTTGCCGTTGAGTACTCGTCATGACTTGAGTTGTCTTGTGCAGGACGTCGCGGAGCGGTCCCGTGACAAGTCGAACCTGCTGCAGGGTTATGGCAACACCGTGCTCCGAGCCGAGGCCCTAGAGGAGCAGCTCGTGAAGTCGCGGAAGCACGCGGCTGCCATGCAATCAAAGCTTGACGCCGCCTTCGCCAAGTACCACAACGACGTCCGGGAGTTGCGGGCGAAGGGCGACGACTTGGTGCGGAAGAACAAGGGCCTCCGCAACAAGAATAAAGGTATATCCTTCGACTTGTCGAGTACTTGTTGGAAGTCGAGAAGCATCTGACCCGCTGTTGCATTTCGTGTTGCGGCAGCTTGAGGGCCGGTGGAGCGGCCGAAGGCCTCGGAGACGAGCATGAAGAACCTCTTCTACCGGGAGCAAGAAGCCCGCCAGGTACTCGAGCTCGACTACAAGGAACTCGCCTTCGAGTGCGAGAAGCATATGGAGCTGCGGATTGCCTCTGACAGAGATCTCGTCACGGCTACAAATCTTTGCGAGAAATTGAACGAAGACCGCGAGGCATTGCGGGCCCGGTTGAAGGAGTTGGAGGAAGCCGCTCGCCGATCGCAAGGCTCCCGGTGCCGCACCCGGCGGCCCCAAGATCGCTCCTCCGGTGGATCGCCTTCGTGAAGCTCCAAGCCGGCCGGCCGCCTACGTCAAGCATATGGCCAAGTCGATCCCAAGACAAGTATTGGCCTTCATGAAGTCGTACTTCCCGAAGGCTCCGGTGGAGGTGGTCGCCGGCGGGGGTAGCCGCCAACCGCTCCGATGAGCAAGTATGCGAGCTGGCTGGAGCGAGATGGCTCCCATCGTGGAGCGGTAGCCGAGAAGCCGAACCTCCGGTAGCCCTGTAATAAGTAGCTAGTAGCCATAGTTGTACAAGAAAACAATTGTAATGAATTGTTCAAGTACCAATGAAAGAAAAATTTCCAGCAATGAGTACTCGTAGTCGCGATCTCAGAGTGCGGAGCGCCCATCGTGGGGTGAGTGCGAGTAGAAGTACTCAGCTTCAGTAGTCCCGTTGTAGGGAGTAGGCAGTAAAGAAGTTGATGAACGATCAATATTTATTACTGAAGAAGTACACCTGGGTGGCCAGGGCCGTAGTTACAAAGTAGTCGCCTGGACCCGGAGGCCGCTTACAGCTAAGTAGCGCTGGAGCGGGTAGCCGCTTACAGCAGGTGATCCGTAGGTAGCCGTGTAGGCTGGATCGTAGATCCGTAAGTAGCCGTGCAGGCTGGATCTTGGGGTGTGGTCTCTTGGTAGACCGTCGCTAGAGTCCTTGACGCTCGTCGCGGCCCAAGGTCCGTAGGTAGCCGCGCGGGGCCGGATCCGGGAGAGGGAAGTCCGGAGATCGGGGGCCGGGACCGGAGGGTCGCTTACGGCCAAGGGGCGTTGATGTAGTCGATTAGACTTGAACCTCGGAGTAGTCGTGTAGACTAGGCGTAGAAACGACGAGAATTGGTCGACGTTCCACGAGTTGTTGACGTCTTCGCCTTCAAGTGTTTGGAGGCCGTCGATGTCAACTCGTCTCGTCGTCTTCCGAGACGCCTTCGTCGTAGTGCTCCACCGCCGGCGAGTTCCATATGACGTCGGCGGGGAGGATGGCTTCGGAGCCGTAGACCGAGAAGTAGGGGGGATTGCCCCGTTGGCTTGGATGGTTGAGTCCGCGGCCCCCCGAGTGCGTTGGGTAGTTCCTTGATCCACTTGCCCCCTTTGGAGTTAGCGGCGTCGTGTAGCCGCTTCTTGAGGGCGTCGAGCACCATCCCATTGGCGCGCTCGACTTGTCCGTTGGCCCGTGGATGGGCGACCGAGACGTATCGGACGTCAATCCCGCCGTTCTCGCGGTACTCCCGCAATCGGTGGTTGTTGAAGTTGGACCCCGGTGTCCGTGATGATGCGGTGGGGTAGCCCATAGCGGTGTACGAGTTCATCCGGGAAGTCGAGTACTCGTCGGCCTTGGGGCATGTGACCAGGCTTGACCTCGATCCACTTGGTGAACTTGTCGATAGCCACCGGCACCGTTGAATCCTCCCGGCGCGGTTGGCGGTGGCCAAATCATGTCGAGCCCCCGGCGAGGCAAAGGGCCGGGTTGGCGGTATGGTGACTAGCTTGTAGGCCGGGACGTGTTCTTCGCTTGGCGAAGTACCGACATCCTTGGCACCTTCTGACGAGTTCTTCGGCATCGCCCAGGGCTGTGGGCCAGTAGAAAGCTCGTCGGAAGGCCTTGCTGACCAGCGTGCGTGAAGACGCGTGGTTGCCGCAGACGCCCTTGTGGATCTCCTCCAAGATGTCCTTGCCTTCTTCACGGGGGACGCACTTCATGAGTACTCCGGAAGATGCGCCCCGCTTGTAAAGCTTGTCTCCGACGAGGACGTAAGACTTGGCGCGGCGGATGAGTTGTTCGGCCGCGTTCTTGTCGGAGGGGACCTTCTGCTCGCTGAGGTAGTCGATGAAGGGTTGCCTCCAGTCCACGTCGATCATCATGACCTCCTCGCCCGCCGGGGTTGATGGGCCGGGACGGTGGTCGGTGGCGCCGGCTCCGGGATGGATGGCGCGTGAAGCTCATGGACGAAGACGCCCGCTGGTACTTGAGCGCGGGTGGATCCAAGCTTCGAGAGGACGTCCGCTGCAACGTTGTTGTCGCGAACGATGTGATGGAACTCGAGACCATAGAATTTGTTCTCGAGCTTGCGGACTTCTAGGCAGTAGGCGTCCATGTTCTCCTTGTTGCGGTCCCAGGACTTGTTGACTTGGTTGATGACCACTGCGGAGTCGCCGTAGACTAGTAGCCGCTTGATGCCCGGTGAAGCCGCGAGGCGGAGCCCGTGTAGGAGAGCTTCGTACTCGGCTTCGTTGTTTGAGACCTTCCGAGAAGATCTGCAGGACGTACTTGAGTTGTTCGCCCGTTGGAGAGATCAGGAGTACCCCTGCGCCTGTGCCCTCGAGGTTGAGTGAGCCATCAAAGTACATCACCCAATGCTCTGGTCGCACGGTGGGAGTAGGCGCGGTGGTTCTCCCGCCACTCTGCCATGAAATCGACTAGTGCCTGCGACTTGATGGCTGTGCGTGGCTTGAAGTCGATGGTGAGGGCGCCGAGCTCGATAGCCCACTTGGAGATTCTTCGGTGGCGTCTTGGTTCCTCGGGATGTCGCCGAGCGGGTAGTCGGTGACGACGGAGACCGAGTACTCCCCGGAAGTAGTGCCGTAGCTTCCGCGAGGTGATGAGTAGAGCGTACGAGAGCTTCGCACGGGCCGGTAGCGGAGGCCTTGGACTCGATAGAACCTCACCGACGAAGTAGACCGGGCGGCCCGGACCGGGTAGGTGTGGCCGTCTTCCCGCCGCTCGACAACGATGGCGATGCGACCACGTGAGTAGTCGCGGCTAGGTAGAGCGATGGGCGCTCGCCCTTGTGAGGAGCCGTGAGGATTGGTGGCTTTGACAGGAAGTCCTTGAGCCGGGCAAGGGCTTGATCCGCCTCTCGGAGTCCACACGAACTTCTCGTGATGCTTGAGTAGTTTGAAGAAGGGGAGGCCCCGTTCTCCCTAGCCTCGAGATGAATCTGTTCAACGCCGTCATGCACCCCGTCGGCTTACGGACGTCTTTGATGCTCGTGGGAGCTTTCATGCCGGTGATGGCGGAGATCTTCTCGGGGTTGGCTTCAATGCCGCGGCGGGGCGATGATGAAGCCGAGTAGTTTGCCCGAAGGGACGCCGAAGACGCACTTGTTCGGGTTGAGCTTCCGGCGGTACTCGCGTAGCGATGCGAAGGTCTCTTCAAGGTCGTCGATGAGGGTACCGGAGTTCCCTGGTTTTGACAACCACGTCATCCACGTAAGCCTCGACGTTCTTGTTGAGTTGCCGCTTGAAGCGAGCCCGGATGGCCCGTTGATAGGTAGCGCCGGCGTTCTTCAACCCGAATGACATGGTCGTGTAGCAGTACGCGCCAAACGGGGTGATGAATGCGGTCTTTTCCTGGTCTTCCTCCTTGATTGCGATCTGGTGGTACCCGGAGTAGCAGTCGAGGAAGCAAAGCGAGGTCGCAGCCCCGCCGTGGAGTCGATGACTTGATCAATCCGCGGCAACCCGAAGGGGTCCTTGGGGCAGTGCTTGTTGAGGTCGGTGTAGTCGACGCACATCCTCCACTCGTTCGAGTTCTTCTTGCGGACGAGGACGGGGTTGACGAGCCACTCGAGATGGAAGACTTCTCCGATGAAGCCACCGCGAGTAGCTTGGCGAGCTCCTTCTTGATGGCGTCCCGTCCGTCGTCGGCAAAACGTCGGAGGTGTTGTCGTTTGGGGGTGGCCTTTGGATCGACGTTGAGGCGGTGCTCAATCGGCTCCCCGGGCACTCCGGCATGTCCGCCGGCTTCCACGCGAAGATGTCGCGGTTAGCCCGAAGAAAGCTGATGAGCGCGTCTTCCTATTTGGGGTCGAGGCCGGCCCCGATGGTGGTGGTCTTGCTGGGGTCGCCCGTTCCAAGGTCGACCGTCTTGACGAGTACCTCCTCAGGTGGCTGAGGCTTGTTGGCGCTGTCAGACTTCTCTGGGATGTCGAGTTCGCTTGTAGCAAGCTTCTTCGACACGGCGTAGACCTCCATCATCGCGTTGGGTACTTGGTTTGTGGAAGCGATCGCCACGGCTCGTGTCGCGGTCGTGGGAGATCTTCAAGTCCCCTTGGAGGGAGAGTACACCGCTGGACTTGGCATCTTGAGTACCAAGTAGGTGTAGTGGGGCACCGCCATGAACTTGGCGATGGCCGGTCTGCCGAGGATGGCGTGGTAAGAGGTCTCGAAATCCGCGACCTCGAACTTGATGTACTCGGTGCGGTAGTTGTCCCGAGACGCCCGAAGGTAAGCGGCGTACCACCGAGCCCGGTGGGATAGCCGCGTTGCTCGGGACGATGCCGTAGAAGGGCGTCTTGCTCTTGGTGAGCATGGGGGTGACGTCGAGCTTCATTTTCTTCAAGGTTTTGGTGAAGAGGACGTTGAGCCCGCTTCCACCGTCGATGAGCACCTTGTTGAGCTTGGAGCCCGCCACCGTTGGCTTCGGGACGAGGGGGAACCGTCCCGGTTCGGAGAAGCGGGTCCATTGGTCCGCGCGGGAGAAGGTAATGGGTACCTCCGACCACCTGAGAGGGGTCGGGACCGCTGGCTCAATGGACATCACTTCACGACGGGTAGCCTTCGCTCCCGCCTCGCCGGGCGTCCGCCGAAGAGGACATTGACGGTCTTCTCGGGTTCTTGGAAGTCGTTGTTGTCGCCGTCCTTCTTCTTGCCCTTTTGGTCGTGAGGGTGCGGTGGCTCCGGAGTATCCTTGAGTGCATGCCTGAGCTGGTAGCACTGCTCGGTAGTGTGGTTGCCGTTTGGATGCCACGGGCACTTCTCCTTCAGCAGGTCTTTGAAACCGCCGAGTTCTTCTTCGAGTTCCCTTTCGCGAGGGCGCCGGATAGCCGCGACGGTGTTGTCTGGCTTGCGCTTGCGGTTGGGACCCGAGTAGTTGCTCGTTGTTGTTGTTGTTGTTGTTGTTGCGGTCGCCTTGGTTTGCATTGCCGCGCCGCCGCCGCCTTGGTTTTTCTTGGACTTGCCGCGGATGGCGTCGTACTTGGCGTTGGCCTTGTCCTCTTCATCCGCCCGGGACGTGATCATGTCCTTGAGGTGGGGGATGGACTGGGGCGGCGACGACCGAAGTCCTCGAAGGTGCGGCGATGGTAGAGGCCGTCCGGAAGAGGTCGATGACCTCCTTGTCGGTGACGTCGACGACGGTAGCGCGCTTGTCGAAAAAGCGGCGCATGTACTTGCGGAGGGTCTCGCCTCGTTCCTCGCTTGATCATGGCCGTGTCCATGCAAGTACCCGAACGGCCCATGGCGCCGCGAAGTTGCTCGTGAACTGCTCCTTGAGCTGGTCCCACTTGTCGATCGAGTGCTTGTCGAGCGACTCGAGCCATGTGAGTGGTGCTTGGTCCAGACAGAAGGGGAAGTAGAGGCATTTGGTGTCGCTGTTGCCGCCAGCGTTCTCGATGGAGAGGGCGTAGCATCGGAGCCACTGGATAGGATCCTGCTTCGCGTCGTACTTGGTGATCCCCAAAGGTTTGAACTTGTCGGGGAGGAGTAAGTTGCGAAGTCGAGGTGAGAAGGCGGGGAAGCCGTCGCCCTCAGCGGCAGTGGTCGACTTCTTCCGCCGCAGCTCCTCAATCTTCTGGCGAGCGTCGTACCCGCCGTGCGAGGCGCCGGAGGCGTGGCTGTTCGCGTGGCCTCGGCCGGCGCGCGCCGCCGCCGCCTCCGGCTCTCTTGTTGGCCCCACGGTTGGAGCCGCCGCCGTCGGCCGCCGCCGCCGTCGGGGTCGTTGCCGCCGCCACCGGCCGGAGCGCGGTGGGGAACAACTTCTCGGTTGCCTTGGCCTTGCCGTGACGGTCCACCGGCGTTAGAGCGGCGGCGGTTTGGCTCGGCCGGAAGGTCGGCTCGAGTACGGTTGGGACCGGCGTTGGCGGCGAGACTAGTAGCTTCGTTGTCGCGGGGGTTTAGCCGGGAGGAGGTTGGTTGACTCGTTGTCGACCCGCATGAAGTAGGCTTCTTCGGGCGAGCTTGGCGATGACCTCTCCGAGCGCGTATGCCCCGAGCACGGCGTGCGATCGTTGTGATCGACATGAGGCACCGCTGCTCGGGGGTGGTGTGTACTCGCTCTCGACCGCCTCGAGAGCTTCCGCAAGGTTGCGGATGGGGAGGTTGTCTCCGAGCCGCCGGCGTCATTCGGGCCGCGCTTCCTGTTACGTTCGCGTCGAGCGTCCCTGTTGGCGGCGGTCTCGTCTGCAGGTGCGTTGGCAGACAGCTCGTCTGCGGAGATGTCCTCCGGGTACCTGTCCTCAGCCGTTCCTGAAGGTCCTGGGGTGTCGCCGGCGGCCATGAAGACTTGGCGATCGGGGGTGCCCAGGCTGGTCTCAGAGGGTGCTACCTCAGTTGGTGTGTTTGAGTCAGCTCGGGCTAGTGGTGTTCCCTCCGGAACGGTAGCGAGTCGATATAGGCGACGTAGCGTGAGTCTCCCTTTACCGAGGTCGGCGGGCTTGCGGTCCGGCCGGATAGACGTATCTCCCGGCCGGCGTTGATTTTATAACCGGCCCGAGGGGCGGCCCCGACAAGGGAAGCTCGGTGGAGTCGTCTTCGGACTCGGGCTCCTCGGGGTCCGACCCGAAGTCGAACTCGTAGTCCCCGGGTTCGAGTAGAACTCGGAGAGAGGGTCGGAGTCCGAAGCGCGATTGGGGACGGCGTCGGAGTCCGAGGTTGTACTCGGGCACGGGCTCCTTGCCGGCCGGCGCGAAGTGGGAGCGCTCGTGCGGGCCCGGCCGAGGATGCGTGGGCCACGCGCGGAGTGCCCGCGTGGTGAGGGGGCCGCTGCGATGGCCGAGCGGCCCGGCTCGCATGCGATGGCCCATGGCGACGTCGGGTTTGCGTTGGAGACGGACTCGAGCTTGAAGTCGGCGTGGTGGTTGAAGAGCGAAATTTCGCCGAACTTGCCGGCGAGTTCGCCTGTGACAACTTCAGGAAGCGTCACGAGGCCTGTCCTCGGGTTGGGCTACATGGTTAGGCGGCGCTGGAAGGAGCCCGCGCCATCGGCAGTGCAGACCCAGGCGCCGAAAACGAAGGTGTCGCCGCGGTTGAAGGCGACAGTTGGCTTGAAGTGGACGGAAGCCGTCGAGTTCGCCATGTGGTCTCGAGCGAGAGCCCCTACCCGCGCGCGCCGGTGTCGGTGTTTTAGACCGGCAACCTACTACGGGGAGTACCCGAAGTAGATGATTGTGACTCGCCGAGACCGGTAACTCGAAGGAAGAGACACGTGGCACACAATTTAGACAAGTTCGGGCCGCGAGGTGCATAATACCCTACGTCCTGTATGCTGCGTAGCTCTGGATTGATAGGGCACGATTACAAGATGGTGCAATGGTGCGCCGTGAGTTGCATGAGAGGAGATTGGATGCTAGAGATCAGTCCCTGCCTCGCCTTATATAGTCCGGGAGGCAGGGTTACAAGTCGGAGTAGGAAGAGAGTACTAGTCGAGTACGTCTAGGAGTCCTTTATACAGTGCGGAACATGTACGGCTCCCTAACCGAGTACTACTCCTGTGTAGTCCTTGTGCTCCACGCCTTCAGGTGCCGTGCAGCGCAAGCCAGGTAGTCCCAGGGGCCCACCGAGTAGTCGGTCCTGGTACCCACCGAGGTAGTGGGCCCAGGGAGGTCCATACGACACCTCCACCTCCTCCCATGGAGAAACAGATTCTTTGTAGCCTCCCCTTCCTTTATGGAAGGATTAAACCGTTGTACACATGATGCCGCCATTGCTCCGGATCACATGTCTAATGGAATCACTTCCTCGAGCAGACTTGGAATTTACATTTTAAATTCCCAAACACAACCTTCATTCTTGTCTCCTTCAAGGGGTTGTCCTCCGCGACTCCCGGTCGGTGTTTGCACTGAAGTCGGCTACAGCGGCTTTAGCTTTTGCAACTTTGTTACTTCATTTCATGCAGATGGATCAAGTCAATTATTTTACAGACAATCAGCTCCTTGCTCATTACTTAAACAATGTGGATCGTTTTGACATTCCAGATTGGCGGGCTGCAGCATATACCCACATCATCAATTCCTCCTTGACATGTGCTTCAAAGGTGTTCCACATATCTAGAACCCACAACGGCATGGCTGATTCTCTAGCTAAAGAAGGATTGCACTTACTCAACTCTGATTCTCTGCTTCCAAACTTCAGTTGTACTAATCCTACACATGTTCTTGGCTGCCCATTCCTAGGGGCACTCCAGTCTGTAACCGTTAACTCTGTAATGGTTATAACAACTTCTTGTTGTTAAGTTAATGCAAAGTTAATTGTCAAAAAAAAACAACTATCATTATCCTCTAGGTTTTTTTGACAACATCATTATCTTCCAGTTGACCGGGTCTCATTTACTAGCTTTTGTGGCGCTCACTCTCTCTTTTCATCTGATTGTCTATAAATATAGCATAAACTATATACATAATTTTTATATTTGAAAAAGTTATACAAATTTTTCTTTCACCGTATAAATTATACATACAATTTTTTATTTGAAAAGTTATATGTACAAGTTTTACTTCCGCCACATAAATTACATATATAACTTTTTGATTTGAAAAAGTTATATATATATATATATATAAATTGACTTTTTTATTTGAATATATATATATATTGTTACTCATGAATAAGTTATATATATAAATTTTGCTTTTGCCATATAAAAATATATATAACTTGTTGTAGAAAAAAGTTATGCACATAAATTATTTTTAGAGAAAAATGTTGTGCACATAACTCGTCATTAGATAAAAGTTATGCACATAACTCATCGTCAGTGCAAAGTTATGCTCATAACTTGTCGCTAGGGAAAACTTATGTGCATAACTCGTTGTTAGAGAAAAGTTATGCACATAACTGGTCATTGGGGACAAAGTTTGTGCGCATAACTCGCCGTTTAGAGAAAAAATTATGTGCATAAATTGTCTTTAGTAAAAAAGTTATCCGCATAACTCGTAGTAAAAAAAGTTATCCCCATAACTTGTCGTCAAGGATAAAGTTATGCACATAACTGGTTGTTAGGGAAAAAAGTTGTGTGCATAAACTTTCATTATAAAAAATTATACACAAAAATTATCTTAGTAAAAAAATATACATCAAATTTATATACATATATTTCAAAAGTGAAAAAATTGTGACTGATAAATTTTTCTCGAAAAGGAAAGACGGGAGGTGGCGGTTGGAGCGAGAGTGCGCAAGCTCTTGTTGAAAGAGAACCAACGATGTGGTGATTATGCCTGCAGGTACAGGAGTACGGATGGAAACGGCGCGAATACGGATGCCATTCGAATATTTTTAGTCGGATATCCACATTTTTTGCTGGATACGAATTCGGATTCGAATACGAATGCAAAAACTAATAGTTCGAATTCGCATTCGGATATCTACTCGATTTAGCAAGGTTTTATTTCTTTAGTGATAATTATAGAAGAACAAAATCATTAAAGGGATAAAAATTAAAGTACGAACGTGTAAACAAAAGATGGATTGTCAACCAAGAACATATTTATCTATAGTTATTCTAATAAACAAATATATAAATAATAAATTAAATTATAAATAGATAATATTACAAATAAATCTATTATTATTTAGAAGAAATAAATAAAATTACAATACATAAAATAATTTAGATCAATGATTAAATAAAATAAAATATTGAAAATATTTTATTTTAACAATGAATACATCATTTTCTGACTAAATCAAAATATTATATTTATTTTAAAACTATATTATACATGAGTTCACCGGGGTGGAGCACGGTCGGATACGAATAATTGTCGGATACGCACAATTTTTTCGAATACGGATATGGATTCGGATAGAGGAAAATAGTGAAAACGAATTCGGATACATCCATTTTAGTGTTCATATTACTATATTAGCAATTGGGCGCGGATTCGGATAACCACATTTACATTTTAGCGGATACGAATTTGGATATTTCAAACAACCGCATACCACTTTCCATCCCTATGCAGGAGATGGGGAGGTGCGCTGCCACAAGAAAGCATCAAGACCAAAAAGAGAATGATTACATTGAAGGCATCTAGGCCCCTAATTTGTGTTTTGGTAATTAATGGCAATCATTATGGACTAACATTTTTATTTGAGTTATAAGAATAGGTTAGTCCGGTGAAATGATGAGATCATGCGGTATGAACGAGAAAGTCTTGTATGGCTTGTGTTGGAAAGAGCTCAAGGCAAAGGTAAAAGATAGAGTTTTATGTTTGCCGGTCATAAGGTGATTAGAGGATGCTAAATGACCGGGTTGATAGGATAGATAGCCGTACTATCAAGAGGGATCAATTTCATTGACTTGACTTTCCATAGTGCCACTTGGATCAAAAATTTGCATGCATTGCATTTAGATGAGTGGCGATTTCTCTTGGTAAAAAGGTTTCATTGAAAATCTTAAGAAAAATCAGTTTTCAGGTGTTGGGCGGATAGTCCGGGCTCTTGGAGTGGACGGTCTGTGGGTTTTTTTATTCTTATTTAATATCTGAGTTTTTTGGCAAAAGTTTTCGAGAAAATACGCTTCCAGGCGGATAGTCTGCGGACCCCAGGCAGACGGTCCGTTATTCTTAACGAACGGGGGTGCGGCTCGATGGACCACGGCGGACGGTCCGCGGCCCGCCCGCGGACGGTCCGCGGAGCCCGAGCGGTCGGTCCGCGGGGCCCGGGCGGATGGTCCGCAGGGCCCAGGCGGACGGTCCGCCCGGCCCAACGGCCAGTTCTGCCAGCCGTTGACTCCGCGTTTTTACCGTTGGAATTCAAACGCGGACAGTCCGCGAGGTACGCGTTTTACCCATAACGGCTAGTAATGGGAAGAGGGAGTATATATACTCCATGCCCGGGGTTGGAGAGGCTCTCTTGGCACTTTGAAAGGTCATACACCCTTGTAGAACTCTCTCTCTCTCCTCTCTCTCTCACTCACTTGGCTTAGTGGTTGCATTCTTTGTGAGATTGAGAGCTTCTGGTGCATTGCATCAAGGTTTTGATCTTTGTGGCACTAGGGAATCATCAAGCAAGTGGTTGATTTGTTACTCTTGGAAGTTGTCGCTTCCTAGACGGCTTGGTGGTGGAAGAATCCGTTGAAGCTCGCAAGAAGATTGTGTGTGGCTCTGGATTTCGTGTTGTGAGAGGTGTTGTGCTCACCTCACCGGAGCGGTAAAGAGCAACTCTAGTGGAATCGAGGTGTGGAGAGGTTCTTTGGTTCTAACCGGCTCAAGATCAAGCGGTGTATAGATAGAGGAGCGGTTGAACATTGAATCCACCTCAACGTGGATTAGGGGTGACCGGCAAGTCATCGATACCACGGGATAAAATTCGTCTCTTGTGCTTGGTTATTTCTTTGCTCAATTTCCTTTCAAGTACTTTACTTTGAGCATTTAATTTCTAGAGATTGAATTGTATCTCATCACCCTAGGCCGCAAACCCCCAACATAGGAATAGAATAGGTAGAGATTTAATCCTCCTTGTGGTTCTAATTAAATTTCTCTAGTGTTGTGCTTTTAGATTTTAAACCGCCTATTCAACCCCCCCCTCTAGTCGGTATCCTAGATCCTACAAGTGGTATCATAGCCAAGGACTCCTTATTTGAGAGATTTAACCATCTCGGAGTAGGATAAATGGCTGAGGAAGATAAGTTTCATGTTGGGAAGCCACCGGTCTTTGATGGGAACAATTATGACTATTGGAAGAAAAGAATGGAGGTTCACTTCAAGGCCTTGGGAAGAGAATTATGGAGAATTGTAATGGAAGGATATGTTATTTTGGATCCTAAGAATAAGTCGGATCAAGATGATAAAATGAAAAACTCAATGATAGAGCCTTGAGTGTACTTTACAATGCTTTTGCTCTTAGTGAATTCAATAGATTGAAGGGACTTGAGAAGGCAAATGAGATATGGGAGAAGCTTATGGAAATCTACGAGGAAACATCCACCGTTAAAGAAGCAAAGCTCTATGTGTACAAGGGAAAGTTCCATGAGTTCACCATGAAGAAGGATGAAGATGTTTCAACCATGTTCAACCGGTTGAATGATATAGTGAATGAACTCAAGTGTCTTGATTTTGATGTCTCAAAGACTTCTCTCACAAGTTCCTTAGATGCCTTCCGGAAAAATATGAGACAATTGTGACTTTGCTTGTGAGGAGTGACTTGAGTAAGATGACTCCTACGGAGGTGCTTAGTGAAGTGCAAACTCATGACTTATTCAACCAATCACAAAAGGAAGTTCAAGGACAATCAATGAATGAAGAGAAGAAAAATATTGCTCTCAAGGCCAAGGCTACTCAAGAAGAAAATGATGATGAGAACCAAGACATTGACTCCGATGAGGAAATGACTCTTATTGTAAAAGGGCTTAAAAGAATTATGAAGAAGAAGAAGTTTGGCAAGATGGGGCAATCTTCAAAGAAGAATCCTTTTGAAGGCAAAGATTGCTTCAATTGTGGTGTATTGGACATATCTCAATTAATTGTCCAAACAAGAAAGAAGATAAATATGGCAAGAAGAAAGACAAGAAGAGTGTACCCAAGAGGAAGAAATATTACAAGAAGGAGAAAAATGGCCAAGCTTACTTTGTTGAGTGGGATTCCGATGCAAGCTCCAATGAAGATGATGATGACAAGCCTTCAAGAGGTCTTGCCGGGGTTGCTATCAAGGAAGCTCCTTCACTCTTCTCCAAGCCATATTGTCTCATGGCAAAAGGTGAATCAAAGGTAATAAATGACGATGATGATGTTGATTGTGATAGTGATAATGATGATAATGTCTTATCTTATGATGATCTTGTTGCCATGGTCATTAAGTCCAATGACAAATTGCGCATGGAGAGATCAAAGTTGAGGGACTTGGAGTTGAAAAATGTTTCACTTCAAAATTCCTTTGAGGAGCTAAAGACTACTCATGAAAATCTTAAGACTTCCCATGAAACACTCAACACTTCTTGGGAAACTCTTAAAGAAAAGCATGAGGAGCTTAAGGAAGCTCACAACTCTCTCCTTGCACAAGAAGTCAAAGGAAAAATAAGCATGGGTGTTGAATGTAATATATCGAATACTTCTCCATGTTCATCTAACCCATCTTGTAGCACAAGCACTAGCTCTTGCATTAGTGAGGATATGTCTTATGACTCTCTATTATTGGAAAATGAATCTCTGAAGAAGGAGATTGAGTGCTTGTCTAAGGATCTTGCACGGTATTTTGGAAGTCATGTTCGGTTTAATCATATTTGGACAAATCAAAAATTCACCTTAGATAAAGATGCACTTGGTTACTTGCCCAAGAAAGGAAAAGAGGCCTTCATTCCTAAGGAAAGTATCTTTGTAAATTCAAATGTTTCCTTTGAGGAAGAAGAAAAGATGAAGATGTGTCATAAGTGCAAGACAAAGGTTGATGTGAATCACCAATGCAAGAGCAAGAAGACCGTATCCTTGGATCCTTCCTATATTCTTAAGAAAGATTCTAAGGGTGTTGTTTGTGCTCAATATGTTGGTCGCTCTCTTGGTAGTAGTAAAAAGAAATCTATTTGGGTGCCTAAAATTTTGGTCACTAACATTGAAGGACCCAAGAAAATTTGGGTACCTAAAACAAAGTAATTTCTTTTGTAGGTGAACTATAAAGCCGGAGGAAGACACTGGGTAATTGATAGTGGTTGTACAAACCACATGACCGGCGAAAGAAAAATATTCTCTCATCTTGATGAAGACATTTCCGATTTTGATAACATCACTTTTGGAAATGATAGCAAGGGAGGTGCAAAAGGCATTGGTGAAGTACCCATCTCTAAAGATTATAATCTCTCTAATGTCTTGCTAGTTGATTCTCTCAATTTCAATTTGCTATCTATTGCTCAACTTTGTGACAATGGTTATAAATGTACATTCACTAGCAATGATTTTGAGGTTACCTCACTTGATGGGAAAGATTCTATTTTTAAGGGCTTTCGTCATGAGAGCTTATATCTAGTGGATTTCTCATCTAAAAAGGCAAATTTGACTACTTGCTTATTCTCAAAGGCCTCTATGGGTTGGTTATGGCATAGAAGACTTGGTCATGTTAGTATGAAACAACTCAACTGATTGGTGAAGCATGACTTAGTTCTTGGCTTGAAAGATGTAAAATTTGAGAAAGATAAATTGTGCAGTGCTTGTCAAGCCGGAAAGCAAGTTGCCAACTCACATCCTAACAAGAGTGCTATGTCAACCACAAGACCATTGGAATTACTACATAGGGATTTATTTGGTCCCACTACCTATAGAAGCATTGGTGGAAATACCTATTGTCTTGTAATTGTGGATGATTATTCAAGATACACATGGGTATTCTTGCTTCATTACAAAGCTATTACTTGTTATATTTTCAAGTCATTTGTGAGAAGAGCCGAAAATGAATTTGAGGTAAAGTTGAAGAAAGTGAGAAGTGACAATGATAGTGAATTCAAGAATACAAATGTTGAAGAGTTTTGTGATGAGAAAGGAATCAAGCATGAGTTCTCAACTACATATACACCGGAGCAAAATGGTGTAGTTGAGATAAAAAAAATAGGACCTTGATTGAGATGGCAAGATCAATGCTAGATGCGTACAAAGTTTCGGATTCTTTTTGGGCCGGAGCTATCAACACCGCTTGCCATGCCTCTAATAGGCTATATTGTCATAGCTTCTTCAACAAAACACCATATGAACTTCTAAATGGAAGGAAGCCAAATATTTCATATTTTCGGGTTTTTGGTTGCAAATGCTATATTTTGAGGAAAGGCTCTCGGTTGTCTAAATTTCAAAGCAAGTGTGATGTGGGATTTCTTCTTGGATATTCTTCAAATTCCAAAGCTTATAGAGTATACAACAAGTCCAAGGGATTTGTTGAGTAAGCTTATGATGTGCAATTTGATGAAACAATGGCTCTCAAGATGAGAAAGAAAATTTTGATGATGTGAGAGGTGAAGAATTGAGTAAAGCAATGAAGACCATGGCTATCGGGGATATCATGCCTAGAGAAGAAGATGATGATGAAGGTCCATCAATCTCTATTCAAGCAAATCCATCTATTTCCTCTACAAATGATTATAATCAACAAGAGGGTAATTTGAGAAATGATGACTCACCTCAAGAAGATGATCAAATGGCATTTATGACAACACCTACTATATCAATTCAAGAACCGATTGATCAAGCAAGAATTCATCATCAAGTCGCCAAATATCATCCCATTGACCAAATCATGGGTGACATTAGTAAGAGTGTTCAAACTCGATCTCGTGTTGCTTCTTTTTGTCAACAATATTCTTTTGTATCTTAATGATCCGAATTGGGTTATTTCCATGCAAGAAGAATTAAATAATTTTACTAGAAATGAAGTTTGGGAGTTGGTTGAAAGACCAAAGAATCACAATGTCATTGGTACTAAATGGGTCTTCCGAAACAAAGAAAATGAAGATGGTATTGTTGTGAAGAACAAGTCTAGATTAGTTGCTCAAGGTTATACTCAAGTGGAGGGATTGGATTTTGATGAAACCTTTGCTCCCGTAGCTAGACTTGAAGCCATAAGGATCTTGCTTGCTTATTCTTGTTCTCGAAATATCAAGTTATATCAAATGGATGTCAAAAGTGCTTTCTTGAATGGGAAAATTAGTGAACTACTATATGTTGAGCAACCTCCCGGTTTTGAAGATCCCACAAGGCCTAATCATGTGTACAAGCTCTCTAAGGCCTTATATGGATTGAAACAAGCTCCTCGTGCTTGGTATGAAAGGCTTAGGGACTTTCTTCTTTCAAAGGGCTTCAAAATTGGAAAGGTTGATACTACATTGTTCACCAAGAAAATTGGAAGTGACATCTTTATTTGTCAAATTTATGTTGATGATATCATCTTTGGTTCAACAAATGAAGACTTTTGTAAAGAATTTGGAGAAATGATGTCTAGGGAATTTGAAATATCTATGATTGGTGAATTGAGTTTCTTCCTTGTACTTCAAATCAAACAACTGAAGGAAGGCACTTTTGTTTGCCAATCTAAGTATGTGAGGGACATTTTGAAAAAATTTGGCATGGAAGATGCAAAACCCATCAAAACTCCTATGACTACTAATGGACATCTTGATCTTGATGAGGGAGGTAAACCGGTTGACCTTAAGCTTTATAGGTCTATGATTGGTAGTTTGCTTTATCTTACCGCATCTAGGCCCGATATCATGTCTAGTGTGCGCATGTGTGCTAGATTTCAAGCTGCACCTAAAGAGTGTCATTTGACCGCCGTGAAGAGGATTATGAGATATTTGAAGTATTCTCCTAACATTGGTCTTTGGTATCCAAAGGGTGCTCAATTTGAGTTAGTAGGATTTTCGGACTCGGATTATGCCGGTTGCAAGGGTGATAGGAAGAGCACTTCCGGAGGTTGTCAATTGCTTGGACGTTCACTTGTTTCTTGGTCGTCTAAGAAGCAAAATTTAGTGGCTCTTTCTACCGCCGAAGCGGAATATATCTCGGCGGGAAGTTGTTGTGCTCAATTTCTATGAATGAAGCGAACACTTCTTGATTATGGTGTGAAATTCAAGGAAATTCCTCTCTTATGTGACAATGAGAGTGCCATCAAGATTGCCAACAATCTAGTTCAACACTCTAGAACCAAGCATATTGATATTCGGCACCATTTTCTTAGAGATCATGTGAGCAAAGGAGATATCAAGATTGATGGAGTGAGCACGGATGATCAATTGGCGGATATATTTACCAAGCCTTTGGATGAGTCTCAGTTTTGCAAATTGAGAAATGAGCTTAATGTCATTGACATCTCAAATGTAGCTTGAGAGCTAGCACATGTGCTTATTCATATGCATTTGTATATCTCTCTCATCTATTTCTAGCTTATCTCTTGTTTTTGTTCTCTATTTTTCTTGAAGCTTGCTTTTGCATAATTTTCTAGCATTAATTGGTACATTGCATCATTTGACAAGTTTCCTTCATTATTTTTGAGTAATGATCCCAAAAGATACCTTTGCAAATCTTTATCTCGAGATATATCAAGCTAAAATTGAAAACGGAGGTCGGACCGTCCGCGACAGTGCGCCGGGCTGTCCGGCCGCTCCTGGCGGATTGTCCGCTAGGGCGGCGCGAACCGTCCGTGAGGCTCGTGGGGAGGAGGTGCAGCACTGGTCGTTCTGGAGCAAATAACGGACGGTCCGTGCCGGGTGGCGAACCGTCCGCGTACCACGCGGACCGTCCGTGAGGGCACCGCGGGCTGTCCGCGGGTTCCGCGCACGGGTGGGTCCCAGGCCGCGGGATGTAAATGAAGCAGGGCCTCTTTCTCTTCTCCAACCCGACCAAGGTCCTCTTCCTCCCTCTCTCTCTCTCTTGCTCTCTCTCAAGAAAAGGCACCCCCCTTGGGCATTTCGTTTGGGGCACTCCCCGGACCGTCCGAGCACGTCCACGGACTCTCCGCGAGGTTCTCCACCATGTCATCCGGGTATTTTTTCGAATATCTCATTCTATCTCTTGGATTTTGAGGAAGAAGGTGATTAGGCTTTGGTGATGTGATCTAAATTTCGTCCATGGATTCAAGTTTTTGGCTTGGTGAATGAGTTTGGGATACCAATGTGGTGTTATGGCAAAAATTTGGTGAAGAAATACTGGATTTTCATCAAGTTATGAGGATGGGGCAAATCGGATGCTACTGTTCATAGGATCCTGCCGCCCCGGATCGGGCGGACTGTTCGCCGCCTCTGCGCAGACGATCCGCGCGGCCCGACAGTGGAATGTATGCTCAGTAGCCTTCTAGTTTGGGGTTTCATTCTCTCTCATAATTACTTCCAATTGTTAATACTCATTCAAATATATGATTTTTGACAGTGCTCGCTAGGCTATTGCTTCACTCACCAAAAAGGTGGACTTCTAAGAGGCGTATAAAAGATGATACCTCTGAGGAAGAAGAGGAGCCCGACAATCCTAATGACAGTGACTTTGATCCGACCAATGAAGCCGGTAGTGCCTCATTCATGGTGGACAAAGATGAGATAAACCAAGGGGTAGGTAACAATGCTGACATCATTGATGTGATTAATTACACAGCTCCTAGAAGGCAGTGGACACAAAGAGAGTTTGCTATTGCTAGAAATGACAATGCTTATAATCAACCCCGTGACACTCACAACTTGTATTTCCACACCACTGTGCAAGAACAAGCCTTCTTTAGTAGTTTGATTGAGTGCACAGTATTTGCTCATCAGAGGGTTGATTTTGATTATCTAGAGTCTAAACCTGTCTTAGCTGGTGTGGCAACAAAACTTGAAAACTTAGGCTTGAAAACAGTTTCTTCAACATAGATGTGATTGGAATGAGACCATAATTAGACAATTCTATGCAACTTATGAAATGGACTTTGAAGCCAAGAACATTATGTGGATGACCGGTAAAAGTGTATATGAGGCCACTTTTGCAGAATTTGCAGCTGCCAATCATCTTAATTATGAGAATTTTAGTGATGGTGTTGATGTTTATAATGAGGATGTTCTTAAAAACACTGCTCTCTTTTATGAGCCTGGCACCTCAAATGCAACAATAATGAATTGGCTAGCAGCAGGACTTATGCATCATCCGGCAGCTATTAACAACATCATCAGACATACCTTTATGCCTAAGAGTGGAAATAAGGATAAGGTCCGAGAACATTATTGGAATGTGATTAATCATATCATGAATGAAACTAAATTTAATGTTGTGAAGCTCATTCTTGATCAAATGATTTGCAAGAAGCTTCTTGTCAAAGATAGCATTTATTTTGCTCCTTATATTATGTCTTTGATCAAGACCAAGACGGGGTTCAATGGTCTATGTGATGTGAAATATGAACTTTATCGTCCATTTTACAATGCTAAAGCTTTTCTCAACAAGCCATTGACACCTTATGGGCAGGCTGCAGAGGCTCAAATTGTTGCTGAAAATGTTGAGGTTCATACTAGTGATGATGAAAATGCAAATGTTGGTAACATGGGTTATGCTAATGTTGATGAGGATGCTTATGCTATGCCACCTCCTCCTCCTCCAGTTCATCCCATGCAGCCACAGTGGGAGCCTCCTGCTAGTTACTTTGACTCTTACTTTGCTAACATTCAGCAGTCCATGAACTCTCAGTTTCAGCAGATGCAATCCGGGTTCAACTCTCACTTTGAGGCATATGGGCAACAGATGAATGATACATTTCAGACTATGCAGCAGGGTTTTCAGCAGCAGATTGACACTAGTCTGAATAATTTTGGTCATCATGTCTATAACACTATGCATGACCCCATGATGCAAAGGTTGGGTGATATGCAGACAGATCTTCAGAATGACCTCAGTGCCTTGAATGACAGATTCTCTCAGATGTCCACTTCAGAGCAGTATCAGCAGCTATATGATCAGCAGACTCAACTTCAGAATAATGTCAATGCTCTGAACACAACCTTTGGAGATTTCAGAGATCATTTTTATCATTACTATCCAGCTCCAGCTCCACCACCATAGTTCTGTCCCCCTCCTCCATTCCATCCTTCTCCGCCGCCGCCTCAGGATGACTAGACCTTTTGGTATTTGATGCCAAAGGTGGAGAGATTTGGAGGAGTGATGTATGATCTTTAGGGGGAGCTCACTTCTTTGCATGCATTTGGAACTCTTGCATTGCACTTGCTTGTTTAATTTTAGTTATGCATAAACTTTGGTTGGCTTGTAATAATTTGTGAGACTTATGTTATGGTGTGTGATGTGGTTGAGAACTAGAACTTGTGGTTATCTTGTGATGATCTATTATTGTGATTTCAATTTGCTTATCTTATGACTTATTCTAGTTCTCGTAGTGATTTTGAGGCTAATCCTTGCTTAATCTTTTTGGATATATATATGTGGTTATTGCCTTGATCTCTATTTTGTAGGGGAAACTCCGTCAAAATTACTATATCTATGCATATGTGTGAAAATCAAAAGAAAATTATATGCACATATGTAGGGGGAGTTCTCTCTATATTCTTGTTTTGGAGACATTCACTCTATCTATTTATTGAATTTACTTGAGAAGAATAAGTGATTCCAAAACACAAAACATTTCTTATATCACTCCTTTAAATGGTTGTCATCAATTACAAAAAGGGGGAGATTGAAGGCATCTAGGCCCCTAATTCGTGTTTTGGTAATTAATGACAATCATTATGGACTAACATTTTTATTTGAGTTATAAGAATAGGTTAGTCCGGTGAAATGATGAGATCATGCGGTATGAACGAGAAAGTCTTGTATGGCTTGTGTTGGAAAGAGCTCAAGGCAAAGGTAAAAGATAGGGTTTTATTTTTTCCGGTCATAAGGTGGTTAGAGGATGCTAAATGACCGGGTTGATAGGATACATAGCCGTACTATCAAGAGGGATCAATTTCATTGGCTTGACTTTCCATAGTGTCACTTGGATCAAAAATTTGCATACATTGCATTTATATGAGTGGCGATTTCTCTTGGTAAAAGGGTTTCATTGAAAATCTTAAGCAAAATCAATTTACAGGGTTGGGCGGAAAGTCTGGGCTCTTGGGGCGGACGATCCGCGGGTTTTTAATTTCTATTTAATATCTGAGTTTTTTGGCAAAAGTTTTCGAGAAAATACGCTTCCAGGCGGATAGTCCGCGGACCCCAGGCGGACGGTCTATTATTCTTAACAGAACAGGGTGCAGCTCGGTGGAATGGGCGGACGGTCCGCGGACAGTCCGTGGGGCCCAGGCGGGCGGAACGCGAGGTCCTGGCGGACGGTCCGCCCGGCCCAACGGCCAGTTCTGCCAGCCGTTGACTTCGCGTTTTTACCGTTGGAATTCAAACGCGGACAGTCCGCGAGGGCATCGCAGACAGTCCGCGAGGTACGCATTTTACCCATAACGGCTAGTAACGGGAAGGGGGAGTATATATACTCCATGTCCGGGGTTGGAGAGGCTCTCTTGGATACACCATTGTAGAGCTCTACCTCTCCTCTCTCTCACTCACTTGGCTTAGTGGTTGCATTCTTTGTGAGATTGAGAGCTTCTAGTGCATTGCATCAAGGTTTTGATCTTTGTGGCACTAGGGAATCATCAAGCAAGTGGTTGATTTGTTACTCTTGGAAGTTGCCGCTTCCTAGACGGCTTGGTGGTGGAAGAATCCGGTGAAGCTTGCAAGAAGATTGTGCGTGACTCCGGATTTCGTGTTGTGAGAGGTGTTGTGCTCACCTCACCGGAGCGGTAAAGAGCAACTCTAGTGGAATCGAGGTGTGGAGTGGTTCTTTGGTTCTAACCGGCTCAAGATCAAGCGGTATCTTCATAGAGGAGTGGTTGAACATTGAATCCACCTCAACGTGGATTAGGGGTGACCGGCAAGTCATCGATACCACGAGATAAAATTCGTCTCTTGTTCTTGGTTATTTCTTTGCTTAATTTCCTTTCAAGTACTTTACTTTGAGCATTTAATTTCTAGAGATTGAATTGTATCTTGTCACCCTAGGCCGCAAACCCCCAACATAGGAATAGAATAGGTAGAGATTTAATCCTCCTTGTGGTTCTAATTAAATTTTTCTAGTGATGTGCTTTTAGATTTTAAACCGTCCATTCACCCTCCTCTAGTCGGTATCCTAGATCTTACATATGTGGGTCCACATGTATCTAAAAGAGAAAGATGTCTGTCTGAGACCGATCGCTAGCACCGGTGGTAGCACGCGCTTTTATTAGCATTGCCCTTTGTATACGTGTTTTCTTTTTATTCAATATTAAAACATTATAATCGTGACGCACGACACGGTGTGTGTAAAAACTCCCACAAATTGGATTCTTTTTTCATTTAGGCCTCGTTTGGGAAAGAGAGGAATAACATGGAATCAGCCCAAAACCCGCCTGTTGACGGTGAATCTGTCAACCTAGCCATGAGTTTACCTTCGGTGTTAGCATAAGTTTTATACCTTATCCATTGGTACTAACCCCCGTGGTATAACAAGTTCACTTGTGCATGTCGGATTTGGAGTTTAGTGTTTATGCAGGGTTTTAGTGTTGAATGCAAGACTTTCGGGATAAGTTCATCGAGCACCTTGTGACAAGACCTTGAAGCCCCGTACAAGTCATGCAACGAAGCGAACTTAACTCCAAGAAGTCAGGGACTTGATCCGAGAAGATGACAAACTCCGAGGACCTAACCAGAAAAGTGCTGAATCTTGCAAGACAAGGAGCTATGTCCAATTCGGAGAGAAACTGACGACAAGGGCCTACATGCAGAAGGGGGAAGCATCTAGAAGACACGGGAACCGACATCAAGCAAAGGAGGCCATGGGGCCGGGCTGGATGGGCCCGGGCCGCCCGGCCGACAGGCCGACCGGCCCGGCCCGATCCGGAGGCCCGTTTGCCCCCTCTTTTGCCCTAGCCGCCATTTGGGCTATTTATAGACCCGGGGTTGAGAGCCACGCATCATCCAATTCGTCATCGGCCGCCGAGGAGCGAGAGAAGAGAGGGACACCATCCCGGAGAGGAGAGGGTCGAGCTAGTTGACTAGGGTTTCCCTAGCCGACGTGGGAACCTTGCACGGAAGACCACGTCGGAGTTCCCGGAGCTAGAAGCAAGATCAAGGAAGGATCCCGGTAGTGATCTTGTGTACGTATCATTGTCATAGTTGAATTATCAAGTTGAATCTATTCCTAGCGATCAAGTATTTCTTTGAAGATTTCATTTTTCGATCGGCTTTGCTTATTCTAAATCTATTCTCGAGATAGATTACCTAGGGTGTTCTTGTAGCCGCGGTGCGGCTTTGATTATTCTAAATCTATTCTCGAGATAGATTACCTAGGGTGTTCTTGTAGCCGCGGTGGCTAGAGGTACACGCCGGATCTTCCGAAAGAATATCGACTTGTCTTTGGACTCGCCCTAAGCTACCCGCATGAGTAGGGATACATTGTGACAGAACAGGGGTTCCGAAAGGCGGATGTTTTCGGATTCGGAGGGGAAACCACGATTTAAAGAGGCTTCTAATAAGATTCGATTTGCTACTTCTTCTCTTGCTTGGAACTTTAACAAAAGGCTTAACCCGATCTCTCTAGATCGATTTATCTACCCAATCTTTCTTTGTTATCTCCGGTCTTTAGTAGATTAGATTAGTTTCGTATTCTTCATCTAGATGCATTACGGTTTCTTTTACCGAAGATTGAAGTTACTTGGCTTTACTAGATCAATTTTTGCGTCACACATTTGTTCCACGGATTCGATACCTTGGGTTCACCACTCGAGGGAAGAAGGGTCCCTTGACTACGACGGGAGACTTGTCCGCTTGCAAGTCTAAACGAATTTCGATACAACTATTAACCGTCAATAAGCCCCTTTTTCTGGCGCCATTGCCGGGGAACAAGTGATCAAGATTTGATTTTTTATTTCCTTTTTGTAATTTTCAGTTTTCTTTTAGTTTTTCTTTTTGCATCTACTAAACTTTGATCATCCTCAAAATAAATCTAATCCAGTTTGTCTAACCCTAGTTTCCTTTTTACTTTCTAGTTTTTGCATACTTTGTTTATTTCTAACCCTAATAGGAGATGGAAGGCGACCTCTCCAACAAACCCGATAATTTTGTGGATGATCCAGAAAAACTTTACAGGCTAAGGAGACGTGAAGCACATCAAGCTAAAAAGCTGGATTTTGTAGATTCGGAGTCGGAAGACAAAGGACCGAAGGAATCTCCGAAGAATTCACCGCCTCAAGGTCCTCAGGAGAATCGACTTCCACCGATGGGTGACCAACCGTAAGAGCGCAAGATTAGGGAGCTATGCACCCCAGACATCATCGACCTACCAATCTTGAACCTTGAGGAGATCGGAAGACCGTTCGAGATCAAGACCTCAACTATCCGCATGGTGCAACATTCACCCTTCACCGGTAAACAGGATCCGAACCTTCACCTCCAAGCATTCATTCAACTATGTCAGACTTTCAACATGGATGGGGTGACTCAAGACCAAATGAGGGCAAGGCTTTTTCCGTTTTCGCTTCTCGGGAAGGCTTTGCAATGGTTCCACTCTCAACCGGCGGAGACGGTGCAAAATTGGAACACGTTGATGAAGGCTTTCATGAAGGAATACTACTCACCGGGTAAAACTCAAAGCTTGCGTAATAAGATTGCCACCTTTATTCAATATCCTACGGAAACTATCTCGGAGGCATTCGAGCGCTTCAATGAGTACACTCGGGCGGTTCCACATCACAAGTTCCTGAAGGAAGAGCTCGTGCAGAAGTTCTATCAAGGACTCACCATGGCGTCAAGGACGATCATCGATGCATCGGCGGGAGGATCTATCATCGAGCTGACACCGACGGAAGCTTTCACTCTATTCAAGAAGGTCGCGGATAATGACACATGGGCGTCATCCGGGCGCCTACACCCGATTCAACCCACGGGGAATATCAAGGGAGTCTTGAAAGTGGAGAAGGAGAACATACTTGAAGACAAGATCGACTCGCTCATGAGGAGGTTGGAGAAGATGGAGATAGAAAAGAAAGAAGCTCGCCGCCGAAGCAAGATCCACATGCGAAGAATGTGGAGAGTATGGCCATGTCCGCAAAGATTGTCCGGAGGAAGCCAAAGTGCTCGACTACATGAGGAAGGGAGAATTGCCAAACTTCCGCTACGGGCAATGTAGACCTCAATTTAATGCAAGCTCATCCATTCCGAATTCGGTTCCGCTTTGTATACAATTGAAGGAATTCATGGACGAGCAATCCAAGATCAACAAGGACACTGTCGCCAAGTTCAAAACCATAGACAAGGTGCTGGAGAACATCGATAGCGAAGTGACGGAGGTCGGAAGTTCCAATCATCAAGTGCTCAACATGATGAAGATGCTCGAGACGCAAGTTGGACAACTTGCGGGGCGCCTCACTAATGATGAAGGGAAGCTTTCGGGACAACCTAAAGGTCCCGAATCGGCGAAGCCTATTCAAATACGTTCGGGAAAGGAGATCGAAGATCCGGAACGTTCCACGGGAGCAAGGAAGATTAAACCATCCGCCGAGGCAGAAGGAATTGCTAAGGAGAAGGTTACGGGGATCGTCACCGAAGAGCCTGAATATGAGATGTCAGAAGTAGACACGAGGATACCACAACTCAAGCCACGCTACTTCCGAGGTAAACTTGACAACCACTTTAAGAAGTTTGTGGAGGTTGTGCGTAGACTTAGCATCAACATGCCATTACTAGATGCCCTACAAGTACCTACATATTCTCGTTACTTTAAAGACATACTTGCAAATAAATATGAGATAGCAACACTCGGGGTAGATCATGTCAAGATGTCCGAGGAGTGTAGTGTCGCTATTGCTAATGGGCTAGAGAAGCAAAGGACCCCGGATGCCCTACAATTCCATGTTCCGTTGGTTCTTTCAATTTCGAGAAGGCGTTATGCGACCTTGGAGCAAGTGTGAGCGTCATGTCGAGGGATGTGTTCGAGAAGCTACGCCTACCATTGGAGCCTACGGGTATGTGTTTGGAGTTGGGAGATAACTCCATTCGCTATCCCTTGGGCATTGCCGAAGATGTACCCATGAAGGTCGGACACCACTTCATCCCCGTCGACTTCGTGGTGCTCGAGATGGGAGAGAGGGAGAAGCCGCCGCTCATCCTTGGGAGGCCTTTCCTCAAGACCGTGGGAGCTACTATTGATGTTGGCAAGGGAGAGATCATGTTCGATATCAATGGAGAAAGGAGTTCCTTCAAGTTTCGACCACGACTTGAGGCATGCAACATGATTGGAGTCAAGGAAGAACAAAGAAGAAGGAGGGGCTGAAAAAGAAGAAAGAGCCGAAAAAGATGAACATTAAGAAAATCAAGGAAGGTGTTGCATCCGTCAAGACAAAGGAAGAAAAGCCGCCTGTGAAGACCAAAAAAATGACTAAGCCGGAAGACAAGCCCGTGCCCAAGATGGTGCGGAAGTGGGTACCCAAGATTGCAACGCCCGCAAAGAGCGTTGATCCGAAGTAATCAAGTGAAGAAGTCTAGCTATGGACTATAAACGAAGCGCTAGGCGGGAGGCAACCCGTTTCGTCGAGTCAAGAATAAGCTACCGGGAGGACAACCCGATTCCAGGTTTTTCGAGTCTTTTTAATAATTTAGTTTTGAATTTTATTACGCAAAGACATTAGACTTAGAAGTGGTTGAACAATATTAGAGACATAATTTTTGGTTGAATATTTTGCTTTACTATAAACCCTTTGCACGAACCCTCCTATGTGCTTGTTTGTTCTTTTCTTTTCGAGAAACCACAACCAAATAATTTCAGAACCTAACTCAACCTTTCACCCCTATTATGGTGTTGTGGTTGACTTATTTTTCATGCTAAAAACACACGAGTAGAGCCACGACTTATACCTAGGTGTTAATTAAGTTTCAGCACGTGGTAGGACTCGCGTGACCTAGAAACTAAACTTTTGGTTGGTTTAAAAATCTATATCCTTGGTTTCTCTAAGATTAGAATTTTTCCAAGCCTCATTTAATTTTGTTTTATTCAAAATCTCTCTTATTTAGCCAAAATTAGAACCTAAACCTATGCCCCCATGATCAAGCCGGGAAAAGTTCGCTCTCAACCAATGAAGGCAAACTATACCGGTGAGACCGATATCAACGTAGTCGGAAAATATTTTCGACTTACATTTGTTTTTAATGGTTTAAAAACTTCTCTAAATTTATGCTTGAGCTCTTCCATAGCTCTGAAAATATTTTTAAATTTCGAAATTAGAGGAGTGCTTAACCTTAAACATACTTAAAGGGAGGCAATCTAGTTTAAGTTAATCATGCATGCACCATTGGATACCCTTTCATCAATTTTCATCAAGACCACATGCAAAGGACAAGCACGGGTGGGCAGCAAGCATGACTTTGCAGGAATTTGATGGTGGAATGTGAAGCAAGTGGAGCAAGGGAGCATGGACATGACTCAAAGCATGAAGCATCAAGTGGGAGGACCAATAATGCAAGAAAAGGAGAGGACGAGAGCATTTGGGCGGTGCAACTCATGGAGCACGCGAGCAAGAAAGTCACGGAGGAGAAATGATCGTGCTGGAGGAAAACCGGGGGCCTGGGGAGCACGAGGCCACCCAGGCCGGTCGGCCTCCCCTACATAAGGAGCCTCCCGGCTCCCGTCTTCTGCAGGCAAGCATCCCTCTCCTTCCTCAGTTTGTGTGTTCAAGTTTGTGTGCCCAGAACCACCGTAGACATAGGCAACCTTCCCAAGCTTGATAGCTCAAAAAATCCACAACCTTAATCCACTCAAAGTCCACATTCGAAAGTAAGTATTAGTTCCTAGTTACCAGTTGCAACCCGGAATTTTAGTGGAGAGAAGAGTGCTGCAATCATGTGGAAGTAAACCACAAGTTTATTCTCCAAGAAGAAGGGGTCATCGTCATCCAAGCTGTCATCAACGACGTCTTCGAGGAGGCACTCGGTTTCTGAGTCTCCTCGGAGCATGGAGGAGGATACGGCACCACCAAGGAGGAACGACGCTCTCCTCCTCGTTGGCATGAGGGCAACAAGGAGCACGTCCATGAGGTTCACCGAACCTCAAGGGCACACGGAGGAGCCGCCCGTTCCACCACGACGATCGACCCGTTCGACCACGCCACCTCCATACATTCTGATATATTCCTCATATGGCTTCATCATATTGTCGGAGGAGGAGAAGAAGCTCTCTCGTCTCGAGAAAAGGCTTGTGACCAACGTCGGCTTCGACGACCAAGCACTCAACTACTTGGGTTTCGGCACCGACATATATTATATGTTGGGGCACCTTGGATGGGTGCAATTCTCCAATGGAGTATCGACGGACACTCACAAGGAGTTCGCCTTGGAAATCTTGATGACCATTGCACCTATCCTTGATGATGGGGTGCAAAGTTTATCATTCCGTTTGGAGGGAGTCCAACAGGTGGTTCCCTACGAGCATGTTAGGGAGCTACTTGGGTTCCATAAGGGCGCTCCGGAGAAAGTTGACGTGCCGCCCGGCATGTTAGATGGATTTTGGAGATTGATCTCCGGAGAATCCCACCAACAACGCAATTGCATCCGTAACCCCATTATCCAAGTATTCCACTCTTGGATGTGCAAGAGGATTTTGGGGAGGATGAGGGAGACGAAGGTGACCGACACGAAGTTGAATTGGTTCTACTCAGCTTTAATTGCCAAGCAGCCAATAGACCCCTCATACCTTATGATCAACCGTTGGTGTTGCGAGGCAACATCGGGGGCGGGAGATATTGGTTCGGGGTGCTACCTCTCTATGTTGGCCATCTCCCTACGGCCGGGGATCACAAGAAACCCCGAACATCTTTTGCGTGGGACCTCTCTCAGCTTCGAGTATTTGAGGCAAGGAAAATATATTAGTGGAGACGAGAGAGGAGGTTTTCATTTGGCCACGGTGAACTTACCCCTTTCGGATGCAAGGCTTAGGATTTTCATTCAAGGGAGGGAAGATTGGTTGGAAGAGGGACTCCTTGTCCCGGCGAAGAAAAATAAAAGAGGAAGAATCATAGAGGAGGGATCCTCCTCCGCACAAGCGGGTAGTGCACAACCCAATGTTGTGCCACCTTTCGGTGGGATCCCTACTCCGCCAAGTTATTATGGAGGGCCACAAGAGCAAGCATGGGGGGTGGTGCACCGGTACCCCCACCAAATTATGTGGTGCCCAACGTAAACTTCGCGGAGTCCTATGCACAATATCCCCAACCACAACAAAGCATGGCCATAATTGGAGGGTATGTTGCGAGAAATATGCAAAACGTCGCAGCCATTCAAACCAACGCGGCTCAACTTGGTGAGGGCAATGCAAATATTGCCTATGAGCTTGGACGCCTTCACCTAGTGGAGCCGGATCAATTCGTTGGAGGGGATGTCCAACCTTACTACGAGCAAGGGTACTACTATCAAGATTATCAACACCAACCACCGGCGGAGGATTAGGAAGAAGAAGGAACTTTAGTTTTCTTTTCTTTTCCCTTTCTCTGTAATTTTCAGCTTTTGTCTGTTTGTGTTTGTGTAATATTTTCTGTTTTTATTTAAATTTCAGCAAGTGTGTTTGTTTATTTTCAGTTTGTATTTCGGTTTGTTTTTAATCATTAATAAAGACACCACCTTCATTGCACCATTGGGAAAGTTACAAAATTTATGCCATGATGATATATGATTATAATTGCCGCTTTGTTTATCTTTGTAATTGATTTATGCATGTTAAAGCTAGTGCTCTCTTAAAATACGAATCTGAATTTATTTAAATGCTAGCTTAATCTTTAGTGGAGGTTATGATTAAAATAAAGACCCATAGTGTTTTATGTGCTCTCAAGTTATGAATAGATTAAAGATGGTTTTTATGCTCAAAAATATCACTAACCTTGTCATAAATATCACTTGTGTGTTGCTCAACCTATTTAGAGCCTAATATATATTTGAGTGCATAAACTAGCATACAAGATTTATTTTTGAGTGAGTTATTGCAGGCCATGATTTCTCTGGCCCGAGACTAAGAAGCTGGTCATTCCAGTTTTGCGTATCTATCTTTTTGCTAGCCTTTTATCCGTGCATTGTGTATCCCCACATTGGAGATCTCACAAACCTTGCTGGATATCCACCCTTAAACCAAATATCATCTTTTGTGATTACCTCTTTGACCACAACCTATTGTTGAGAATGGATCATCAATTCAAGGAAGATCGCAAGACGGTGCCAACATTGAAGAATTCAGGTATCTCTCCAAAGGAAAATTTCCATTACCTACCTTATATTTATCACCTCTTTGCCCGAGGACGAGCAAATGTCTAAGCATGGGGAAGGAGGTAGGTACGATGCAATTTTAGAGTTCAAAGGGGAGAAAATAAAAATTTTATGAGAAAGAAAAAAAGAAAAAGAAGAGAAAAAGAAAAAAATATATGAGTATGTGTAGAAATAAAAATAAAGTGAACTCCCCGGTTCTCTAAAGTGCATTAGGAATTTTAAGGCTTCAATATTAAAAGATCCATACTCATTTTCCAACCATGTGCAATCCGATAACGAGGACTTCCTTTGTGCCTCGGGATCACTCTTTGCCATTTGCACATGTCCACTCATCTCAAGTGTGTGTATTTTTCTCTTTCCCCTCCTTGATATAACATTATTTTCCAATGACCTTTTTGACGAGTCTCGGTAAGACCATGAGAAGCTTGTCTTGTTTTGACAACATCTCATTTGTAATATCTTGGTAGGACTAAACTTTCCCAAAGCTCCATATAAAGCCTACCACACATATATGTTATGAGAGGGAAAGGAGTACAATAAATAGGCTTGAGAGATAAGATGAGATGAGAGTTCATGAGCAATATGCAAGGTGATTTAAATTCGTGAACTTGGTTTAGCTCTTTTCCATCTCGTTCTTTATTTTCAAAATTTCTGAGATCTATTTAAATTTTGGGAGCATGTTAATACTTGTGGGAAAAGCTTAATTAAGAATCTACCCTCCGTAGAGATGAAGGCTAGTACATTATGGAACTTTAACGAATTAAAATTTCGAGAGCATTATGTTTTCTCATGTATGATCAAGTGCAAGGTTTAAACATTGCTAGGCAACAATGATATCCATCGAAGGCTTACTCGAGGACGAGCAAGGTTTAAGCATGGGGGAGCTGTTGACGGTGAAAATCCGTCAACCTAGCCATGAGTTTACCTTCGGTGTTGGCATAAGTTTTATACCTTATCCATTGGTACTAACCCCCGTGGTATAACAAGTTCACTTGTGCATGTCGGATTTGGAGTTTAGTGTTTATGCAGGGTTTTAGCGTTGAATGCAAGACTTTCGGGATAAGTTCATCGAGCACCTTGTGACAAGACCTTTAAGCCCCGTACAAGTCATGCAACGAAGCAAACTTAACTCCAAGAAGTCAGGGACTTGATCCGAGAAGATGACAAACTTCGAGGACCTAACCAGAACAGTGCCGAATCTTGCAAGACAAGGAGCTATGTCCGATTCGGAGAGAAACTGACGACAAGGGCCTACATGCAGAAGGGGGAAGCATCTAGAAGACACGAGAACCGACATCAAGCAAAGGAGGCCACGGGCTGGGCCTAGATGGGCCCGGGCCGGCCGGCCCAGGCCGACCGGCCCAGCCCAGTCCAGGGCCCGTTTGCCCCCTCCTTTGCCATAGCCACCATTCGGACTATTTATAGCCCCGGAGTCGAGAGCCACGCATCATCCAATTCGTCATCGGTCGCCGAGGAGCAGAGAAGAGAGGGACACCATCCCGGAGAGGAGAGGGTCGAGCTAGTTGACTAGGGTTTCCCTAGACGACGTGGGAACCTTGCACGGAAGACCATGTCGGAGTTCCCGGAGCTAGAAGCAAGATCAAGGAAGGATCCCGGTGGTGATCTTGTGTATGTATCATTGTCATAGTTGAATTATCAAGTTGAATCTATTCCTAGCGATCAAGTGTTTCTTTAAAGATTTCATTTTTCGATCAGCTTTGATTATTCTAAATCTATTCTCGAGATAGATTACCTAGGGTGTTCTTGTAGCCGCGGTGGCTAGAGGTACACGCCGGATCTTCCGAAAGAATCTCGACTTGTCTTTGGACTCGCCCTAAGCTACCCGCATGAGTAGGAATACATTGTGACAGAACGGGGGTTCCGAAAGGCGGATGTTTTCAGATTCGGAGGGGAAACCACGATTTAAAGAGGCTTCTAATAAGATTCGATTTGCTACTTCTTCTCTTGCTTGGAACTTCAACAAAAGGCTTAACCCGATCTCTCTGGATCGGTTTATCTACCCAATCTTTCTTTGTTATCTCCGGTCTTTAGTAGATTAGATTAGTTTTGTATTCTTCATCTAGATGCATTAGGGTTTCTTTTACCGAAGATTGAAGTTACTTGGCTTTACTAGATCAACTTTTGCGTCACACATTTGTTCCACGGATTCGATACCTTGGGTTCACCACTCGAGGGAAGAAGGGTCCCTTGACTACGACGGGAGACTTGTCCGCTTGCAAGTCTAAACGAACTTTGACACAACTATTAACCGTCAACACTGCCACTTGGGGAACGAGGCCCACGCGTGTGAGAATTTTCACCTCCTAGCCCAAAAATGTATTTGGCTGCAGTGGGATTGTATTTTGGCCCACGCCGATCCCCTGGAACACACGCGAGTATCGAACCACACCTCCACACACCGGGACGGGACACTCGCGCGATGCTCCTCGCGCTCGTCTTCCGCGCGTCGCTGCACCGTCGTCGTCACCTCTCTCGTGCTGCCGGCGGCGAGCCCACGGCGGGCAGGTGCGCCACCTCTTCTTCCTCCTCCTCCCCCACCTCCTCTCCCTCCATCTACTCCACCACCTCATCCCCTACTCGCTCTTTTTCCCTGCTAGGGTTCATCACTAGGCGGCGGTGGCAGCGACTGCTGCTGCAACTTCAACCTCGATTCAGATCTTCTAGGTGAGTATCCCCCTCCTAGCCTCCCCTCTCCTCCTTCTCCTCCATTCTTGCTAGGTTAGATCCACCATAGAGGGGCCCGACCAGATAGAACACCAACCTAGCTTTCAAGAAGTGTACATGGCGTGTGCTTCCGGATTCTCAGTCTCGTGCACTCCCATCTACTCAAGAAACAATGACCTCAACAGGACCAAAATGTCATTTGGACATTGATAACATTTTGCTGGTATTTCTGCATGATGTTGTAATTATATTTAATTAGTAACTGGATGATTGCTACTGCACCTATGTACAACACTGTAATTCTTTAGGCTGCAAACATATATTGTTATGAAATGAAGTTGTATTATGAATGACATTGAGTTCTGTTGATAAAAGATTCTTTTTCATCAGGATTGGGGATGGGTGGTTTGGCTATGTCACTTTTTTTCCATTTGACACTAGTGGGTGCAAAGTGATGGTGTCTGCGAAGCTATTATTGTAGCTTGTTTACTTAAATTCAAGTGACAAAAATTCTCTTTGCAGCAAGTTGAAAGAGAGCATGTTCACTGGGATTGTAATAGTGAATTCAAGTGTTAAATTAACCTCATTATCATCACCTGGTAATTGTCTTTTCTAAGAGGTATCATGCTTCCTTTTTTGCTTTATCTCCTTTTACTTGTTTTCCTCTGCAACAGGTACAGTTTCCTGTATTGTGTGACTTAAAAGATGCTGAAATATCCAAGCCTGCATGACTGCATCATATTATAAGCTATAATAATGATTATTTCATCACTTTATTTCTAGTTTAACATATTCTTAAGTTATGCCTTGCCACTATGTAGAGTTCACACTCATGACTACAGTAGGGATACAATAAAAAATGCCTTCCCACAGTATGACGGTACCCATATATCGGTTCATTCAATTTGGAGATACTAGGTGGAGTAGAGTTCTTTCTTTCAAGTTGGGTCTCCTGCAGCTCATTCAATTTGGAGATACTAGGTGGATATAGACAATCTGCAGCTCTAAACCCCAGCATCCTATAATAGAAACTTCTCTTAATTATGGCTCTCCTATTATTTCCTTAGTCATCAGCAGCGTTTGATCTTGTTTGCATGCCTTTGCTTTTGTCTCTCACTCATGGTCTAGAGGAGGTGCTGGAGCTATTCATGGGACACGCGTTCCTATTACCATTTCTTTAGAAAAGCAAGCTCCTTATAGAAATAGAAAGCTACAATAACTGATAGTTTAGATTAGTCGTTGCCCTTGCATTGTTATCTCTGTTTCTTTAGTCATCTGAAAATTCACTTTTGTGACTCATTTTCATGGATAAATATGTTTGAAGAGTCTGTCTACTAGGGACGTTCCCAAGTACAAAGGTGGTCCCATTTTGCTTGGTCTCATCGACAAAATTTGTAATTTCTTTACTTCTCTACTATTACTAATGTTATCTGGAATAATTTTAAGGGCAGTACTTTGTTCTAGAACTAGTACGGGCTTATTGTTCAGTTTGTACTTACCTATGACTTAAGATGGCAGTGCAGTGAAATGTTACAAGAACGGCTTTTTTCCGGACTCAGTTATTAGTGATCTACATCTTGCTCTTATGAAATATTGTTGGGATTCTTCTTGTTTCTGTGTTAGCATTATGCAGCTTACTTCCAACTGCATTAGCTATTTTGTAGGATGGGATTCAGATGTTGTTTCTGTGTCACCATCAGTAAAACTTTGTATAGCCATAAAGCTATTCATTTGCGATTTAGTGCCTGATATTCACCATCAGTGAAACTAATATAGTTTTGTTTCTTTGGGTACTGAAACATACCGACATAATTATCCTTTCTATTTCTTTAATTGCAATTGGATTGTACAACCTGGAGTGTTAGACACAACTAGTAGATGATATGTTGAACACTCTGTATTGAAAACTTGACTCGACTGTACTAACATGAAAACCTACTTTGATCTGAAAACTTGACTTGTAAATTTGATACCTTCATATTTCATATGTAAGACATGTGTATATGTGCAGAGTAACCGTTATTTATTATTCTCTATGACAAAAAATGTATAACTATTACCTTGTGATTGAATCTCATCATGATTCAAGTTATCTGATACATGGCTATTGGAGGTTACCTTGCAGTGTGGAACATGGACTGACATCTAGTGTGGTTATGAGTTAGTATTTACATTTGCAACTCAACCTTATGCTATTCAGTAGTGCAGTTTGTATAATTAGCCTGTACTTGAACTAGTACCTATGTTGGCACCATAATCTGTACGCAATGTGATGTTGGTTCTTTCGTTATGTTTGTATTATCTCTGTGCACTCAACAATTATTAAACTCAGTTGCGGTAATTTTTTGAATGTATGTTGTATTTCTACAAATCAACCCAGCGACCCATAAAAAAAACTTAGCAAAATCAACCGAACCACGTTTCCGGAACCACCCAGCCCACATGGAATTTATTAAACCCAACCCACCAGTGGATTTGGTGGGCCGCGGGGATCCACCCCTTCCCACCGGTGCAATGATTGTCCCGTGAAAGCAATCCTCAGATTGCCAAACGAGGCCTTAGAGGTCCACACGTTAGATTGGTCCTTTAGACGCAGCACGAAAGTTCCACCCAATCACAACAGTTGCAAACACACATTGAAACACCAGGCCCAGAAGAAACGTAGGCTTCTACTGATCGCATGAGACATGGCCCAGTAACCAACCCATATTAACAGGAGGAGGCACCGCCGCCGCCGCTTCATCATCAGCCATCAGATCAAAGAATCCCCAAACGCCGCAGCCTCCTCCCCTAGGGTTTTTGCTCGGCGGCGAGTCGGATCGACTATCGAATCGAGAAATCCGGGGGAGAAGAATCGCCATGGCGCCGCGTCCGTCTCTGAAGTCGAAGCCCAAGGGCAAGGGCGGGGCGATTGGAGACGCCGCCCCGGCCAAGGAGGACGCCACCACGACGGAGACCGCGGTGCGCCTCGTCAAGGAGTGGACCACCTGGACGATGAAGACGGCGAAGGTGGCGGCGCACTACGGCTTCATCCCGCTCGTCATCGTCATCGGCATGAACTCCGACCCAAAGCCCTCCATCTCCCAGCTCCTCTCCCCCGTCTGATCGGATCTCCCCCCGGCGGGGCGCTTGATGCGGTCGGTCCGTGTGCTCTCGTAGTAGTTCGTAGCTGGTGGTTTGTTTTCGCATGTGCTGGATCAAGTTGGTGAGGGGGGTGAGTTCGTGATGCTTCTGTGAGGTCGAGGACCTAAGAAGCTTTTGCTATGTCGAGTTTAATAACTTCGTATTGGCGGGTGTATCTTCTATATATCGGACCAAATCTGTTAAATTGGTTATATAGATCTGCTACTACTGATGAGATGAACTATATTATGTAATGTTTTCATGTGCATCATCCTATGCTTGAGGTTTTGATTGAACGGCAAGTTTTGTCACACTAACAAAGTTGTGCTGCCCTGGAATCTGGCTAGTTTTATCAGATAACTGTTGGGATTAGAGTTTTCGATGTGAAAGAGGTGTTTTATTATGTGACTAACAAGTTGGAAAGAGGTGTTATATGGATCTGCTACTGGTGTGAGTATATGGACTAGGACTATAAACCATGCTTATGTGCCTTTGCCTGAGCTTTTGATTAACAGCAAGAAAGCGGTGCTGCGGTGTTCTGGAATCTGGCTAGTTCTATTGTAATGCTTTTCGATGTGAAATAGCCAAAGGTGGTGTTTGTAGTATTGGTGTTCATTAGTCCGATATATGAATTGTGGTTGCGTTCATTTCCAAAGCTAAAAGCCTGTGTCCTGTAACAATTGTGATTTCGGAGCTCATGGATATATGATGTTGTGTTTACTTATTTGTCATTCCTAAGCAACAAGTTGTGATAATTGCAATCCAATTTCTCAAAACAAGTAATGAGAACTGGCCGTCTTGCGTTTTCACAATCATTTGTGGTATCAATAATTACGTTCCCTGTTTATTGTCCTTGATATGATAGCACCAGTGAACATGTAAATTTTCGCAAATACATGATGCAATGCTATTCAGCTACTCCCAATCATTTAACATATAAATATTCCAAAAAACATCTTTCTCTTCATTGGCCTTCCCACTTTCCCAGTCATTTTACATGTAAATTTATCAAAAAGAAAACATCCTCTTAATTGACCTTGGTGCGATAGCACACGCAAATACATGATTCAATGCAGTTCCAATTTTTCGGCAAGAGTATAACAAATCCACATAAGATCGAAACAGGCAAATAACATTTTTATTCATCTGTGCAAGTAAAAACAAGTAATAACATACATGAAAGGCGCCTGTTCTTTCTACATCCTTTAGGGAAAAGGGTGATGTGCACCTCCACAATAGGCAACATCAAACCAGCAGATCCCTCATCCCTCAACAAACCAGCTATTTCTCTGAATGCCATATACAGGTGGGCAGTTCATCATCCAGAGAAAACAAATCAGATTACCCCTACAAAATTCCAATGTTCTCTTCTCGATGAACCTAATAATATTGCTGCACCCTAACAACCAAGTTTTATCTCATTCTTCCAAAAGCTTACTTGAAGTGCTAAGGGCAGCAGGCAGTGGACAAACTGTGATGAGGCAGAAAAACTGTGAACCAGTGAATCACTGAGGAGAAAATGCTCTGGATCAAGAAAGACCAAACTTAGACAAGGCTGACTCAAACAAAGTTGAGAATGCCTCAGCAGCAGTCCCATCATCAGCCTTGACTTTGAGCTGTGCCTTCGCTGACGCTGTGTTGACAATACATTCTACAAGGAAGAAAGCAGTAGCCCCATCTTTCTGAGCATAAAAGAAGAACTTGTAGTTTGGGGGCTGACCACCTGAAGCAATGCATTGGATGTGATTGCTTTGCATGTGGCGGATGAGTGATTGGGGGTTCATTAACGATGCTGCTCCTTGTGGACTCAAAGAGCACTCCTGTCAATAAAATAAGATCAGAATTGGGGGGAAACTCAGAACATGATGCCATACATTTCAGGGGGTGAATTTAAGGTAACACACAAATCATCATTAGACTACTAAATCAAAGGTATCTTGATCTGGGCAAAATCACTGTCAAGATGTCAGAAGCTGGAACAGAAACTTCTAGTTCCAGAAAAAAAATAGTTAGAACTAAACAATGGCACCAAAAAAATCTCATGAAAAAAAAACTTCGCTAATGTAACGGTAATCAACAAGGAAATGTGAAAACAATTAAATGCATGGGCAAAAACCTGATTTGTAGCATACCTGAGTCAGTGCCAGTGCTAGCTGGCCCCATTTCTTCTGGAAAGTACCAGGATCTAACACAGGCTTTGAGTTAAGGGTCAGTGCTGGTGGTGGCGGAGCTTCAGTAACACCAAGCCCAAGAAGGTCATCAAGGCTGAAGTTGGATTGTGAGGCATATGTTGGCCCACCAGTACTTATTAGTGAGGTTTCAGCTGGTGTTTGAGAACTTAAGCCAATCAAGTCAGAAGGAGCATTGTATGTAGATGCAGATGAACCATTGCTGGCTCTTGTACCGTTGTCCTCTTTATCTGACGTACTAAGCAAAAGATCATTATCATTTTCTTGATATCTTTCGGCAGAAATCACATTTTCCGGAGCCTCTGCCCCAACAGCCAAGTTTGTAAGATCCTCAGAATACTCAAATGGTCCACGATGCTCCTTGTCTGTAAACATGTAGGATGGCTGCCAGATACATAGATGTTAGTGCCTGACAATTTGAATAACATATAGATAATAGGATATTTGAGCAGCTTCCTTGCTAGACATGCTCCTGTCAGCTCCAGCATTTGTAAATTGTAATAATTGCAAGTGTGGATATTTGTTTCACACTAACCATAAAGGAATGCATTTTGCACCGTAGAAAAAGTGAATAAATTCATCTCTCAACAATGCTGAGCACAAGACATGATCTCTATCTGAGTCACATGAACTCAATTTACCTTGATCAAGGTTCTAAAAAATTGGCATAATGCCCTATAACCAGTTGAAGACGGTGCACCTCTCAACACAAAATCAAGACAGCAAACTCAATTTACCACAAGCCCCATAGTAGGTTTGCAGATCAAGATGGTCTCTAATTTTTTTAAAATATCTTGTTTCATGAATTGTGCTAAATGTACAATGTTATCCGACTTTCACACAGTTAGTTTTTCAAAAAAAAAGAACGAGGAAAAGCTTCCATACAGTTCTTTAATTCAATCATTATCTCTTTTTGAGGAAAATCAAAGTAAATACTCCTTCCGTTAATTTGATCAATTAATCAAGTTATATAAATAGATTTGTATTTTAAAGGTCTTCTAATATAACTCTAATTATGTAGCAACTGATGATATGTTGTAGGAAAATTTGGTGGTCAAATGTACTGTGACTTCTTTAAATCCTAATGCGCCTATTAAAAACAAACGAAGGGAGTATCTCATGAAAGTTATCTAAAGAATTAAACATTTTGTCAGTAGACAAGTTGAGATCGGTTATGATCTAAGTCAACTAAAATCCACAGAGCCAGCTAGTATTCAGCAAAGCAGTATTTGCCATTTGTCAAAAAATTGAATAAAAATTCCATCATAGCAACAGCAGTATTTGCCATTCATGCTTGCTACACCAAAACATTAATTAAAGCAGCTTCAATGGAAAGAAACACAACTTCAAAGGAAGAATACTGATAAGGTTGCAATGTACACGGGTGGACACAAATTTTAATACTCAGCATCTGATAAATATACAATAACACCCCCGCCCCCCCCTGTAAGTATCCTGCAAACTTTATATGTTGTGTTCCTAGCCTTTTAATTTAATTATGCAGTTTACGTTAAGAAAAACAAGTCTCCATATTTAAAATTTTCGAAACGGTTGAATCACATTGCATACCTTCTGATATATGACTGATAGACTGTTAAACTCATCAAATATGCGATCTTTCATTTCACTGCTCTGCGTATCTGCAAATACAGAGACAGCTTGTTTGGGAGGATTTACTACTCGTTCTGCCACAGCAGGATCATATTGCAAAAGCCTGTAGTAGAAGAGCGCTCTGTCATGAACGTCCTGCAACAAAGCACAGTTCAGCTCGACCAACAATCTCCATTCACAGAATGATAATAAATAATCCAACTGTTATAGTAAAAAATCCTGACCTGGTGAGTATCAGATAGACCGGCTGCTAATGTAGCTCCTAATGCCTTCTGTGTCTCTGGTGGTCTCTTGAAGAAACATTTCATCACTGCAGTCAGGAGATGCAAGCGAACCTGCAAATACAGCAATGGAAAAGTTTACTGGAGCTCAAGTAGTGAACGGTTAGGGCCATGACATAAAAAATAAATCTAAAGCAAATGTATGAATTTTACACTAATATCAGGACAGTCCTACTTCTACAAGGTTCTTCCCACATTCAATTGCAGTGGAAATTTTATGATTCTCACAGATGAAGCCAAACATTTAATCCACCAATTAGAAATGTCAATTATTATTGAATACTTCAAGTCATTATCTTAGACGTGTATGCTACTGATACACATATATCATTACTTTGAAAAACAGTTCCAATGCACACATAAGTAGACGAGTCATTTTTTCTTGCAGCGAAAGATAATTTAAGAAACTTAGTTAATCTGATATGAAATGTAAAAAAATGCGTATGGCCACCTTAAAACATAAAATATGGAGAAGCATATTAAACTGTTGGAAAATATTAACAGCACAATATAAAGAATATGTTGGCACCTCAGGTGAGTGCTCTTCATCCCAGTTTTCAACAAGACTTTCAAGGACGTATGGAGCATCATGCATATCTTGTGAATATTCTCCCAACATCCATATGAGAGCTGCTTTTCCTTTTGGCTCCTGAATATTTTTGCTGCTGATATTCCCAACAACAGCTATACAATCATGGCTCCATTGAGGATATTTTCGCAGAAGATCTTTCACCAAGACCTGTGTTTTAATTTTTAATCAGAAACATCCGAGATGCAAGTTGAATGCAATCCAGCAAGACTACTGCGTGTGGAAGATCAATAACTAGCATTATAAACACTTACTAGAGTTTCAGCAGTCACATAATCCTTATCCATTTCAAGAAATTGTAGAAGCCTGTCCACAATGGCATTAACATCATATTGCTGGAGTGCTATTTTTCCAACAGCCCGGATAGACTCCCTTGCAATTGGTACATCAACATTTCCAGCATATTCACACAGCTCAGTCACTGGTGGAAAAAACATCCAATATGGATATTTTAGGGAAAATGATGGTACATAATCAGTAAAACATAAAACATTATTGTTGGAAGTTTGATATCTGATATACCAATTTCATAGGTGTTGCTTTCATTAGCTATAGCAGTCAACATCTCAAGTTTCAGCTTCTTCACATAAGATGGATCACTATATTGGCAGTAGAAACTTTTGTAGTCAGATGAAAATAACATTGGAGCACGCATCACCAGAAGATGTAGATGACATAGCACAGAGTATGACTGTTCAGGACTCCCAGCACCCACCAAGGTAAGCAAGGGTGCTTTTAGACGCTCGTAAACCTAATAGAATTGAAACAGAAATTAGAAGATTTCCAATCAAAGCCTAAAGAGTTTAATAAATTCCATGGAACACAAGAATAAGACCATTTAATACATAAAACAGGACTAATCTAAATATACTGTTCTTGGGGTTAAGATATTTCCAGAGTACATGAACTTGCAAATAACAGCATTATGCAGAACTAAAAGTTACGTGAAATAGAATCTTCATTTTATTTCAATTTTAATTGCATAACATAACAGAAATGTATGAAGGCTAGTAGGCTACCACCAATATATGAGTCAATTCCTGGTTTTTTTTTTTGCTGCGCTGTGGTCCATTACAGGAAATTTTACTAACTCTAGTAAGATTTTACTATTATGGATCCTAAAACCTGCTACTAGACACTCCCTTAAGATATAGGAAGAATGATTACTTTGAAAAGCCATAGCAAGTGAAATGGAGCTTAAGCACAGCATAATAATGCTGCACAAACTGGTCTCAAAAAATAATAATAATAATGCTGCACAAGCTCAACATGTGTACCTGTTGATGAACATCAGTCATAGACATTGTCAAATGGAGAAAAACTTTAATTGTTGACAAAACAACAGCTCCATTTGCATGCTGAAGTCTATCCTCCAGCAGGTTCATTATGTCAAAAATTTCGTTATTATCAGATGGTAGAAACTTTGATGCCAACTCAAGAACAAGGCACTGTGCCCACTCACTGAACTCTTTGATCCTGCACATGAAAAATTATTAAAAAAATAAGTAAATTCACACTAGGATATTGCCAGAAAAGTGTCAAAGAAAGGTCTAAACTCACTTGTTTAGCAGGTAAAATACCACTGGCTTGCTATATATTGTTTCAATCTCCCTTGCTGCTGCCTCTGAATTGGCAGCTTCTAGGGTCCAGATTTCCTGCAACGCATGCAGGCAATTGGCAACTACCTGCAAATTCATCAGTGGAATCAGCTTACCTCAGAAAAGACAGTATTTCACAAGATAAACATCCAATAATTAATCAATAAGGCCTAAATGGAATAGCTTTAAAGTAACACCATCCACAGATAGGCTCAAAACTTAAACGCCCAACTTACACAACAGCCTTTAAATGGAAATTAAGCTGAGTCAAGCAATTGAATTATGATGTTCCAAAACTGAATAGCAATGGACTGGTAAATGTTAGTGTATATATATGTGAGTGGCCCATATGGCCTTGTACAGCCCATAGAGGCCCATGTATAGCTAACTCTATATACCCACCCTCTCTAGGGTTGGAGGAATACACAGGAATTATTCCCCAAACATGGTATCAGCTAGGGTTTCCTCTCCTTCCTCTCTCCTCCTCCATCCCTGAGCTCCTGCCGCCGCCCTTCCCGCCGCCCTTCCCTGAGCTTCGGGCGCCGCCCCTGCCATGGATGGCCGGCTGCCCCACTCCTCCTTCCCTCCTCTCTCTGACCCGGCTGACGGTGCTCCTGCCTATGGGCACGTTGCCCTGCAAGAGCAGCCGCCGCAGCAGCTCCCGTCCTCCTCTGATCCGAGGTCGAATGGCACCTCTGCTCCCGCCGACGACCTCGCCCCTGAGGACACCGCCGCCCCCAACCCTGACCCCGACCCTACTGCTGCCGCCGCCACCCTCGCGCGGCCCTCCCGAGCGCGGATCCCGGCGGGATCGAGGCCACGGCGGCCGCCGGCCTGCGATTCGGTGGATCGGGCGCGATAGATTGGGGTGCGACCGGCCTAGGCGTGGGCCCCACGGGCGCCGCACGCACGGGCGCGGCCGCCCCGAGGCGCGGTGGGCGGGGCGCGTGCACCCCGGGCGCGGCCGGTTGGGGGCGCGGCCGGCCCGGGCCCCGCGCCCCGGGTGCCGGCGGCACGGGCGTAGGTGGCCCGGGTGTGGCCAACCTGGGCCCTGCCGGCCTGGCTGCCTCTGGCCTGGGCACAGCCATCTCCAGTGCGGGTGCCGCCGCCGCGGACCTCCATGCACTGGCTGTTTTCCCGGGTCTCTCTCCGACCACGACGAATGCCATAGCCGTGGCCGAACCCGACGCCGTGGCGACCGCCCTCCGCGTCCTGAGTGCCAGCACAGGTGTGGGCGACCCTTCCACCAACACCTCGGCCTCCGTCGGTGACACTGGTGTGACCAGGGACACGAGTGGTACTCTGCTGCTCAGATCTGCGCTGGGCCCCGGCATTCCTCTCCTACCGGGTCGTCCCTTCTCCGCCACCGCCTTCCTCCGAGGGCTGTCTCCGCATCCCTCCACCGTCGCGGCCGCCGACAGCGCACTCGCTACGGCCCTGGAGAACGCCAAGACTGCGGCAACCGCCGCCAAGGAGCACGTGCGTGTGGCCACCCTCGCCTGGGAGCACAAGCGCTCTACGGCCGATGCACTCGCTCGCCAGGTCGCTGAGGCGGAGCACTTCCTCCACGCCTCTGCGGGGGAGCGCGTCGCCTCTTCTCCACCTACGACTCCGCTCCAGCCAGGTGCTGGACCCCCGGGTGGCACGGACGACCCCATGGTCGCCTACCTCCACCTTCAGGCCGCCGGGGTCCCACACATCAAGACCCTGGTGACCGTCATCCTCGACTCCAACTCCACCTCCTACGCTCGCTGGCGGGACCAGCTTCTCGTTCTTCGCCGCTACGCTCTCGACGGCCACATCCTCTCCGACACTCCTGCCCGTGCTCGCGACCCGGCGTGGCGGCGCCGCGATAGCATCGTCATGTCCTGGATCTCTGGGACCATCTCCTTCGATCTCCAAGACATCGTGCGGACTCCGGATCCCACCGCGCGCGTGATGTGGCTTTCCCTCGAGACTCAGTTTCTCGGAAATGCTCAGACGCGCCCTCCAGCTTGACGTCGAGCTTCGCACGCTCGAGCAGGGTGATCTGTTCGTGAGCGACTACTGCAGGAAGATGAAGAGCACAGTTGTTGGGCTTCGCGACCTAGGCTTCACGGTTCCGGAGCACATCCTGGTCCTCAACGTTCTGCGGGGCCTTCCCAGCAGCTACGAGGCCGTGCGGACACTGCTCACGCACCAGCAGCCGCCACCCACCTTCCTACAGGTCTGTGATGCCCTTACCCTGGAGGAGCTCACCCGGGGCCACCACACACCTGCCTCGACCACGCCTTCGTCCTCTACTTCTCGCGCCCTCGTCGCTGCCCACCACCGTCCTCTGCCTCGCCGCCGGCCTCTCTCCTTGGTGCTCCTCCCCCCAGGCCGAGCGGGGGTGGAGGGAGGGCGTGGGGGCCGCCGAGGACGCGGTCGTGGGGGTCGTGGGACGCCCACCTAGGCTCCGACCCCCCCCCCCCCCTCTTGCTCCTCTTCCGGAGGTGCGCCACGGCCGACCGTCTCCCCACCCGTGGTCGGGGTATATCTCCATGTGGCCCTACCGGGGGTCGGGGAGGGGGGGCCTCGTCCCCCGCACCAGCTGGCAGCCATGGTCACGAGTGCTGCCTCCTACACGCCGACCTGGACTCCACCTCCTCCGCGCAGCTCGTCGTGGCGGGGGGATCGGGGGGCGCCCTAGCGCGGTCCTTCGACCGTGGGGCCGCCGCCGCGCCGTCGCACCGAGTGGATCGCCGACTCGGGTGCCTCTTACCACACTACTCCTGATGCGGGTATCCTTTCTTCTATCCGACCTCCTCACCCCTCTTGTCCTTCCTCCATCATGGTCGGTGATGGATCCTGTCTTCCGGTCACTTATGTGGGTTCTGCTCCCGGTCCTTTTCGTCTCTCTGATGTCCTTGTTGCTCCTCAGATGGTTCATAATCTTCTTTCTATTCGTCAATTTACAGCTGACAATTCTTGTTCTATGGAGTTTGACACTTCTAGTCTTTCTATGAAGGATTTGGCTACCGGACATCCACTTCTCCGATGTGAGAGCACCGGGCCCCTTTACACCCTTCAGCTTCCTGTCTCTGCTGCCTCCACTTCACCTTCGTCTTCTTCGTCAGCTGCTCTTGCCGTGACACCGTCTTCCACCACTTGGCACCGCCGCCTCGGTCATCCCGGCCGAGATGTTTTGGCTCAGATTAGTCTTAGTGGAGATATATCTTGTACTAGGACTACTGTTGAGCACCTCTGTCAGGCATGCCAGCTTGGTCATCATGTTTGGCTTCCTTTGTCTTCTTCTTCTTCGCATGCTGCGCATGCTTTTGATCTTATCCACTGTGATGTGTGGACTTCTCCTGTACTCAGCATTTCTGGTTATAAGTATTATCTGGTGATCATTGATGATTTCTCTCACTACTCCTGGACCTTCCCTTTGCGTGCTAAGTCTGACACCTTCCCCACCCTTCTTCACTTCTTTGCCTGGGTGTCCACTCAGTTCGGCCTCACCGTTAAGGGCATCCGGTGCGACAACAGACGTGAGTTCGATAACTCCACCTCTCGCTCCTTCTTCCTCACCCGCGGTGTCCAGCTCCGTATGTCTTGTCCGTATACTTCCCCACAGAACGGCAAGGCAGAGCGCATGATTCGGACCACAAACTATATCATGCGCACTCTTCTGATCCAGGCCTCCCTTCCCCCGCGCTTCTGGGCAGAGAGCCTCCACACCGCCACTTACCTTCTCAACCGTCTTCCTTCCACCGCTTCTCCCGCTCCGACTCCTCACCACGCTCTCTTCGGTACCCCTCCCACTTACACTCACCTTCGTGTCTTCGGGTGCGCTTGCTACCCGAATCTTGCTGCCACTGCTCCTCATAAGCTCGCACCTCGCTCGACCCGTTGTGTGTTCCTTGGTTACTACCCTGACCATAAGGGGTACCGCTGCTACGATCTCACCTCTCATCGGGTTCTTATCTCCCGACATGTTGTGTTTGACGAGTCGGACTTCCCCTTTTCCTCCTCCTCCACACCTACTCCGGATCCTGACTTTGAGTCCATGTTTTCTGACCCAGTGGTGCAGCCGCCTGTTTTTGTTTTTCCTTTTCCAGCAAGTTCTTCTGGTACACCACCGGTTCTAGCTCCTTCGGCGGCACCTGAGCCTTCTCTTGCACCACCCGCGGTTCTGGTGCCATTCGTCGCACCTGACGTGGGCTTGGTGCCTTCGGTCACGCCACGCGTTGCCCCGGTGCCAGCGGTGCCCCTCGCCGCGCCACACGCGGCTCCGTGCCTCCACCCGCGCCACGCGTGGCCCCAGCACCACCACCCGCACGCTACGCCAAGGCCATGCGGGTGTTCCCGGCGCCGTCGGTGCCTCCGCTGCCGCTACCTTCTCCGGCTCCTCCTTCCGCGGTGCCTGTAGACTATGTGCCTCCTCTGCGCCATGTCTACGGGCGCCGCTCCATGGCTCCGCCTCCTCCGCCGCCGCCACGGCCGCCTCCCCCACGGCGCTCTCGGGTGGAGTCGGCCGTGTACCACCCACCGGTCATCCATCGGGATCCTCGTCACACCCATCCCATGGTGACCAGGCAGGCGGCCGAGGTTCTTCAGCCGCGGGCCCTCTCCGCCACTGAGGGGGAGCCGCGGCTTTCTCCGATCCCGACGTCGGTTCGTGAGGCTCAGGCAAATCCGAACTGGCGTCGCGCGATGGAAGAGGAGTACGGAGCTCTTCTTGCCAACCAGACTTGGGACCTTGTGCCACATCCCTCGGGTTGCAATGTGGTGACCGGCAAGTGGATCTGGACAATCAAGCGGTGTGCTGATGGTACTCGCTACAAAGCGCGTTGGGTCCTTCGGGGGTTCACTCAGCGTCCCGGTGTGGACTATGACGAGACTTTCAGTCCAGTGGTGAAGCCTGCTACAGTGCACACAATTCTCTCTTTGGCTCTCTCTCGGTCTTGGCCCGTGCACCAGCTCGATGTCAAGAATGCATTCTTCATGGCACTCTGACCGAGACAGTCTACTGCAGCCAGCCAGCAGGGTTTGTGGACTCTAGTTGTCCGGATATGGTCTGCCGGTTGAACAAGTCTCTATATGGTTTGAAGCAGGCTCCTCGGGCATGGTACTCTCAGTTTGCCACCTTCCTGCTGACACTGGGGATTGTTGAGGCCAAGTCCGACACTTCGTTGTTCATATATCACCATGTTGATGGGGTTGCCTACCTCCTTCTCTACGTTGATGACATTGTTCTGACTGCCTCCAGTCCACAGCTGCTTCAGCGGATTATCACCTCACTTCAGCAGGAGTTTGCCATGAAGGATTTGGGTCAGCTTCACCACTTCTTGACAGTTGAGCCCCGTCAGACTGGTCTTCTCCTTCACCAGCGCCAGTATGCCCTGGATATCCTGGAGCGTGCCGAAATGACTGATTGCAAGCCTTGCTCCACTCCTGTTGACACTCAGGCGAAGCTGTCTGCTACTCTGGGTGATCATGTCACTGATCCTACTGCTTATCGGAGTCTTGCTGACGCCTTACAGTACCTCACTTTCACCAGACCGGATCTCACCTACGCTGTACAGCAGATCTGCCTCCATATGCATGATCCACAGGAGTCACACCTTGTTGCGCTGAAGCGCCTCCTTCGCTACATCTAAGGCACTGTTGACTTTGGCTTGGTCCTCCACCGATCTCCGTCTGCTGAGCTGGTCGTCTACACTGACATTGACTGGGGCGGGGTGCCCGGACACCCGCCGCTCTACCTCAGGTTATGCCGTCTTCCTCGGCGGCAACCTGATCTCGTGGTCGTCCAAGCGACAGTTGGTGGTCTCTCGCTCGAGTGCTGAGGCGGAGTACCGGGCAAGCTAACGGCGTGGCTGAGGCATCCTGGCTCCGACAACTCTTGGCTGAGCTTCGCAGCCCGCTCGCCAAGAGCACGCTCGTCTACTGCGACAACGTCAGCGTCGTGTACCTCTCCACCAACCCGGTTCAGCATCAGCGAACTAAGCATGTGGAGGTTGACTTGCACTTCGTTCGGGACTGGGTGGCTATTGGCGATGTTCGGGTTCTCCATGTACCGACCACCTCCCAGTTCGTTGACATCTTTACCAAGGGTCTTCCTCGACCTTCTCGGAGTTCCGGTCCAGCCTCAACGTAGCCCGTGGCTAGTTGTGGCTGCGGGGGGCCTCTTGTGTATGAGTTTCTTTCTTTGTTGTCCAGTCTTGTACACCGCTGCGCGGTAGTCCGGGTCCGCGGGGGGGGGGGGGGGGGGGGGGGTGTTAGTGTATATATATGTGAGTGAGTGGCCCATATGGCCTTGTACAGCCCATAGAGGCCCATGTATAGCTAACTCTATATAACCACCCTCTCTAGGGTTGGAGGAATACACAGGAATTATTCCCCAAACAGTAAACTTGGTGGTGGACAGGCAAATTCAAAGATATCCTAGAAGTGAATTTCAAACTCACTCGTATTTTAAAAAATCATTTATGCATTCTGTGAAAGCATTTAACAAAACAATTCAAAGCCAAGTACAACATTATATGAAGTCCAGATACCATCCAGCAAGATCTGGCCACAAATGATCCAAATAGCGGCAAGTTTAACGTATGTGGAAACTTAAAACATTGTCAAGGAAGATTTCTCGCAATAACAATATCTACAGAGACCTACGTATCACCTTTTGTTCTCGAACATGGAGGAGAACTGCATATCATTGTATTAATAGTAGGTGGAGAACAGTCCATATCACATGTGCCACAGCAAAGATCCCTAAAAACATTGGCTACATTTATGTGGAAATAAAACCTGCATTGCGCTTCTTCCACATGACTTATTGATTTCACAGGTGCATGCAAATCCATACAAGCACAGCAGACCAACAGTGATGAAAGCACTGGAAAAAATAGCGACAGCAAGTGGAAACATGCCACTTATTGTTCAGAAGACTAAAAATCTAGGATTTGATAGTGAGGCAGTTGTGCCAGCTTCAGCTAATTTTAATATCGATGTGTTTTTAATTTTAAGTAAATTTAGATAGTACTTATCCAATAACAAATATATGGCACTTTGGTCAAGATTTCCATTCAAACTTTTGAAGATTTGACTATCAATATCTTCGAAAGATATAGATTGGAAACATGAAACTCGTAAGTGTTATGGCCATGGGTCGGCCGGGGATAGGCAGAGGAGGGTCGAGGTCTATTTGCTGCGGCTGCTCATCGCTTGTTGGGAGTTGGGGGAGAGATTGGATTTCATTCTTCTTCATTGCTTGATTATCTGAACACACTGTCTCCCTTTATATAGAGGGATGGCTTGACCCTCAAGTAACAAACTAACCCTATCCCATGTACTGTTCACAAGCTACAGTACCGTGGGCCTAGACATAACTGGTCCCACTCCCGTTACAGTACAAGTATCAGAAGTATGTAAAGATGGGCATGGAGCAGGTTGACCCGTTGGTTCGTCGACCCGACCCGTGAAAAACGCCCCTAATGGGCCCCTTGTTTGTTCCATCAAACAGGTTAGGATCGTAGGATCAGCACCGATCGAATCTTTGGGTCAAGAGGTTCAATCCATCCATGACTTCTTCCCTGCGGAGGCGCTGCCAGCCTCAGCGTCTTCTCGCGTTGGGCTCCGGCCTCGGCAGTTGCAGCTAGCTGGATGAGGACGGGCATCAGCGGCGCACATGCTCATGGCGCGATTGGGAGCGGCGACAGTCAGCAAGCACACCTGCGGATGCGATTGGGTGCGGCGGCGGACGGCGAACAGGTCCGCGAGCATGGCGGGGAGCAGTGGCGTGCGACAGAGGAGCTCCTCGCCTGGTGAACATCCTTGTTAGTTATCTTGCCCTCTTCGGCTCTTCCCTTCTTCCCTGCTGCTCTCACTGGAACCGTGTTGTAGCCTTTCTAGCTTTCGATCAGTGCCGTGGCGTTGCTCACCGTCGGCCACCGCATGGCAAGAGGGCCGCAGAGAGGCAGCACATGACGCATGTGGGCCTTGGCTGACTACCTGTTGCTCTGCACGTCCGGCTGTCCCCCGAATTTGGTCCTTTCCATGGATGTCCGCTCGAAGATGAGTTCCCCCGCTTATGGTCAGTGGACAAATGTTTCTCCTATTGCTAATCAGAATGAAACAATCCATAACATCCATTGGAGCACCGCGGTTCAGCAGCTAATTAAAATGGGTAGTCCGGTGCTCCTACAACCTCTATATGGACAGATGGTTTGGTTGCGGTTTGCCCCAAGGTTCAACCACGCCCATCTTTAGAAGTATGTTATCTTGAAATGCACTTTTATTACATCAATCTTTTTAGATTTTGTAAATAGTGGTCAAAGCTAAATGATAAATTTTTAAGACCTTGTGTGATCCAAAGTGTCAAATTATTTTCTGATTGGGGGTGCAGGGAGTATTATTTTGTACTACCTTATTCAAAGAGAAGAATCCAAGATGGACAAATATTAATGCTAGTGTAATAAGGCATATAAGGTCATAAGAATCAGGATGATAGCAAAACAGCAATTCAAATTTTCTAGGATGTGGTGGGACTACAAACACTCATAATTTGCTACATAAGTCATTATGAATGCAATGCAAAATATCTTGGGGTATTAACAAACCAATCGGAGAAAAATTCACTTGCAAAACTAACAGCACGGGTTATAAGAACAGTTGAACTTCCTATGTTATTGATCTCAGCAGACAAACGAAGCAAAATAAAAGAAAAGAACCCTAATCTTCTTAAGGTTAACCGCACAAGGTAGGCAGCTGAAATATGCAAACAATCAATACAAACAAACAAGCTAGATTACAATCAAAATAAAATAAAGGGAATAATCATGGACATGCAGCTCATGAATCACTTTCATCTGACAACTGCATCAGTACAGGTGGCTAGTCTTATTAGCCAACTGGGGTTCCAAACCCGATTCTCGCATTTGTTCAGGTGGGGCTTAATACCCACCTGTTTCCCACCCTCATTTTTTCATTAGATACTTACATTCATCTATCCAATCAAACAAGATGTTAAGCAGATAGCAGCTGCATGGTGCCCCCAATACAGGTAGCAGCTCCCACCAACATGCAGTGTTCTAAATTCAATGGGTTTTGAGATTGGCATTTGCAAACTTCATGTAGTTAACTTAGTTCCAGTTTCAGGTTGAGTCCACAAAATGCACAGTTTATATCGAGGTGGGAATTGATCAGTTACACAATCAGTTTGTATGATCATTGTACTAGCACGACTCTTGCATTCTGTTTCAACAAGCAGTTTGTGTCTGGGTAGTTTACCTGTGCATCTGGGTCAGAGAGCATGAGTGCCTTGAGCGAAGCAGGCAGATCAGCATCAATGCAGGCGGTAGCAGATATGTGATACAGCTTGGCAGCACCAACAGCGGCGATCATCCGGACATAGGCGCTAGGGTCCTTGAGCCCGGTCGCGAGCGGCGTGACGAGGTACTCGACAAGGTTGGGGACACGGAGAGAGCAGAGGCTGCGGAGCGCGAGGCCGCGGATGGTGGGGTCCTGATCGCGGCAGTCCCGCTGGAGGAAGTTGATGGTGAGCAGCGCGAGGTCCGGGTGCCCGCGCGCGTGGGCGCCGACGTAGAGGTAGCACATCTTCTTGGTGACGACGTCGGAGGTGGCGGAGCAGAGCACCATCTCCCCGAACGCGGCCGACACGTCGATGCCGGCCGTCATGCAGGAGATCACCCGCTTGAAGACGTCCCGGCGCTGGTCGTCCGCATCGGGCGCGCGGCTTCCGGCCAGCTGCCGCAGCTGCTGCTTCAGATCCGCCACCTCGCTCTTCCTGCACTCACAGAGTTCGCCAATTGGCGGGTCAGCTTAGGGTTGAAGAGGCGGGATAGTATCGGGAGTCGGAGCGGCAGAGAGCGGCGTACCCGGAGGGTTGGGAAGGGGAGGCGGACTTCGCCGCCGAAGGGGCGGTGGGAGCCATGGCGGTGGTCGGCCGCGGCGGTGAGTTGGATCTGACCTCGCGTGGGGAGGAGGAAGACGACTGCGACGAGCCGTGGTGTTCGTTTGGTGGGAGCTTGGATCTGAGCTGGGACTGTGAACGGGGCGTACCAGAGGCTGACAGGTGGGTAAAGGAGGTATACGCCTTCGCAGTGGGAATACGTATTTTCTGCAGAGGAAGTAGCGGAAAGTGAACTGGTATTTCAAGCCAGACGATTTGCTGTGGTGGCGCGCTGTCGCTTTTTTTTTAGAGTTTTACCTGTATGCTATTAAAAAAGATGGTGTTGATCTGTGTGCCATTAAAAAGTTCCTCGCACCTGTGTGCCATCGTCCTAAACTTCTTTGCCTTTTATGTCATTCCGTCCAATTTTGCAAGTAACGGTGTTAAATGGATAGAGGAAATGACCATTGTACCCCTCCAACCATGAGCAGCAAGCTCAACTTTCTTTTACATGTATGCCACCCAATTTTCAAAATTACAACATGATCTTTCTTTTACCTGTATGCCACTCATTTCTCAAATTAACAATAGAGAGCAGACTCACGGTTATCATTTTTTATTTAGGCAAAAAAACAAATTCATTTTTATTTAAACAAAAAACAAATTCATTTTTAATTCGGCCGAAAAAACAAATTCATTTTTATTTAGGCAAAAAAACAAAAAACATGTCACTTGTACATGTAAATTTCTTGACAAAGTAACCAACATAACAAATACATCACTTTGTTTCAAATCCATTCATCACATAATAATCAACATATACCCATGTTATGTTCAAATTCATCTCATAATAACCAAGAGCATAATATAAAATAGGTTCAGATCCATTCATCACATAAAAGCGACATGTTCTAGTCACGAAATAACAACATGTTCTGGTCACGACATAGCAAAATACTGGAAAACACTTGTTTTTGATGTAGACACACATCACTGCAAAGAAGGCAAAGAAGGGCTGTTTAGGCTGGATGTGCTGGTTGCGGCAATTTGAAGCTTCTTTGGTGTAAGTTTCTTCTTAATTGCCATCTTCTTCTTTGGTGTAGACTGAGGCAGCATGGTCTCCAATGGCTCTGTGTGAACTGATCCTAAGGCTGTAGAAGTTGATACTTGGATAGCCATAGGGTCATTGGAACCATGGCCAGACCTATATATTAGTTTTATAAGTCATAATCAGCAATGTATGACAAGTAATGTATGACAAGATTATATTAAAAAAATTGACAAGTAGGTACCTGCTAGATGTACTGACAGTAGTAGAAGTTGTGGTAATAGGCCCCTTGCTTTTCTTGGCAATTGAACTAGAAGATGATTTTCTCTTCCCTTTCTTGTGTGTAGCTTTGTCCACTGCCTCATTGTGTGGGAATACCATCTGGGATGGAGCCACGGGTATAATGTTGTTCTCTATACTACAACTTGTTGCTTGCTTCTTTTGCTTTTTCTTTGGAGGGCCCCCGCATACATTCAAAAATAGGTGTCGGTGATCAATAGGATAAGTGGAATGTCTCCGTTACTTTGTTTCTTATAAATTAAATGATGTGCCAAATTATTAGTCACATAATCCACTTTAGATAGTGTCCCAATCGGCTCCTAGTCCAAAGTTTCTTGTGTTCTTGTTGGAGATATTTCATTGCCTCTGGTTTGGCTTCAGCCATTGCTTGATAATGCTTCTCGAACATATATGGGCTCCATGAGTATGAAGAAGCCCACAAGTGATCTTCAAAAACCTTGCCACTATACCTTTTTTTGAAATTCTGTACTAGGTGCCACATGCATTCTCTATGTTCAGCATATGTAAAAACTGTGTTGACCCCATGCATCACTGCTACACCACAATCTGTGCTAAATGTGAGACCTTCTGGAGTGCCTATTGCTTCCTTCAATCTCTCCATGAACCACTCCCAACTCTCATTTGTTTCTGAGTCAATGACACCTAGAGCAACCAGATACATTGAATTGTGTCCATCTACTGCACAAACAACACACAATTGTCCCCTGAACCTACCAGTCAAAAATGTACTGTCCACAGCAAGATATGGTCTGCAGCCTCCAAGAAAACCATCAACACATGCTTTCAAGGCAAAGAATAACCTATTAAATCTTTTCTTTTCCTTCACAGTGTGGTGATCAATGACAACAAATGATCCATGACTAGTTTCCTCTATTTGAGCCTTAAATCTGTACAAGTAATCAAAACTTTTGTCCCAAGGCCCATAAAGCTGATCCATGGCAAGATTTTTACCTTTGTACACCCTCCTGTAAGACACTTGAATTTTGTGTGCATCCTTCAATCTCCTTTGTAGTTTTTTTGAACAGGAATCTCCTTTGTAGTTCTGAAGAACCTAGAGTACCATCTTGCTTAAGCCAGTCAATCACCTTCTCACACACCCAAAATTGAGTTACCCCAACACAAATTTCAGACCTTCTAGTGCTCTGACAAAACAATTTATTATGAGGATGTGGGTTTCTCTTCACCTGCAAATCAGTTCAAAAAATACACTTTGTTAGTCCAAAAACAGCCCAAAAACAGCCCCAAAACAGCCCAAAAACAACCCAAAATAGTCCAAAAATACAATGAATAGATAGTAGAATTACTTATTACCTTAACTATAACACCATCCGACAAAGTTGCATCATGAATCTTCCACCTACAGCCCTCACTTTTGAATGAGCAGCTCACCATATACCTCCCTGGATCACTCTGTTCAATGTCATAGTTGAACTCATATTTCACAGCATGAGAAGCTAATGCAATCTTAAAAGCATCCATATTTGGGTACACAGTTCCCTCTGTCATAGGAGGGTCATTCTTGTCATAATCAACATCAGGCATAAGTTCATCCTCTCTATCTTTAACAATGTCATCTATGTCCTCTACTTCACTATTAGAGTCATTAGACAAGGAATCATCATCAGATTCAGAGCATGCATCAGAACCCACAAACTCATTATTATTACCACCTTGACACTGAGAACTGGGAGGGGGTAGGGGATGTTGGGGACCAAGGTCAATGTACAACTCTTCCTCATCAATACCCACAAACTCATTCATTGGGTTTGGGTTTGCCAACAAATCAGGTTCTTCATGTTCAGTGTGTGTTGCATGACTTGGTTCTGCTAAGCTTGGACAAGCAAATGAAGGAGTCATTGGGGGTTGAACAGAAGGGACAAATGTACTAGAGTCCCAGCCAGAAATCTCAAGGGGTTCAACACTAGGGCTATGATAAGATAGAGTCAACAAACAACACTTGGATGCCTTATGTTTTCCAAACATATCAACTAAATCATGGTCACTACATACTTCGATGTTCACCTTAGTATCCATACAGAAATAAAAGAGTCTGATTATGTCACCGTAATCACAAGGATATTTGTCCACAACACCATCAACCAAGTCTCTGAAGTTAGTAACATCTGCATCCACAACTTTGTCCAACGAAAATCACCCACCATCACGACAATGGGGAGAAACAATTCGGATTTCTAAATGGAAACTAGAGTTTGCATCCATCCTACATATGAACAAGAAAGACAAACTAAGTACCACTCCATCAATCCTAGAAGCACACAATGCAAATGAGGGAGAAGTGAGTCACTCACCCCTCATGCTCCACTGGCAGGCACCACTGGCAGGCACGACACCCTGAAGTGGTCTTCTGCCCCACTGCACCGTCCATCTCCGTCCTACTACGCGCGCCCGGGGCCAGGCACGGCGGCGCACCGGGCGTCTCCTCCTTACCGCGCGCGCCGGGGGCCGGGCACGGTGGCGCACCGGCCGGCTTCGCCCAACCGTGCACGCCGGGGGCCGGGCACGACGGCGTGGAAGCCTACCCGCCCGGTCCGCCGCCCGCGCCGCCTTGGGGCAAGAACGGCGTCACGCACGCCTGGTTCCTGAGCCGCCTCGAGCCTCCCGCGCCGCCTGCCGGATTCCGCAAGGAACCGCCGCCACTGACCCTTAGGGTTGCCTGGAATCGAATCGAGTTTTTTTAGACAAATCGAATCGAGGGATTGAGAGCACGGGTCACGCGCGTCATGGGATGGAGAGTCAACCAGTCAACCGCGGTGGGGGGTAGTTTGGACATTTCGCATGTCCGGTCCCATGTGTTAGGGCGTCCTAACGATGGGTTTCTAACGGATCATGGACGGAATGGCATAGAGGGCAAAGAAGTTTAGGACGATGGCACACATGTGTGAGAAACTTTTTTAATGGCACACATGTCAGCACCATCTTTTTTAATGGCATACAGATAAAACTCTCATTTTTCAGGGGGAGGGCGACGCTGCAATCTCTCGCCGCCTCGGCGAGAAGTCGACAAGGCGATGCTCGGAGATTCCTCGTCTCAGCCCTCATCCTAGCGTTTCGTATGTGGTTGGGAGGAGCAACTTCAGCAGCTTCACTATCCCCTTCTCAAGGTGCGTTTGGCAGGGCTCCGGCTGTGGCTGTGGCAGCTCCGGCTGTGGCTGTGCTGGTGGAGCGGATTTTGTTGGGGAGTTGAATCCGTTTTGGGAAAACGTTTGGCAAAACAGCTTCTCCTGGCTGTGTAAGGTGGATAAGAGGATAAAATGTCTATAATGTCCTTCTCTTTTCTTTTCTCTTTTCTATTTCTTTCTTTTATTTTTTGTTTTCCTTTTCTTCTTATTTTTTCCTTTCTCTCTTTTCTTTTATCTACCCTCTCTATCTCCCAAACCTCATCTCTATCTCTCCCCCATCTCCTCTCACGGTCTCTAGCGGTCTGGCCGCCAGCGCCCACCATGGGAGCCCCACCGGCCCGTCGCCTCCTCCTGCTTGCCAGGGCTTCCTCCTGCCCGCCAGCGCCGCCATGGGAGCCCCGCCGGCGGGATTTGGCGCGGATCTCGCCGCGGGGAGGAGCTCACCGGGGGGAGAGGCAACGGCGCCCTCTCGTGGCGGCCTCCCTCTCCGGCGGCGTGTGCGGCGCGGCCGAAGGCGCCGTCCGCCGCGGCAAGGTGGCCTCCTCCCCACCGCTAGCCTCCACCGCCCGTCTCCACTCTCGAATACCGGTGCTCGCCCTCGCCTGCGTCCTCTGACGTCGGACCTCACCTCCGCCTCCGCCGGCACCTCCAGCCCCCGTCTCCGCACGCTCGCCTCGGTCCGCCGCCGTCGAGCTCCTCGAGGATGGACTTGACGTCGGATGTAGCGTATGGCAGAGGTGGGCAGTGGCAGATTCGTGGTTATTTCCATGAAGTGCAAGGGAATTTTGGAAAGGTGTGGGCCACGCCTGCGGACGGAGCCGGGGGGAGCTACGTTTTCCGGCTCCGTCCGCCCGGTTTCGCTCCAAAGAGCGCGAATCGCGGCTGCTTCTCTGGAGGAGCCGTTTTCTTGACCCCTTTGGTAGGGCTTCAGCAAAAAATAGCTACGGATCCGGAGCTGAAGCCCTGCCAAACGGACCCTCAATAGCAAAAATAGTTATATAGGGGATGAAACCATCTCCAGCAAATCCCTTATAGCCCTCCTTTGTTTTCTCAATGGACTAAAAATCCCTCTCCATCCCCTCTATAGAGGGAACCTCTCCTCCATCCCCTATCCTCTCCTACCCGGTCAAACCAGTCCCCTCGCCCCGCACGCCCGCACTCTGCTCCAGGCTCACCAAGCGCCCACCATTGCTGCCCCCTCTACTTTCTAGCTCCCCCCCAGCTAGCTTAGAGGTGGCGGGCGGCGGCCAGCACGGCGGCGGGGGCGTCGAAGGAGAGGAGGTCCATGAATTCTGCTCCACCACCATCTCTGCGGCTCCCAGGCTCACATTGATATGCGACACCACCTCGCCGCCCGCAGCCACCATCTCCACCATGAACCGAGCCGCCCCCTCCCTGGGCACCCCGACCACCGTCACAGCGGCGCCCCCCGCGAGGCCGCACGAGATACCGGCACGGCCTGCGCCCCAGCGTCCAGATCCCCTTCTGTCGGTGTTTTAGACCGGCAACCTACAAAGGGGAGTACCCGAAGTAGATGAATGTGGCCTCGTCGAGATCGGTAACTCGAAGGAAGAGACATGTGGCACACAATTTAGACAGGTTCGGGCCGCGAGGTGCGTAATACCCTACGTCCTGTATGCTGCGTAGCTCTAGATTGATTGGGTACGATTACAAGATGATGCAATCTTACGCTGTGAGATGAGATGATCAAGAGAGGGGTCCCTGCCTCGCCTTATATAGTCGGGAGGCGGGGTTACAAGTCGGTTTAGGGAAAGAGTACTAGTCGAGTACGTCTAGGAGTCTTCTATATAGTGCGGGACATGTACGGCTTCCTAACCGAGTACTTCTCCTCTCGTAGTCCTTGTGCTTCACGCCATCGGGTACCGTGCAGCGCAAGTGAGGTAGTCCCGGGGGCCCATCGAGTAGTCGGTCCGGTACCCACCGAGGTAGTGGGCCCAGGGAGGTCCATACGACAAGCCCTCGAGTACTTTGTAGTCGAGAAGGATAGCTTCAAGTAGTCTTGACGGCCTTAACGAGTAGTCCTCAAGCGTACCCGAGTACTACAAGTCAAAAGTCCTCAAGAGTAGTCGAAGCATCCCGAGGCTGGAATGTACTCCAGTTGATGTTTGAACAATCCTGAAGTCTTCTTGAGTAGTCCCAAGCGTCCTCGAGTACTGCCCTTGAAGGTCTTCAACAATGCCCGTGTTGTCTTGAAGCCGAAACTGATATGGAAGTGCGATTGCAAAATCGCACTCCATATGGAGTAGCCCCCAAGCCTTAGGTTGAGTTGTAGACTGCGGGCCGAGGGTCCATCCGAAGTTTTGGCAAGAATATCCCAAAAAATTCGGAGAAAAAACCGAAGGACACGTGGCACGGAGCCCCCGAGCCTTGAGTCGAGTACTTCCTCTCGAATTGAAGGGTCATCTTGTAGAATGTGTCCTGAGATGCTCTTGAGTCTTGCCGCTTCCCAGGAAGTCGAGTAGAAGTAGCCGAGCCCCCGAGATGAGGCGCGTCGACTAGTAGAATTTGAAAGGTCACGCGCGGCTGCTGAGTCAGCCGAGCGCAGACTTATCCATCCAGCCGTTGAGGGGCCGCATTGACTTATAAATAGAAGCCAAAACCCTTAGGGTTTTTCACCCTACGCAGCTGTAGCCATTCCCAGTAGATCTGGCCAGAAATCGCCACTAGTGCGCACTTTCGCCGCTGAGTAGAGCTTAGATCCAGGTGCGTCGCCATAGGAAGCCACCACTGCAGCCCCCGAGCGAATGCGCGTGAAGACACCGTGCACCTGGAGGATGAAGCCATCTCCGTCGAAGACCACGAAGGCCACCGGCGGAAAGAAGAGGGCCCGTGAAGAGGCCGCCGGATCTGCCGCAGGGACATCACCACCGGTGTCCCCGCCGCGGCCAGATCCAAACCGTGAATGGGATCCGTACCCCATGGAGAAAAATCCGGACGAGATCCCGATGTTCGAGCGGTTCGCGGAACGCGGACTGTCTCTCCGCGAGCGACTTCTTCAAGGGGCTCATGGGGTACTATGGCATCGAGTACCTCAACCTCAACCCCAACGGTATCTTCCACACCGTCGTCTTCGTACATTTTTGCGAAGCCTTTCTGGGGATCAAGCCCCATTGGATCTTGTTTCGGAAGTTCTTCTGGGTGAGGCCGCAACCTAGCGCCAGCAACCCGCGAGTAGTCGGAGGAGCGGGGATCCAGATGAGGGAGGACGCCGCCGAGTAGTACCTCTTCTACAAGTTGATAGATTCCAACCAAGACTGGAAGGCCAAGTGGTTCTATGTCACGAACCACCACACGGAGCTGCCGAAGACCAGCGGGAAGCAGCCCAAGCACCGTCCGTGGTGGAACTCGGAGCCGATGATGCAAGAAGGGCTCAGCTGCCCGAGTTGTTGGCGCGGATCAAGGCGCTAAGGGAAGCCGGGTTGAGGGCCGAGCACGTGGCCTTCAGCTTCATGAAGCGCAGGGTGCGGCCCGCCGATGGCTCGCGACACCCCGGGGGTACGAGTACACCGGCGATGACGACACGTCGCGGATGCCTGGAGATGAAGTCGACGACGACGACATTGTTGATAGGCTGGCCCGGATCTTCAAAGATATGCCGGTGTACACGCCGTGCCCCGTACCAGAGTTCTCCGCCGCGCGCCCACCAAAGGAGGTTAGTAGCCGCATCCATAGTCGAGTACTCATTACGCAAGAGTAGTCGCACTGATGAGTTGTTCTTCTTGCAGGAGATGCCGCCTACCGAGCCCGTTGAGCAGGGCGACGAAGGCAACTGGGACACGGTGGGGGAGGCCGCTGGTAGTCGTAGCCCAGCCCCCACTGTCGAAGAGCTTTTGGCGCAGATGGAGGGCCAGCCCCCTGCTGCTCAGGGGAGCACGGAACCCGCCGCTGCTGCTGCGGAAGAGGCAGTAGCCACAGAGGCGCAGGAGGAGGCGCCTGCCGAGGCGGGACTGGTCGACATCGCCAGTATCCTCGGCGCCCCAACCGTGACGGTGGTCCGGTCGAGCTTGTAAGTGTTGATTCTCCCCGAGTAGTACTTGATGTGGTAGTCGTACTTGATTGACAACCAGCTTGTGTACTCTGCAGGAAATCGATGGACCTGTCCTGGGAGGGGGATGAATCCGCTGCGGCGGTGGCGAAAGAAGAAGTCGTGCCGCCCCCTGAGGAGTCTGTCGGTGTTTTAGACCGGCAACCTACTAAGGGGAGTACCCGAAGTAGATGAATGTGGCCTCGCCGAGATCGGTAACTCGAAGGAAGAGACACGTGGCACACAATTTAGACGAGGGTTCGAGCCGCGAGGTGCGTAATACCCTACGTCTGTATGCTGCGTAGCTACGGGATTGATTGGGCACGATTACAAGATGGTGTAATAGTGCGCCGTGGATTGGATGAGATGCTAGAGAAGGGTCCCCGCCCCGCCTTATATAGTCGGGAGGCGGGGTTACAAGTCGGAGTAGGGAGAGAGTACTAGTCGGGTACGTCTAGGAGTCTTCTATACGGTGCGGGGACATGTACGGCTTCCTAACCGAGTACTTCTCCTCCGTAGTCCTTGTGCTCCACGCCATCGGGTGCCGTGTAGCGCAAGCGGGGTAGTCCCGGGGCCCACGCGAGTAGTCGGTCCCGGTACCCACCGAGGTAGTAGGCCCGGGGAGGTCCATACGACAAGCCCCCGAGTACTTTGTAGTCGAGAAGGATAGCTTCAAGTAGTCTTGACGGCCTTAACGAGTAGTCCTCAAGCGTCCCCGAGTACTACAAGTCAAAAGTCCTCAAGAGTAGTCGAAGCATTCCGTGGCTGGAATGTACTCCAGCTGATGTTTGAGCAATCCTGAAGTCTTCTCGAGTAGTCCCAAGCGTCCTCGAGTGCTGCCTTCAAAGGTCTTCAAAAAATGACCGCCTTGTCTTGAAGCCGAAGCTGATATGGAGGTGCGATTGCAAAATCACACTCCATATGGAGTAGCCCCCGAGCCTTAGGTTGAGCCGCAGGCTCTAGCTGAGGGTCCATCTGAAGTCTTGGCAAGAAAATCCCGAAAAATCCGGAGAGAAAAAACCGAAGGACACGTGGCACGGAGCCCCCGAGCCTTGAGTCGAGTACTTCCTCTCGAATTGAAGGGTCATCTTGAAGAATGTGTCCTGAGATGCTCCTGAGCCTTGTCGCTTCCCAGGTAGTCGAGTAGAAGTAGCCGAGCCCCCAAGGTGAGGCGCGTCGACTAGTAGAATGAGAAGGGGTCACGCGCGGCCGGCCGGTCGCCCGGAGCGCGGACTTATCCATCTGGCCGTTGGAGGGCCGGTTTGACTTATAAATAGAAGCCAAAACCCTTAAGGTTTTTCACCCATCACTGTTGTAGCCATTTTCGAATCGATCTGAGGCAGATCCACTTCCAGCGCACGCCGTCGCCGCAGTAGATCCAAGTGCGCCGCCACCCAGAGCTTCCAGAGTAGCCCCCGAGCGGATGCGCGTGAAGACGCCTTGTACTTGGAGAATGAAACCTTCCATCGTCCAAGTCCGCGAAGGTCGCCGGGAAGAAGAGGGGCCGTGACGAGGCCGCCGCGGCTGCCACGGGGGCAGCGCCCGCCGATGTCTCCACCGCGGCCAGATCCAAGCCGCGAGTGGAAGAAGTCAAAAGTGAAGACCGAGGATCTGTTGGCCCTTCTCAACAGCGGATTTATCCGGGAGAAGGAGGTTGATATGTGGAGAGCCGCCGCTGGAGATCCGTACCCAATGGAGAAAGCTGAAGACGAGATCCCGATGTTCGCGCGCTTCGCGGAGCGCGGACTCGCGCTTCCGGCCAGCGATTTCTTCAAAGGCCTCCTCGGGTACTATGGAGTTGAGTACCTCAATCTCAACCCTAACGGCATTTTCCATACCGCAGTCTTCGTCCATTTTTGTGAAGCATTCCTGGGGATCAAGCCCCACTAGATCCTGTTCCGGAAGTTCTTCCGGGTGAAGCCGCAACCAAGCGCCAGCAATCCGCGAGTAGTCAGAGGAGCGGACATTCAGATGAGAGAAGACGCCGCGGAGCAGTACCTTGCGTACAAACTCATCGACTCCAACGCCGATTGGAAGGCGAGGTGGTTCTACGTCACGAACCACCACCCTGGCCTGCCGAAGCCAAGCGGAAGGCAGCCCCGGCACCGGGACTGGTGGAACACGGAGCCCACAATGCAGGAGGGGATCCAGCTCCCCGAGCTACTGGCACGCATCAAGGATCTCTGAGAAGCCGGGCTGAGGGCCGAGCATGTGGCCTTCAGCTTCATGAAGCGGAGGGTGCATCCGCTGATGGCCCGCGACACCCTAGGCTTCGAGTACACCGGCGACGAGGACACGTCGCGGATGCCTGGAGGTGAAGTCGACGACGACGACATCGTGGAGAGGCTGACGCGCATCTTCAAGGACATGCCACCGTACACGGCGTGCCTGGTCCAAGAGTACTCTGCCGCGCGCCTGCCAAAGGAGGTAAGTAGCCGTACCCCCTAGTCGAGTAGTCCTTGCTTGTGAGTAGTCGCGCTGACGTCTTGTGTCTTGTAGGATGACTTGAAGAGGTTCGTCTCCGAGCCGCAGCCGCCTCCGCAGGGAATCGAGATCCCGAAGGAGGGGAAAGCCAAAGCCAAAGAGCGGCGAGAGGTCGGCGAAGGAGATGACACTGTCATCGTAGAAGACACGTCCGACGACGACGACGACGACAATGACGAGGAGACGTTACGAGACCGCTTCCGGACCGCGGTCAAGGTTCAGCCGTCCCGGCTTGCCTCATGTACCTCTCGTGCGAGACCCGCCGACTAGCCTGGAGGCTAGTTTGGCTGCGCCGCCACGGAAGCCGCGCAACCCCGCCCGCAAGCGGGTGGCGAAGAAGCTGAGGGTCTCAGAGACCACGCCTGAAGAGGTAAGATGTCTTGACTAGTGTAGTCGAGTACCCGTCGTACGAGTACACTTGCTGATTACTAATCTTCCTTGTAAGCAGGAGGTGCCGCCGACGGAGCCCATCGAGGAGGGCGACGAAGGCGAGTGGGACACAGTGGGGGAGCCGACTGGGAGTCGTAGCCCAGCCCCCACTGTTGAAGAACTCATAGCGCAATTGGAGCGCCAGCCCCCTGCTCATCCAGGGAGCACAGAACCCGCAGCCCCCGCCGTCGAAGAGGTGGTGGCCGTAGGAGCGCAGGAGGGTACTGCACCGGCTACCGTTGCTGCAGAGGAGGCAACGGCTGCGGAGGCGCAAGAGGAGGCGCCCGCCGAGGGTGGACTGGTAGACATTGCGAGCATCCTCGGTGCCCCGACCGCGACGATAGTCCGGTCGAGCCTGTAAGTACTTAGCCTTCCCGAGTAGTACTTGTCGGGGGAAAGCCCTAGGGGTCCCCTTAAACAAACCGGGAAATCCCCACTTAAAACCCGCAACAAAGCTAAAACCAAATGCGCCTTACTTAACCATGCGAGAACATGGCCCACGACGCGAAGGCCCCGGCGGCCCACCGGGCGGCCCACTCGAAGACTCCCCGGAGTAGGTTTCGCCTCGCTCGAGGGTGCGCGCCTCCCTCGGGCGGGCTCCGCCCGTTCGAGGGGGGTGCGCCTCCCTCGAGCGAGGTCCGCCTCGCTCGAGGGTCCGCCCCGCCCTCGAACGGGATCCGCCTCGCTCGAGGGCGCCCGCACGCGCGCGCTCGCTCCCCGCGCGCGAGCATTAAATGCCCCGACATCGGCGGGACGGCGCCATCATGCGCCGGGGGCACGCGCCCGGTGCCGCCGCACCAACTCCCCGGAGGGAGCCCATCCCCATCACCGTGGGGGGGGGGGACCGTGCGGCGTGGCCGGTGCCGTCCCGTGACGCCGTGCCACCTCGCTCCGTATGGCTAACGCGCCGAGCCCTCGAAGGGGGGCGCGGCCGCACCCTCGATTTGCTTTCTTGTGACCTTACGGGGGGTTGGGTGGAGGCGCTAGGCCGGTGGGGACGCCATCCCCGCCACCGGTAACGGTATGGCCGCCGCCCCCGCGCGTACGGGGGCACGCCGTGCACGCGTGGCAACGACTCCGAAGACCGTGAAGCGTGCGGGAACGGGACACCATCTTACCCGCCGCTGTACCTCGTACGGACCGACGTCAGCAACTCCCTCGAGCCTATCCGAAGATATCGCGCCCGTCCGCCGCCCTTCTACCCTCGAGGACGCCGCCTGTTCGGGTACAAGATATGCCATGATGGCCGGATCGCTGCAAGGATCGTCCGGGCGGCTGCCTACTCTACAGCGTAGCACATCACGCTCCCTCACGTAGCTAAATAGCACGGCGCGCATGTGAATCGCTCCTTCCTTGGTCTATAAAAGGAGGACGAACCCCCTTGCCGCGGGGGACAGAGGACACAACACACGACACACGAACAACAGAGCCCAACACGAGACAAGTCGCACCACGCACTTGCTCTCCAATTCTCCCACAATATCTTCAGCCACTACACCAGGGACTTGGAAGCCAGGCTTCCTCTCTCGCCTTGCTTGTAGCAGCCCCACTACGGGCACCCCCGGCCGAGCAATATAGTGCCTTGAGCACACCACCGCCGGACGTACGGCCCCCCGCCGAACCGGGATAAACTCGTGTCTTTCATTGCTTAGCATCGACCATTGAGGGATAGACCTTGGCGCTTATTACCGGTTAGTGTCGGGACCACATTCCGCACCGACGGGTTGGCGGCCACCGTGGGGCAATCGAGCGCCCAAGGTCAATCATCAACTCCCTCCATGGTGATCCGCACCGAGTACCGCGGTACACGCATCGCATGGGCAGCTCGGACCCCCTCCCCGCCGTGTTCGAAATCCGGTTCGGGGGCCCGAACTTTCGGTGCCATGGGGAACGGCTACCTCATGCGCCTCACCAACCGTGAGGAGCTCCACGCGCGGCGCCGGCCCGATCCGCTCCGGTCCCCGTTGCGCGCACCGCCACGGCGCGGACGCCCGCCGGTGCGGATGCCGCAGTCCGTCGGCGCCACGACGCCGCCGCCGCTCCGGCCGGCGTTCACGCCAAGCGCGGTCCGAGCGACGGCAAGCCGAGCGTGCCGCCTCTCGGCGCGACGCGCGCCGCCGCCACGACAACCGCCACCCCGGCGGGGCCGGCGCACGGTCTCGGACCGCGCTTTCCCATGGGGCCGCGTGGTGCCACGACGGCCTTCAATGCCAACGTCAACACCACGATGCGCGAGGGTTCCGCCGGCCGTCACGTCTTCGTCGCCGGGGATCCCGGCGCCTCGGCGGTGACGAGTCGTCCCCGGGTTCCCTCGACCCGTTGCCGCCCGCCAACCCTCACGGGTATGCGCGAGTGGGACTTCTCCCGCGTGCCGGGACCCCGGTCATGTTCGGGGGCGTTTCCTTGACGCTACGGACTGCGGTTCGGTGCTCGCTCCGATGACTCCGCCACGGGAGCTACGACCCCGCGCGGGAGGCCGTGTCGTCATTGCCAACGACCCGGCAGAACGCCACCGACGTTGTGGGCGCGGGCGACGGGGAGGTCACGCCCGCCCCGGGGATCGCTCGCGCCGGGCCGCGGGACCAAGCACCCTTGCCGGGGCCGACACCGACGCACGCCTAGCCCAAGCCCGCGAGCTCGAGGCTAAGCCGGGCGGGGAGTACCGAGCGGTGCGGGCCGCTCCGCGCCTCGATGGCCGGAGAAGCCTCCGCTCGCGGCGAACGCGTGTGGGAGCTAGGCGGCGTGCCCGCGACCGCATCAACGCCGACAACCCCGACGTGCCTCCACGGGCAGAGTCGAAGCTCGTTGCCGCCGCGACGCCTTCGCCGCGAGCTATGCCGCACCCTCGACCCCCGAGGCGCGGAACCCGCAACGCGAAGTGTAGGCTCTCATTGAGCAAGCGGCGCGTCCGGCAGGCCGAAAGCTCGCCCTCACATGTCCGCCGGGGGGAGGGGGGGACGCACGAGGGGACGGGGCCGCACGGGGGGGCGAACCCTCGGTCCACGCAGTGAAGCCGCGGGGCGTCCCGCCAACTCGGGACGCGCGGCGGCCAAGGAGCGGCTCCTTGACACGCGCGCAGGCGCTAGACGGTGACGCCCGCAACGTTGTCAACGCCCGCCGCACGAGCAAGGCGGACGCCCGAGCGGCGGTAGGCTACCACCCTCGATGGGGCGGACGCTACGACAGCCGACGAGGACCGCTCCCCGACGCCGAGCCCCCGGGGACTCGTGTGTTCGGCCGGGGAGATCCGCGTGGCGGCCTTCCCCCGGCGCTTCCGCCAACCCTCGACCATCGTCAAGTACAACGGGGAGACGGATCCCCGTGTATGGCTCAACGACTACCGCTTGGCGTGCCCGGGTGGGGCGGAGCCACCGGCCGACGAGGTCATCATCCGCAACATGCCCCCGCACCTTGGTGATGCGGCTCGGACGTGGCTCGAGCACCCGCCCGCCGCCGACGGATCCACAAGCGGGACGATCCGGTTCGCATGTTCGTGGGCAACTTCCGGGCACGTACGTGCGCCACGGAAATTCCCGGGACTCGCGCTCCCGCACTCGAAGCCGGCGAGTCGCCGCGGGACTTCATACGGTGCTTCTCCAAGCGCCGCACGGGAACTCCCCGCCGTGGCACAATCCGAGATTGTGCACGCCTTCCTCGAGGGCACCACGTGCGGGACCTCGTGCGTGAGCCGGGACGCGGCCCCACCCGCGGACTCCAACGAGGCCGTTCGACATCGCCACCGGCCTTTGCCTCGGGAGAGGAGGCCGTGGGGGTGATCTTTGACGCAAGAAGGGCAAGCGCTCGGACGATGCGCCCGCGGAGGGCGACAAGTCCGGGGAGCCCCACTGCAAGGACAAGCGGGGCAAGAAGGGAAAGAAGCCGCGCGCGAGGCGTGCGAGCGGGGCGCGACGGCGATGAGGCCGAGGCTCTTGCTGTCGACCCGGCTCGACGGGGCCCTCGACCGGCCCCTCGAGGCCCGGGGGTGTTTGATGACATGCTGAAGAAGCCATGTCCTTACCACAAGACCCCAGTAAACCACACCCTTGAGCAGTGCGACATGCTCAAGAAGTTCTATGGCCGCGCCGCCGCGAAGGAGGCGGAGGCCAAGAAAGACGGAGGAGATGGCGACGCCGGCGGCTTCCCCGCCGTGGAGAACGTGTTCCTCATCTTCGGGGGGGACCCACCGTCGACATGTCGACCCACCGCCGCAAGCGGGAGCGGCACGAGGTCCTCGCCGCGAGAGAAGGCGCCTCCCTCCTTCCTCAATTGGTCGGAGGACGCCATCACCTTCAGCCGGGAAGACCACCCGAACCGCATCCCCAACCCGGCCGACCCGCCGGTGGTCGACCCAATCATTGGGAACGCACGGTTCTCAAAAGTCTTGATGGACGGAGGTAGCGGCCTCCAACATCCTCTACGCGCATACGCCGCGCTTGATGGGGATCGGGTTGGACCGAGTGCGGCCCGGCACGAAGCCATTCCATGGCATTGCGGCGGCAAGCAGGTCCACCCCCTCGGGCGCATCGACCCGCCGGTTTGGTTTGGCACCTCGAAGAATTTCCGCAAGGAAACGCTCACCTTCGAGGTGGTGGGATTCAAGGGCGCCTACCACGCCATACTTGGGCGGCCTCGCTACGCCAAATTCATGGCGGTCCCCAACTACACCTACTTGAAGATGAAGATGCCGGGACCAAACGGCGTCATCACGGTAGGCTCGTCCATCGAACACGCATTCGACCGCGACGTCGAGTGCGTAGAGCACGCAAGCACTGGCGCTGGATGAAGCGCCGGTGACCACTTTGGAGAAGATGGTCAACGAGGACCTCGACTCCGCCTCAAAGCACACGGCACCTTCGAGGCCGCGGAGCGGAACCAAGGAAGTACCCCTCGACCCCGCGGCCCCCGAGGGCACGGCGTTGAGGGTCAGCTCCACCCTCGATCCTAAATAGGAAGTGGTGCTCGTCGACTTCCTCCGCGCCAACGCCGACATCTTTGCGTGGAGCCCCTTGGATATGCCAGGCATCCCGAGGGAGGTCGCCGAGCACTCCCTTGACATCCTGCCAAACGCCCGCGCCGTGCAGCAACGGCTCCGCCGCTTTGACGAGGAGCGGCGACGGGCGATCGGAGCGGAGGCTGCGGAAGCTTCTCGAGGCCGGATTCATCAAGGAGGTGTTCCACCCAACGTGGCTAGCAAACCCTGTACTTGTAAAGAAAAAGAATGGGAAGTGGCGGATGTGTATAGACTATACCAGTCTTAATAAAGCATGTCCTAAAGTTCCTTTTCCTTTGCCACGTATTGATCAAATCATTGATTCAACGAGCGGGTGTGAATTACTTTGCTTCCTCGATGCCTACTCCGGGTATCATCAAATAAAGATGAAGGAGTCCGACCCGACTTGCGACTTCATTCATCACGCCGTTCGGGATGTTCTGCTACGTCACGATGCCGTTTGGCCTCCGAAACGCAGGTGCAACGTATCAACGCTGCATGCAACACGTTTTCGGAGATCACATCGGGCGGACGGTCGAGGCGTATGTAGATGACATCGTCGTGAAAACCAGGAAGGCGGACGACCTGGTTGGCGACCTTGGCATCGCGTTCGGCTGCCTACGGGCCAATGGGGTCAAATTAAACCCCGAAAAATGTGTCTTTGGAGTGCCGCGAGGCATGCTCCTGGGGTACATCGTCTCCCAACGGGGAATCGAGGCCAACCCTGAGAAGGTCGCGGCCCTCGAGCGAATGGGCCCAATCCGGGACCTCAAAGGGGTGCAAAAGGTGCTGGGGTGCCTTGCCGCCTTGAGCCGTTTCATCTTGCGGCTCGGCGAGAAGGGCCTGCCCCTCTATCGCCTCCTCAAGAAGCACGAGCGCTTCTCCTGGACCGCCGAGGCCCAGGATGCGCTCGACAAGCTAAAGGCGTCCTTAACGCACGCCCCGATCCTCACGCCGCCGCAGGATGGCGAACCCCTGCAGCTCTACGTGGCCGCAACCACCCAGGTGGTCAGCGCCGTGATCGTGGTGGAGCGCATGGAGGAAGGGCACGCCCTGCCGGTCTAGCGGCCGGGGTCTACGACATCGGGCCGAGGTCCTGTCTGACACCAAGACGCGCTACCCTCGAGTCCGGGAAAGCCGCCGTATGCGGTAGTCCTCGTGCGGCGCAAGCTCCGCCATTACTTCGAGGCCCACCCCGTCACGGTGGTCTCCTCCTTTCCGCTAGGGGAGATCATCCGTAATCCGACGCGGTGGGGGGGATCGCCAAATGGTCCGTGGAGCCGATGGGCGAGACGCTCGCCTACGCTCCACGCAAGGCCATCAAGTCCCGGATCCCGGCGGATTTCGTCGGCCGAGTGGACGGATACGCGCTGCCGCCGCCACGAGGTCCAAGCAGAGGCCGGACTGCGTATTTCGATGGCTCGGTGATGAAAACAGGGGCGGGCGCGGGCCCCGCTCTTCGTGTCACCCCTCGGAGAGCACATGCGGTACGCGGTGCGCCTCCACTTCCCCACATCTAACGATATGGTGAATGCGAGGCCCTCCTCTGCGGCCTCAAAATCGCCATTGAGTTAGGCGTCAAGCGCCTCGACGTGCGGGGGGACTCACCGCTCGTAATCGATCAAGTCATGAAGAACGCGAGCTACCATGACGACAAGATGGAGGCCTACTGCAATGCTGTGCGAGCCCTCGAAGATAAGTTTTACGGCATCTAGCTCAACCACGTGCCCCGCCGGTACAACGAGGAGGCGGACGAGCTGGCCAAGATCGCGTCCGGGTGGATCACCGTTCCCCCGAACGTTTTTGCCCGTGATATTGCCCAGCCCTCGGTCGTCCTCAAGCCTCACCCCTCGAGCCACGCGGAACCCTCGGGGGCTCCCTCGAATCCGGGCGGGTGTGGAACCCATGGATGAGGACCCCTCGAACGAGGCGTACGTGCTCTCCCCTGCTCGAGGGGTATGGCTCCTACGAGGCCGACGTGATGGACATCGAGCCAGCTCCTGTCAAGGCTGACTGGCGCGACAAATACATCGCTTGGATGGCTCGGGGAGAGCTCCCCACGGACCGGGCCACGGCCAGGCGCATCGCCAGGATGGCCAAGTCCTTTGCCCTCGTCGACGGCGAGCTGTACAAGCGCGCCGCCTCCGGCATCTTACAGCGGTGCGTGCCAATCCCCGAGGGGCGCGAGCTCCTACGGGACATCCACGCTGGGATCTGTGGCCATCACGCCGCGCCTCGCACCCTAGTTGGCAACGCTTTCCACCAAGGCTTTTACTGGCCTACCGCGGTCGCGGATGCCAGCGAGATCATACGCACCTGCGAAGGGTGCCAGTTCTACGCCCGCAAGTCCAACCTACCCGCCCATGCCCTGCAGACCATCCCCATAACATGGCCATTCGCCGTGTGGGGGCCGGACATCGTCGGGCGCGTTGCGGAAGGCGCCGGGGGCTTCACCCACCGTTGGTTGCGATCGACAAGTTCTCCAAGTGGGTGGAGGTGCGCCCCATTACGAACCTCGGGCGAGCAAGCGGTGACGTTCTTCACCGACATCATCCATCGCTTTGGAGTACCAAACTCCATCATCACCGACAACGGGTCCCAGTTCACGGGCTGGAAATTCTTGGAGTTCAGCGACAAGTTCCACATCCGTGTGGATTGGGCAGCTGTGGCACACCCACAGACCAACGACCAAGTAGAGCGTGCCAACGGCATGATCTTACAAGGCCTTAAGCCTAGAATTTTCGACCGGCTAAACAAATGCGGCCGAAAATGGCTCCAAGAATTACCGGCCGGTCGTGTGGAGCCTAAGGACCACCCCGAGCGAGCCACCAGGTTCACCCCGTTTTTCTTAGTCCATGGCGCGGAGGCCGGTCCTCCCCACGGACTTAGAATACGGATCGCTCCGGGTTCGAGGCTACGACGAGGATGCCAACCGGCAAGCCGCGAGGACTCGCTGGACCGGGTGGATGAGGCATGCCTCGTGGCCTTGATGCACTCCGCGAGGTATCGGCGATCCCTCAGCGCTACCAAGCGCGCAAGATACGCCGGCGGGACTTCGGGCCGAAGGGGATGCGGTCCTAAGGCCGCGCCAGACAACCGAGGACGCCACAAGTTATCGCCTCCGTGGGAGGGACCCTACGTCGTGGTGAAGGTGCTCAAGCCCGGCACGTACAAGCTGGCCAACGAGGACGGTGAAGAGCTCACCAACGCCTGGAACATCCAGCAGCTACGTCGCTTCTACCCCTAGCTAGGATTTCCAAGCATTTTTTTGTTGTAAAAACCACGTGACCAACGCCCCAGTTGGTGATAACCATGTAAACGCCATAAGTCTAATGAAAAGGGCAACTCGGCTTTCCCCCAAAACCTAAGTTACCCTCGGGGGCTACTACGGGGGGCATCCCCCCCAAAATGGTCCCATTTTCGCGCAAAAAACGAAACAACTCACGCACGCTAAGTTTGTTTTCTACTTCGGCCTTGAGCAACGGTTCGAACAGGGCGTGGGCAGCCTAGCGGAAGGAGCGTGCGAGCCAGAGATAGCCTACGCCTCCGCGAGGATACGGCCCTTCTCTCTCGCCTCCAACCCAGCAGGCCACCCACGAAAATCGAACTCCCCTAACTAGAATCTACTCAGGAAGAAGGAGAAACAAAAAAGCGCAATAAGCACAAAACTTCATTTCACATCAACAAATGATGTTCATGGCAAAAACAACTTGTTTATTTACAAAGGCCGCACGGCCAGAATACTGATACACAAACAAAAACGGGCCTAGCGCCCAGCTGTCCTCAGGAGGGAGGAGCGGCGGCGTCAGCAGCGTCCGGGAAGAGGAACTCCTCGAAGGCTTCAGCGAGCGACCCGGCGGCGTCAGCAGCGAGCGCGTCCACGCGCTCCATCGCCACCTCATCCTCGACACCCTCGGGGACGACGTAGCCTTCCGCCGCCTCGAAGTTAACCTTGTAGTGGGACCGTACCACTCCGAGGGCCTTCTGGACGCCAAGATGCGGCGCCGGCGCATGCGCTCGGTGACGTGGCCGCTAAGGGCACACGGGCGGCCGGCCGGCCGAGCTTCCGGCCGCGCCTCGCCCTCCTCCACGGATCGGCGAGGTCTCGAGGGCCGCATCGTGCAACTCCCGCAGCCCCGGCTCGGAGGAGTTGTAGGAGGTCTGCGAGCCGCCTCGGCCGCTCAACCGCGTGCCCCGGCACGGTGCGCAAGCCCGGGGTCGCCGCACGTGAAAGAAGTCGAAAAAGAGTGCGAACCCTCTAAGGAAAACCCAACAACACAGAGTTAAACAACCGGCTCACCTTCGACTTGCTTCCTCTCCACCTCGAGGGCGCGGCGCTCGCCCTCGACCGTACGCTCGAGGCCCGGACGGTCTCGCCTTGCTCCGGAGGGCCGCCCTCCGGGTTCGCGTTCGTAATGCTAAGCACTATCGCCTCGCCCTCGACCCTGGAGAACTCGGTGTTCCGGTCCTCCAGAGACATCTGCGCCACCTCACGAGCAGCGCGCTCCCGCTCCAGGGCCGACCGAGCGTCGACGAGGGCGGCCTGCTCCTGCTGGAGCCGCCCCTCGCCCTCCTTGACGGGCGGTGCGCTTCTCGCAGAGCCGGTCCTCGCCTACGGCGAGCGCCGCGACCTTGGCATCGAGGGCGGCCTTGAAGTCGTCGCCTCCTTGATCCTTTGCTCAAGCGCGCGCACCCGCTCCCGCGCGCCCGGCGCCGCCGTGCCCGCGCCCCCTCGAGGGACGAGCGGAGCCCCCGGTTCTCGGCGCGGACGCCGGCCACCTCCGCCTCCCGCTTGGTCGCCGCCGTGCGCATCTTCTCCAGTCCGAGCGCGCCCGCCACAACGCCTCATCACGGTCGAAGAGGGTCGTGCGGACCCGCTCGAGGCTAGAAGGACGCGCCGGGTCTTGCCTCGTGCTCTCGGGGAGTTCATCGCGCAAGGCCATGGCCCGTACGACAACCGCCCATCCGGAGTCCCGAGGGCGCCGCCGAGCGCATCGAAGGCGCCGCATCGCTCCCGGAGCCGGTGGAGCTCGGCGTTCACCCGATTGAAGGCGCCGTACTTGTCGCGGCGCGCACTCGAGCTCCCGGCACCCACAAATCAAAACCCGTAAACACCATGCCGCAAAGACAAGTGCGCGAGAAACAAGGAAAAAGGAAGCAAGCAATGGCACCCTACCCGGAAGACACGCCACGCGCGCGGCCGCCGTGGACCCCCGCCCTCGTTCAACGCACGGTCAAGCGTGGCGCCGTGGCCGCGGAGCTCTCCCCGAGCTCCCTGCCCCCCCCCGGGCGTCGGCGAACGCAGCGGGTCGCCGCCGCCCCCTCCACCACGGGCGGAGTGGCCGCGGCGGAAGACGAGGCCCTCGCGCCGTACCCCTCGCCCCCCGCCACCATGTGGCCCTCGCGCCGCCTCACGAGGGCCCCCCCCGGGACCCCGGGGAGAGCGTGGTGCTCGCCCACCGATCCCACCCGGCGGCGGGGAGTCATCGTCCACCACCGCCGCCCGGGAACCGCCGGCGGCCGCCGCCCCTCGCGCCACCTCCGCCGTGCCTCCACTTGCGCCTCGCGGCCGCGGGGCGCCCGACGCGCGCCGCGGCCACCGCCTCGCCGCCGCGCTCCGCGACCGCGGGCACCCGCCGCCCTCCTCGCCCACCGCCGCCCGCTCGCTCCGCCGCGGCCGGCGCCGCGAACCGCGCCTCCGTCGCGGCGCCCACCGCGGCCGCGTCTCCGCCCGCGCGCCGCCGCGGCCGCACCTCCGCCACGACCGTGGCCCGCCGGCTTCGACGACCGCCGGCCGCACCGCGGCGGCCGGGATCCGCCGCCGAGGCCTCGAGGCCTCCGGCCGGCCCCCGCGAGCTCTCGCCGCCCGCCGCCGCCGTGCTCGCCCCCGCCCGCGTGCCCTCGACGAGCGCCGCCGGCGGGAACGGACGTGTCCGCCCCTCGCACCTTAGCCGGCGCGAGGGGAGGCACGGCTGGCACCATCCCGCACAAGCACGAGCAAAAAATCAAAACGCCCGGCCACCGAAAATCAAACCTCGCAAAGGCAAGTCCCTTACCTCGAAGAGAGAAGGCGCACTTCCTCTTCCTCGAGGCCTCGGCGGATGAGGCCGCACGGCCGGCGCGCCCGCCGCCGCGCCTCCTCGATGTCCCACCGCGCGCGCGGCCCCGCCCGCGCCGCGCGCGCGCCGCGCGCACCCTCGCGACGCGCACCGGCACCTCCGCGGGCTCGCGCGCGCTCCCATTGTCGACAGCCGGCGGCGGCCGCGCCCGCCGCGCCCCCAAGCCGACGCCGCCCTCGCCGCCGGAGGCGGCTCCGCGACGGGGCGCAAAGCTCCCACCTATCGAGGGGCCCCCGCCCTCGGCCCTCTTCCTCTTTGTCCTCCTCCGAGGACGAGTACTCCCTCGGTCCCCCGGGGAGGAAAGCCCCGGCTCCTCGCGCCGCCGTACTCCTCGGCCCGCCGCCCGCGCGCCGCGGCTGCCGCCGCGCGCTCCCTCTTGCGCACCGCCCGCTCCTCGCTCCCACCGGCCGCGCCGCCCGACCAAGCGCGCGGGAGTCGGGTGGGCGACGGACACTCGCGCGCCGAAGGCACCAACGGCAGGCAAGAACGTCAAGGGGGCGTCGGGAGCCGCAGGCAACACCAAGAACAAAACGAGTCGGGGAATCATACTCACCACGGGCCGGGGGGGAGCATCTCGAGGTCCCACGGGACCGATCCCGGCACAGAGAAGATCCGGTGTCGACGGCGTTCCGCGCCCGGTGAGCGCATACCCCCGCTCGAGGGGGGTTGGGAGCATCCACGACCTTGCCGGCGCGATGGGGTCCGCCTCCTCCGTCATCCGGTAGATGCGCAGCGGCCTCTCCATCGGGGAGGCACAACCCGCCGGTGGTGGAGGAAGGCGAGGACGCCCGCCGCGGCGGCCCCGCGCGTCGCCAGTTCTTCGGTGGCGGCCAGAGCGAGTCCGGCCCGCCCTCCGTGCCGGGCCGTGGACACCCCGTGACCCCGGGAGTTGGGCTTCTCCCGGAGCACCGCCCGTGTAGGCGGGGGAGGCCAGGCTCGACGTTGCGCGAGGAGAACCATCCCCGCTCCCGGGCCGCGCGTTGTTCGTCGTCATGGTGCAGGGGATGTAGTCGGCCCTGAACCGCCCCGCAGGCGAGCGACATCCCCGCCGCCGCGCACCGCGCGCGGGTCCTCCGCTCCGTCGTGGGCCGCGTGAAGAGCTCCGCGCGGAAGAGGTGTATCCGCAGCTCCCGCTGACCGGGATCCCTAGATACCCCTCGTAGACACCCACGAACGTGGCCGCCCGCGAAATGCGCGTTCGACGCGAAGTTATGCAACTCCACGCCGTAGTGGCAGCACGCCGCCCACATGAAGCGGCTTCGCCGGGGCGCGGCGAAGCCGCGCTCATGGAAGCGGTGAAGCTCACCACGTAGCCTTTCGGCGGGTTGGGCGCGCGGTCCCCCGCCGGCGCACAATCCACTCCGCCGGCCGCCATCCTCGTTCGCCGCCAACCGGCCGGCGGAGACCCGCCCGCCAAGGGCCGCTCGGGTCACCGTCGACCGCCTCCCCCGACGTACGGTCAAGGATCGTGAGGGGCGGAAGCGGCGCCATAAGAAAGGATGAGGAGCGCAAGAGCGAGGACAAAGAGAAGGAGAAGAGCTCCAACGGCGAAGGCGCACGGTGGCGAAAGCAAAACGAAGGCGAGAGCACAAGGGGCAAGAACGGCGGAGTGCTAAGGTAAAAAACCGCCGTTTTTCCCTCCCCTCGTATTTATAAGCCGCGGGGCGTGCTCTCCGTGGCGTACGTCCCGCGCGCATTAACCGGCAGTGGAATCTTTTCTTCGCCGACGGGAGGGCCCCACCACGACCGCGGCGGCCACACCACCGCGAAGAGCCATCATCACCGCGAAGAATAGCAGGACCGTGGCAGGGGGCCACATCCGCCCGCCCACGCCGCCCACTACGCGCGCGCCGCAACGCCTAAAAAAGCGCGCCCGCGACGCAAAACCGCAGCCTCTACTCGTGGAGCATTTACTGGCCCGGCCTTACAAAGTAAGGAGAACCCTCGAGCGCACGGCCCGTGCTCGTGAAAACTTCAACCCTCGAAAGGGTACGGCGTGAGAAGGTCGCCCCTGGGCCCGTTTGAAACAAAAACAGCACCGCAAAGCACCCATGCCACGCCGTATTATCGACCGCCGCCGAGGGCCGGCCTCGCCCGGTGCCCCTCGAAGGAGCAGCATGCCAGCCGGGGAGCGCCAGCGCCGCCCCGCACCATTTTTACCGACGGCACCTCGAGGGCCGGCTTGCCTGTGCCCCTCGATGGTCGCGGATGCAAAGACGGGCGCGCCTGTGCGCCACCCCCGCACGGCCCTACCGATCGAGGTTCGAAGCCCGACCTCGACGGTGCACGAAAGCGCCCCGCATCACCGAGTCGTGGACGACAAGGGCACGCGCATCCGAGCCGTTCCTCGAGCATGCCGCCGAGGGTGCCCCACATGTCGTGTTCGAGAGCCAGCGAGGGCAGCTAGCCGGGGATCCCACCGAGGGAGAGCCTCCTCGCCCCTGGCCCCTAGCGAACGGACCGAGCCCCACCTAGCAAACCCGCGCAAGCGCTTCAATGGACGTGTCTCTGGACCACGCAGCCTACCCTTATCGAACGGGGCATGGGCGTCCACTCGAACCACCCACTAACAGCTCGACGAGGAATCCGCAATTCGCGACCCGACCGATGGGGGTTGTGGAAGCCTCACCCCTCCGTCCCACGAGGGACGGCGAGGGCGCGTTGAAAGACAAGTCGTAAAGCTCTACCCGATCGCCTTGAATGGGCCCGTGCTTGGGGGCTTGACGCACGGCTACACCCCCCCGGATCGCACCCCGCCGGGGATGACGCGCAGGCGCGTGCGGCCACCGAGCCGGCCGGGAGACATTGCCGACGCCGGTTGAAACATGTACCACGCCTTCGTCCAAGTCTCGCGGCCAACCCCTACAGAGCGCCCATGCTCCCGCAGGCTTCGAGGGCTAGACTCCGCGGGTCCGCCGACGCGGCCCCACGAAAAGCGTTCGCAAAACCAGGAGGGAAGAACGTCCCATCGCAGGTTCCAAGCATCCGTGGGAGCCTCAATGGCAAACCCACGGATGCTCTGGGGCTACTTTCGGGGACAGCCCCTAGGGGTCCCCTTAAACGATCACCGGGGAAATCCCCACTTAAAACCCGCAACAAAGCTAAAACCAAATGCGCCTTACTTAACCATGCGAGACATGGCCCACGACGCGAAGGCCCCGCCGGCCCACCAGCGGCCCACTCGAAGACTCCCCTCGAGTAGGTTTCGCTCGCCGAGGGTGCGCGCCTCCCTCGGGCGGGCTCCGCCCCGTTCGAGGGGGTGCGCCCTCCCTCGAGCGAGGTCCGCCCCCGCCGAGGGTCCGCCCCCGCCCTCGAACGGGATCCGCCCTCGCTCGAGGGCGCCCGCACGCGCGCGCTCGCTCCCGCGCGCGTTGTGCATTAAATGCCCCGACATCGGCGGACGACGCCATCATGCGCCCGGGCACGCGCCCCGTGCCGCCGCACCAACTCCCCAGAGGGAGCTCATCCCCATCACCGTGGGGGGGGGGACCGGGCGCGCGCCGGCGCGGCGTCCCGTGACGCCGTGCCACCTCGCTCCGCACGGCTAACGCGCCGAGCCCTCGAAGGGGGGGCCGCCGCACCTCGATTTGCTTTCTTGTGACCTTACGGGGTTAGGGTGGAGGCGCTAGGCCGGTGGGACGCCATCCCCGCCACCCGCCACCCGTATGGCCGCCGCCCCCCCGCGCGCACGGCGCACGCTGGGCACCGTGGCAACGACTCCAAAGACCGTGAAGCGTGCGGAACGGACGCCACCTTACCTGCCGCTGTACCTCGTACGGACCGACGTCAGCAACTCCCTCGAGCCTATCTGAAGACATCACAGCCGTCCGCCGCCCTTCTACCCTCGAGGACGCCGCTGTTCGGGTACAAGATACGCCATGATGGCCGGATCGCTGCAAGGATCGCCTGGGCGGCCGCCTACCCTACGCCGTAGCACATCACGCTCCCCTCACGTAGCTAAATAGCATGGCGCGCATGTGATTCGCTCCTTCCTTGGTCTATAAAAGGAGGACGAACCCCCCTTGCCGTGGGGGGACGGGAGGACACAACACACGACACACGAACAACAGAGCCCAACACGAGACAAGTCGCACCACGCACTTGCTCTCCAATTCTCCCACAATATCTTCGCCCACTACATCGTGGACTTGGAAGCCACACTTCCTCTCCCGCCTTGCTTGTAGCGACCCCACTACAGCACCCCCGTGCCGAGCAATATAGTGCCTTGAGCACACCACCGCCGGACGCACGGCCCCCCCCGGCCGGAACCGAGGATAAACTCGTGTCTTTCATTGCTTAGCATCGACCATTGAGGGATAGACCTTGGCGCTTATTACCGGTTAGTGTCGGGACCACATTCCGCACCGACAAGATACTTGGTGTAGTAGTCGAGCTTGAATGGAAACCAGCTTTGTGTACTTCTGTAGGAAATCAACAGACTTCTCCTGGGAGGGAGATGAGCCCTCCACGACGGTGGCAGAGGAAGAATTCATGCCGCCCGCCGAGGAGTCTACCCCAGCCCCTCAGGCAGAGTCAGAGGCGCCGGCTGCTGGGGCTGCATTGCCCAACGCCAGCGTAGTCGAGGGTGAGTACTCTACTGAAGCTTTAGTCTTCCCCATAGAGTAGTCGTAGTTACTGATGAACTTGACGTCTTCTTGTCAGGCGTCGAGGCTGAAGGGAGCAACATCCCTGCAGTGGTGCCCATGGAGAAGTCGACACCACAGGCGCCGGAGGCTGTTGAGGGAGCCCCCGAGCCGATGGAGGAGGTCGCCGAGGAAGCCGCCGCGGCGACCAGAGGAGAGGAGGCCACCGTGCCACCAGAGGTTGCTCTGGAGGTGGCTGTCCACTCCCCGGAAATCCAGGACGCAGAGCCCATCCGCTCTGCGCCGATGACTGAGGCTGCCACGAGTAGTCGTGGCGGAGTGGAGCTGCTCGCGGACGATCTGGTCGACCCGGCGACGGTGGCTAGGCACCTGGAGGCAGTCCACCAGGCTGAGCAGTGGATGAAGGTAAGTAGTCTTAACTTCTGAGTAGTCAATCCTCTGTTGTTGAGTACTCGCCGACATGTGTTATTCGGTGCGGCAGACGTCGTGGAGAGGTCCCACGACAAGTCCAACATGCTGCAGGCTTTGGTGACGCAAAGTTGCTCTCGGCCGAGGCACTAGAGGATCAACTTTTGAAGTCGCAGAAGCACGCGGCTGCCATGCAGTCAAAGCTCGACGCCGCTTTTGCCAAGTATCATAATGACATCTAGGAGCTGCAGGCAAAGGGCGACGACTTGGTGCGGAAGAACAAGACGCTCCGCAACAAGAATAAAGGTACGCCGCTTGACTTGTTGGGTAGTTGTTGGAGGTCGAGAGGTAGTCTGACCCGCTGCGGCTTGTTGTCTTGCAGAGCTTGAGACCCGGGTGGAGCAGTTGAGGACTTCCGAGATAGATATGAAGAACCTCTTCTACCTGGGAAGGAGGCCCGCTGTGTACTCGAGCTCGACTATAAAGAACTTGCCTTCGAGTGCGAGAAGCACATGGAGCTTCTGGATTGCATCCGACCGTGATCTTGTCAACCTGCTACAAATCGTTGCAAAAGTTGAATGAAGATTGCGAGGCGCTCGCGGCCCACCGAAGGATCTTATAGAAGCCGCGCTGCCGATCGCGAGGCTCTTGGTTCCTCATCCGGGCGGCCCCAAGATCGCTCCGCTCGTGGATCGCCTCAGTGAAGCCCCAAGCCGGCTGGTGGGTTATGTGAAGCACATGGCGAGGTCGATCCCGAAGCAAGTCTTGGCCTTCATGAAGTCCTACTTCCCGAAGGCGCCCGTGGAGGTAGTCGCTGGCGGGGTAGCCGCCAACTGTACCGATGAGAAGTACGCGGAGCTGCTGGAGCAGATGGCGCCCATTGCAGAGCAAGTAGCCGATAAGCTCAATCTCCGCAGCCCCGTAATAGTTAGCTCGTAGCCGCAGTTGTACAAAACAATTGTAATGGAATTGCTTAAGTATTAATGAAAGGAAATTTCCAGCAATGAGTACTCTTAGTCGCGATCTCGAGTGCGGGAGCCCCATCGTGGAGTGGATGCGAGTAGTCGTACTCGGCAAGTAGTCCCGTTGAGGGGAAGTAGACAAGAAAGAAGTTGATGAACGATCAAACTTTATTACCGAAGAAGTACACCCGGATGGCCGTGGCCGTAGTTACAGAGTAGTCGCCCGCACCCTGAGGCCGCTTACGCCTAAGTGGTGCTAGGGCGAGTAGCCGCCACAGCAAAGAGATCCGTAAGTAGCCGTGTAGGTCGGATCTTGGAGTACATGGTCTCTTAGTAGACCGCCGCTAGATTCCTTTGTCGCTCGTCGCAGCCCCCGAGATCCGTAGGTAGCCGCGCGCGGCCGGATCCTCGGCGGGGAGTAGTCCGAGACCGGGAGCCGGTGACCCGGAGGCCGCTCACGGCGAGGGGTGTTGGTGTAGTCGTGTAGACTTGGACCCCGAGTAGTCGTGCGTACCAGGCGTAGAATCACCGTAGCCGGTCGACGTTCCACGAGTTGTTGATGTCTTCGCCTTCAAGTGTCTGGAGGCGGTAGGAGCCCGACCCAGTCACCTTTGCCACGGTGAAGGGACCTTCCTAGGGGGAGCTGAGCTTGTGTAGTCCTTCCGTGTTCTGGATACGACGGACAATGAGATCACCAACATTGAAGGAGCGTTCCTTGACGTTGCGATCGTGGTAGCGTTGGATACCCTCCAGGTACCTTGCTGATTGGACGACGGCAGCGCAGCGAGCTTCTTCAAGGCCGTCGATGCCAACTCGTCCGTCGTCTTCGAGACGCCTTCGCCATAATGCTCCACCGCCGGCGAGTTCCATATGACGTCGGCAGGGAGGATTGCTTCGGAGCCGTAGACCAGGAAGTAAGGGGATTGCCCCGTTGGCTTGGATGGCTGAGTACGTAGCCCCCAGAGTGCGTTGGGTAGTTCCTTGATCCACTTGCCTCCTTTGGAGTTAGCAGCATCTTGTAGTCGCTTCTTGAGAGCATCGAGCACCATCCCACTGGCACGCTCGACTTGTCCGTTGGCCCGAGGATGGGCAACTGAGACGTATCGGACGTCGATCCCGCTGTTCTCGCAGTACTCCCAGAATTGGTGGTTGTTGAAGTTGGAGCCCAGATCTGTGATGATGCGGTGGGGTAGTCCGTAGCGATGCACGATTTCATCCAGAAGTCGAGTACTCTGTCGCCCTTGGGGCACGTGACCTGCTTGACCTCGATCCACTTGGTGAACTTGTCGATGGCCACCAATACTCGTTGAAACCGCCCGACGCAGCTTGGCGGGCCCAATCATGTCGAGCCCCCCGCAGCAAAGGGCCAAAGGTTGGCGGTATGGTGACTAGCTTGTAGGCCGAGACGTGTTGCCGCTTGGTGAAGTACCGGCATCCTTGGCACCTTCGACGAGTTCTTCGCCGCCGCCCCGCAGCAAGAGGGCCGAGAAAGCTCGCCGAAGGCCTTGCCGACCGCCGTGCGAGAGGACGCGTGGTTGCCGCAGACGCCCTTGTGGATCTCCTCCAGATGTCCTTGCCTTCTTGCCGAGGGACGCACTTCATGAGTACTCCGGAAGATGCGCCCGCTTGTAAAGCTTGTCTTCGACAAGGACGTAGGACTTGGCGCGGCGGATGAGCCGCTTCGCCGAGTTCTTGTCCGAGGGAACCTTCGCTCGCCGAGGTAGTCGATGAAGGGTTGCCTCCGGTCCACGTCGATCATCATGACCTCCTATCCACTCGGTGGGTGAGCCGGGACAGATGGTCGGTGGCGCCGGCTCCGGATGGATGGCGCGTGAAGCTCGTGAACGAAGACACCCACCGGTACTTGGAGCGCGGTAGATCCAAGCTTCAAGAGGATGTCCGCCGCAACGTTGTTGTCGCGACGATGTGGTGGAACTCGAGACCGTAGAACTTGTTCTCGAGCTTGCGACTTCTAGGCGCAGGCGTCCATGTTCTCCTTGTTGCGATCCCAGTGACTTGTTGACTTGGTTGATGACCACCGCGGAGTCGCCGTAGACTAGTAGCCGCTTGATGCCCGGGGAAGGCCGCGAGGCGGAGCCCGTGTAGGCGAGCTTCGTACTCGGCTTCGTTGTTTGAGACCTTCCGGAAGATCCGCGGGACGTACTTGAGTTGTTCGCCCGTTGGAGAGATCGGAGTACCCCGCGCGCCGCCCTCGAGGTTGAGTGAGCCGTCGAAGTACATCACCCAATGCTCGGTCGCACGGGCCGGAGTAGGTAGCCGATTCTCCCCGCCACTCCGCCATGAAGTCTACTAGCGCCCGCGACTTGATGGTTGTGCGTGGCTTGAAGTCGATGGTGAGGGCGCCGAGCTCGACCGCCCACTTGGAGATTCTTCCAAGAGCGTCTTGGTTCCGCAGATGTCGCCGAGCGGGTAGTCGCTGACGACGGAGATCGAGTACTCCCGGAAGTAGTGTAGCAAGCACGCGCCAAACAAAGGTGATGAACGCGGTTTTCTCCCGGTCTTCTTCCTTGATAACGATCCGGTGGTACCGTGAGTAGCAACGAGGAAGCAGAAAGGGGTCGCAACCCGCCGTGGAGTCGATGACTTGGTCAATCCGCGCAACCCGAAGGGGTCCTTGGGGCAGTGCTTGTTGAGGTCGGTGTAGTCGACGCACATGCTCCACTCGTTCGAGTTCTTCTTGCGGACGAGGACGGGGTTGGCGAGCCACTCAGGATGGAAGACTTCTTTGATGAAGCCAGCCGCGAGTGGTTCGGCGAGTTCCTTCTTGATGGCGTCCCGTCTGTCGTCGGCGAAGCGGCGGAGGTGTTGTCGCTTCGGGGTAGCTTTAGGACCACACTCAGTCTGCAGCTGGGTTGATCTCAAGACAAAGTTCATCCAAGTATTCTAGATATTTCATGAAACAACAGCTCAGTCATCAGATTTGTACAACTGCAAGCAGAAAGATAGGGATCCATTGCGGAACTTTGTAAGAATGTTCATGCAACAGAGATCTCAGATTCCCAAAGCGGACGATAAAACAATAATACAAGCGCTAATCAAGGGTCTGACTCCAGGACCCACAACATCACACTTGATCCGAAAAAAACCTAAAAGCATTGACAAACTTTTCCATGAGCTAGAAGAATACATCATGTCTGATAAAGATCATCGCAGAAGAGTTGCCGAACGAAATGAAGCAAGTCAAGGAAATAGAGGAATGACATGGAGACCTCACTTCAAAAACCCATAGAACATCAATAACGTGGAAAACCCTCAATTCAATCAAGATAATAAACCAAGCACAAGAGGAGGTCTTGCATCTAGGGGAAGAGGACCCCCGAAAATTCAAAATCATGATCCAAAAGACCCATATTTCTATTGCCAATATCATGGAAGAGGCCATAGCACCGAAGCGTGCCCAGAAACTAAAAAGAACATAGCCAGAATGCAACAAGAGAAAACCATGATGAACATCACCTCCACAATGTCGAACCAGTTTCGCCCAAGCTTCTGACAATCGCAATTCATGGGTTCTCATCCAAATCCAGTCACAGTGCAGCAGTTTCAGCAACCACAGCCATCTTGGCAGCCTTCTCAGCAGTTCTATCCTCAGCCTCAAACAATTCAAGCAATTCAACAACCGTAGCCAATTCAAGAAATACTACCACCACCGCCTGACAATTCATCAAGGCCAGAATCGAGTTCAAGAACTCAAAACCCGAAAGCTTTGCCTTCTTTTGGAACTATCATGCCCATCACAGGAGGATTAGCTATGGAGTTCGAAACCAAAAGTCAGAGGAACAATTACTTCAAATCTATGAACACTATCATCAATGATGGCCCGGCCGCACGGCCAGAGTGGGCAAAAGTGCCCATAACATTCACTGAAGAAGATTTCAGATTGAAGTCTACAAACCACAACGATGCCATGTTCATCGAGATAAACATAGCCAGATGGATTATCGGAAAAATTCTAGTGGATAATGGAAGTTCAGCAGACATTTTATTCTTAAAAACTTCCGAGAAGATGAATTTGAGCCAACACATGCTGCATCCACCAGAATACCCGTTGTTGGGTTTTGGAGGGAAGCCAATCAAACCAATGGGGAAAATACCTCTGCCTGTATCATTCGGAGATCTTGACAATGCCAGAACTGAAAAACTTACGTTTGATGTGGTCGACATGTATCACCCTGTCGTATGGACCTCCCTGGGCCCACTACCTCGGTGGGTACCAGGACCGACTACTCGGTGGGCCCCTGGGACTACCCGGCTTGTGCACACGGCACCTGATGGCGTGAGGCGCAAGGACTACAGTGGAGAAGTACTCGGATAGGAAGCTATACATGTCCTATACTGTGTAGAGGACTCCTAGACGTACACGACTAGTACTCTCTCCCTGAACCGACTTGTAACCCTGCCTCCCGGACTATATAAGGCGAGGCAGGGACCCTTCTCTCTCATACGCATCATCTTGTAATCACATCCAATCAATCCAGAGCTACACAACATACAGGACGTAGGGTATTACGCACCTCACGGCCCGAACCTGTCTAAATTGTGTGCCACGTGTCTCTTCCTTCGAGTTACCGATCTCGGCGAGGCCACATTCATCTACCTCGGGTACTCCTTTTGGTAGGTTGCCGGTCTAAAACACCGACAGCTGGCGCGCCAGGTAGGGGATCTCGCCAAAGATCTCATGGCGAACTCGACGGCTTCAATCTTCATCAAGCCAACCGTCACTTTCAACCGCGGCGACACCTTCGTCTTCGCCCCCTGGGTCTGCACCGCTAACGGCGCTGGATCCTTCCAGCGCCACCTCACCATGCCGCCCAAACCTGAAGACCCGGCTCGTGACGCTTCCCGAAGTTGTCACGGGCGATCTCGCCAGAAAATTCGGCGAAATTCGCTCTACAACCAACACGCCGACTTCGAGCTTGGATCCGCCTCCAACTCGAACTCGACGTCTCCGTGGGCCATCGCATGCGAGCCGGCTATCGAGCCATCGTGTGGGGACTCCCCACTCCATGACCACTTCCCAAACGGCCTCTGCAACACAAGCAGGGCCCACACAGAGGTTCTCTCTGCGCGCCAGGTCGAGAAAGAGATCGCCTCCGAGTACAACTCGGACTCCAATCCCGTCTCCGACTACTACTCGGACTCCTCCTACGAGTTCGACTTCGGGGCGAACCCTGACGAGCCCGAGTCCGAGAACCACACGACTGAGCAACCGCCGCCGGGACCCGCCCTTCCGCCCGGTTATAACATCTACACCCGCCGGGAGATTCGTCTACCGGCCGACCGCAAGCCCGCGTACCCGACAGACGGAACTCACGCTGCGCCGCCTACCTCGACTCACTTCCCTTCCAGGAGGGAACACCACTAGCTCCAGCTGAGGAGCACACTCCAACAGAGGTGGCGACTAGGGACTCCAGCCTCGGCTCTCCTGATCGGCAAGTCTTCATGACTACCAACGAGACGCCGGGACCCTCAGGGACACAACCTAACCGATATCTCGAGGATATCTCAGCAGACGAGTTGTCCGCCAACGCACCCACAGACGAGACCGACGCCAACAAGAACGCCCGACGTGAACGCAACAAAAGGTGGAACGAACGGCACGGACGTCTCCGTGAGTCCCTGCCCATACGGAATCTCGCAGAGGCTCTTGATCAAGTCGAAAACCGGGTGCACACTACCCCAGAGCAATGCCTCATGTCTATCACCACGATAGCACGTCAGGCTCAGGGGATGCGCGCGGGTGAAGTCATCGCCAAGCTCGCGGAGGACACCTACTTCATGCGAGTTGACAACAGAGTTGCTCAAGTGCGCCCCGTTAGGAATCGCCAACCTGACAACGAAGCCACAAGTCGCAGTCCAGCTGACAATGGTCGCAACCGTACCCGAGGAGAGCTACCGGCTAACCCCAACCATACTCGGGCATCGACCGGTGGACCTTCTCAGGGTGGCAACAGCACTGGCGGTGCCGGCGGTAACCGTGAGATCGTCCCTCACCTCGATCCTGGCGGCGGAGGCAGCGGCGGCGGGAGCTCCTCACACGAAGCTGGAAGGAGAGCCGGTGGCGGAGGTGATCGCGGCGGCCGAGGCCACGCAAACAACCATGTCACCGGTGTCTCGGGCGGTGGCTACGATGCCCGTCGCAGAATCGAGGAAATTCGGCGCAACAAGTCCGTAGGCGAGAACGACGGCTTCCCCGCCTTTTCTGCACGGCTTCGCAATCTACTTCTCCCAGAGAAATTCAAACCACTGGGGATCACCAAGTATGATGCGAAGCAAGATCCAAGACAAGGGCTCGTATGCTTCGCCCTCTACATCGAAAACGCTCGGTGGCAATAATGACACAAAGTGCCTCTACTTTCCCTTCGCTCGGATCAAGCTCCGCTTGCATGGCTTGAGTCACTCGAGAAGTACTCAATTGACAAGTGGGACCAGCTCAAGGACCCGCTCACCAAAGCATCTTCGCAGAGAGCTATGGGTCGCGGGTACTCGCATGGACCTGGCAATGGTGAAGCAGGAACAGGGCGAGACCCTACGCAAGTACATGCGGTGCTTCTTCGACAAGCGCACCACCGTAGTTGACGTCACTGATAAGGAGGTCATCAACCTCTTCCAAGACGGTCTCTACCACCGTCGCACCTTTGAAGACTTCGGTCGCCGCCGCCCGAGCTCCATCACCCACCTCAAGGACATGATCACCTCCTGGGCTGATGAAGAAGACAAGGCTAACGCCAAGTACGACGCCATCCGTGGCAAGAGCATGCAGAACGCGGGCGGCAACAACAACAACAGCGGGAACCAAGGTGGTCGTAACAACAACTACTCGGGTCCTAATCACAAGCGCAAGCCAGACAACACAGTCGTGGCTATCCAGCGCCCTGCTAAAGACAACTCGAAGAAGACCTCCGGCGGCTTCAAAGACTTGCTGAAAGAGAAGTGCCCGTGGCATCTGGATGGCAACCACACTACAGAATAGTGCTACCAACTCGGCGAGCACTCAAGGACACTCCGGAACCACGGCACCCACACAACAAGAAAGGCAAGAAAAAGGCCGACGAAGGCAACGTCGACTTCCAAGAACCCGACAAGATGGTGAACGTCCTCTTCGGCGGACTACCCAACCGACGGGCTCAGAAGGCCACCCGACGAGAAGTTCTAAGCATTGAACCAGCGGTCCCGACCCCTCTCTGGTGGTCGGAGGTACCCATTACCTTCTCTCGCGCGGATCAATGGACAAGCTTCTCTGAACCAGGACAGTTTCCACTCGTCCTGAAGCCGGTAGTCGCGGGCTCCAGACTCAACAAGGTCCTCATTGACGGTGGAAGCGGGCTCAACGTCCTTTTCACCAAGACCTTGAAGAAGATGAAGCTCGACATCACTCACATGCTCACCAAGAGCACTTCGCCTTTCTACGGCATCGTCCCCGGGAACGCGGCTATCCCACTAGGCTCAGTGGTCCTGCGAGCTACCTTTGGGGAGACAAGGGAAAACTACCGCACCGAGTACATCAAGTTCGAAGTTGCGAACTTCGAGACTTCTTATCATGCCATCCTCGGCAGACCAGCTATCGCGAAGTTCATGGAGGTACCTCACTACACATACTTGGTACTCAAGATGCCAAGTTCGACCGGTGTACTCTCGTTGCAAGGGGACTTGAAGATATCCTTTGACTGCGACACAGAAGCTGTGGAACTCGCAGCCACGAATCAAGTACCCAACGCAATGATGGAGATCTACGCTGCATCCAAAAAGCTTGCCCCAAGTGAACTCGACATCCCAGAGAAGTCGGACAACGCCAACAAGCCTCAGCCAGCTGAGGAGGTTCAAGTCAAGACGATTGGCCTCAGGACAGGCGATAGCAGCAAGACCACCACCATCGGGGCGGGCCTCGACCCGAAATAGGAAGACGCGCTCGTCAGCTTCCTCCGGGCTAACCGAGACATCTTCGCGTGAAAACCAGCGGACATGCCAGGGGTGCCTAGGAATTTGATCGAGCACTCACTCAACATCGATCCTAAAGCTACCCCGAAGCGACAACATCTCCGCCGTTTCGCGGACGACCGACGGGATGCCATCAAGAAGGAACTCACCAAACTACTCGCGACCGGCTTCATCAGAGAAGTCTTCCATCCCGAGTGGCTCGCTAACCCCGTCCTCATCCGCAAGAAGAACTCGAACAAGTGAAGGATGTGCGTCGACTACACCGACCTCAACAAGCACTGCCCCAAGGACCCCTTCTGGTTGCCGCGGATAGACCAAGTCATCGACTCCACAGCGGGCTGCGACCTGCTTTGCTTCCTCGACTGCTACTCTTGGTACCATCAGATCGCTATCAAGGAAAAAGACCAGGAGAAGACCACGTTCATCACCCCGTTTGGTGCGTACAGCTACACGACCATGTCTTTTGGGTTGAAGAACACCGGCGATACTTACCAGCGAGCTATCCAGGCCTGTTTTAAGAGGCAGCTCAACAAGAACGTCAAAGCCTATGCGGATGACGTGGTCGTCAAGACCAGAAACTCCGACACGCTCATCGCCGATCTTGAAGAGACTTTCGCATCCCTGCGAGAGTACTGCTGGAAGCTCAACTCGAACAAGTGCATCTTCGGCGTACCGTCGGGTAAACTACTCGGCTTCATCATGAGCCATCGCGGCATCGAAGCCAATCCCGAGAAGATCTCTGCCATCACCAACATGAAAGCTCTGACGTGCATCAAAGACGTGCAGAAGCTAACTGGGTGCATGGCGGCCCTGGACAGATTCATCTCGAAGCTTGGAGAACGGGGGCTCCCCTTCTTCAAATTACTCAAGCATCAAGAGAAGTTCGCGTGGACTCCAAAGGCAGACCAAGCCCTTGCTCGGCTCAAGGACTTCTTATCCAAGCCACCAGTCCTCACGGCTCCTCGCAAAAAGGAGCAGCTATCGCTCTACCTCGCTGTGACTACTCACGTGGTCAGTACTGCCATCGTCGTCGAGCGGTAGGAAGACGGCCACACCTATCCAGTCCAGTGACCAGTCTACTTTGTCAGCGAGGTCCTGTTGGAATCTAAGGCACGCTATCAACCAGTACAAAAGCTACTGTATGCAGTGCTCATCACCTCGCGGAAGCTACGACACTAATTCCAGGAGTACTCGATCTCCGTCATCACCGACTACCCGCTCGGCGACATCTTGCGGAACCAAGATGCTACTGGAAGAATCTCTAAGTGGGCAGTCGAACTCGGCGCCCTCAACATCGACTTCAAGCCACGAACAGCCATCAAGTCGCAGGCACTAATCGACTTCATGGTAGAGTGGCGGGAAAATCGCCTACCTAATCCAACCGAGCGCCCCGCAGCATTGGGTGATGTACTTCGACGACTCGCTCAAGCTCGAAGGCGCAGGTGCAGGGGTACTCTTGATTTCCCCAATGGGCGAACAACTCAAGTACGTCCTGCAGATCTTCTGGAAGGTCTCAAACAATGAAGCCGAGTACGAAGCCCTTCTACACGGGCTCCGCCTCGCGGCTTCACTGGGCATCAAGCGGCTACTAGTCTACGATGACTCCATAGTGGTCATCAACCAAGTCAACAAGTCCTGGGACCGCAACAAGGAGAACATGGACGCCTAATGCCTAGAAGTCCAGAAGGTCGAGAACAAGTTCTACGGTCTCGAGTTCCATCACGTCGTCCGTGATAACAATGTTGCAGCGGACGTCCTGTCGAAGCTTGGCTCTACTCGCGCTCAAGTACCAGTGGGTGTCTTCGTCCACGAGCTTCATGTGCCATCCATCCCGGAGCCGGCGCCACCGACCACTGATCCAGCACATCCCCCAGTTGGCCAGGAGGTCATGATGATAGACGTGGACTTGCGACAACCCTTCATCGACTACATCCGCGAGCAGAAGGTTCCCACGGACAAGAACTTGGCCGAGCAACTCATCCGCCGCGCCAAGTACTACGTCCTAGTCGGAGACAAGCTCTACAGGAGGGGCGCATCTTCCGGAGTACTCATGAAGTGCGTCCCCCGAGAAGAAGGCAAGGGCATCTTGGAGGAGATCCATAAAGGCGTCTGCGGCAGCCACGCGTCTTCACGCACGCTGGTCAGCAAGGCTTTCCGACGAGCTTTCTACTGGCCCACAACTCTAGGCGATGCCGAAGAACTCGTCAGAAGGTCCCAAGGGTGCCAATACTTCGCCAAGCAACATCATGTCCCGGCCTCCAAGCTAGTCACCATACCACCAACCTGGCCCTTCGCCTGCTGGGGGCTCGACATGATTGGGCCTCTTCCGACTGCGCCAGGAGGATTCAACAGAGTCTTGGTGGCCATCGACAAGTTCACCAAGTGGATCGAAGTCAAGCCGGTCACATGCCCCAAGGCCGACAGAGTACTCGACTTCTTGGATGAACTCGTGCATCGCTACGGACTACCCCATCGCATCATCACAGACCTAGGTCCAACTTCAACAATCACCAGTTCTGGGAGTACTGCGAGAACAGCGGGATCGACGTCTGGTATGTCTCAGTCGCCCATCCACGGGCCAATAGACAAGTCGAGCGTGCCAACGGCATGGTACTCGACACTCTCAAGAAGCGACTGCACGATGCTGCTAACACAAAAGAAGGCAAGTGGATCAAGGAACTACCCAACTCACTCTAGGGGCTGTGCACTCAACCCTCCAAGCCGACGGGACAGTCGCCATATTTCCTAGTCTACGGCTCCGAAGCTATTCTACCTGCCAACGTCATATGGGATTTGCCGGCAGTAGAGCAATACGACGAAGGTATATCTGAAGATAGCAGGCGAGTTGACATCGACGGACTCGAAGAAGCTCGCTGCGCTACCCTCGTCCAATCAGCAAGGTACCTTGAGGGTATCCGACGCTATCGCGATCGCAACGTCAAGGAACGCTCCTTTAACGTCGGCGATCTCGTCCTCTGCTGCATCCAGAACACGGAAGGACTACACAAGCTCAACTCGCCATGGGAAGGTCCCTTCACAGTTGCAAAGGTGACCGGACCAGGCTCCTACCGCCTCCAGACACTTGAAGGCGAAGACATCAACAACTCGTGGAACGTCGACCAGCTCTGTCGGTTCTACGCGTAGTCTCCCGACTACTCTGGGGGCTCAAGTCTACACGACTACCTCAAGACCCCTTTGCTGTAAGCGGCCTCCGGGTCCAGGCACTAGTCTCCGGACTACTCTACTCTCCAAAATCCTATGTTAACAGCTACTAACGGATCTTGGGCTGCTCAGAGCATCAGAGGACTCTAGCAGCGGTCTATCAAGAGACCATGTACTTCTAGATCCAGCCTATACGGCTACTAACGGATCTACTGCTATACGCGGCTACGCGCCCTAGCACTACTTAGCCGTAGGCGGCCTCCAGGTCCTGGCGACTACACTTATAAACAGCCCTAGCCATCCAGGTGTACTTTTTTCAGTAATAAAGTTTGATTATCAATCAACTCATTTACTGTGTCTCTCTCAATGAGTCAATTGCCGAGTACTACTACTCGCACAACTCCACAACATGGGCACTCCGCATACATATCTCGCGGCAACGAGTACTCATTTATGGAAGTTTTCTCATTCACATTCAAACAAGTTCATTACAACTTTGTTTATACACAACTATTGCTACAAGATAACCCTACAGGACTACTGGAGGTTTAGCTTCTCGGCGACTTGTTCAGCTATCGGCGCCATCTGCTCCAGGAGCTCCACGTATTGCTCATCAGTACAATTGGCGGCTAGTCCACCTGCGACTACGTCCACTGGAGCCTTGGGGAAGTACGACTTCATGTACGCCAAGACTTGATTGGGGATGGACTTCGCCAGATGCTTGACGTATGTCGCCAGGCGACCGGGAGCTTCTCTCAACCGGTCAACCAACGGAGCAATCTTCGGCCCGCCCGGATGAGGCACCAGCAGCCTTGCAATGGGAAGTGCGTCTTCTTCAAGATCTTTGAGTTGTCCCTGCAACTTCTCGCAATCCTCGTTCAGCTTCTGCAGAGATTTGTAGCAGTTGACAAGATCACGATCCGAGGCAATCCGAAGCTCCATGTGCTTATCGCACTCATAAGCCAACTTCTTATAATCATACTCAAGTACCTCGTGGGCCTCCTTCTCTCGGTAGAAGACATTCTTCATGTCGACTTCTAAGGCCTTCAGCTGCTCAACCCGGGTCTCAAGCTCCGCAAACAACAAAGGAGGCGATGTCAGACTACTGCAGGGTACTTCCAATAAGTACTCAACAAGACAGCAGCATACCTTTGTTCATATTGCGGAGCGACTTGTTCTTATGCACCAGCTCGTCGCTCTTCGCCTGGATATCTTGGACTTCATTGTGGTATTGGGCAAAGGCACCATCAAGCTTCGACTGGAGCATGGTGGAGTGCTTCTGGGCCTTGGCGAGTTATTTCTCCAGTGACTCTGCTCGGAGCACCATATCGCCATATCCTTGGAGCAATTCAGACTTCTATCGGGATCTCTCCACGGCATCCTGCAGCAAACAACAGTTGGTACTCGGGTACTCAGCACTCATGGCAGACCGACTGTTCAAGGGTACTGACAATTTACCTTCATCCATTGCTCGGCCCGCCGCATCGCCTCCAAGTTGCGCGCTACTACCGCTGGGTCGACAAGATCGTCCGCCAGAAGCTCGATTCCACCACGACTACTCGTGGAGGCCTCGGACATTAGCGCCAAATGGATCGGCTCTGCATCTTCGATCTCTTGCAAACGGACGACTACTTCCAGGCTTGATTCTGCCAGTACTTCGTCGCACTTCCCTTCGGCCACCCCGGGGGCTCCTTCGCTGGCTATTTCCGCTGGCTCGGTCGCTGCTCCAGCGGCTTCTTGGTTTCAGGCACCACACCTTCAACGGGTACAGCCTCGGGGATGGTGCTTCCCTTGACTTCGACCCCTGTCAATAGCAGGCACACGAGATTAGTCTCCCGGGGGCTACGACTACTGTCCGAGGAAGACTGCATTTGTGCAGTGTACTCACCTTCTAGTATGCTGGCCTCCGGCAGTGAAGCGTTAACGGCCGACGCCACGGTCTCGTCCTGGGGGAGGGGAGCGGACTCCTCAGCAGCAGGTGTGGAATCTTCTTCAGTCACCGCCGCGCTGGGTTCATCTCCCTCCCAGGACAAGTCTGTTGATTTCCTGCAGAGTACATCATTGATGGTCAACCAAGTAAGACTACCCAGCTACACGTACTGCTCGGGAAAGATCTTCACTTACAAGCTCGACCGGACAACAGTCACGGTCAGGGCGCCAAGTATGCTGGTGATGTCAACAAGCCCAGCTTCGGCGGGCGCCTCTCCTTCGGCTTGAGTTGCCGCAGGCTCTTCAGCAGCAGGGGCTGCGGTCGGTTCTGTCCTGCCTTCGACTACCAGCACATGCGGCTCGACTACTGTAGTCGACTGATGTGTCATTTGCGACATGAGCTCTTCCACGGTGGGGGCTGGGCTGCGGTTACTTTCAGCTGGCTCTCCCACCGTCTCCCAGTCGCCTTCGTCCCCTTGGTCTACAGGGTCGGAAGGCAGAATCTCCTGCAAGCACTCGGAATTCAGTTGTCAGCATACACAACCATTGCAGGACAAGTACTCGACTACTCTACTCAAGGAGTTTACCTCTTGAGACGTAGTCTCAGTGACCTTCAACTTCTTGGCGATGTTCTTGCGTGCCACGTTGCGCGGCCTCCTCGGCGGCGCAGGCAGACTAGCCTCCAAACTAGTTGGAGGATCGTGGTTGAGGGGGACATTGGGCAGTCCAGGGCGGCTGAACCTCGACCGCAGCTGGAACCGCTCCTGAAGCGTCTTCTCGTCTTCCTCGTCTGATGTGTCCTCGACAATGATGGTGTCGTCACCTTCGCCGACTTCGCGGCGCTCCTTGGCTTTGCTTTTCCCCTCCTCTGGGATATTCACAAGTCGAGGAGGCAAAGCTGGCTCAGAGACAAACTTTACAATGTCATCCTGCAACAAGCACATTGGGTGAGCACGACTACTACCACATAATCAGTACTCGTACACTGAGTGCGGCTACTGACCTCGTTCGGCGGATGAGCGGCGGAGTACTCGGGGACCGGACAGGGCATGTACACCGGCATGTCCTTGAAGATCCTGCCCAGCCTCTCAATGATGTCATCATCATCAATCTCACCGCCACGCATCCGCGACGAGTGGTCCTCACCGGTGTACTGGTAGCCGAGGGTGTCGCGAGCCATCAGTGGCTGCACCCTCCTCTTCATGAAGTTGAAGGCCACATGTTCGGCCCTCAGCCCGGCTTCTCTCAAAGCCTTGATCTTCAGCAGCAGCTCGGGTAGCTGGATACTCTCCTGCATTGTCGGCTCCGTATTCCACCAGGGCCGGTGCTTCGGCTGCTTCCCGCTTGGCTTCGACAGCTTCGGGTGGTGGTTGGTGATATAGAACCATTTTGATTTCCAGTCCTGGTTGGAGTGGATCAACTTGTACGCCAAGTACTGCTCAGCAGCATCTTCGCGCATCTAGATGTCGGCCCCTCCAACTACTCTTGGATCATTGGCGCTTGGTTGGGGTTTCACATGGAAGAACTTCCGAAATAGCACCCAGTGGGGCTTGATCCCCAAGAACGCTTCGCAGAAATGGACGAAGATAGAAACGTGGAAGATGCCATTGGGATTTAAGTTGAGGTACTCGATACCATAATAATCGAGAAGACCCTTGAAGAAGTCGCTCGCTGGGAGAGCCAACTCGCGCTCCATGAATCGCGCGAACATCGGGATCTCGTCAAGATTCTTCTCCATCGGGTACAAATCTCCCGCGGTGGCGCGCCACATGTCGACCTACTTCTCCCGGAGGAACCCGCTATTCAGCAGCGCCAACAGGTCGTCAGTTTTCGCTTTGGATTTCTTCCACTCCTTGTTTGGATTCGGGCGCGGGGGAGACACCGGCGATGTTGACCCTCTGGCGGATCCAGCAGCCTCCTCGCAGGATCTCTTCTTCCCGACGGCGGTCTTCATGCTCTTTGATGGTGAGGGCTTCATTCTCCAAGTGCAGCGGGTTTTCACTCGCATTCGCTCGGGGGCTGCGGCGGTGGCGACTGGCGGCAGTGCGCGTGGATCTACGATTTCCGGCGCGGTGGAAGTGTGTACTGGCGGCGACCTCTTAGCATGATCTGCTTCGAATGGCTGCAAGTGCGTGGGGTGAAAAAACCCTAAGGGTTTTGGCTTTTATTTATAAGTCAACCGGCGGCTCCTCAACGGCCGGACGGATATGCTTCAAAACAGCTGACTCAGCAACGGCCGCGTGACCTTTCAACTTCCAGTAGTCGATGCGCCTTATCTCGGGGGCTCGGCTACATCTACTCAACTCCCTGGGTAGCGACAAGATTCAAGAGCAACTCAGGACACATTCTGCATTCAAGATGACCCTTCAATTTGAGAGAAAGTACTCGACTCAAGGCTCGGGAGCTCCGTGCCACGCGTCCTTCGGTTTTTTCTCCGGATTTTGCGGGATAATCTTGCCAGAACTTCAGATTGACCCCCAACCAGAGTCTACAACTCAACCTAAGGCTCGGGGGCTACTCCATATAGAGTGCGATTTTGCAATCGCACTTCCATATAAATTTTGGCTTCAAGACAACGTGAGCATTGTTGAAGACCTTTAAGAGCGGAACTCGAGGACGCTTGGGAACTACTCGATAAGACTTCAAGATTACTCAAGGATCAGCTGGAGTACCTTCCAGCCTCGGGATGCTTCAAGTATTCTTGAGGACTTTCGGCTTGTAGTACTCGGGGACGCTTGAGGACTACTCGTCAAGGCCGTCAAGACTACTCGAAACTATCCTGCTCGACTACAAAGTACTCGGGGGGCTTGTCGTATGGACCTCCCTGGGCCCACTACCTCGGTGGGTACCAGGACCGACTACTCGGTGGGCCCCTGGGACTACCCAGCTTGTGCCACACGTCACCTGATGGCGTGAGGCGCAAGGACTACGGTGGAGAAGTACTCGGATAGGAAGCTATACATGTCCTGTACTGTGTAGAGGACTCCTAGACGTACACGACTAGTACTCTCTCCCTGAACCGACTTGTAACCCTGCCTCCCGGACTATATAAGGAGAGGCAGGGACCCTTCTTTCTCATATGCATCATCTTGTAATCACATCCAATCAATCTAGAGCTATGCAACATACAGGACGTAGAGTATTACGCACCTCGCGGCCTGAACCTATCTAAATTGTGTTCCACGTGTCTCTTCCTTCGAGTTACCGATCTCGGCGAGGCCACATTCATCTACCTCGGGTACTCCCCTTGGTAGGTTGCCGGTCTAAAACACCGACACACCCTTACCTCGCGATTTTCGGCAGAGGTTTCATGAACAAGTTTGATGTTGTGATAAGGCAACAATTCTTATGTATGAAGATACTAGCTCCCATGGGAGTTATCATTGTGTTCGGTGATCAGCAAGAGGCTAGAAACATTGAAAAGGGTCATACCCCAGGGCAACCCAACGTGCATCAGTTGAATTCTACCGAAGAAAAGAAAGAACCATATATTGAGGCCAAGCGTGACAAAGAAAAGATTGAGATAGCTGCTGACGGTGAAACTAAGAAAGTGTACTTAGATGACATGCCCGACAGAGCAGTCATAATAGGGACTCATCTTAGCCCCGAAGAACAAAAAGAGCTTGTGCAATTCTTGAACAAGAACAAGGACGTCTTCGCGTGGTCAGCCAAAGATTTGTAGTGTAACACCCGAAAATTCCATCACAATAAAATATTGTTAGCAACATGGTTAAGTTTTATTTTCTAAGGATTTAATAAATTTGAATAAATAAATTTGCCTTTGATTAAATTAAACAACAATTAATAATTAGAATCACCCAAGTGTTTGTGCATCATGTTGAAATGCATGAGTTTTGGTTGTGGTGTGATTTTAAAAGTCTTAAAAAGAAAATATTTGTGAAAAAGTCCTTAAATTAATTGTGAAAAAGTTTGTGGAAATTGGTGTAAAAGTTAAAAAAAAAAAAAGAAAACGACCAACCCAACTCAACCCTCTCGCGGCCCACTATTGTTTCGGCCCATGCGGCCCGCTCCGCCTCCCTCCCCTCCCTCTCTCTCTCTCGACCGCCGACGTGTGGGGCCCACACGTCGTGGCCATCCCCTACCTCCGCCCCCGCCCCCCCCCCCATTTCCCCGCGCGCCGCCGCCGCACCCGCACCCCGGCGCCGCCTCCCCGGCCTCCCCGCGCCCGTCCGCCTCCCCACTCGCCATCAAGGCACTCCACCGCGCCGCCTCAAGCCGCCCGCTCCCCTTCCTCTCCCCGAAACGGCCGCCCACCGAGTCCCACCGCCATTAATGCCGCCGCCACCGAGCTCCGCCACCGCCTCACCGCGCCGTCTCCTCTTCCTCCTCCGGCTATAAAAGGTGCCCCAAGGCCCCCTCTACACCCCCGCGCCACTCCTCCTCCCTCCTCCACTCCTCCACCGTGCCACCGCCGAGCACCGCCGCCGCCGCCGCCCCCGCCGCCGGCCACGGTCTCTCGCTCCTTTCCCCTCCCCTCCGACCCCGGGTAAAGATTCCCCATCTCCTCCTCTTCTTCTCCATGTGTTTGCTTACGGATTTGGCGCACCGGAGCTCCCTCGTTGGCCGCCGCCGGCGAGCCGGCGGCAAGGCGCCGCCGCCCGTATCCGCCCGCCGCCGCCCCTTTGCTTGCAAGCGACCCCCGGCCGCCCGATCCGAGCCAATGGCTCGGATGAGTTCGAGCCGCCCCGATCAAACCCAGCCGTACCGGTCAAACCCTAGGTCTTCGCTGCCATTTTGCAAAAACACCACTAATGTTTCCGTAATTACAAGCCGGCCCTTCCACATACTAGAACTCTTACAATTCGCCTCCCGATTTTTACATCTAGGCCCCCGATCTCCATAGTTTTCATGTTTGATAGCCTATCCTTAACCTTTTACATATTAGACCTTCTAGTTCCACACATATTTATGTTTAGGTCCCTGAAATCTTGCGGAAAAACCCCTAAAACTTTCGGATAATCACAATTTAGTCCCCGAATCTTGTTTCAGCCATAACTTTTCCATCCTAGCTCCGTTTTACGCGTTCTTGATGTCCACGCGATCGTCTCTCCGAGCCCGTCATTTTTAAAAGCTTGTTTTAGCCTTTTGGTAATGTTTGATGTATTGTTTTATTGTATGTTTTCTTGCATGATCGTAGCCAACACGCCGTTCGAGGAAGATCAAGTACAGAGCTTTGCAGATAAGGAGAGTAGCTTATCGTTGGAGAAAGGCAAGTGACCCTAACCACCCTTCTACCTATGCTTTAATCAAGAACACTATAAGTTAATCGGAACATGGAGAACCACCCAGGAAAACAAAGGCAACCACAGTCCATATGGCTCGGCTTAGCCAATTAATTAGGTGTGCGACCGATCCGATGGCCCTTTTCCGAAAGGAGCGGAGGGGGATCCGGTTGCGTGTGGGTATAGCCCGGTCCTTTTGGGGTAGCAGCCTTTGCTAAGGTGCCGACCACTAGGGAGGGTTATGGTCCGCCCGATCCGTAACTATGCGGGTCGTTAGTCTTTTGCATATCTTTGTAAAGGCTTCGTAGCGTCCCTATGCAATCACACCTCGGAAGTGTGGTATTGTGCTCGATCAGCACATGCGTGGTTGGGTTCAAAGTTCTTTGGAACTTTTACGCGAACCGTGGGAAAAGTGTGCAACCTCTCGCAGTGTAAACCGATCGATCGGCCGTGCTCACGGTCAAGAGCGGCCGGACCCTCACATGATTAATTGAACTTAAAGATGGATTAATATTGCTTTCGGTTATTCCCGTGGCCTTGCCGAGTACCAACCATAAGTGTACTCATCCTTGCTTACGCTGTTCGAGAGAAGAACCTTGGAGTAGAGTACTTCACCGACTACGAGGAGTTCGAGGATGCGATCAACCGCCCGAAGCCTGTGGAAGATGAAGATGGAGTCGCGTCTTCATAGTTATCGATGCTCGTGTAAAGACATTTGTGTCTACCTTCGTGAGTGTAATAAAAGTTAATAAACCTTTTCTGTACGTTTTGAGCAATGTTTTGTGATATTACACTCATGAGTCTATCATATGTGTGAAATTTTTGATCCCGGCACACATATGAGATGCATTCGGTTTTCTACGGAAAATCGGGTGTGACAGAGTGGTATCGAGCATTGCCGATCGTAGGACGCAACCTCCGATAGAAATGGTCGATATTAAGGACTCTCTTTCTAGGAAGCCCTTCTAACATTCAAAATATCTTATTTACGCAAAAAAATATATATTTTATTCTTTATTCTTTAACAAAATCAAATCTTTTGTTTTCTTCTATACCGAGTCCGATTCTTGTTCTTCCACCTTGAACTACCACACGTGCTTTATAGGATAGATTCTTAGGTTGCCTACCCTCCTATCGCTTTCGTTTCGATAGAGCCGTTCTTGTGAGGACGTGCGATGTTAATGCTTGTTGATTGTAAACATGCATGATTTGGATCTTTGACTTGATTGGAATGTTTTTGTGGAGTGATGGCCACAAATACATCAATAAATTAATTAAAGTTAAAATTTGAATCTTAGCCCCCTTTTCTCTGATTCACCTTTATCAATTCAACTTCCTATCAGAAAACTTCTCTCTCTAACAATCAAATGGTAAACGTCGGGTCGGGAGCCGGACAGATATTCCGTTCGTCATCAATCGCTTGAATCAAGTTCCCTCCTCCACCACAAGAATTAGCGATGGATCCCGCGATGCGGCAGCTTCTTTACGGGAACGGATGCGGTTAATCCGAACCTCACCGCCACGGTCCGAATCTACGAGGCACGGCGAGAACCGCCCACCACCTCAAGGACCTCCACCACCTCCACCACCGGTGAACAAGCATAGAGAATTCATGAGCCACAACCCGCCCACTTACTCTCATTCGTAAATCCCCTCGATGCCGATGATTGGCTCAAGACCATCAACAAGATGCCGAATATCACCCAATGTAATGATCGTGAGAAGGTTTTGTATGCCTCGGGACGTCCGGAAGGTGCGGCGTCCGATTGGTGGGATGCTTACACCGTCGCGCATGCCGCCGCCGACACCATTACCGCGGCAGGAGTTCCAAGAGAGTTTTCGTACACATCACATCCCAAATTTCGGTGTGAAGAAGTCGAAGAAGAAGGAATTTCTAGCTCTAAAGCAAGGCAACATGACAGTTAGTGAGTATCTGGATCAGTTTACTCATTTGTCCCGCTATGCACCAGATGAAGTCAACACGGATGGCAAGAGACAAGAACGCTTTCTCGATGGTTTGATAGGTCCACTTAACTATCAGTTGCAGAGCCACACATTTCTTAACTTTCAGATGTTACTCAATAAGGCTATAGGCTTGGAAAATAAACGCAAGGAACTCCGTGAACAGAAGCGCAAGTTTCAACCTCAGGGTCAGTCTAGCAGTAACACCCGCCCACGTTACAACTCATCGCAAGACTCTCGTTTCGTTCTAGCACACCGGTGCGGAGGCCATGGACAGAGTCGACAGTATCGTTCGTTTGATGAACCCGAAGAATCCAACCCAATGACACCTCGGGCTCCAAATCCTCATCGAATCGCTCGGGTGCACCAAGTAAGGAACACTACTCCGGCTCACCCTAGTGGATGCTTCAACCGCGGAGAATTAGGACACTATGCTAGTATTTGCCCTCGGCGTAATATGCGTACACCCCGCAGAGATAACGAGAGGTCAACGGAACAATATGCATGGTAGGGTGAACCATGTGACAACCGAAGAAGCTCAAGGAGACAAAGATGTTGTGCTTGGTACGTTTCTTATCAACTCGTACCGCAATGCTTTATTTGATTCCGGGCATCGCATTCATTTATTACTGAACGATTCGTGACAAAGCATGATGTACCCAAGAGTTCCATGAAGACACATTTGCTAATCAGTTCCCCAAACGGTGAAATGAAATCCACCTATGTATGCCCACAGGTCAATCTTAAGATCGGAGAGGTAGATTTTGAAGCAGACTTAGTGATTCTAACATCCAGTGGAATAGATGTGATCCTTGGTATGGATTGGTTAAGCAAGCATGATGGAATCATTTTGTGTGCCAAGAAGTCGGTGCTCTTAACTACCCCGCAAGGAGATAGGATTGAGTTTGCCGCTACAAGCCCGAAGAAGAAGGAGAAGTGAACAAGCTCGTGATAGTAAACCGTCATCTTTCAAGACATCTTGTAACTCCTCTTGTTTCCCGATCCCTCCGAATCTCGGGACGAGATTCTTTTTAAGGGGGTAGGATTTGTAACACCCGAAAATTCCATCACAATAAAATATTGTTAGCAACATGGTTAAGTTTTATTTTCTAAGGATTTAATAAATTTGAATAAATAAATTTGCCTTTAATTAAATTAAACAACAATTAATAATTAGAATCACCCAAGTGTTTGTGCATCATGTTGAAATGCATGAGTTTTGGTTGTGGTGTGATTTTAAAAGTCTTAAAAAGAAAATATTTGTGAAAAAGTCCTTAAATTAATTGTGAAAAAGTTTGTGGAAATTGGTGTGAAAGTTTTAAAAAAAAGAATAAAAGTTTGAATTAAAAAAAATGCTTGAAAACTTGTTTAAAAGGTTTTCTAAAAAGTCTTAAAATAGTTGGTGAATTTGTGTTAAATTTGAAAACATGAAAAGGGTTTGAATTTAAAAGGTTTGAATTTGGATTTGAAAAAGAAAAAAAAAAGGAAAACAGCCAACCCAACTCAACCCTCTCGCGGCCCACTACTGTTTTGGCCCATGCGGCCCGCTCCGCCTCCCTCCTCTCCCTCTCTCACCCGCTGACGTGTGGGGCCCACACGTCGGGGCCATCCCCTACCTCCCGCCCGCCCCCCCCCATTTCCCCCGCGCCGCCGCCCGCACCCGCACCCCCGCGCCGCCTCCCCGGCCTCCCCGCGCCCGTCCGCCTCCCCACTCGCCATCAAGGCACTCCACCGCGCCGCCTCGAAGCCGCCCCTCGCTCCCCTTCCTCTCCCCGGAAACGGCCGCCCACCGAGTCCCACCGCCATTAATGCCGCCTCCACCGAGCTCCGCCACCGCCTCACCGCGCCGTCTCCTCTTCCTCCTCCGGCTATAAAAGGTGCCCCAAGGCCCCCCTCACACCCCCGCGCCACTCCTCCTCCCTCCTCCACTCCTCCACCGTGCCACCGCCGGAGCACCGCCGCCGCCGCTCACCCCCGCCGCCGGCCACGGTCTCTCGCTCCTTTCCCCTCCCCTCCGACCCCGGTAAAGATTCCCCATCTCCTCCTCTTCTTCTCCATGTGTTTGCTTACGGATTTGGCGCACCGGAGCTCCTCGTTGGCCGCCGCCGGCGAGCCGGCGGCGCAAGGCGCCGCCGCCTGTAATCAGCCGCCGCCGCCCCTTTGCTTGCAAGCGACCCTGGCCGCCCGATCTGAGCCAATGGCTCAGATGAGTTCGAGCCGCCCCAGTCAAACCCAGCCGTACCGGTCAAACCCTAGGTCTTCGCTGCCATTTTGCAAAAACACCACTAATGTTTCCAGAATTACAAGCCGGCCCTTCCACATACTAGAACTCTTACAATTCAGTCCTGATTTTTACATCTAGGCCCCTGATCTCCATAGTTTTCATGTTTGATAGCCTATCCTTAACCTTTTACATATTAGACCTTCTAGTTCCACACATATTTATGTTTAGGTCCCTGAAATCTTGCAGAAAAACCCCTAAAACTTTCAGATAATCACAATTTAGTCCCTGAATCTTGTTTCAGCCATAACTTTTTCATCCTAGCTCCGTTTTACGCGTTCTTGATGTCCACGCGATCGTCTCTCCGAGCCCGTCATTTCTAAAAGCTTGTTTTAGCCTTTTGGTAATGTTTGATGTATTGTTTTATTTATTGTATGTTTTCTTGCATGATCGTAGCCAACACGCCGTTCGAGGAAGATCAAGTACAGAGCTTTGCAGATAAGGAAAGTAGCTTATCGTTGGAGAAAGGCAAGTGACCCTAACCACCCTTCTACCTATGCTTTAATCAAGAACACTATAAATTAATCGGAACATGGAGAACCACCCAGAAAACAAGGTGCAACCACGGTCCATATGGCTCGGCTTAGCCAATTAATTAGGTGTGCGATTGATCCGATGGCCCTTTTCCGAAAGGAGCGAGAGGGGGATCCGGGTTGCGGTGGGTATAGCCCGGTCCTTTTGGGGTAGCGACCTTTGCTAAGGTGCCGACCACTAGGGAGGGTTATGGTCCGCCCCGATCCGTAACTATGCGGGTCGTTAGTCTTTTGCATATCTTTGTAAAGGCTTCGTAGCGTCCCTATGCAATCACACCTCGGAAGTGTGGTATTGTGCTCCGATCGGCACATGCGTGGTTGGGTTCAAAGTTCTTTGGAACTTTTACGCGAACCGTGGGAAAAGTGTGCAACCTCTCGCAGAGTGTAAAACCGATCGATCGCCCGTGCTCACGGTCAAGAGCGGCCCGGACCCTCACATGATTAATTGAACTTAAAGATGGATTAATATTGCTTTCCGGTTATTCCTGTGGCCTTGCTGAGTACCAACCATAAGTGTACTCATCCTTGCTTACGCTGTTCAGAGAAGAACCTTGGAGTAGAGTACTTCACCGACTACGAGGAGTTCTGAGGATGCGATCAACCGATCGAAGCTTCGTGGAAGATGAAGATGGAGTCGCGTCTTCATAGTTATCGATGTTCGTGTAAAGACATTTGTGTCTACCTTCGTGAGTGTAATAAAAATTAATAAACCCTTTTCTGACCGTTTTGAGCAATGTTTTGTGATATTACACTCATGAGTCTATCATATGTGTGAAATTTTTGATCCCGGCACACATATGAGATGCATTCGGTTTTCTACGGAAAATCGGGTGTGACATGTAGGGTGTCAACAGAGACATCATCGAACATGCTCAGGAAAAGATTAAAGAGTAACTCAGAAAAAGCAGAAACTCAGGAAAATGTCAGAAGAGAAAGTGAAAGCAGTAGAAGCTGAGGTACAAAGACTTCATGACGCAAAAGTGATCAGAGAAGTTTTGTATCCAGTTTGGCTGGCCAACACTGTACCAGTAAAAAAGAAAAATGGGAAGTGGAGAACGTGTGTAGACTTCGCAGATTTGAACAAGGCCTGCAAGAAGGATGATTTTCCCTTAGAAAGGGTAGACAAGATAGTCGATGATGCCGCTAACAGCGAAATGCTCTCACTCCTGGGCATGTTCTCAGGATATCATCAAATAAGAGTGCGAAGGGAAGACGAGGAGAAAACAAGTTTCATACCCCTTTCGGAACCTTTTGTTTTGTCAGAATGCCAAAAGGACTGAAAACACAGGATGCACCTTTTCAAGAATGATAGCAATAGTTCTCCATCCTCAGCTTTGGAGAAACATTCTAGCATATGTCGACGATATAGTCGTCAAGAGCATTCAAAGGAAAGATCACATCAGCGATTTGGCAGAAACTTTCGCGAACCTTAGAGCTACGAACCTCAAACTGAATCCTGAGAAATGTGTCTTCGACATTCACAAGGGAAAGGTGATGGGATGCCTGGTTTCGACAAAAGGCATAGAGGCAAATCCGGACAAGATTAAGTCTCTAATTGAAATGCAAAACTCAGTTTCAGCAAAAGATGTGCAAAGGTTGACAATAAGAGTCGCTGCTCTCAACAGGTTCATTCCTAGAGCTGTAGAAAGAAGCTTGCCTTTTTCCAAGTTCTCTGAAGTTCCAAGAATTTTCAGTGGTCCGAATCACAGAAACAAGCCTTTCAAGAACTCAAAGACTATCTGTCAAACATGACTAAGTTATGTCCTCCCGAACCAAAATCGCCACTTCTGTTGTATTTGTCTGCCTCAAATTCAGCTGTAAGTGATGTGCTAGTACAAGAGAAAGAAGAAGGAAAGCACAAATAGATCCCGATATACTTTGCTTAAGAAGCTCTCTCAGGATCCAAACTTTTCTACTCTGAGTTGGAAAAGATAGCATATGCAGTTGTAATGGCCGCGAGAAAATTAAGGCATTACTTCGAGGGTCACAGAATAAGGGTTGTCACGAATCAACCGCTGAATGACCTGTTCGCGAATAAAGAAGCATCTACCCGAATCATCAAGTGGGGTGCTGAACTATCATAATACACTGTTGACTTTGAGAGAAGAAGTGCAATCAAATAGCAAGTCTTGGCAGATTTCGTCGTAGACTGGACATCGCCAACTCATAATCCTAGTGAAGACATGCTCACACCATGGGTGGTGCAGTGTGATGGGGCTTGGTGCGACAAAGGGATTGGAATATCAGCAGTTATAACATCTCCGACAGGAATCATAATAAGATACGCAACTCAACTTATCTTCACGGATGATGTGCTCTCTACAAACAACACAACCGAATATGAAGATCTACTTCTGGCCTTAAGAAAGATGAAAGCCCTAGGTCAGCAAACCTTCATCATCAAGGCAGATTCCAAAGTTATTCAGGAACATATTAAGAAAGAAAGCGAGGCAAGAAACCCAGTCTTAATGAAATATCTCGAGAAGGTCAGAGAGATGGAAAGACATTTCAAGGGTTACTCAGTTCAGCACATTCGAAGAGACGACAACAATGAGGTAGACAAATTGGTGAAAGCAGCAGCCAGAAATCATGCAATGCCTCCTGATGCCTTCTTCGAAATCATTAGAGCCGTCGATCCAAGAATTAAAGCCTAAAATCATGAATATTGTGGAGACTCGCGATTGGAGAGCCGAAATAATGGCATACTTGAGGGGTCACTACAAACCAAGAGATGAATTGGAGGAGAAAAGATTGAAGCAAAGGGCAAGAGGCTATGCGGTGGTTGACGGAGAACTGTACAAATCAGGAGTTACCGAACAATGGCTACGGTGCATAACCTCTGAAAAGGGTGTGGAATTCCTCAAGGAGATCCATGGCGGATTCTGTGGTGCACACATAGGCACAAGGGCTCTAGCAGGCAAGGCGATAAAGCAAGGATTTTACTGGCCTTCCATAAATGTTGATGCAAAGAGTTAGTTTGGGAATGTGAAGCATGCCAAAAAACAACGAATCAACAAAACTTGCCATCTATGCCAGTTCATCTAATTCCTCCATCATGGCCTCTGCAAAGGTAGGGAATGGACTTGGTTGGCCCATTGCCGACAGCTCAAGGAAACTGCAAGTTCGCAGCAGTAGCGGCTGACTATTTCACTAAGTGGGTGAAGCAAAAGTATTGGCGAATATCACAGCACCAACAATTCAGAAATTCTTCTGGCAAAACATAATCTGTAGACTTGTTGTACCAAGGGAGTTGACTGTGGATAACGGGAAGCAATTCGACTGTTACTCTTTCAAGGAATACTGTAAAACTTTGGGCACTCACGCGAAGTTTTCGTCAGTATATCACCCGCAGTCTAATGGAGCTATCGAAAGAGCAAATGGGCTGATATTTTCAGGAATCAAGAAGTGCATGTATGATCAAAAGAAAGGTAAGTGGACTGATGAATTGCCAAAAGTGATCAGGTCTCACAACACCACAGTGTCAAGAGCAACAAATTTTACACCTTTTCGCTTACTCTTTGGCACCGAAGCAATGACACAAGAAGAAATTAATAATGAGAGTATGAGAGTGCAGAAGACAAAAGAAATCGAAGAAGTTGACATAAAGGTAGAGAAAGCCATGATTGAGCTAACAATCCACGAAGCTGCTGAAAACATCGAGAAATACTAGAAAGAAACTAAGGCATGGAAGGACAGAAAAGTGGTCAGAAAAGATATCAAGACTGGTGATCTAGTTCTGAAAAGAAAGAAAACCTGGGAGAACCCGGGGAAACTCCAGGAACCATGGGAAGGGACATTCATAGCTAAAGAAACAAGTATGCCAGGGGCTTTCCGCTTGCTAGATCAAACTGGCGAAGAGCTGCCGCATTCGTGGAATGCTGACAGCCAAAAAGGTACTACCCTTGAGAATCACGAAAGTAATTAGATTTATTTTTTCAGCATTTCTTTTTGCAAGTTTGAATTTCGTGAAAATGTAAAAAAGACCGAACCATGGATCTATAAATGGTCTCGGGAACAAAAAATATTTACTTTTTCGCACTTAATTTAGAATAAGGAGGGCCGTACTCTTTTCCTTGCAAAGGGAGCTCTAAATCAAGAGGTAAGGTTTTTAACGAGGTGGATCCTATGTAAATACTCTTTGTAATATATATGAAAAGAGTCTTCCCCCAAATTGTGTGTCTTGTGAATTCCGTTGTGAAAAAGAATTCGTGAGAATATGAGAGAGGCTCCGTGATAGCCGAAATTCCATCATGTGAAAGAAAAGTTTGTGAAAAGGCTTCGTGATAGCTGAACTTCTATCCTGTGAAAGAAAAGTTTGTGAAAAGGCTCCGTGATAGCCAAAATTCCATCATGTGAAAGAAAAGTTTCTGAAAAGGCTCCGTGATAGCCAAAATTCCATCTTGTGAAAGAAAAGTTTGTGAAAATGCTCCGTGATAGCCGAAATTCCATCTTGTGAAAGAAAAGTTTATGAAGAGGCTCTGTGATAGCCAAAATTCGATTGTGTGAAAGAAAAGTTTGTGAAGGGGCTCTGTGACAGCCGAAACTCTATCGTGTGAAAGAAAAGTTTGTGAAGGGGCTTTGTGATAGCCTAAATTCCGTCATGGGAAAAATTCATGAAAGAGGCTCTGTGACAACTGAGAATTAAGAAGAGGAAAAGATGTTTCGTGAAAGGGGCTCCTTGATAGCCGAAGGCTCCGTGAAAGCCTAAATCCCACCGTCAAAGGGATTCCCACAGAAAGGCCTGAGACAACAAGTTGTGGCCTAAATCCCACTGTCAAAGGGATTCCCACCAAAAGGCTTGAGACAACAACAAGTTGTAGCCTAAATCCCACCGTCAAAGGGATTCCCACCAAAAGGCTTGAGACAACAAAAAGTTGTAGCTTAAATCCCACCGTCAAAGGGATTCCCACCAAAAAAGATCGAGACAATGACAAGTCGTGGCTTAAGATCCTACCGTGAAGAGATATCTTAACAAAAGTTCAGAAACAAGGGAGAATAGCAATTAACAAGCTATGTACATTTTTGTTAGGAATTCTTACGTATGAAAAGGTGTGGAGTAAAAGTTAAGAATCACATTTACGATGATTTATATGAGCAACGTCAGAAAAATCTTCTTTCAAAGGGGGCTAAGGGCTCGAGTGCTCCCGAAGGCTAATGTTCGTAGCAAAAGGATGGTTGAAGCAACTGAAGGTTGCGATATCAACCTGGGCAAGTGTGCCAAATGAACGCAAGTCAACAAAATTCGTGAAACAAATTTTGTCGACTTACACTAGAAGTGAACCATTATTTTTCCGACATCCACGAAATTTTGCATGCAAAACGACAAGGTGGGGAGGGTGACGTTTTTCTCAAGAAAAACCTGTTTATTGCCTTATTTACAAACAAAATTTCATACAAAATTATTACATAGCCTTGGAGAGCTTGAAAATTAGTAAGAAATTTCGACGATATGGCCCGGATTGCGACCGCAGTGTTTGGTAGTATCACTAGCATAAGCGAAGTCGCAGTGACTAGTCTTAGGGATAAGGGGCTCTGTCTTCACAAAAGTTTGAGGACTCGAAGCTTCAATAGCAAGAGTGTAGCCGTCACACTGAAGAAAGAATCAAGACAGCTGAAACCTATGCATCGAAAAATCTTGACAAGCTTCAAACCAAAAATCGGAAAATTCACGCCTAGAAGCTTCTTTAAACAACCGCCAAGCTTCACCACTAATTACTTGATTTCCACGATGAATTCATAAGGGTATCACATCCTGCGCAGGCCCACCTTGCAGGACCTGCGCAGGTTAAGATTTAAAAAATACTTGTTTAGAGAACGGATCACAACCCACGAATATACAAATTCACAGTCTTTTACAAGTAGCGTCAAAAGCAAACTGTTCAAGCATTTCAGTTGAGTACGTTAACCTTCAGAGAAGCACCCTCATGATCAGAATTCGCCTCATCTCCGTCATCACCATCATTGCCGCTACTACTGCTGCCATCATTATCTTCTTCACTTGAACCATCTTCCTCCCTTTCAGCACCGTCGTTCTCTTCAGCCTTAGAGGAGGTTTCTGGAACTTCAATTCCTTTGCCGCACATTTCTTCACGAATCATCTAAAGAAACACCAAAAGAAAGAAAACCTTAAAGAAAACTAAAATAGAAACATTTCATGGAAGCCCAAAAAATCGGTGATGTTTGCCAGAAGCTAACATGGTCTAATTTAACACGAGCAATCTTTTTTGCAATTTCCTTTCCACTTGCGAACCAGAATTCCTTCGTGAACTTGATCTTTATGGCCAAGACATCTTCGTTGGGACGGATAATCGAAGTGCTTGTAGCATCAGGAATGCACGTGAGTTTCTCCCGAAACCTCACAAGATCAACGCAGTCGAAGTCATGAAGAGGTTTCAGGATACTCTCCACGGAGAAAGAAGCAACAAAGTCGCTAGCACCGGAGATAATATCAAGAAGAGCCTTGAATTTAACATCAATCCAGTCCATAAGCTCAGAGATATCCCCACTTTCAGGAAGGGGACCAGGGGGAACGCCGAACTGTCTCAATGCTTTTCTGTATTCATCAAACAAGAGCTTCAGTTTACCCATAATCTCGGCAACTTCTTGTCCCGAAGCTTCACTTCGTTCAGATAGTGCCTTTTCAAGATCTTGAATCTTTTGCTCCTTGCTGCTCAAAGTTTTCCCAAGATCCAAGTTCCTTGTTGAAAGTTCGGTCTTGGCAGCACGAAGCTCATCAATAGCCTTGGTACTTTTATCTGAATCCTGACGAAGATTCTCAATTAATGTAAGATCGTCCTCGTGAGTCTTCTTCAGCTTCTCTAGCTTTTTTCTATGAATCTTGAAGGGCAGCTTCAGCACTTTTATTTTCATCACGACACTTGTTCAGAGAGTCAACAAGTTCGGAAATTCACTGCTCCAGTTCAATACTCAAAGTCTGAGCCTTGTTGAGGTCGCATTTTAACTTCTCAGAATCGCAGTAAGTTTCTTGATGGTCTCATTGTTCTCAAGAAGTCACTCAGAGATCACCTTGCCAACAATCGATGCTTTCAAATCGTAAGTCTTCAGAAAGCTGACAAGTTCTGAAGATGAAAGCTTTCAGGTGTTCTCCTCAAAAACTGCAAAAGCGAAATGTCTAAATAACAAAACCTCAAGGAAGTACAATGAAATCTCAAGAATACAGAAGTTGTGAAAAAACAAGCAAACCTGTCGGATTCATCTTTACCAAAGGGGATTTCGCGAGTAGACTTGAAAATCGTTAAAGATTTCCGAGCAGGCAAAGAAGTATGTTTCTCAACAACAGAGAAATGCTTCTTAGAAGCGGACGATCGGTCACCTGTTAGTTGAGATTTTTTCTTCGTAGAAGCCTCTCCTCCTGTTTCATCCACGAATTTAGACGAATTCCATAACAATAAAAGCTTAGATGCACCACCTCTCGTAATAGCCATCTCACGACTAACACTTAGTACTTCTCCCCTACAGGACGTACCAAAACTCTCGTTGAGTAGAAACTGAGGGAGAAGGATTTTGGCCTTCTGGAAGTTCTTCGCGTGTTTCAACTACGGGAAGGTTTTCAGTAACATCTTCCCTCCTTTGCAAGGTCCTCTCCAAGTCTTCAATAAATTCGGGGAAGGCTCTGTCTTTGAGGGCAAAGACTTGGGAGGTTGTACCCTCAGTTTCAGCAACAGCAACAACATCAGTGACGTCCTTCTGAACCTCGGCAACATCATCTGAAAAATATTCAACATCGACGAATTCATTTTCAGAACCTGGGGTACAGCTGCGACAAACATTCAATCTCAAGTCACACCATAAACAAGAAGAAAAACCTGTTGCGTGAAGATCATTAGCCATCTCGTCATCTGAGAATGCAGAAGGAACACGACGAACAGTGGAAGCAACAACCTTCTTAATAACTTTATTGGCTTTCTTCTGGCCCAATTGAGCAAGACTCGAAGCGGCTTGAATCTTAGTATCCGAGACACCTTCGGATGCCCTGCGCTTTCACTTGCTCGATTCTAGAGACTTGGTTTTATCAGGGCGAACAATAGCAGAAGAAGTGTCACCAGTGCTGCTCTTCCCTTTTTTCGAGGATTTTTTTCGGGGAGCTTTAGGAGGTGCAGTTGAACAGCTGGCCACAACAACAGCTGGAGCCTTCTTGTCAACACCTGGACAGCGAGAGTGAAAAGCAGTTTCGGCACCAAGTTCTGAAAACACATGATTAACTCCTTCTTGTGTTTCACTAGATTCTTGTAAGCCTTGTATTCATTCAAAGTAGACTCGCCAATCATAGTGCCACCTTCTTCTCCACTTCTTCAATGAACTCCTCAACACTTTGACCTTCCTTTAGCCAAAGATCAAATCGGGGAAAGGGTACTTGCTGTGTTGCCCAATTCATGTTCAAAGTAACAATCGAAGTAGGAGCCCAGCCATGGGATATCGGCCAAACTCCCGCGGCGACGAATTCTTCAATAACGTCACGACCACCAAGAATCGTGCTAGCTAGGAAGAAAGCATTTTCGCAATTCTTGAAACCAACTGCTCGATGGTTGTATGAAGCAGTGCCAGTGGTAGTCACAGCCTCAATAGGCGAGTATAGAGGATAGGACGACCCGGTGTAGTCAGGGATCTTCGACATGTTGACCTTCACGTAGAACAAATATGAGCTTCAGTCCTTAGGGAAGTTGGTTAGGGAGCAAGCTGAATTCGAGTCAGACCCTTTCGCGAGTTCTGCTTGCGGATGTTGAAGGTACAACATGCGTAGTGTGCTTCATAGTACTGACCATCATCGAGCTGAGAATGTGTCCTTCTCGATGACAAGTTCAAACAAATGGGCAAATATGTCAGCGCCGAAGGTACACTTGAAGGTCTTCATAATCCAAAAGAACTTCGAGAGTTCTGAGAAAGAGTTTAGTGATAGCATGTGACGCCCCAGATTTTCATCCGGCTCTTTAACCCTAATGATCTAGTCAAACGGGTTGACTTTGGTCAAACGATGGTCAATCTGGGTCATCACCTCGAAAACACCACCAACAACCCCTAATGATCCTCCTTCGTCAACCTTTGGTCAAGAGTGGTCAAACCCTAGTCAAAAACCCTGAAACCGCTTTGACCCTCCTGTGTCACCGAGAACATTTGCCGCGTTCTCCAAATTTCACCTAAACACTTCAAAATCTCCCAATGTAAAAGTTGTGTAGTTTGTTGAGGGACACAACTTTCATGTTGAGTGGCATTTGAGATTTGAAGTGCAAGTGTGTGATAAAGCTTGGTCAATGCCAGCTAACACTGTTCAATGGCGCCCAGAAAACAACAATGTTGGCATGCAAATTGTGCACAAATGGTTGAGAAAAACCTTATACGCCCTTTGTAGAAGTTGTAGAGGAATGGGAGATCTACAACCTTGCTATTTATGCCTTGGTCCACTTATATTGAGAATTTTTGAGAAAAACCCTGCTAAACAGTGCTACCTCGGATTGTTTTGGTGCCAGAACACGCTGGAACGCGTGAGCGCGCGACGCCGTCGTGTCAGAGCCACGTTGGCCCCTGCCGCCCTATCGGTACATGCACGCAAAGGCTCTGTTGTGCCCAGCGGTCCATGTGCCGTCCCGGGTTCCCTGTGCATGACGTCCGTAGGCCCTTGGTCGGTGCCACGCGGCACATCCCCTTGCGCCGGCTGGCCGCGCCGCTTTCTGCCATTGGCCGCGGCGCTGCCCGCACGTCACCGCCCCCTTCCGCCGTACCCCAGCCATGTCGCGACCCACACCGCGACTTCCCTCACCTTGACGCGCAAGAAACACCATCACCCTATCGCACCCGTCTATAAAAGCCTACCGAGCCTTCCTCGCGCAAGCACGGAGCGCCGCCACGACCACCATTGGTATCCCCTCGGTGAGATTTGTTGGCCTCTCGTTGCCATTGTCGCCTGAGCACCCCTAGCCTCTCTCCCCACACCCCTAAAGCCTGCACGCGCACTTGTTGCCCTAGCTGAACTGCGTGCTCGCCGGAGCACGGGTTCCAGCGGTTGCCGCCGAGCAGCCGCCGATGAGTTCACTACTCCGCTCGCTCCAGACACCTTTCAACCCTCCTAGCACCTTCCCTGGGTCACGTTGGAGCTTTCCCCGCCACACATTGCCTAGCTGTGCCTTCCCCTTCATCAGACTTTGCGCCGCCGCGACCGTGTTGCCCCTGCTCCACCGCCGCTGCTCGCCGGCGACCTCTCCGGCCGAACCAAGCACCTCAATCGAGCACGGGTGAGCCCAATCGCAGCCCAGGCCCGCTTGTTGCCCTCCACGGCCCCACATCACTAGCGGCGAGCTCCCCTCCACTGCCGGGGACTTATCTGTGAGGATTGTTGGCTAAAGGGTATGGTTGTGAAGGTTCAAAAGTTTCTGAGGGCCTGTTTGCAAAAAGATTCTTCAAGTCTTATGTGTTTTGCCTGAATCTTGTAAATTGCATAGAAATTAACAGAAAAATGAGAAAATTGTGAAACCAATTTTGCCAAGTTTCCTTGTGAAGAGTACTACAACTTTCGTAAAGGTTGTATATACTTTTGTGTGATGAATTGTGAATGAAAACTTGGAAACAGTTTACCCTAGATCTATTGTACTGCAAAATCTATATGTGTGCTTGAGCTGATTCTTGGTTATGTTGTGCTTCTTGCCATGTTTAGTCACCACACCAAAATTTGCAGAAAGTTACTAAGTAAATCTTTTTATATGATTTATCTTGTATTATTGATAAATCTGCCTAGATGAATTTTACAGCTTAAAATAAATTTATTTTTGTGCTCAACTTCTGGCTATTGTCTTTTTATATTGAAATACACCTCTAGTGAATTTACCATGATTTTATCTCTGCCAGAAATATTTATTCTTGATTTATGCCTAGTTTTATAAGTAATTGGATATCTCTAGTTCTATAATAGCCCTAGATGAATATGTTGGATGCCCAGCCTTGTTTTGGACCAGAGAAACAGTGAGAGAAAGTTTGGGTCCAGAAGTGCTTTATTTATTTTTATATGCATTTAACTTGTTTGTGGTAAATATAATTGCTATATTTGATATATTTATTTTTATAGCTTAAGTAAGTGTGCATGTGTGATCAGTGGCTCGTATTAGACTTAATGAGCTCAGGGAACACCACTTTTAGTGTTTATAATTTATTTTGTGATTAAAGTGGAGAAGCCATTGTAGGTTTAATAGTGAAATTAAATGGGAAAATCACACTCCACACCTAAGGACCTTGTGTTTGTGTTGTGGAACTTGCTAACAAGTTTATAAACAACCCCTTTGCTGTTTGTGGTAATTAAATTAAATTGTTTACATATATATGTACACAGTCACTATTAAAAAGAGTAGATAATAAAGCATCGCATATTGTTCCTTATAGGAAGAGTATGCTGAATGTATTATTATCTGGGTGAATGTGGTCAACCATGCACCCCATGGTTGTCATGTGTTGTTTTGTAATGAATTAAATCAAATCGTCAATTAAGTCTTGCATTTGCATCCTCCGTGTAGAAGTTCCCAACGGTAGCTACACGCTCGTGCCAGCTGACGAGGACGAGGGAGCAGGAGGAGACGTGCACTACGCTGCTGTAGAGCAACCTGGACTAAAGTCCGGAAGGGCCAAAGGCCAGCTATGCCAACGAAGGCAAGCCGCAGTTCATCATTAACCCATGTTGATTAAATTATGCAACTATCCTTGTTATTCTATGTGCATTTACGTTCAGGAGTTGAATGAAACCCTAGTTGCATGATCCCTAGGTGCCTATGTTCTTTTACTAGTATCCTAGGCTTATCCCTGTAAAGTCGAGTGATGCTTGTCACTCGCAAGAATAGGATCTCCTTTATGGAATCACCATATTTATAATGGGATTGCTCACGTGGTAAGAGCATGGGATTTGGGCTCCGGTCCAGTGGCTTCGTGGGCTAAGCTTTTGAACGTACTAAGCACTTGTCGGGAATGGGACCGGTAAGCCTAGTACCTAAGTGAGGCAGCAAGAGATTTTCCATTACTAATCTTGAGTATTCACCTGCCAGGCTTGTTGACGGTCCTTACAACAAAGATCCGACCGTCAAAACCTCGGGTTCGAGAGGAGTATACAACAAGTTTCATACACATTTTTGATACTAATAAAGTTCCACGAGTTGTGTTGGTATTTTTACTTGTAGGTACACAAATATGGGAATAACAATGGACAAATGAACCATAAAGGAGTGCACCAAAGCAACGGTGCAGGGCCGGCCGCGCCTGGCCAGGTCCGGCCGCACTTGGCCACGTCCGCCGCACCACGGCCTGGGGTTCGGCCGCAACTTAGCCAGGTTCGGCCGCACCACAACCGACCGCAGCTGGCCACAGCCGGCCGTAGCCAGGCCAGAGCCGGCCGTAACTGGCCACAGCCAGCCACAATTTGCAGGGCTAGGCCCGGCCGCACCTCTAGGTGTGCCCGCACCTACCAAATACCACGTCTCGGGTCCACGGCACCAATAATCCCATGAACAAGTCTTGGATGGACGAGAAACATTGATTCTATGTCGGTTGGATCAAAAGGCTAAGATTGGAAGCACTTGGATTGATGGACCCACACCTAACCACCACAACCGTCATTCCAAGAGCATCCTGAGCGTCACCAAGTGAAGGCGGTTCATCCCATGGCTTAGAGGTGGGCCGGCCACACCTAGAGGGCCGGCCGCACCTCCCAACCGCCATACCGGCCAAAACCGACGCAAGGAACCGACCCTCAACCGCCTCAGGAGCAAGGATCAAAAGCGTCTAAGTCACAAGGCGGTGGATCATAGGGCTGGCCGTACCTCCCCATCCGGCCGCACCCATGAAAATGGGCTCACACCCTGAACCGACCTCACTTACCTATAAAAGGAGCCTCACACCCGCTAGATCACACACACCATGCTGGAGCATCTCATTTCCACTCTTTAGTTCACTTAGAGTAGGAGTAGTGTAGCTTGGGAGTTAGAGTCGAGTCGAGCAAGTCTTGGAGTTCCAGAGGAGTCTTCTTTAGAGTTTCGATATTGCTCTTGTATCCTTTCTTTGTTTAGACTCAAGTACAATTCAAGTTATCTTTCTATCTTACTTTTCGAGTCAATTACATTCAGCTTTTACTTTGCTTTAGAAGCTTTATTCTTGGTTTAGACTAAAGTTAGTTTAGTCTTGGTTAGCATAGCTCTCTTGAACCCTAGAGTGTTGTGGTCATTCTTCGCTTGATCTCCGGTGTTTCACCGGAGAGAGAGACCTTCCTTCGTGGTACCTGGGGAAAGGTTCTTTGGTTCGTTGTGAGCATGGTGCTCAGAGCTTATCTTAGTCTTAGATTGGTGTCATGCGCAACAGAATAGTTTGGTACCCTAAGGAGGTGACACCTCCGGACGGGCTCTGTAGTCCACCACGTTAGTTTGGGCCGGTAGGATTCAGCGCGTCGTCATCCTCCCTTATCATCCTTGTCTGAGGGTGTGGCTTTGCATGCCCCTGCAACACTAGAAGATCTTGTTGAGTTATCTTACCTTGGTTATCCTTTGCTTTAGCCCTTTGCCTAGAGTTGACAAGAATAGATAGATTGTGTTAGGATCCTTTCTCGTCTTGTTGTCCTCCTAGCTCTCTATCCTCTCTAGTCTTTTATCTAGATCTCCTAGCGTATGTCAAGTTATCCCCGAATATCTTTATTCGTTATCTCCCACTATAGCTCTTTACCAAGCCTTGGTCTTTCTCCACCGTTTACTCGATCATCTTTGCCGTCGCGCCTCCCATGGGAAAATATAAATCGGCAATCCGAATATCACCGGGTGAAGTGCTACAACGGTAATCCGACCTTTCTGTGATCGTGTGTTTTACCCCCGATGTCCCCTGGTCCCATTACTAGAGGTGTGAACCCAACGGTGACGCTTCTAGGCGCCAACAAGCATTTCTGTCACCGTTGCCATTGAGGACCATGTGTGGTTCGAGGACCGGTGGATGGTCGCTTCCTGGTGTGATGAGTGATTGACAACATTATGTGGACTGATTCTTGGCTAAGTATTGCAAATGCAGGTTGCGGCTTAACTGGTGTTGGTGTAGGTGAAGGACAAGCGTGAAAGGTCGTCGCCGGTGAGGCCTCCAGGTGTGGAGAAGACAAGTAGGCTTCGTTCGAGGGACCCGGTGGCCAGCGGAGTCAAGTGCGGGCCACATGGTGGCATGAACAGCAAGATGAAGTCATGGACAATTTCTTGGTTGAGCCTCAAAACCAAGGTCGAGTCGGGACTACATGGGAGCCGAGTCATGAGTGGTGATTGGCAGAGGCTACTCCGAGTTTGAGGGGTTCCCAGTGGTTCACCAGAAAACCACTAGGTTCCTTGGTTGATCCATAAATCCAAGACCGAAGAACCGAAGATGGAGATGCAGCAGCTCCAGACCCGTCAGGTCGGTGGGTCTGATCGGTCCGGTGGGTACCGGTCTGACCGATGAAGAGCACCGGTCTGACCGGTGTGTGACGACACAGTCAGGAGACTTCGAAGTGGAGGACACACGTCGGGATCGCAAGGCTTGTGTCGAGGCTAAGCAGGTTGCGGTCGCCGGGCATCCGTCCGATGGAGCGATGACAAAGATTTCTGATTTCACCCTCAAGGGGAATGTACCCCTAATTAGCTAGTAAGGGTATTTTAGACTTTCGGTTGCCTCCTATATAACCCAAGAAGTGAGAGGATGGCAGCTATCTCTTGGAACCCTAGCTCATTTGGTTTTCCTATTTTCTCTTCCTATTTCCTTAGGATTTCTGTAGGACTAGCTTGAGAGCTTCATGGTGAGATCTTGTGAGAGGGTTGGATGATCGGGTGGCAAGCTAGACCTTGTATGAACCTGTTTGGTATGTATAGATGATTCGGCGTGGTTCCTTAAGTCTTGGTTGTGTTGTTCCCGTTTGTTCTTGGTGGTGATTTTCGGTGCCCTCTCTTGGTGGATTTCTTGGTGTGTTTTCGGGACCTTGCTCTTGGGGATTTGGTGGGGGATGTATGTGTGAACCCTTTGTGGTTCTTTTCCTTTTGATTCCTCTCCCAAATTCGTGAGTCAAGGGACTCGATTTGGGGTTTTCGGTGTTCTAGGGTTAGAGGAGTTCTTGGTGAGATTTCTTCGATTCCTCTTGATTCAACGAGTTTTGGTGGACCATAACTTGGCTGTGGAGTGCCCATGAGGTGCTCCTACTATCCCCAAAGTCTTGTTCGGATCCATGAAGCGAATTGGGAGATCGGGAGTTGGATTTGAAGGAGTTGACCCACGGGTTTCGTTCATCCCGAGCTGCCCAGGTTACACCGGTCTGACCAGTGCTCTTGACTGGTCTGACCGGTGTGAGCCCTTTGTGGGATTTGCCTCGGGTGAGTTGCTGAATCCGTGTGTCTTTGGGTTGTGTTGGTGCTGGTCAGTTCTTGGCTGTTTTGGATGTGTTTTGCTTGGGTTTGTGAAGTGCAGGTTGTGTTTTGGGGGTGTTTTGGTTCCACGGTCTAGAGAAGTCACTGAGGCTCTCTGGAACATTTGTTGTGCGGCTACTGCAGCCACCAGTCTGACCGGCGCAGGCCATCTGTACGACTGGTGTGGCATAGGCAGCAAGCCGTGCAAGTTTCCGCTGTGCGTCTTGGTGTGTTTTGGCTCGGAAGGTTGTTTGTTGGTTCATAGTATCAGTAGCAGTCCAGTGGCTACGTGGTCTTGACCAACTTGGGTAGTTGAGTCGGAGACGTGTGTTGGAAGTCGTGTTCATCTTGTTGGAGCCTCTATCACCTTCGAGAAGAATTTTTATCGGCTCCCATTCACTCCCCCCTCTTTGGTTCGTCGTGTTGGTCTTTCAGCCGTTTGTACCATCTTAGTGGTGAGGCTAAGGAACGTCAACACGGCTCATTACCGAGAGGGGGTACTTGTGTAAGGCTGGATGTACCGAGTGGGGCATACCAGATAGCCTTGTACCCAGGACTATAATATCTATCCCAAACTGAGGATCGATGGGAACCACTTGGTCGATGTCAGCTCTGTTGGGGCACCGCTCCGTGTGTTTAGGTCTACCTTGCAAGGTTTTGAATCTATCGATTGTCGGCCTCTCATCGTTATCCTAGACTGCTTAATCAACTGGCCATGATATCCCTTAATGATGGAACTATGTGAATTCTTCTGCGTGAATTAATTGTATTGTACAATTCTTAATTGCATTAGTTGCTCATTATAGTAAGGGTAAATCTACTAGAATCTGAGCTAAAATATTGAAAGTATGGATCCATGATCCTAGTTTCTTTTTGGCAAAACAAACCCACCAACCAAAAGCCTTACATGTCTAGAGGTAACTTTTGTCGGGTAAGTCTTGTTGAGTATTAGTATACTCAGCCTTTCTATAATCGTTGTTTTCAAATGAAGTCGTTTGGCCTGGTGAGATTCCACCCGGCTGGGAGTTGGAATAGATGGATGATGACGCCGAGTGATGGCATCACGGATGGCCTCCTGTGATGTCTTATCGTATCATTAGTATTTTTCCACTGCTTTAAAACTCAGAACCTTTTTCTTACCATGTCATGAACAATGGTTTGTAATAATGAACCCCTAAGGGTGAATTTGGAACTAATCTATGTAAGCACTCTGGAGTCTCCTTCGTGGGGGTTTTAATGCATACGTTCGATCCTCTTTGTGTTTCAAGTGATCTACCGGGCGTAAACCCGGCAATACTCAACGGGATGATTCTTTATTATCAATTAATGACCAAATGGAGCGGTTTAGGTGATAGTACGGAATTATCTCGGATGGGGTTGTCACAGTTGGTATCAGAGCATCAGTATGCACCGGAGTGATTAGATTAATACTAATCACATGATTTACAATAAAACTTGCCAAGATTGATTGGATTTTGAAAATCTGTTAGATCGTTAAGGAATGATCTAGATCGAGAGGTCCTAGAGGAAATTTTGGGTTCTTCAAGGTGGCATAAGAATCTATGGTTTATTTTGCTAACTTCCAGCACTTTACTTTATGTCAGACTTACTTTCTTGCACAACCAAACTAGATGAGGCCACGTGTTTTATACGTGTGCTGTGCCGCATCACAGGAATTGCGAGGGTTGATGGAGTGATCTATTCAATGGATCTCATCTTTTCGTCTGGTCGCTCACGTGTTTTATACGTGTGCTTTCCGTATGAAGTCATATGAAAGATGACATGCTCTATTCAAGATGTAACATGTCATTAGTTATGATGTCGCCACGTTTTGCCATACGTGTGCATTCTGCATGACAAATATGCAAGGCAAGGATACACTCCATTCAAACAGAGGGTGTCTGAGGTTGGACGTTGTCCATGCAGCAGCTTGACGCATGGATACCGTTGTCGGGGGGATTCGGAATCAAGCCTTTCGTATACCAAAATAAAAGAGTGTTTTTTGTTGTTCAAAGTTTGATGCGAAAGGCTCGGCGGCGAAACCCTAGGAGCTTTCCAAACCATTTTTATCTCTCAGAACCCGTCTTTCGACCATTACCTTTCGTCACCTGCGGAGCAGCCAGATAAACCCAGCAACCCAGGGTGTTACGGTCTCGGTCAGGCCACTTGGTTTTCCCCACGACAAAACCCCAGAGATGAATCTTACTCACCCAGCTAGTCTTAGCTTGGGTTTCGCTCAGGGGGTTTCGTCGTCTCTAACATCTAATGTTTTCAAGTTTGAATGTGACCCGTGTTTCAGGTGACGAGAGGTGCCAGGCGAAAGGGGAGTCTCCAAAAGATTGAAGGTCTTCTCCCGACAGGCGCACGTGATGACAACAAGAAAGGCGCCATGATTTGCGGCGTGACGTCATGAAGCACCAATTACGTGGAGACCTAATTGGAGACCTCCCAAAAATAGACTAGCATCTTCTGTCTCGATCCTTTTCATACGAGGGCATCCTCGGAATGTAAAAAGTCCGCTCGCGTCCCTATAAAAGGAGACAGACCGACACTTGTAAAGGGGATCGTCTTTTGGGAAATCTACTGTTGAGAAAAGAACGTTTGGTTGTCCTTTGTTTTGTGTTCTGGTTTTGGTTCTTGAGATTTAGTTACTGTTTATTGTTTGTGCTCGGTAGCTTCGGCTATCCCACAACAATTGGCGCCCATCGTTTGTGCTTGGCTCGAGTAATAAACCCAGAATGTCCACAAGGAATAAGAGAACTACTGCCAATTCTACCAAAGGGGTTTCGTCGTCCCTTGACGAAGACCTGAACCCCTCTACCTTACTCACCCAGGGAGAGGAGCTCCCAGAATCCGGCGCTGCACACGAAGTGGAGTTGGCCAAACTGCGTAGGGAGGCTGAAGAACTAGCTAGAACCAAGAAGAGGTTGCTAGCAATACAGCACGAAGCTGAGATCCAAAAACAAAAGGCAGATATTGCCAGCTTGAAGGAGGAGTTGCGTGCCTTAAAAGCAAAGCAATCCTTAAGTTTCAATCAACCCTCACCCGAGTACACTGTCCCCAATCAGTCCAACTTCAATGAGCGCACTGAGATTTTCACCTAGCCCCCTCCGCACACCACTTTCAGCCGTAACCCTTTCGTGAGCCTTTTTGAGTCAGTTCTGTCGCATCAGGACGTTCATACCATTCACACGAGGTCTTGGGATACCAAATCTCCCTTGTCTCAAGAGATTCAGATCACTCCATGGCCACAAACGTACAGGCCAGTCCCACTCCCCAGATTCTTGGGCCAATCCGACCCAAGACAATTCCTAATGAGCTACGAAGCCACTATCCTCTCAGCTGGCGGTGACGACTCTGTACTGGTGAAATCCTTCATCATCACTGCTGACGAGGTGGCAACGCAGTGGTACTTTCTACTAAGCCCGGGTGTAATTCAAGGATGGGACGATCTGAAGCAGCAGATTCTCTCCAACTTCCAGGGTTTCCGGCATCCGAACTTACAGAGAGCGACCTTTTCTCGTGTAAGTTGAAGGACAAGGAGCCTCTCCAAAACTATTTCAGGAGATTCGTTCATCTCAGAGACCAGGCACCGAATGTCTTCGACACCGTCGCCATTAATGCTGCAATCATGGGTTTGAGAGCCAGCCAGTTTCGCTCGCACCTCATGCGCGAAAGGCCCAGGACGATCCATCGTCTATACGAAGAGTTCGAGAAGTATTGTCGCTTAGACAATGACTTCAGGATGTGCATGGAAGAGCAATCTCAGCAAAAAAAGTCCGCAAAAGCTAACCAATCCAGTGAGAGGGAATGGTCCAATTCCAGAAATGCCTCGCACGCCAATCCTCGGAGCGTGTTCGGCCTGGACGGCGAAAACGCCTAGGAAAACCCCAATCCACAGGCTGACTCTCAGAGCCTAGTCCCTAACCCGCCTAGTCCACCACACTCGAATCAAGGGGGAGGCCGCAGAGGCGGAAGAGGCGGCGGTAGAGGCAGAGGTCGCGGCAGGGGCCGAGGCCACCATGAGAAAAGAAAATGGTACTGCATTTTCCATAAGGAAAACGATGACCATAGCTCGAATTACTGTCCAGACAAGAAAAGATTCGAGGCCATCCTCAAGGAGGAGGGAAAGGAAAAGGAGAGAGCTAGCACCGTAAACCATTCTGCTCCGGCGTGGCAAAACCCTAGCTTTGGGAGAAACTCTTTCGCTAATCCTTTTCAGCCACCTCAATTCCAGCCACCTCCTTCCACTTATCCCCAACCTCCACCCTGGCAATCACAAACTTTCCAAGCTCAGAATATTGAGCGCAGACCCATCGAGAAACACCCCATTGCTCCTCTGCCTCCTCTTTTCAAAGGCCCCTCAGCTCCGCCGGTGCCAGCCAAGCTTGAGGGTCAGAGCAATCCCTTGCCATTCGTCGAAACCATAATGCCAATTTCAGGGGGCTCCGCATTGGAGTTCGAAACCAAAAAGGAACGAAAGCACTACTTCCGCGAGGTGCAGAACATTTGTGTGGAGGGAAGAGTCGAAAAACAAGATGGTCTCACATCCCAATCACCTTCTCAGAGGAAGATGTAAGGTTACAAGGTTTCCCCCACAATGATGCTCTAGTGATAGAAGCGAACATAGCGAGTTGGACTCTGGGAAGCTTCTGGTGGACAATGGTTCGTCAGCTGACATTATCTTCGCCGATGCTTTCGACAAGATGGGGCTCAGCAAAGATCTGCTGCAACCCCCAGACACACCTTTGTATGGATTCGGAGGTTGCATCATCCATGCGCTGGGCAATGTGGTTCTCCTGGTGTCTTTCAGAACAGTCCAAAACGCCAGAACAGAATATTTATCCTTCGACGTCATGGAGATGTATTATCCCTACAATGGCATCTTGGGCAGAGGATTCCTCAACAAGCTTGAGGCAATCATTCACTAGGCTTACTTGTGCATGAAAATCCCAGCAACGCTAGGGATCATCACAATCTGGGGTCACCAAAACGATGGCCGCAATCTAGAGAGAGGCCGCACCCCAGGACAGCGAAATGTGCACGCCCTCGACCAAGCGGTCGAGAGCAATGAGACGGAAAAGCAGACGAAAGCAGACAGAGAGAAAGTTAACATGCAGCCAAACTGCGACACCAAAAGGTTCTTACTAGACGCAATGGTTTTGGATCAGATCGTCGTCATTGGCTCCGATCTTTCGGCTGAGGAGGAAGGAAACCTAGTTCAATTCCTCTAGAAAAACAAAGATGTGTTCACCTAGTCCGCCAAAGATCTCACAGGTGTGGATCGAAACTTCATCGAACACAAATTGAATATCGACCCTTCGGTCAAGTCACGAAAGCAGAAACTAAAAAAGATGTCCGACGACAAGGCAATAACTGTCAAGTCGGAAGTTCAGAGGCTGCTTGACGCCACTGTCATCCGCGAGGTCATGTACCCCAAGTGGCTGGCCAACACGGTGCCGGTCAAGAAAAAGAATGGCAAGTGGCGAATGTGTATCGATTTCACCGACCTCAACAAGGCTACGCCAAAAGACAACTATTCATTGCCACAAATGGATCAGGTTGTGGACTCTGCGGCCAACGTCGCGGTCATGTCCTGTTGGATTGCTTCTCTGGGTATCATCAGTGTTGGATGGCGAAGGAGGATGAGGAAAAAACCAGTTTCATCACACCCTTTGGAACCTTCTGCTTCGTACGAATGCCAGAGGGTTTGAAAAATACCGGCTCGACTTTCACCAGAATGACTGGGACAGTGTTTAAGCCGCAGATTGGCAGGAACATCCAGGCCTACGTCGATGACCTCATCGTCAAGAGCACCAACCGGGCTAGTCACGTGAGCGATTTGGCGGAAACTTTCGCCAACATGAGACGGGCTGGTTTGAAATTAAACCTAGAGAAGTGTGTGTTCAGGGTTATGAAAGGAAAAATTTTGGCATGCATCATCTCCGCCAAAAGGATCGAGGCCAACCCCGACAAGATAAGAGCAATCAGAGAAATAGAAGAGCCTAAGACAAAGAAGGACATTCAGAAATTGAATGGCCGGGTAGCAGCTTTAAACAGATTCATTTCAAGATCTGTTGAGCGAAGCCTCCTGTTTTTTAAAGCACTAAAGGGCAAGGGCATGATCGAGTGGGGCCCTGAGCAAAGCAAAGCCTTTGCCGAGCTCAAGGAGTACATCAAGAAGATGGCAATACTCTCGCCACCCTCACCATCGGAGCCACTTCTCTTATACATGGCCGCTTCAAAAGTGGCGGTCAGCGCTGCTCTGGTGCGAGAGGTAGAGGCTGAAAAAGGAAAGCTTCAATGTCCTGTCTATTTCGTCTCTGAAGCCTTGTCAGGCTCCAAACTACTATATTCTGAGCTGGAGAAAATTGCTTATGCGGTGGTCATGGCCACGCGAAAGCCCAGGCCCTATTTCGAGGCACACAAGGTCACTGTGCTCACGGATCAACCCTTAAATGATTTGTTCATCAACAAGGAGGCCTCATCTAGAATTGCCAAGTGGGCAACTGAGTTGTCCGAGCATACAATTGACTTTGGAAAGAGGTCGGCAATCAAGTCGCAGGTCTTAGCGGACTTCATTGTAGATTGGACCTCACCAAGCAGTGTTACTACTGACGAAGAATTGGTACCGGTTTGGGAGATCAGATGCGATGGAGCCTGGGGGTGCAAAGGTGCTGGCATCGCAGCCATCATCACCTCACCGACGGGTATCAAGCTAAGATACACCACAAGGCTAGACTACAAAGACCCATCTGATAGGTGCACCAATAACACTGCCGAGTACGAAGCTTTACTGCTGGGCCTTCGGAAGGTGAGAGCCCTAGGGGCCAGCTATTTCTTGGTCAAGTGTGACGCCAAGGTCATCAAGGACCATGTGGAAAAGGAAAGTGAGGCCAGAGAGCCAGAGCTAGTCAAGTATCTCGCGGAGGTGTGCAAAATGAAAAGGCATTTCCGGGGGTTCACCATCGAGCACCTGCTAAGAAAAAACAATGGCGAAGCCGACGAGCTCGCAAAGAAAGCTGCAAGGGGGGAGGCGATGCCTCCAGACGTATTCTTTGAGATCCTGACTGCCTAGTCCACAAGGCCGGACAAACAGCCGCTCAGCACAGTCAATGCAATTGCCAGCTTGGACTGGAGAGCTCCCATAATCGCTTTTCTTCGCGGACACTATGAGCCGGTTGAAACCCATGATCTCAAAAGGATGCAGGCTCGGGCCAAGGGTTACATCCTTAAGGACAACATTTTGTTCAAGTTGGGAGTATGTGCACCATTGTTAAAGTGCATTTCTCAGGACTAAGGCATCGAACTCATGAAGGAAATTCACGGAGGAATGTGTGGATCACACATAGCAGCGATAACCCTGGCCGGAAAAGCTTTTAGGCAAGGCTTCTATTGGCCAATGGCGATAAAAGATGCTGAGCACATCGTCAGGACTTGCAAAGCTTGCCAGTTCGCAGCAAAGCGTTAGCGAAGGCCTGGGGCTCCATCACAGCTCATCATGCCCACCTGGCCGTTACAACGCTGGGGAATGGATATCATTGGGCCGCTCCCAACAGCCCAGGGCAACTTCAAGTTCATCGTGGTCGCGATCGAATATTTCACCAAGTGGATTGAGGCGAGACCTCTGGCTACCATCACCTCAACCACCATCAGAAAATTCTTTTGGCAGCAAATCATCTGTAGATTTGGAGTGCCCAGAGAGCTCACTGTTGACAATGGGAAGCAATTCGATTGCCAGGATTTCAGGGAGTATTGTCGTTCAATCGGAACAAAGCTCTGTTTCGCATCTGTGTACCACCCTCGGTCCAACGGCACAATAGAAAGAGCCAATGGGCAAATCTTCTCAGCCATAAAGAAGTGTCTTTTCGAGCAGAAGAAAGGAAAATGGGTGGATGAGTTATCGAGGGTCATTTGGTCGCATAACACCACATAGTCAAGAACTACCAAGTTCACTCCGTTCAGACTGTTATACGGGGCCGAAGCAATGTGCCCTGAAGAGCTCACCAACGAAAGCGCCAGAGTTTTGGTGGGAAGCTCTCATGAGAACGAAGAAGTCAACAAGGACTTAGTGGAAATCAACAGGCTGGACGCAGTCCAGAACCTGCTGAAATACCAAGAAGAAACCAGGAGGTGGAGAGACAAGAAGGTATCCCTCAAAAACATTCAGTTGGGAGACTTCGTCTTGAAGAGAAAGAAGAATGCCGAGGCGGTAGGCAAGTTCCAGTTTGCTTGGGAAGGACCATACGTGGTGTCAAGCTCTGTTCGAGATGGGGCCTTTCGTCTCAAGGATGAGACGGGTACGGAGTTGCCACATTCGTGGAATGTGGACAACTTGTGCAAATTTTTCCCGTAGTTTGCTTCAGTAGGAGTCCGTCGCACGGAACTATAAGTGCGGAGGACTCAGCTAGTTTTACATTTTTCAGTCTTTACTTTCCTGCATTTTAAATTCAGTAACAAGGCGGGTACTCTTTTCCTCACATAGGGAGGACCCCATCATGTAGCGTGAGGTTTTTATCGAGGCCGTCTTGATGTAAAATTTCTTTTCCAACGAATGAAATAGTTCCTCCCTACGATTTGTTGTTTTTCATTTTCAATAGCATAATTTAAAGTGCTATCTTAAGATAGCCCATCCCAAAAGAGGATGAATTGAAGTGCTATCCTCGAATAGCCCACTCCGAAAGCGAGTGCATCAAAGTGCTACCCAAGGGTATCCCACCCACAAGTGGTTTAGTCAAAATGATTCACAAGAATCAATCCATCAAAGAGCTGCATTCACGGCAGCCCATCCGAAAAGGGCGTGCGAAAGCGATTCGGTCTCGAATCGAAGAATCCCGAACAAGGCACCACAATCATCGATTTTTTACAAAACCATCGTCGCAAGCGACACTTAGCGGCGCAACGAGAAACCTATTCTAAAGCCAAAATAGAGCGTACGTTATCAAAAAACAGCCCAAAAGATGTAAAATTTGAGAGGTGCACACAACTTCTAGTCCTGCAATGCGTTTCACACCTAGGCGTCGCATTGCAGGCTAGCTCGTCCATAACGAGAGATTGCAATCGTAAAGCAAACGACTTCATTTCATCACATCGTACAAATTAAACGATATTACACAAACTCGACGGGTACAAGTAAACACGAGTGGGCTCTAGCTCTCCCCGCTTCTAAAGGGGGGAAAACGTTTTCTTCCAAAAACTCTGAGTCGAAAGCGGCGAGAACTTTAGCTTAAAACATTCAAAAGTGTTGGTGCGGTCAAAAGTTTCAGGTAGCACCTCCAGCGCCACACCTTCGTACAGCATCTGTCAAAACGACATATAGAAACTTACACTTCGATCACCAAAAATTTAAATGGCCGCTATGCTAATTCCCTAAAGAGTTTGGGTTCATCCTAGAACTACGCGGCTGGATCAGGGGCGGAGTCACGGGGCAATCCTTCGTGATGAAGAGGAGCCAGAGCTTCGCCAGTCATAGGATCCACTAAGCCACCTTCGGCATTAGACGCTTCACGGACAGGGGCTCCGGGGATTCCTTGGTCAACAACATCATCGCTCATCTTCAGCGGCCAGTCTCGGTAGGGTCCGTAGGGCCCAAGGGTCGCGTCGGGTCCATGGGTCGCCCGATGCTCACGAAGCTCCAGGGCTTGTTTCGCCTGTCCAAAATAGAACTACGAGAAGGAAGAAAACATTAAACATTAGCGTAAAGATTGCTCAATAAATATGATCGTATTCAAAGCAAGCCGAAAGGTCTTACTTTCGCCAACCGGTCCACAGCCTTCTTCCGAGAATGCGCTCGCCCACTTTTAGCCCAAAAGTTGCGAAGAATGATCTTGTCAATCAGCTCAACTATCTTGCTTGGGGCTGGCATATCGTCGGGGGAAGGGAATTCGAAGCCTCGACTTCCGTAAGCTCTGAAATTGTCACAGCCCTATCACTCGAGAAGATGCAGCAGCATTTCAGAATAGGTCGCCGCTCCATAATCCTCGATTTTGCTCATAGTGTCGGGCAGAAGCTTCAGCTCGCTGTGCAACCACTCCACAAAGCTCGAGATGTTGTCAGTAATTTTGAAGTCCTGGGCTTCGGCACCAAAGCTCTCTAGTGCACGACGATACGCCGTCGCTAAATATGCCCCCCATTGATGACAATAAGCTTCGTTTTTCTCTAAGGTGTCTTCAAGCTCGCCTTTCACCCTTTTCAGTTCTGCAATGAGGTTGGCATTAGCTTCCAAAAGGATCTTTTGCGCATCATACTGAGTGACCATATCCTTCAATTCGGTGCGGCACTCCTCATAGCATATCAAGCACGATTCCAGTTCTTTCTTCAAAGCATCCATGGCATCTCGCAGCTTTGCGCGTTGGTCCGCCAGCTGACGAGACTCCTGTTTCAATTTCTCGTTCTCCTCCCTCAGGCGTCGGTTCTCGTCTTCCAAAAGTCTTTTTTCTTCAAGGGAGGTCTTGGCCTCCGCAGCCGCTCTCTCGAACCCTTTCTGGCAAGTGATGATGCCTTTCGAAAGAAAGGCTCGCATCGTCTTCATCAAGTCCTCCACACTCAAACCCTCTAGGGATTGCTCGAAATCTGCAAACAAAAAATAATCAGTAGACACATTATTCATTTAGACATCTTCGTTCAGTTCCAATAGCTGAAGCAGCAAGTCAAGACGCTATAAGTAAAACAGTCGGTGTGATATCGTACCGAGTTCCACCAACATAGGGTCAAGGCCTGTTCTGGGTGCCGAAGGGCCACCTTCAAGTTGCATTAATTCTTTTTGCTGGTCCTTGCTGCTCAAAGTGACCAAAGTCTTGGCCGCTAAAATCAACACAGAATCGAAAGATGTTAGTAGACGAAAAATATGTTCTCTAGGGAAGACACAAAAAATCATCTTCAAGTAAAAGTATCGCACCGGCGTCTTCAAGTTGGAAAACATTGGCTGTCATCACCGGCACCGGTGCGATTTCCTCGGCAGTTTTCGCAGCAGCCTCGTTAAGATCATCCGACACTGGCGGCGGCGAACGAGATGTGTGCGTTGCAGATTCCTCAATTACCGGAAGGTCCAAATCGATTGGATCCTGGGCCTTCAGACCCGAGCTTTTGCTCGGATCCATCGCAGTCTCCTCCGGGTCGCTTTGGGGCTGCAAAATAGGAATTTCTTGATCTCTGATCGCCAAAGTAGCATCGTCATCGATATAGCACAGATCCTCGGTTTTGTCCACGACGTCCACAAGGCCGGCCACGCGCTTCTTCGGGGCTGTGCTGGCCAATCTGCTCCTTCTAAATCATTTCAGCCACGCGCTTGCCCCTGGCATCGCGCGCCTCCAGTTCTTCAGGATCGGCCAGAGCTGCCGTCGGTGGTTCCTCAGCCATTTTCTGCGCAGTCCCCCTCGGAGGATAAGATGTACAAGGCTGAATCTGAGGCGTCGACAGAATGTCAATGTCTTCATCTATCTCCGCGACCGGATTGGCCCATGCCTTTTTCCCAGAGGGCTCATCATCGTCGGGACCTTTCTCCTTAATTGTAACGCGTCTTCCCCTTTCTGAGGCATCCACAAGCCTCTTCTTCGAAATCACCCTCTTCTCGAGGTCAGTGGCGGGGGAGGAGTCGTGAACTTTTTTCTTCTCTCTTTCGGCCGTAGACACTTTCGCTGCCTCAGTCTTGCGCCAAGCCAAGGTTTCGTTAACCTTCAATAACTTGGAAGATTTTTCTGCAAGCGGAGGAAGGGTAGCTTTGGCAGCATCCGCTTTCCGCTTGGCCAAGACATCTTGGGCTTTGGTGTTCTTCGCCACATTCTCCGATGTTATAGTTGTTTTACTTGACTTGCATTTCCGCGAGGTTTCGGCGGGCTTCGATCCAATGTTACCCGGTGGCTGCATCTTCTTGCCGGCTGTCGGGGGCACCGGTCGAGGGGAATAGGTGACACCCATCTCGTCAAAAACACAGTTAACCCGGCCCTGGTGTTTCAAAATCCCTTGGGTGCACTCCCACTCTTTGTGGGTGAAGTTGCCGATCATCTGGACAACTCTCTTTTCAACTTCGGCCATGACCTCTTTGTCAGTTTTATCCGCAGGCCGTTTAACATTGAATATGGGGCTTTGCACATCATGATCCAGCCTGGGCAGCCATTGCAATTTAAATGCCCGTGATCCCCATCGGGGCTGGCACGGCCAAATGTCGGCAGCCACAAACTCCTCGAGGGCGTCCCGCGTAGTAATCACGCGAGTCGCCTAGTAAAATGCACTTGTGCTGGCTGATGTGCGGATTGCCTTCGTCAGTTCCGGCGACAGCTCGACCTCCAAATCAACCATACGACTTGCCAAGTCATACGATGTCACCTCCTCTTGCTTCGAGTTTCGCCCCACCACTGCAATAGGGGCATAAAACCAATAGGAGGTCCATCAGTTAGCCCACTTATTCTTGTATGCTGGGGCTAATTCATCGGAGCTTGATTTTTACCAGGACGCCGCGTCTGAAAGGTACAACAGCCATACTGAGCCTCTTTCTCTTCGTCATCGACTGTTATAATCTTCCTCGCCCAGTGGATCTCGAAATGGCGAACGGAAGTCTCCACGTCGTTATCACCGGCAAAGGTCCGACAGGCCCACAGAAATTTCAGCACTTGCGGAATGGAATTGGGCGTCAGCTGATGGATCTGAACGTTGTAAGCTGCCAAGATATCAGCAAACCTCTTGGAGACTAGCAGACGAAGCCCCACAGTAAAGAAATCCCGAAAGACCACACTCTCATTTTTCTGAGGTTTCGGCGTGGTCTCTTTCCCATGTAACCGACAAATTCCGGGCTCGAAGCAACCTTCTAGTCGCAGAGCATCTAGGTCCGCTTGTGTCATCAAAGATCAGCCAATAAAACAGGTCCGGGCCTTCACTAGGTCTCGGAGGTCAGGTTTCACCCCAGCTAGGTTTTCTCCGGACCCTTCCGCAGCTTCTTCAATGGCTGCATCAGCATCCTCTCCTATTTCGCCCTCCTCCACGTCGGCATCACGTTTTCCAGCATCTGTGTCGCTCAGCATTATTTCAACATAACTCCCACCACCAGAACTTTTACTTTCATCGCTACTAGAGGTGGATGAAGTACTGCCACTCTCGCAAGAGCTAGCAGACCAATCTAGGCCAGAGATCTTACCAGACTCCGAGCTGGATGATGAAGTGGAAGACGTCATGATGGCCTCCGTAGCTTCCGGTGGCGCTGCATGTTCCCCATGGTTTGATGACGACCCTTCGTCCTCCATGACCATATCAGGGTGCCTGACGCGAGCCGTATAAAAATCATAAAAACCCGGAATCAAGCGTGTAGCTCCAGAAACTAAAAAATGAAAACATGCACTCAGGCCAGGGAGAAAACTAACCTCTCGAGTCGACCGAGGCTTCCGCTGGAGCGACTCACGGGAGGCGAAGGCAAGAGGGACAATCGAAAAAATTAAATGAGTGAAGAGGGGGTGAAAGTGGCAGCAGGTTCACAACGGTGTCGGCCCCGTCTATTTATAGGGGGTGAAATGCAACGGTCAAAATTTTTGAACCCAACGGTAAAAATCGAGGGCATTTAGGTAATTCAAGCGAGACTCTCGGGAACCGACACCAGGGGAGACGTTTTCTTCCGCCTCGATCCTCAATCCCCGGATTTCGCTGGCTCAGGTTTGCATCGAGGCAAGCACCTCGCCATCGAGGGGCTTCTGTTGGGGGGATTCAGAATCAAGCCTTTCGTATACCAAAATAAAAGAGTGTTTTCTGTTGTTCAAAGTTTGATGCGAAAGGCTCGGCGGCGAAACCCTAGGAGCTTTCAAAACCATTTTCATCTCTCAGAACCCGTCTTTCGACCATTACCTTTCGTCACCTGCGGAGTAGCCAAAAAACCCAGCAACCCAGGGTGTTAGGGTCTCGGTCAGGCCACTTGGTTTTCCCCACGATGAAACCCTAGAGATGAATCTTACTCACCCATCTAGTCTTAGCCTGGGTTTCACTCAGGGGGTTTCGTCGTCTCTAACATCTAATGTTTTCAAGTTTGAATGTGACCCGTGTTTCAGGTGACGAGAGGTGCCAGGCGAAAGGGGAGTCTCCAAAAGATTGAAGGTCTTCTCCCGACAGACACACGTGATGACAACAAGAAAGGTGCCGCGATTTGCGGCGTGACGTCATGAAGCGCCAATTACGTGGAGACCTAATTGGAGACCTCCCAAAAATAGCCTAGCATCTTCTGTCTCGATTCTTTTCATACGAGGGCATCCTCGGAATGTAAAAAGTCCGCTCGCCTCCCTATAAAAGGAGACGGACCGGCACTTGTAAAGGGGATCGTCTTTTGGGAAATCTACTATTGAGAAAAGAACTTTTGGTTGTCTTTTGTTATGTGTTCTGGTTTTGGTTCTTGAGCTTTAGTTACTCTTCATTGTTTGCGCTCGGTATCCCACACCAACCTTTTCTATAGTGAATGATAATGTATGTGGACTCTTTCGTGTCATGCTGGCATGGAAGGTTCTTTTCTGCCGGTGCACTAACAACATTTCGTAAGTTGTTAAGTGAGAATCGAGTAGCTCCGACTAGTTATTATAAGAAGAGCCAATTATAGGCCTTGCCACCGGCATTAACTTCGAGTTTTGGCTTAATTGCCTTGCGAGGACGCATAGGACGCCTTGCATCATATTAAAAATCATGACAACTTAAAACTGAACCCTACACCTGTTTTGTGTGGTCCCTAAGTGAAGTTTGCTAGGTGTGTTCTCTTTCATAGTCCCTCCTGTCTAGATGTGTTGCTGTCCAAAATTTTCAGTGTGGCGGTTTGCTTGAATTTTTGCCCCCTGTTCTAGAAAGATTTGGACTAGGTGATCTTTAGCAAAGTTGCTCCTTATCTGATTGAGTTTTTTCTCGCAAAAATTCATGGTCATAGCTTCTTTAGATCTCAAGTTATGCCCAAATTAGCAAAGTTGTGCTGTTTTTATTCCAAGAACTCCCTCTCAACTTTGTTTAAATTGACTCCTTCCAAATCTGTTTAGATCAACCTTTGAATACCAAAAAGGTTCCTCAAAATCTTGCTGAGTTGCTACCAAGAATTTGAAATTTTTGGGGTCTTAGGTTTGGAGTTATGAATTTTTGATTCACGACCTCCAAACTTATGCCATGATTTTATGCGCACTCGTTTCGAGTTCCGGTATACCATTGCACCTTGTGCTAATGGCTACCCAAATTTTACCCATATAAGGATCAAACTTATCCTATTTGCCCACGAAATCTTGTTGAGAGTTTGAACCTATAAATGTGGTCTTTGCATGCGATTCTCTTTTATCGTTATGAGAATCTATCCTTGTGCACGTGCTTGCATCTAGTTCTGACATTTGTCACTTATTCCAGATGTTCGCCTCTGGATCCATGACCGTTGCAGCTGTGGACTCACTTGAATTGCCTCGAGGAGGGTGGGTTTCCTGCACTTTTGTGGGACACCCTAAAGGACTTCGGGTACACCGCGTATCCAGAGTACTCGTCACGTGAGCTCATGACCACAGGCCAACTCCTTCTTTGGGAAGTGAAGGTGAAGATCCCCGTGTGCCTGACACATCCTACTCGGGAAGAGTGGGAGGTTAAGGCACAAGGGTTGAACTTGGCTGACACCATGCAAAAGGCTGCTTTGGAAGCACTGACAACTTTTTGTGAGAAGCATGCGGATTTGGTAGCTAGCACTGCAGCTAAGGTGATTCCTTTGCCTGAGCAGCATTCCAGACATGGGATCGAGCATGAAGCTTTTCCCACCGCATAGGGAAATCCTCACCTTAGCCCTGAACTTGTCACCTCAGTTCATTTCTCCAAAGCTATGTATGACACATATCAAGTGATGGTGGGAGAAAGCATATTCTATAGAAACCAAGTTTATAGACAACAAGTTAATGGTGCAGAAGCTATCACCCAAGAGTTGAAGGAAGCTAGAGCGATGATAGCCCATCTCAAGAATAGAAGACGCAAAGATAAAGCAAAAATATGAGAATTAAGTGATGTCATTCATGAGCAGAATTTCATGTTGCAGCATAATGATCAATATATGCTTGAACTAGAGAATCAACTAGAAGTTGTAGCAGCTCCACCTCCTGAATCTACCATTCCTGAACCAGAAGAGGAAAAAGATCCTGAGGAGATCCAAGGAGAATTGGGAGTGGAGTCTGGACCTGCTTCACCTTGAGTGAACCAAGGCTAGATTGTTATCTAGTTGATGTTGGTTATGCTTTCAATAAAGTAATGAGTGTATGAGTGTTGTTGTAGGATGGATCATGTAATGATGTTGGTTATGATCAACTTTGGACCTTGTGTTGAATATCAAGTTGTGTGAAATGTTGTGGAGATCATGCTCACCAAATTTTATCAAGTTTGCGTATACGTACCGAGAGTTATGGCAATTTTAGTGCACCTCGGCGTCCTATGAAAACAGCTAGGAAGAACCTCGGTTACGGAATTTTTCGGGCATGAAAATGTTGGAAATTGACTCGGAGTTGAATACCAACAATGGGGCTTATGAAATTCTACATCCACTGACCAAAAATGAGAATTTTTTGGTGTATAAGCAAGGATATATGAATTTTATGCTTATGACCATCGTGTTGTCCGATTCCCAACGGTTTTGATGCGTCGGGTAGTAGTGATCTACCGCTGCCATCGCTCATGACGCTGGTGGAGACTTTCATGGCCGCCCAAACTGAAGTGTTGCGCCAGATCCTGCAGACGCAATAGAAGATAGCCCAACAGATGCAACAGAGACCTCCAATGAGAGCTAATCACGATGGGCCACAGATGGTTACCACCTACGCCTAGTTTATTGGGATGAAGCCCCCAACTTTCACCAAAGCAGAAGAGCCCCTTGATGCTGACGCATAGGTCAGAGCCATTGAGGCTAAATTTTCTGCCTTTGTCTTACCTTGTTCTGAGGAGCGCAAGGCTAGCTTTGCAACCTTGCAGCTTTGTGGATAAGCTTTAATGTGGTGGGAGCATTTTAAGTCCATGCAACCTGCTGGACATGAAGTCACTTGGACAGAATTCAAGAAAGCTTTCAAAGACCACCACATCCCAAAAGGAGTCATGGTTAGAAAGATGAAAGAGTTGCTTGCTCTTAAGCAAGGAGATGACACCGTGTATCAATATGCACAGAAGTTTAACAACCTCTGCCAATATGGAGAACATCACATGGACACCGATGCCAAAAAGATGGAACGTTTCCCTGATGGTCTTAAGAGTGAATTGTATGAAAGGCTAAACCTACTTGAGCCCAACAATTATCATGAGTTGGTGAACAAAGCTATCTCTCAAGAGGATTCCATGATGAAGGTACAGAAGGAGAAGAAGAGACAAAACGAGTTTGTTTCTAGAGATGGATCAGGCAAGAAATTTCACTTCGTCAAGAAGAATGTGCATGGATCTTCCCAATCATCCGCATCAGGCCACTGGAGAGTGACTCCGTCCCAGCATAAGCCTTCTGAAAATTTTCAGTACCATCAGGCTCAGCAACAAGTCTCCAAGCCAAAGGAACTTCCACCCTACATTTGCTACAATTGTAGGCAACTAGGGCATTATGCCAACGAATGCCCAAACCCTAGGAAGAACAAGCCCGAGCAGCAAAATAAAAACCCCGGAGTAGCTAAGGGAAACCGTGACAAGAAGCCCACAATTCAAGTGAAGCAAGGCCAACTTAACTTCACGGGTAACGTTTCTATCCAACAACATTCCTCCTTACTGTGGACTTTTGATGATGGAACTTTACTCCATACTCACATTCTAGTTGCTTTTCAAGAATTGATTTCGGAAATCTTGGTGAACAAATTTAGCAAATATTTGTTTACTATCCTTCCCTTTCTTCATAGAAATCTCTGTTGGTAATCACCTTTCTCAACTTGGTCTTTTCCACCTAATCTCAAAACTCTCTTAGAATCAAATCAATCAACCGACTAGGTTGAAGGAGCAGGATCAAAGATTTTCCGAGCAATTGTTGACGGTTAATAGTTGTATCAAAGTTCGTTTGTGACTTGCAAGCGGACAAGTCTCCCGTCGTAGTCAAGGGACCCTTCTTCCCTCGAGTGGTGAACCCAAGGTATCGAATCCGTGGAACAATGTGCAACGCAAGGAATCAATCTAGTAAAGCAAGGTAAGCTATCTTATGAAGACAAGTTGCATCTAATCTACTAACTCATAAAGAAAACGAATCTAATCTAATCTACTAAAGAGGTAGCAAGAGAAAGCAAGAGATAACCAATCTAGAGAATCTAGATCATGCTTATGTTGTAGCTCCAAACAAGATAGATGAAGATAGAAAAGCGAATCTCATTAAAAGCATCTTTAAATCGTGGCCTTCCCATCCGACTCCGAAAACATCCGCCTTTCGAGACCCCCGTTCTGTCACAACGTATCCCTATTCATGCGGGGAGCTTAGGGCGAGTTCGATAGAACAAGTTGAAATCACTTGGCCGGTCCGGTATGCACCTCTAGCCACCGCGGCTACAAGAGAACCCTATGTAATCTAGCTATAGACTAGATCGTAGAAGAAGCAAAACCAAGAAGAAAACAAAATCATCGAGAAGGCACTTAATCGCTAGAAATCGGATTCACTTACAAACTTCACCATGAATGATTACATGAACAAGATCACCACCGGGGCCCTCTCTCGATCTTGATCCTCGCTCCGGAGCTCCGACGTGGTCTTCCATGCAAGGTTCCCACGTCGGCCGGGGAAACCCTAGACAACTAGCACGACCCTCATCTTCAAGTTGGTGTCCCTCAAGCTTCTCTACTCCTCGGCGGCCGAAGACGAAATCTTTTTTGCGTGGCTCTCGGTCGGGGGACTATAAATAGCCCGATTGGCGGCTAGGGCAAAGGACGACGGGTTTGGGCCCAAAATGGCACGGGCCCATTTAGGCCCGGCCCCGTGGGCTCCTTTGCCCGAGGTCGGTTCCCTTGCTTCCGGATGTTTCCCCCTTCGCATGTAGGTCCATGTCGTCGGTTTCTCTCCGAATTGGACTCAACTCCTTGTCTTGCAAGATTCGAAGCACTTTTCCGGTCGGAGTCCCCGGAGTCCGTCGTCTTCTCGGATCAAGTCCCCCGCTTCTTGGAGTTAAGTTTGCTTCATTGCATGACTTGTTCGGGGCTTCAAGGTCTTGTCATGAGGTGCTTGATGAACTTATCCCGAAAGTCTTGTATTCAACACTAAAACCCCGCATAAACATTAAACTCCAAAAACGACATGCACACGTGAACTTGTTATACCACGGGGGTTAGTACCAATGGATAAGGTATAAAACTCATGCCAACACCGAAGGTAAACTCATGGCTAGGTTGACGGATTTTCACCGTCAACATCTCCCCCATGCTTAAACCTTGCTCGTCCTCGAGTAAGCCTTCGATGGATATCATCATTGCCAAACAATGTTTAAACCTTGCACTTGATCATACATGAAAAAAAACATAATTCTCTCAAAAGTTTAATTCGTTAAAGTTCCATAATGTACTAGCCTTCACCTCTACGGAGGGTAGATTCTTATTAAGCTTATCCCACAAGTATTAACATGCTCACAAAGTTTTAAATAGATCTCAGAATTTTTGAAATGAAGAACGAGATAAGAAAAGCTAAACCAAATTCACAAATTTAAATCATCTCGTGTATTGCTCATAAACTCTCATCTCACTTGTCTCTCAAGCCTATATATTCTACTCCTTTCCCTCTCATATATATGTGGTAGGCTTTATATGGAGCTTTGGGAAAGTTTAGTCCTAACAAGATTTTATAAATGAGATGTTGTCAAAACAAGACAAGCTTCTCATGGTCTTACCGAGACTCGTCAAAAAGGTCATTGGAAAATAATGTTAAATCAAGGAGGGGAAAGAGAAAAATACACACACTTTAGATGAGTGGACATGTGCAAATGGCAAAGAGTGATCCCGAGGCACAAAAGAAGTCCTCGTTATCGGATTGCACATGGTTGGAAAATGAGAATGGATCTTTTTATCTTGAAGCCTTGAATGCACTCTTAGAGAACCGGGGAGTTCACTTTACGCACAAATATATTTTTTTCTCTTTCTCTTTCTCATATTTCTCATTCTTTTCTTTCTTTCATTCATTTATATTTTTTTTTCTCATCATATATTCAGTCCATGACTTTCACAACGAAGTTTTGATTTTTTATACCTTGAAAGCCATGAATATCACTGGATTTTTTTTTCTTTTTCTTTCATCATTATATATTTTTTAAAATACTCCCTTTTGAACTCTAAAACTGCACCGTACCTACCTCCTCCCCCATGCTTAGACGTTGCTCGTCCTCGAGCAAAGAGGCGAAAAATAAGGTAGGTACGGAGATATTTTTCCTTAGAGAGATACTTGAAATCTTCAACGTTGGCACCGTCTTGCGATCTTCCTTGAATTGATGATCCATTCTCAATGATAGGTTGTGGTCAAGGAGGTAGTTACAAAAAGATGATATTTGGTTTAAGGGTGGATATCCGGCGAAGTTTGTGAGATCACCGATGCGGGGATACACAATGCACGGATAAAAGGCTAGCAAAAAGATAGATACGCAAAAATGGAATGACCAGCTTCTTAGTTTCGGGCCAGAGAAATCATGGCCTGCAATAACTCACTCAAAAATAAATCTTGTACACTAAGGTTTATGCACTCAAATATATATAAAGCTCTGGATAGGTTGAGCAACACACAAGTGATATTTGTGACAAGGTTAGCAATATTCTTGAGCATAAAAGACATCTTTAATCTATTCATAACTTGAGAGCACATAAAACACTATGGGTCTTTATTTTAATCATAACCTCCACTGAAGATTGAGCTAGCATTTAGATAATTTCAGATTTGTATTTTTAAGAGAGCACTAGGTTAAACATGCATAAATCAATTACAAAGATAAACAAAGCGGCAATTATAATCATATATCATCATGGCACAAACTTTGTAACTTTACCAAAGGTAAAAACTTGGTGGTGACATTATTCATGATGAAAATAAAAACTAAGATACACGCTGAAAATTAAACTAAAAACTGAAAACTAAATCAAAGCTGAAAATACTACGCAAACATAGACACATCCAAGCTGAAAATTAAAGAAAAGGGGGTAAAGGAAAGATAGCTAAAGCTCCTCCTCTCTCTAATCTTCCGCCGGTGGTTGATATTGATAGTCTTGGTTGTTGTACCCTTACTCATAATGCACCACTCCTCATATGAATTGTCCGACGGTGCTAGGTGAAGGTGTCCAAGCACATAAGCGACGTTTGCATTTCCTTCACCCATTTGGTTTGCATTGGTTTGGATGGCTGCAATAATTTGCATGTTCCTTGCAGCGTATCCTCCAATGGTGGCCACATTTTGTTGTGGTTGAGGAAGGTGTGCATAGGGCTCCGCAAAGGCTACGTTGGGCACCGCAAAAAATGGTGGGGGTATGGCTGCACCACTCCCCCATGCTTGCATTGGTACACCACCGTAGTAATTTGGCGATGCCGGAATTTCTCCGAATGGTGGAACATAATTTTGTTGTGCACCTCCTTCTTGGGCCATAGAAGATCCTTCTCCTATAATTCTTTTATTATTTTTTTCTTCGCCGGCACAAGAAGTCCTTCCTCTAACCGATCTTCTTCCCCTTAAGAAAAGTCTTAATCTTCAATCCGGAAGGGGCAAATTCACCTAGGCCACTTGGAAGCCTCCTCTCTCATCTTCACTCTTATATTTTCCTTTCTTCGTATATTCCTAGGGAAGTCCCGGGTAGGAGATGATTCGGGTTCCTTGTAATAACCGGTTTTAAATAGATAGCCAATATGGAGAGGTAACAACCCGATCTCCCGAATCCGATGTTGCTCACAACACCACCGGTTGATCATAGGTGAGTAGGGTTGATTGGCTGCGAGTAAATCCAATTCAACTCCGTGTTGGTTATCTATGTCTCTCTTATTCTCCCAAAAATCCACTTGCACAAAAGTGACACACTTGGATGATGGGGTTCCGGATAGTATTTCTTCGTTGATGGTCTCTTCCCGTGATCATACTCCAAAAGCCTTCCCATGTGCCTTCATGCACATACTTGTTCCGGAGTTCCCTTTTGAAAGTAGGAGACACTCGCCCATGGGTCTACGATACTAGACATGCAATCGTTTCGAACATGAAAACCAATCTGATCTATCGGGGATTGTGTTGAATGGATCCAAGGAAGCATTGGAGCCCTACTCCCTTTATGGCATGGTTGCTAGCCTTAAGCATTAAAGTATTTTCAACACAAGATGATAGATAGATAATCCAACAAAGTGTGATTACATCTCAAGATCGATTGCAACCCATGGATGAAAGGAGATTACCCCATCAAAGTGCTAGAAATAGCATCGTTGATCAAGGTTACCCTTCCGACGGTGTCTTCCTTCTTCTCCACTCGTGGGCTCCCTCCAACGGAATGAGAAACTCAAGCACTCCTTCATCAAGGGTATGCGCCATGGTCATGAAAATTTCCTAGGCGAATTCCTTGTGGGTGTTTGCCGACACTCCGTTAGAGAATTACACCGGTGTCCCGTGTGAAACCCAATATGTGGAGAGCTTGGTCGTCGATGTCGACGTTTGCTACAAGCCTCTACTTAAGGTGAGCGAGCTTCTTCTCCTCCTCCGTCATGATGACATACCCCTCGGAATCTCGCGGAGCGTATGGAGGTGGAGCGGATGATCGTGTCACGTGGCGAGGTTGGACGAGCGGCTCCTCCATATGTTATTGAAGTTTGGTAAACCTAATAAACGAGTTTTGTGTGGCCCTCATGCCACCGAGGAGAAGAGTGTGGTTCCTCCTCGGCGGTGCCGTGTCCTCCTCCATACTCCAAGGAAACTCGGAAACCGAGGTGCCTCCTCGAAGAGGTTGTCGATGATGGCTTAGACGACGATGATCCCTTCTTCTTCGGTGAAAAGGCTTGTAGTTTTCTTCCATGATTGCAGCGCTCTCCCTCACAAATATATATACGGGGTTTTCACCGGTAACAAGGTACACAAATATTATTTTGGAGTCCGGACTTTGAGTGGATTAAGGATGTGATTTGTTGCATGAAACAAACGCGGTGGATGGCTAAGTCTAAGGTGATTCCGGCCTACAAACTAGAGCACACGAACAAAGAGTTGGATGAAAGACTACCTCTCTCCTCCTCTTGGCTCGGTTCTTCTCTAGTGCATGTTGCTTCGTGATCGCGTACACCTTCCAAACGTTTCCGTCCACTCCTTCGCTTGCATTATTGCTCCTTCCACTTGATGTTTTCGCTTTGACTCACTTCCATACTCCCTTGCCTCACATGCATCCATGATATTCCTACAAAACAAAGCCTTGGCTGCCCCCCATGCTTGTACTTTGCATGTGGTTTAAATATGTTGGAGGGGCATCCCGTGATGTACCATGGTGCATGCATGGTTAGGTTAACTAGATTGCCTCCCTTTAAGGCTAAGCACTCCTCTAATTTCGAAATTTAAAAATATTTTTCAGAGCCATGCAAGAGCTCGAACATAATTTTAGAGAAGTTTTTAAACCATTAAAAACAAATGCAAGTCGAAAATATTTTTTTATTACGTCGATTTCGGTCTCACCGGTATAGTTTGCCTTCATTGGTTGAGAGCAAGCTTTTCCCGGCTTGATCATGGGGGCATAGGTTTAGGTCCTAATTTCGATTAGATGAGAGAGATTTTGAATGAAATAAAATTAAGTGAGGCTTAGAAAAATTCTAATGTTAGAGAAACCAAGGATATGAATTTTTGAACCAACCAAAAATCAAGTTTCTAGGTTCACGCGAGCCCTACCACATGCTGAAATTTAAATAACAACTAGATACAAGTCGTGGCTTTACTCGAGTGTTTTTAGCATGAAAAACAAGTCAACCTCAGCACCATAATGAGGGTGAAAGGTTGATTAAGGTTCTGAAATTTTTTTTTTGGTTTAGGTTAAGGTTTCTCGAAAAGAAGCAAACAATCACATAGGATGGTTCATGTAAAGGGTTTATGATCAAGCAACATGTTCAACCAAGAATTATGTCTCTAATATTGTTCAACCATTCTAAGTCTAAGGTTTTGCGTAGTAAAATTCAGAACTGAATTAAAAGGACTCGAAAAACCTGGAATCGGGTTGTCCTCCCGGTAGCTTATTCTTGACTCGACGAAACGGGTTGCCTCCCGCCTAGCGCTTCGTTTATAGTCCATGGCTAGACTTCTTCACTTGATTACTCCGGATCAACGCTCTTTGCGGGCGTTGCAATCTTGGGTACCCACTTTGGCTTAGTCAATTTTTTTTTGGTCTTCACGGTGGCTTTGTCCTTTGGTCTTGACGGATGCAACATCTTCCTTGTGGCTCGGCATCTCGAACTCCGGTCTTCGGTTGTGATCTTCATGGTCTTCTTAGTGTGATCCTCCATCTCTCCCGAATGAGTTTGAGTAGCCTTTCGCCGTCTTGGGACCTTGGAGTTGTCTCCGAAATTCTTCTTTGTTACCCATCGGGCGCCGGCAAGTTGTCCCACTTGCGTCTCTAGCATCTTCATCATGATGAACACTTCACATGTGGATCTTGCCTTGGCGGCCTTTAGGTGTTGAGCTTCTTTCTCCATCTCCATCTTCTCCATCCTTCTCTTGATCTTGAACGGCCTTCGGCGTCTTGACTTGGAGGTGGTGATTCCCTTGGAGATTTCGACGGTCCTTCGACTTCTAGGGTTTCCACCCCTTTAGCTTGTGTTGCACGTCACCTTTGCCTGTAAAGTTTTCCTGGATCATCCACAAAAAAAAGTTTGGGTTTCTTGGAGAGGTAGCCAACCATCTCCGGTTAGGGTTAGTAATAAAACAAAAATCTAAACATAAAAACTAGGGTTAATCAAAACTAGATTAGATTGATTTTTTTCTTTTTGAGGATGATCAAACATAAGAGATGCAAAAGAAAAATCAAAAGAAAAACTGAAAGATAAGCGATACTAGATCGGATCTTGATTGCTTGTTCCCCGGCAACGGCGCCAGAAAAAGGGGCTTGTTGACGGTTAATAGTTGTATCAAAGTTCGTTTGTGACTTGCAAGCGGACAAGTCTCCCGTCGTAGTCAAGGGACCCTTCTTCCCTCGAGTGGTGAACCCAAGGTATCGAATCCGTGGAACAATGTGCAACGCAAGGAATCAATCTAGTAAAGCAAGGTAAGCTATCTTATGAAGACAAGTTGCATCTAATCTACTAACTCATAAAGAAAACGAATCTAATCTAATCTACTAAAGAGGTAGCAAGAGAAAGCAAGAGATAACCAATCTAGAGAATCTAGATCATGCTTATGTTGTAGCTCCAAACAAGATAGATGAAGATAGAAAAGCGAATCTCATTAAAAGCATCTTTAAATCGTGGCCTTCCCATCCGACTCCGAAAACATCCGCCTTTCGAGACCCCCGTTCGTCACAACGTATCCCTATTCATGCGGGGAGCTTAGGGCGAGTTCGATAGAACAAGTTGAAATCACTTGGCCGGTCCGTATGCACCTCTAGCCACCGCGGCTACAAGAGCACCCTATGTAATCTAGCTATAGACTAGATCGTAGAAGAAGCAAAACCAAGAAGAAATCAAAATCATCGAGAAGGCACTTAATCGCTAGAAATCGGATTCACTTACAAACTTCACCATGAATGATTACATGAACAAGATCACCACCGGGGCCCTCCCTCGATCTTGATCCTCGCTCCGAGCTCCGACGTGGTCTTCCATGCAAGGTTCCCACGTCGGCCGGGGAAACCCTAGACAACTAGCACGACCCTCATCTTCAAGTTGGTGTCCCTCAAGCTTCTCTCGCTCCTCGGCGGCCGAAGACGAAATCTTTTTTGCGTGGCTCTCGGTCGGGGGACTATAAATAGCCCGATTGGCGGCTAGGGCAAAGGACGACGGGTTTGGGCCCAAAATGGGCACGGGCCGACCGGACCGGGGGCCGGCCGGCCGGGCCCATTTAGGCCCGGCCCGTGGGCTCCTTTGCCCGAGGTCGGTTCCCTTGCTTCCCGGATGTTTCCCCCTTCGCATGTAGGTCCATGTCGTCGGTTTCTCTCCGAATTGGACTCAACTCCTTGTCTTGCAAGATTCGAAGACTTTTCACGGTCGGGTCCCCGGAGTCCGTCGTCTTCTCGGATCAAGTCCCCGGCTTCTTGGAGTTAAGTTTGCTTCATTGCATGACTTGTTCGGGGCTTCAAGGTCTTGTCATGAGGTGCTTGATGAACTTATCCCGAAAGTCTTGTATTCAACACTAAAACCCCCGCATAAACATTAAACTCCAAAAACGACATGCACACGTGAACTTGTTATACCACGGGGGTTAGTACCAATGGATAAGGTATAAAACTCATGTCAACACCGAAGGTAAACTCATGGCTAGGTTGACGGATTTTCACCGTCAACAGCAATCACGATCAATTTTTCGGACCGTTAGACCCCATTCTTTTCAGTGCCATAATGGTACGACACCGTAGCTCACCCTGCCATCTCTTTTTCCACGGCCACGATCACGTCACCGAGGCCTCATGGGCCAACCATTATTGAGCCCCATGTTGCCACCGCCGGATCGCTTCTCTAGTCCCTACCTCAGTCGGTTGGGATGACCATTGCGTTTCCGTTGAGGTATAAAAGGGAAGCCCTCCCGCGGCTTTCGAGTTCGACAGTGTCGCCGCTCTTGTTTTTCCTTCCAGCTAGTTTTGTCCAACCCGCCACCAACCCATCTTTATCGTCTGCTCCGCTCCTCGCCGAGCAAGTTGTCCCTCTGTCTCATCGGCAACCTCCAGAAGAAGCTCGGAAGAAGACCGAGAGAAGAACCCAGCCTGCATCGCCGACCATGCCTCAGTTCTTGGAGATGTTCGAGTCCCTCCGCTGGACGCTTGTAGGGATGTATCTCTACATCGCCGACGGAATATGACTGCTTTTAGTTTTTCATGTGCACATCCATCGCCTGCTTCATCATGAACTGTGTTGAGGTAGTGAGATGAGCGCCATGTATCTTTTGCCCTATCTGAATTCTCGCTGCCGAGAAGTGTAAGCGAGTATATCTTCCACCTTTGTAACCTTTGCCTCATTGGAAGAATTTGCTCTAATCTTGTTGTCGAATCTTGGGACGATATTCTGTTTAAGGGGGTAGGCTGTGACGCCCCAGATTTTCATCCGGGTCTTTAACCCTAATGATCTAGTCAAAGGGTTGACTTTGGTCAAACGATGGTCAATCTGGGTCATTATTGACGGATAAAACTCATATCGACCTATGATCTGCAAGCGTACGGACCTACAACTTTTTCACCACGGGGATTCCCTAGGTTCTTGTCAATCCGCGGAGCAAGGGGATCACTAGCGTTTGATCTAGCACTAATCTAGTTGATGTAAACCTTTGGATGAAAGATTAATCTATGAACTAAAGGCAATCTAATCTATGAACTAAGACAAGACAAACCTAATCTAATCTAGGTCAAATGAGAGATGTGAGATACACAAGTTATGGAGAACGTTTGCCCATGGAGTCTAGGGTACTTGAAGATGCAATCACCTAAACATGATAAAACCGATCTAATCTATCTAAACATGTGACCATGGTTTTGCATTTTCCCTCCCCATGTACTGTCACTACGCGAAGGAAATCTTTGCTAAAACTATTGATGATGACGGTATGTTGACGCGATCCACGGGAGCGACCCGAAAAGCATGGTGGCCAAACCTTTAGCATTAAGCATCATCAACAAAGGAACAATAGATTACGATATAAACAAGAGTTAGTGACTACATATCAAGATCCATAACAACTCCATGGATAAACGACGAATCTACTCCATCAAGATGCTAAGCATGGTACCGTTGAATGTGGTAGATGCATCCGATGAAGATCAATCCTGGCCGTCCTCCAACTCCGGCGGCGCCGCGGCAAGGCCTCGGCGTCCTCCTCCTTGTGGTGATCTCCGGTGAATGGATGTCAATGGGTAACTATTTTGGGGCGCCTAGGGGGTTGTATTTATGTCCTTGGGGTGCCTTGTGGCGTGCTCCACCTTGCCTTGCACGAGATCCTCCATGGGAGAGAAGCAAACTTGGTTTCCATAAAATCAGCCTCGTCCAGATTTTCCTGATTCGCAGCCCTTCATTGCCGGCACCATATCTCCCACGTCCGGACTCCAAATAATGCAAATTCTGTGTCCAGGTTGTGTGCCACGAAATTATCTTCAACTTTAATATTCATTTATTTCCTTGGAAACGAAGATAAGATCTCCAAATCGTCTTTGGAAGATAATATACTCTGATTTCAGACTAACTGCGCAGCAGGGATTTCGGGGGCCATATCTCCTAGCTCCCTTATTCAAATTGGGCCTTCCACATGTCCAAATCGAAGGTATTGTCGAGGCCCACAACTTTGGTAGTCAAACTTTTGCCATTAAAGGCCGTTGAAGTCTCTGAATCAGCACTAAAAGATCATCCTGTCCTAGGCTGCGAGAATATCTCTCGGGCTAAGTTGATCTCGTTGGTAAACATCCAAGTCCCCAGAGTTTTGCGTGTCGATGCTTCTGTCCTTGGGTTGTTTGGAGTCATGTTCACTTCGTGTCTTGACTTGTGACAGGCTTCATGATCTTCTCTTGAAGTGCTTGATGAACTTATCCCAAAAGTCTCCTCTTTAACGTTAATTTCCTACGTAAACAACAAACTCCAAAATCGACATGCAAGTGTGAACTTATTACATCATTAGTATGCTAGTGGCGGGTTAGTTGCAAATCATAATCGAAACCAATGTATAACAAGTACTCTAGGTTGACGGAAATTCACCGTCAACATCTCCCCCATGCTTAAACCTTGCTCGTCCTCGAGTAAGTAATCTTGCTTAAAAGAGGAATCAGCGTTGCCTTCCAATATTGTCCCTGCACTTAGTCATTCATGAAGAGGCAAATTGCTCTCTCTCTCTTAAGAATTTATTATTAAAGTTCAAGTTGCGACTGACTTCTTTTTCATTATGGAAGATAGACTAACAACAAAGAACAAGCCACATTTAATAAAAATGATGCTTTCAAACTTAAGCAAACGTCAAACCATTACCTTGTTACATGGAAGAATTTTCAAAAAGATGCATATCCAACATAAGTGAAAATCTTTTGCAAAAGCTCATGGAAACACTCATCTCATCAAGTCACTCAAGCCTATACTAGATTATTTTCAACCTACTCTACTCATATGTGATAGTGGAAGGCTTATGTGGAGCTTGGAAGGTTAAAAGCAATCCTAGCAAAACATACATCCAAAATATTGTCAAATTAAGAGAGAGATCTATTGGAATTACAGAGACTCGTCAAAAAGACCATGGAAAATAAATGTTGGAAAGAGAGAGGGATGAAACACACACATTTAGATAGGTGGACATGTGCAAGTGGCAAATGGATGATCCCGAGGCACGAGTGAAGTCCTCGTTATCGGATTGCACATGGTTGGAAGATTTGAGTATGGATTTGTCATCAAGGCACTTGAGAACTTATGAAGCAAAAAGAACCAAGGAGCATCTATATATACATTTTTACTTTTATTTTATTTCCTTCTCAATTTTCTCTTTTTCTTTTTTTCTTTATTCTTCGTTTTTTCTTACTTTTCTTTTCTTCTCATCATAATCTTTTTCATTTTTCATTATTTCTTTTGATCTTCAGAACTTTTTGCAACATAATACTTACATAGCATTTGTTAGAGATGATGTAATGACTCCCCCCATGCTTGAACGATGCTCGTACTCAAGCATAAAAGAGAGGGGAAATGACTGCTAAAGTAAGTATAAATTCTATAATCTTGCGGAATATTTGAATCTCCATTGAGAATTTTACTCCATACTCAAATTGGGCTGTGGACAAGGAGGTGATCACAAAAAGATATTTTTGGTTTAGGGTGGATGCCCAGCGAAGTTTGTGAAATTTTCGATGTGAGAACCCACAATGCATGGACAAAAAGGTTAGCATGAAAAGTTACACAAAGGAATGACCAGCTTCTTAGTCTCAAACCATAGAAATCAATCCTAATCCAACTCATCAAAACATGTGTTTGCAATCTACGGATTTTGTTATCATAGAACATATATGCATATGGCTTTGGTAGGTAGAACTTTGCAAGAGAATCACAAATATGTAGATAGCATAAAAGTTAAGTTTTCATAAAAACAACAAGTTATCCGGCTATCCATAAACTTAAATCAAAGAGCAAAGATATGTATGTGGGTCTAGAGCATAGTCATTTCCCTTCCACAAATAAAGAGTCGGTATTTAAATTTGTCAGTGCGGAAAGTAGTCCCAACACTAACTAGTAAGAAGTGCTGAGATCTATCTGTCGATGGACGGTGCTAAGCAACTAGTGACACTGGGTTTTATCCTGGTTCCGACCGGGGGCCATACGTCCAGCAGGGGTGTACTCGAGGCACTATATTGCGCGCACCGTGGTGCTCGTAGAGGGGGGCTACAAGCGAAGCGGGAGAGGAGATTGAGCCTCCAGGTCCCAGAGGCACTGATTGGGGCAAGTGCCAATATCGTGGTCAAGGCGAAAAGCGTGTAAGTGAGTGCTGTCCGTCGTCCCTCGCGGCTAGGGGACTACCCCTCCTTTTATAGGACAAGGAGGCGGCAGTTTACAAGCGTGCTGCATTATTTCGTCTACGTGTAGAGGCATGGTGTACAACGTCACGGAGTAGACGACCGTCCCGGCGAATCTTGCTTCTGGCGGGGCGTCATGGCGCGTCCTGTGCGCGTCCAGGAGCGGCTTCGAGGGTGGCGGTGTAGAGGTCTCCTGTTTGGCGACCACCCATGTGAGGACTCGAGGGTGTCATTGACGTGGGGCCGTACGGGTGTACAGTAGCTGGCGTGGCGGTGTCCCGTCGCCGCACGCTTCCACAGCTTCGGGGATGGTGATGTAGTGGCCGGGATGGCATTGGGGACGGCGGGGATGGTCGCACGGGGCCGATGGAGACGGAGGTGACCGGTCCCGCCGGCCCGACGTCACGGCATTGTCCTTGCATGGGTGTGGCGTGGTTGTTCGTCTTCTCTTCGAGGGCTCCGCCGTCCTTTTTCGAGGGTGCGGCGCATCGGCCGTACGGGAGTGGGTGGCATAGTACCACGGGGTTGTTGCTGACCCCGCTGCATAGTGTTGCACAGTGGCGGGGATGGCCTCGCCAAGGGAGTGGGCGGAGCAGTGCCGGGGCGTGATTCCCAGGCACGTAGTGGCGTGGATTCATCTTTGACTTGGGCGCCTGCAAATGTCAGTGCATTAAATGCCCCTGCCGGGGGAGTAGGTATCGAGGCGGCGGGCCCATGATGCCCCCGAGCGGGACGGAGACTTGCTCGAGGGGGTGCTTGGCTCTCGATTGAGACGGGGCCTCGCTCGAGGGGGCGTCCAGCCTCGAGCAAGGCGAAATCCCGCTCGAGGGGGCGTCCGACCCTCGAGCGAGGCGGAACCTCACCCGAGGGGGCGACTGGCCCTCGAGCGAGGTGAAGTTGTACCGGTGCGGCGTCGTACCCCTCGAGCGAAGCGGAGTTCCGCCCGAGGGTGGCTAGGCCGATTATCTGGTGGGCCGTGGGTCCATGGGTTTGCCTTGCGCGTGTTTTTATGTTCGTTTGCATTTGTTTTTTACGAATGTAAGCGGGTTTTCCCTGGTTGTTTAGGGGACCCCCATGGTCGTCCCCGACAGTAGTCCCCCGAGCATCTGTGGGTGTATCCGTTAGGATCCCGCAGATGCTGACGCTTGCTGATGGGACGTTCTTCCCCCCTGGCCGCTGGTGCTATTCTGTGAGGCCGCGCTAGCGGACCCACGAGTCTAGCCCCCGAAGCCTTGCAGGAGCGTGGGTGCTCCTGCAAGGTTTTTTACACAGGATCTGCCGGCGTGCGGGGTGTTAGTTTTAGTCGGCATCGGCGATATTCCAGCCAGCCTCGGCGGTGCCACGCGCACGTATCTTGCACTGTCTGCGTTCGATGCACCCCAGAGGTGTAGTCGTGCGTCGAACCCCCGAGCCTGGGCACGTTCGAGGCGATCGGGGCGGGCTCTCCGACTAGTTTGTACGTTCCCTCGCCGTCCCTCCGCGGGACGGAGGGTGAGGTTTCCGCAACCCCCATCGAGCGGGTCGCAAATTGCGGATTCCTCATTGAGCTATTATCGGGTGGTTCAAGTGGAAGCCCATGCCTTATTCGATAAGGGTAGGCTCGTGGTCCGGACACTCTTCCATGAAAGCACTTGCGTGTGTTTGCTAGGTAGGGCTCGGTCCCGTTCGCTAGGGGCCGAGGGCTCGGAAGCTCTCCCTCGATGGGATCCCTCGACTAGCTGCCCTTGCTGGCTCTTGAACACGACTTGTGGGGCTCCCTGACTCCTTTGATCTGGGGCGCCTGTTCGAACCCTTCGAGGGTCAGGCTTCGAACCCCTGATCAGTAGGGCCGCTGTGGGGTGGCAACTGGGTGCCCCCATCCTTTCTACATCTGCAGGACTCGTGTGCTTGCGGTCGAGCCGGTCCACGAGCTGCTGATCAGTATTCCTCTTGAATCGAGGGCACCTGTGACGCCCGCTCTCGCTGAGCAGGCTTCGAGACCACTGGTCGGTAATCGCACCCTTCGAGGGTCGGATTTTTCGAGCCCTAGGCTCGGGCTGCGCGAGGGTCACGCTTACTTGGTAAGGGATCGGGCCATTTAATGCCCACAGTCGTGGCCGCAGACGTGCGCTGCGGGCACGCCTTTTCAAGCGACGCAGCCGCATGCGTAGTGGGCGACATGGGTAGGTGGACGTGACGTCCCGCCGCGGCTCTTCGGTTACCGCGCCGTAATGATCGCGCGCGTGCGTGCGCCCGGCCGCTCCGGTCGTGGTGGGGCCTGCTCATCAGTGATGGGTGTTGTCACCTACAGTTAATGCGCGCGGCGCGCGCGGTTCGGAGAGCGTGGCTCCTACGGATCTATAAATCCAAGGGGAAGGAATGGGAATCCTTTACCTCAACACTTAGCGCCCGTCGCCCCCCTGCTCCTCGCTTCTGCTCCAGAGCACCGCACGCCCTTTCGTTCTTTCCTAGCATTCGCCTCGTCTCTGCGCTCCTTCGCTGATCGAAATGGCTCCCCCGCAGTCGATCACCGTGCTGGACCCGCTGCCGTGGAGCCGCTCGACGGTGACGAGGCTCGTGTTGGGCAAGCTTGTGAATGGCAGTCAGCTCGCGCTAAATGTGGATGGGCAGCCCGCGGTGTGGATAGTCCCGCCGGCAGTGGATCGGGAGCCCAACCCGCTGTACGGCTATGTCATCAGTTTCATTCACCACCACGAGCGCGGCTTCGCAGAACCGGCGAGCCGCTTCATGCGCGGGCTGTGCCACCACTACGGGGCGGAGTTGCACAACTTCGCCCGAACGCGATCTCGCAGGTGGCTACCTTCGTCAGCGTCTGCGAGGGGTTCTTGGGGATCCCAGCGAACTGGGATCTCTGGGTTCACCTCTTCCGCACGGAGCAGCACACGCTCACTACGCCCAAGCCGCAGGTGCGCCGCGCGGTGCGCATTGGCAGCAAGACGATTTCGCTAAGGGAGTCGCGCAGGGAATTTTAAATTCCCTACACGATGACCTCCAACAACACCGAGTGGGAGCGAGGGTGGTTCTACCTTCGCAACGACGAGTCCGGCCTCCCCCCTACACCGGCAAGGTTCTGAAGGAGAAGGCCGACTCCTGGTTCCATGGCGTGCCCCCCACTCGCACCAGGCGCGACTGGACTCTCTCCTGACCGCGTTGAAGAGCCTGGCGGACGCTGGGCTGGGCGTGGCTTCGGTCCTTGCGAACCTCTACCACCGGTAGATCATCCCCCTCATGGAGAGGGAGCTCCGTATCTACGAGATGGCTGAGATGGCCAACCCCGTGTCACTGACGCGCTGCGGTTGGTACACGACCGCTTCCCCCGGGAGTACGCGGCCACGAGGGCGAGGCGCGCCATCAGCCTCAAGGCCGTCAGGCATAGCGACGACGACCTCTGGTCATTCGTTATGCTCCCCGATGCCCCTCCGGTGAGTAAGCCCCCCCCTTTCCTTTATTCCTTCGCGGTGCGCCGCCGTGGCTCTGATGCTTCACTCTTCCCAGCAGAGGGTGGCAGTGAACGCTGCACGGTCCGACCCGCCTACTCCCCGAGCACAAGCGCGCGGCGCAACGGCTGGAAGAGGAGCGAGTGGCGCGCAAGAAGGAGCGAAGGATTCGGCGGCGGGAGTGCCGGGAACAGAGGGACGAAGAGCACTGGCTGCGCGAGTAGCAGGGACTCTCCCCTCCGGCGACCTCGGGATACTCATCGTCAGGGGAGGGAGAAGATGAAGAGAGCGACAAGGGCAGGCCCCCTGTTGACGGTGTAAAACCGTGCTCAAGTTCACCGCAAGCCTACGGGTGACTTGGTGCCTTTTTCACCAAGGAGGGTCCTCCCTAGATTTGTCAATCCAAGGATCGGAAGCAAACCACTAAGGTTCTCTATCTAACCTACCGGTCTAACCCTATGTGAAGCATTGATTGCGTAAAGGTAACATACAAACACGAAGGGATGTATGGATCACATCCACCTAGCCATAAAGGTAAGCAAACCAAAGGTAAACCTAGCCTATTGTCTTCTTGTTGCCGTTCCGACCAAGGTGATAAACCAATCTAAACCTATACTATGATAAGGATTACACTCGATATGGAGTAACCCGATATGGAGTGGTCCGATGCACGTTCACTCGCCGCTTTCTCCCCTCTCGTACTGTCACTACGCGAGGATAATCATCACCGAGCGATAAACCTCAGTCCGAGCACTACTACGGTGTATCCGCAAGACAAGACTAATCACCATGATTTGATCTAGTCCTACTAAAGGCATATGGTAGCTACACATATGAATAAGCATAACTCGTAGTAGATCAAAGTATGACAAGATATGATTACATCACCGAATGTTGAAGGTACAAACGACTTGACAAATTCAAGTCGCGGCTCTGGAACTCCACCATGGCTCTACCACGCAGGGCCACCCATGGCGGCTAGGGCATGGCCTAAGCCATCTCCTAGGCAACTCGAGGACTCGCGGCGGCCGTCAGCTTCCTCCCGGTGCTTCTCCTTCGTCTCGGCGGCTCTCTGATGAATGGATGGATGTGGCGGTCGGCGGAGGAAGAGGCAATAAATAGACAAGCACCTAGGGCAAAAGTGGGACGCGAACCGGGCTCGGAGTGGGTTGGGCCGGTCGGCCCAGGCCAGCCGACCCAGGCCCAATTCGGCTCGGTTCGGCGCCGGTTTCCTCCCCGGTTGCTTCTCGCGTGATACCTTATTTGTGTGCACTTGCATGTGGGCCCTTGACGTCATTTCCTTCACGGTTAAGGCTTGAATCCTTGCTATGCAAGCTTCGCTTTTTGACACTTCGGTCCTCGGGTCATTTGGAGTCATGTTCATCACGTGTATTGACTCTTGTCGGGCTTCATGATCTTCTTCCAAAGTGCTTGGTGAACTTATCCCGAAAGTCTCCTTTTTAGCATAGATTTCCTACGTAAACAATGAATTCCAAAATCGACATGCAAGTGTGAACTTGATACCTCCGAGGGGTTAGTACCATTGGTTAGAATATCAAATACGTGCAAATGTTGACGGTGAACTTATAGCTAGGTGTACCAAAATCGACCGTCAACATACCCCCATGCTTAAACCTTGCTCGTCCTCGAGCAAGTCCAATATCTTTGCTTAATTTGGAAATCAGCATTGCCCTTCAATGTCTTCCCTGTACTTAGTTATACACAATAAGACATATTGCTCTCTCAAGTATTTAGCATTTAAGGTTCAAGTTTTGACCGGCTACTTCATTATGGAAGATAGACTATCATTAAATAACATGCCACAATAAAATAAAACAAATATAGTGCTCTCGAACTTAAGCAAACTTCAAACCTTTACCTTGTTGCATCGTGAAGAGTTTTCAAAAAGTTGCACATCTAACATAAGTGAGGTTCTCTTGCAAAAGCTCAAGGAAACACTCATCTCGTCAAGTCACTCAAGCCTACACTAGATTATTCTCAACCTATTCTACTCATATATGGAAGTGAAAAGCTTATGTGGAGCTTGGAAGGTAAAAACAATCCTAGCAAAACATTATACTTGAAATATTGTCAAACTAAGAGAGAGATCTATTGGAATTACCGAGACTAGTCAAAAAGGCCATGGAAAATAAATGTTGGAAAGGGAGAGAGATTGAACACACACATTTAGAAAGGTGGACATGTGCAAGTGGAAAATGGGTGATCCCGAGACACGGATGTAGTTCTCGTTATTAGATTGCACATGGTTAGAAAAGTTTGAGTATGGACTTGTCTTCAAAGCTCTCTAAAATTTAAATGAAGCTAATAAGAACTGAGGAGCATTTTTATTTTTCTCTTTTTTTTGTTTTTTATTTTCTTATTTTTTTTTTCTTTCTTCTTCATTTATTTCTTCTTTCTTTCCTTCATTGTTTTCTTCTTCTTATTTTTATTTTTTTATTCATCATTTTTATGCTCCTCTGAACTTTTAAGCAACATAGTACTTGCTATAGCGATCCCCGCCCCATGCTTAAATGATTGCTCGTCCTCGAGCATAGAAGTGAGGGGGCCTATGGCTGCTAAAGAAGTACAAAATCCTTGTATTCCTTTATAAATCTTTTGAAATCTTCAAGGGCATCCTCCATGTCGAAACTCGCATAATCACTGATGAGTCCCTCCATATGTTATATGTCTTGAAATCTTGCCAGAAAATCTTCAGAAAATTCGTTGAAAGATCATCCATACTCAATTTGGGTTGTGGTCAAGGAGGTAATCACAAAAAGATGTTTTGGGTTTAGGGTGGATGCCCAGCGAAGTTTGTGAAATTTCCAATGTAGAAACTCACAATGCATGGACAAGAATGGCTAGAATGAAAAAGATACGCAAAGGAATGACCAACTTCTTAGTCTCGTACCACAGAAATCAATCCTAATCCAACTCATCGAGATATAAGTTTGCAAACTAAAGGTTATATCATTAAAATACTTCTATGTGTATAGTCTTTGGTAGGTAGAGCCTTGCAAGAGATTCACAAATGTAGATAGCATAATAATTTTAAATAAAATAAGTACAAGGCATATGTCATCGGTAAACTTAAATCAAAGAGCAACATAAAGAATGTGGGTCTAAAGATTAATCATTTAACCTCCACAAATGAAAGAGCCGCTATTTAATCAATTTAAGTTCTATTTAATAGAGAGCAAATAGTCATGTTATATAAAACATCATGCAAGTAAAACAAGGCGGCAACTTTCATCATTTTTCCATAATCAAGATATACAAATAATATCATCGTGGTAAGCTCAAAAGAGATGGTGATTTATTTATTGAAAAGTAAAAACTAACTAACCTAGGTTGTCCTCCTAGTAGCCATGTTATTGATAGAGATATAAATACAAAGGTTGTCTATGGTTGAAAGCATATATGTGCAAGCATTTAAATGGTGATGAACAAAGATAAAGTCAAGGGTGAGTTACCATCCTTTTCGAGGTGCGTAATGAAGTGCAGCGATGCCTCCCCCATGCTTAAGCATTGTGCTTAGCATGGAAAAAGAATGATGAACATCTTGTGGTGAATGTGATCCTTGTACTTCACGTGGCCTTTTCCTTTCATCCTTCAAATCCCCCCCCATGCTTAGTGTGTGCTAAGTGTGGAAGAACTTGAATTGCTTGTAATTTGCCATGTGTTTGAGAATCATCTTCACTTCCTTGCCTTTGTTGCTCATTTTCCCTCAACTTTTTCTTATCATCATCAAGCCATGGTTCCAATCCTTCGGCATATCGTCACCACCGACTTCAATGCCATCCTTTGTCACTGCCTCATCTTCTACAGTTTTTATTTTTCCTCCAGAACAGAAAATGTACTGAAACACCCCTCCACATTGATGTTTATGAAATTATATTTCAAACGAGCCATCATATGCATGAAACGGGTTCCGAACAAGAGAGTTGTGCCAATTTTACTCCGGCGATGCAATCTGTCCAAGGCTGATTTCGCATCGCGCAGCGCTCAATGGTTTTGCCATATCTCATTGTATGGGTCTTCAAAATTGATGATTCTTGATGCGTTGGACACAAGGTTTGAAGGAGCTTCTGAAAATTAAATTTTCTTACATTGTACATGTCACACCCCGAAATTTCCAATTTCGGGATGTGAATAGAGAGAATAATTAAATAACAAATTTCTCACAATTTTAAAATTTTTCTCGCATTTATTTTTCTTTACGGGGAATATAGTATAGGAAAAATCCTTTGTTTGATTTTCTAAATTAAATAAAAAGTTATGTGTGTTGCATTCATGCCGATGCATCTAGTGGTTCTTGAGTGCAAAAGGTTTCAAAAATGCGTTTAGGAGAGCCGTCCAAACTCTCCCGAGAATTTTTCGAATTTTTCTAGAATTTATTCTCATTTTCCCCGAGCTATTTCTATTTATTAGAAGGCTCTAAAATCTTTTTCATGAGCCCCAAATGCTTTATTTAGATTGTTCATGTCATAATCTATCTCTAGGAATTTTCCCGATTTTTTTGTGATTTTCTCGAGTATTTTTCGTGATTTAAAATAATTTACGAATTTTCCGGATTATTTTTCGCACCGGAAATAGATTCGAAAAAAAAAAGAAAGAAACCCTATTGTACCGGATTGGGCCGAGCCGGAGGCCCGACCCAACCCGCTCCGCCGCCGCAGGCCGCGCGGGGCCCATCCGGGCCCGCAAGCCGCGCCGCCGCCCGGGGCGCGCGCGCGCGCGCGCCCCCATAAAGCGGACGCCGCCCCCCGCGCGAGCCGCCCTAGCCCCCTGCGCCGCCGCCCCTGCTGCAAGCCGCGCGCCCTGCTGCTTTCTCAACCCGAGCCGCAGAACAGCAGGAGCCCGCCGGCGTTGACTTCTTCGATTCGCTGCCTCCGTCGAACCCTTGGAGCAGTCCGACATCACCAGGAGGTCCGCAACGTCGAGCTGCACACCCGCCGCTTTTTCCCATCACTGAAGGAGCTTCTGAGCGCTGCCGCCATTACAAGCCCGAGCTCCGCCCGTCACCAAAATCTGACTGTCTCCGTTCATCCCGGCCAATGGTGAGCATATCCCTGAGTTCCCCTCCATCTCCTCTCTCCGTTTTGCGTTTCACCCAAGGACCTAGCTACCGGAACCTTGTCGATCCGATGCTCCTAGAGCATGTTCCCGTGCGCCATGAGTTGTGTTCGTCCTCGTTGGTAACGAACCGGAGGAAGAAGAAGGTATCGGCTCTCTTGTGTTTAGGTCCCCGGATTATGATGCAATCTTTAGATCCAATCTTGTGTCTCGGTAAAACTAAAAAAACCCCTAGAATAATCCCACCATTCGCACATAAATCCCACCCGACTCTTTTATAGATATAACCCCGTCCTTTGTCCTTTTCGCGAGCACTATTCAATGTGTCTTGCAAATTTCCTTTGCTACTCCCTGAAATCTACGGTTAATCGCGAACGAGTCCTTTCAATCTTGTTTTGCTCGTATCTTTTTCGTTTTAGCTCCGATTTAATCCGTTCAAGTTGCGTTAGGTTCATAATAATGTAAAGCACGCATTAGTGGAGTGTTTTCACCATGTTTTGTTTTCTGAAAATAAAATTAATATTAATTTTGATTAATGCCTAGTTATACATGTCTTTTATAAATAAAAGCAATATAGATCTATATATCATTTTTCATAATCAAATTTAATTTGATTAATGATTACTTTACATGCTTTTATGAATAAAATCTAATTAGATCTTTTACTCGGTTTTCCATAAGTCAAATATTAATTTGCTTAATGATTAATTAACTTTTATAATTAAAAGTTGATTAGGCTTTTACTCCGGCTTTATAAATAAATGTTAATCTTGATTAATACCAATTTAATACTCGTTTTTGATAATAATATGATCTACTCGAGTTACAAAGTTTTGTTTAGATTGTTCATATAGTTTAGTTTTTCTAAATTAAATGTTTAATCTGTTTAATCAGTATATGAATCTTTATTAATAAAACTTGACTAGTTCTTTACACCGGTTTCATAAATAAAGTTTAATATTGCATTAATGTCAACATAGGGTATTTTACTTCTGAAATATCCTTTATATTTGTTTTGTTAATTAAAATGAACCTAGCTCATAGCCTTGCTCTCTCATTTATGCAAAACGTTCGTTAGACGTTCTTTTCTTAGCTCAATCTAAGTGTGATCTTTCCGGTCCTTGCTCAATCTTCCGCGACCATCTCTTTAAAGTTAACCAAGCCTTTCCAAGCACCCTTTGTGTTCTTTAGTGATCCATCTAATCGAGCTTATCCTTTAGTGCGTTCTTTTAAAGCTTTCTTTTGATTGGTGCTTTGTTCTTAGTATATGCTTGTTTGTTTGCTTTGTGTATGTTTGTGCCCGATGCTTGATGCGCTTAGAGTGAACGTCGTTTGAGAAGTTGGAAGAGCTTGAAGTTGAAGATAATCTGAGCAACGACATTACCTTGGTTAAAGGCAAGTGTGTCCTTGATCTTTTGTCCTAAGAACTATATTTAATCACTCATTGCATATGCTTGCATTAATATGATGGGACCCATGTTTAAGGTTTGACTAGTGTTATTTATCCTGTGCCTTGATCAAACGGGTTTATCTTTATGTTGGGTAGCTATGCTTAGTTGCTATACCTGGGTTATGGTGGTTTTAATGAACATTAATGATGAATCATGTTATACCTTTATGCTATATCTTTGGATGCTTAATACAAGACCATATGATTAATCGGAACATGGAGAACCACCCAGGACAACAGTGCAACCACAAGGACTATATGGCTCTGGTCTTGGCCGATTAATTAGGGAAGTCTTTGTGTGGTTATTACTCGCATAGTAGGTTGGGGACGGAGGAATGCTTTTATGGCTCTTCTATTCCGGAGCGGTGATGGAACGGAAGACTCTATGGCTTACCGTCCGTAATAGAAGTGTGGTACGAAAGATAGCCTCTATGACATACTACTATGGACTAATACGCATGGGAGGACTCATTGTAAAGGCCTCATAGCGTCCCTATGCAATCACACCTCGGAAGTGTGGTATGATGCCCGCGCAGCATCGCATGGTTGGGTTTAAAGTTCTTCGGGACTTTTACGCGACTTGTGGGTAAAGATGTACAACCTCTGCAGAGTGTAAAACTAATCGATTAGCCGTGCTCACGGTCAAGAGCGACCTGGACCCTCACATGATAATCAAACTTGAAGATGGACTTAAATCGTTCTCTCTTTGGTTATGCTTGCCATATGCTTATGGCGTATTTCTTACCTTATGCTTAATGTGGGTTGGTATAAACTTATACTTTATTAGTAATCGGAGCTAATAAAACTTGACCAACTAAAATTTCTTAAATGCTTATAGCCCGGTCCACTATAAAGCCTTTGCATTCATTCTTTTCCACACTTGCCGAGTACGACAAATGCTCACCCTTGCTATAAACAATGTTGCTCGAAGGAGGAAGCTACATGAAGATGACGTGAAGATGTTGTGGAGCTCTAGGCGTACGCAACCCCCAGTCGACTGCCTGTGATGTTTGGAGCCTTCATTTCCAGGATAATGCGTAAATCTCTAATAATCTTCGTTTTCCTTACTTGATACTGTTTCTGTATTCACTTATATGTTACTATATGAATGAAACTTGATCCTGGCATGCATATAAGTTTGCACTTGGTTTTCTTTGGAAAAACGGGTGTGACAAGACATCTCTGAACATGTGCTCAAATCTTGATGGAAACAGCAATTCCCCTCTTCAAGCCTTGTAGATGACTAACGATCTTGATTGCAATTGGTCAAGAACTCATGGGAACACTTCTCCATGCCTACAAAACAAATCTAATGCACATTCTACCCCTGGGGTTATGATTGGGAGTAGAAAAAATTGCCAACAAACCAAATGCATCCCTAAGATCTTGGCTTGTGGCATAGCTCACCTAGTAAAGAGAAAAGTAAGGACCTAATGATTGTACGTGCGTGTAGGTGAAAATGCAAATGAAGGGAAGGGATATAAACAAAACAATGTTTACACCAAATTCTAAGCTCCATTCTTACAAAGTGGTTGCCAAACTTCTCCACCGCCATAAAGATTTATCAACCAAGGTCAAAACACCATGTTTATCCCAAGATTAACAATTCTTAATAGTGTAAGAGAGGTAGGGCGCATTGTGAAGTCTATAAACAAACCAATGCAATAAAAATTAACAAGGCTAAAAAAATCAAATGATGATTGTCTGTAATCAAATCTAAACACCATGTTTACACAAGATTACAAAAGAAAATGCCTCGCGCGCGCGAAGCACCATTATGGAAATAAAGCATTCATCAAAATGTTTTGCGAAGAAGCCAAGCTAACGTATGCATGATAGAACAAAGTGGGTTGATGCAAAATGCAAATGCGAAAAGGAATTAGTGAAAAGGGTCAGCAATGTTTGAAAAAGGCTTTCAAGTTGTTCCTTATAATGACAAGCAAGTCACTTTATGAGAGGTAAAGTCTTGTCAACAAAGAATTTTATCAAAAGACCTTAAAACATGCTAACAAGGTTTTAAGGTAAGGCTTATGGGTATCCTATATTTTTGGTTTAAGACAAGAATTTTGAAAAGATAAGTCGGGTGAAGAAATTCTATCTAAGGTGGTTTTGAAAAAAGAAGAAAAGCGAGGGTTAGATTTTCAGATGAAAAATAAACCTATGGTTTTAGGATTACTAAAGGTATGAGGGGTTTTTTCTAAGGGTTTAGGATGAAGCTAGTCAAAACTTTAATTAGAAAGGGATAGAGATAGACTTTTTCGACTTGACATAAGTCGATCCCTCCCTTTGTTGGCCTAGGTTCTAGGTGTGGTTTGATAGGAAGGTTTAGGTAAAGATGATATTTTTTAAGGGTTATAAAAGATGAGATGCAACATGCAACATAATGCAAAGGTGGAGAACAAAGTGGAATGAAGTGCAACATGATTATGAATGAACAAAATGACATGACATGATATGGTGGTGATCTAAACCAAAAGCAAAAGTTAGCCTAAGTTAACTAGCCACAAGTTTAGAATCAAAATGGATCATGCTTCATATTTCTCTCTAAAGACACAAATAAAAAGACTCTAAACACTAATAATCACACAAAAAAGGGTCTACAAGTTTCCCAAAATTCAAGTAGCAACGTACTCACTCAATGTGTGTGTGTGTATATATATATATATATATTAAAGCATACAACACGTGGTTGTGACATTTCTGAGAGCAATGGTATGATGTTACTTGAAGTTTTCAAATAAAAAAACACAATGTAGACTTGTCATAGTTTATATAGATATATAAAAAGATCGGGTTGCCTCTCGAAAAGCGCTTCATTTAAAGTCATAGAGCTCGACTTTCTCACGTACCTTTTTATTGTCGTGAAGCCATGGTTACTTGTGCGAGAATCCAAAGTAACCATGCAACTTGATGTTGCCTTTAGGAAATCCGTCGTGGTTCGCTTCCAACATCATCATGTGTTGAGTGGTGCCTCTTGTGTCTTCATTCATCCCTGCTCCGGAGGGTTTGTTTTAGTCCTTAGCTTCTGAATTTCATCATGTACGTGTTGTGGAACCGTTGCCCCATCTTCTATTTATTATCATTGTGTCCATCTCCTCTATCTTGTCGTCATCGCCTTGTTGCTGCCTCTTCTTCGTGGATTTACCCCTGCATCCAGAACAGAACATATACCAAAATATAGTACTATTGAAAAATTTATAAAATTACCTTTCCAACGGGTACTCATTCGCCTTAATCGTAGTCCGAATGAGGGAGCTATGGCTGTTTCACTTCAGCACTGCTTGCTGTCCAAAATTTCAGCATGTGCAACCATCGGTGATTCGGCCATATCCGCTTGTAGGAACCTCCGATTGCCTTGCCGCTTGATTCGTTGGAGCGTAGACTTCATGCAGCTTCTGAAAATCCAAATATATCTAATTGTTTTCTACTGAGGCTCATGCAAACATCGCGATGACATCATTATCATTTCGTCCATCGATCCGGAGATGTGCGTGTGGTCTTCATCTTGAAGTCCTTTAGGGCACCATGTCACGCATCCTTTGGCTTCAAAAATCATAACCATCGCTGCATGAGCATGATGGTAATGGAATCCTTCTCCATCGTGCTTGACATGGTCATTTCCGAAACCTATAGCTTGGACAAACATCCTCCAAAAGACATTAGTCCAAAAACTTAATCGACACATAGGCATACCTTGTTCATCTTCGTTTGCTTCCAATGTTGCAAACTTTTCTCGATCGCTTTGTGTCTAGTTTTCCACCTACTTTCAACGACACAAACAAGAAAGCAAGTGTATATGCAATGATAAAAATTAGGGTTAGTTAAGAAAGATAGATCTCCCTAGGGTTCGAGTTGCCGATCCCCGGCAACGGCGCCAGAAAAAGGGTCTTGTTGATGGTGTAAAACCGTGCTCAAGTTCACCGCAAGCCTACGTGTGACTTGGTGCCTTTTCCACCAAGGAGGGTCCTCCCTAGATTTGTCAATCCAAGGATCGGAAGCAAACCACTAAGGTTCTCTATCTAACCTACCGGTCTAACCCTATGTGAAGCATTGATTGCATAAAGGTAACATACAAACACGAAGAGATGTATGGATCACATCCACCTAGCCATAAAGGTAAGCAAACCAAAGGTAAACCTAGCCTATTGTCTTCTTGTTGCCATTCCAGCCAAGGTGATAAACCAATCTAAACCTATACTATGATAAGGATTACACTCAATATGGAGTAACCCGATATGGAGTGGTCCGATGCACGTTCACTCGCCGCTTTCTCCCCTCTCGTACTTGCACTATGCGAGGATAATCATCACCGAGCGATAAACCTCGGTCCGTGCACTACTACGGTGTATCCGCAAGACAAGACTAATCACCATGATTTGATCTAGTCCTACTAAAGGCATATGGTAGCTACACATATGAATAAGCATAACTCGTAGTAGACCAAAGTATGACAAGATATGATTACATCACCGAATGTTGAAGGTACAAACCACTTGACGAATTCAAGTCGCGGCTCCGGAACTCCACCATGGCTTTACCACACAAGGCCAACCATAGCGGCTAGGGCATGGCCTAAGCCATCTCCTAGGCAACTCGAGGACTCGCGGCGGCCGTCGGCTTCCTCCCGGTGCTTCTCCTTCGTCTCGGCGGCTCTCTGATGAATGGATGGATGTGGCGGCCAGCGGAGGAAGAGGCAATAAATAGACAAGCACCTAGGGCAAAAGGGGGACGCGAACCGGGCTCGGAGTGGGCCGGGCCGGTCGGCCTCGTGCCGGCCGGCCCAGGCCCAATTCGGCCTGGTTCGGCCCCGGTTTCCTCCCCGGTTGCTTCTCGTGTGATACCTTATTTGTGTGCACTTGCATGTGGGCCTTTGACATCGTTTCCTTCACGGTTAAGGCTTGAATCATTGCTATGCAAGATTCGCTGTTTTCTGGTTGAGTCCCTGAAGACTTGCATGTTGACGCTTCGGTCCTCGAGTCATTTGGAGTCATGTTCATCACGTGTCTTGACTCTTGTCGGGCTTCATGATCTTCTTCCAAAGTGCTTGGTGAACTTATCCCGAAAGTCTCCTTTTTAGCGTAGATTTCCTGCGTAAACAATGAACTCCAAAATCGACATGCAAGTGTGAACTTGATACCTCCGAGGGGTTAGTACCATTGGCTAGAATATGAAATGCGTGCAAATGTTGACGGTAAACTTATAGCTAGGTGTACCAAAATCGACCGTCAACACCCCCCTGAGAGGTGGGAGCCTGCGCCCCCCTCATCGAGAGCCGCGGAGGCAGCAGAGGAGCAAGCGCCTGGGCCGGGTGCAGGAGCGCCCGCCACCAGGCGGTCTATGGAAGGGACGGCGCCCGCCGCGGCGGCGCGGCTCGCGCCACGGAGGCATCCGGGAGCGCGACAGTGGCGTCGTCGGCCGCCACCACAGCATCCGCCGAACCCTCGAGGAAGAGAAAGCGGGGCTTCTCCACCTTGAGGTAAGCAGTCGCTTCTTCGGATGCTTGCATTTCAAAGGGTTGGAGCTCAAACTCCTGTCTCCGTGTTGACAGGTTGGCACCGATCGTCCCCGACCTCACGCCCGCCAAGGTGCTGAGGTCAAGCACATCCATGCCCACAAGGCGGCGCTCGTCAAGGGCATTGAGGGTAGCGAAGAGTGATGCGGCGGCGAGCAAGCCGCCGCGCGGTGCGGCCGAGGCCGTGGGGTCGCAACAAGAGGTGGCGGCTGCGGCAGCAGCCACAGTGGTGGCGACCGCCGTGCCGGCGGTTCCTCCGGAGCCCGTCTCCATTGCGGTCGACCAAGCGGCTGTGGTGGAGATCCCTGATGACGACACCCCGCCACCTGGGTGGGGTCAGTGGGAGAACTGGCCCGCGCCAGCCCCCGAGCCCGCAGCGGGGTCCTGGTGGTGCAGGAAGACGGTCGTGTGGTGCCGCCGTAGCCAACGCACGATGGTGAGGCTTCGTCGTCGTGCGCCGGCCTTTCCGCCCCAAATACCACCGTGGCGGGATTGGAGCAGGAGTGGGAGCCCGCCGGCGCGCCGCCAGCCTACTTCAATGAGGCCTAGGCCGAGCAGGTCCTGTGGCAGGAATTTCGAGAACACGGGGCCTTGCTCAACAACGCTCTGAATGATGCCCTGCGGATCCACCCTGGTCCTGCGTGGCAGATCTTCAATGTACGTGCTTTCGGTGTCGAACTCGAGGTTTTCTCTCGCCACTTTCGCGCCCGTGCGTTTTTTTGATCTTTCCTTCTCCCACGTCTCGTTCATCGTCGACAGGAGCTTGAGGGCCATGCTCGAGAGAGGTACAACTACCTCGATCAATTGAGCTCCGAGCGTGACTGGTATCGGGACCAGTATGACGCTTTGGATGTTCTCGTCGAAGCCCTGCGAACTGACAGCGGGTGGCTGGAGTACCGACTGTGCGCTGTGCAGGACGAGCTCCAGGGGGGACGCCCAGGCCGCGGAAGACGTCACCGCAGTCTCGAAGGTGCGGGCGGTGCTCCTGGAGTGGGACGAGGCGCTGCGGAAGGCGCATGAGGATGCGGCGGCGGTGCAGGTTGTGCGGCGGAGTTCGAGAGGGAGCTGGCTTCCGCCTAGGCCCACCTTCAGTGAGACCGCGCCACCCTCGAGGGGGCGCGGTCCTAGCAGAGCCAGGCTGAGGAGAAAGCTAAGGAGGCCAAGCTGCTGAGGACCAGCCTGGCTGACAAGGCCGCCTCCCTCGCCTCGGCGGAAGACTCGCTCCAGCAGGAGCAAGATGCGCGCTAGCAAATGAGCGCCCAGCTTCAGTAGGAGTGAGCCGCCCTCACCGAGGCTCGGGTCGCCCTCGAGCGTGAGCGTCTGGCACGGGAAGAGGCGGAGGGCCAACTCCAGAAGGAGCGCTTCGCACTCGAGGGGGCGCAGGCGACCCTCAAGCGGCGGGATGAAGAAATCTCGCGGCTCAACGGGGAGCTGACCCAAATCAGCGTCTTGCACGAGGACTTGCGCCAGTCCCTCGAGGAACAGGAGGCCACAGTTCTCAGCCTGCGGCAGGTGGCTGAGGACGCGCGCCAGGCCCTTGAGGCAGAGAAGAAGCAGGTCGAAGGTGAGTTGGTTTCCGCTTGTCCTTCGCTTGTCCGTTCAACTTGTTTGGGATCCGCTCCCAACCTTTGTTTTTCGTTTGTGATTTTTAGGCTTGCAGACCGCCCTGGGAAACTCAACAACCCATGCTCAGGCTGTGCAGATGGCCTACAACTTTTCGCAATAGGAGTTGAAGAGTTGTGAGCCGCCGCCCTCGAGGCCTGCCAGGAAGTCGAGGAGGGCGAGGCGCAAGCCGGGAGTTCGATGGCGAGCCGCCTCTGCGCCGTTGGTGGGCACGTCACCCGGCGCATGCGCCGCGCTCTTCATCTGGGCGTCCAGAAGGCGCTTGGCATGGTGGCCTCCCACTATCAGGTCGACTTGGAAGCCGTCTCTATGGGCTACGTTGTCCCGTCGGTGTCGACGACGAGGTGGCGATGAACCGTGTGGACGCGCTCGCCACCCCTGCTGCCGACATCCTCGCCGAGGACTTCATAGATTTCTTGTTCCCGGATGCTCTCGCGGCCGGCGACCCTCAAGCCTGAAGATGACTGGGCGTTCGTGCCCTTGTTGTTTAAGTATTAGCATTCGAGCCGTGTGGCCATGTAAGAAACAATTACTTGTTTGAAATATTCAGATGTTTGTAAATTGAAGTAATGCTTTTTTACTCTGGCAACTGTATTGTTCCGCCTCCCAATTTTCTTAGGTGAACCCTGGCTAGGAGAGGTTCTTTCGCACGAGTAGCTTGCAGGCGAAGCGGCGAGGGGGAAGGGCCGTATCCTACCGGAGGCGTGGGCTATCCCCGACTCATGCTTCTTCACCCTTTAGCCACTCGTGTCCCGAGTAAGTTCACCCAGAACTTGGGTTGAGGCGTACTTAGTACATTTGCGACGGGTTTTTGCGAAAAAATGGGACCATTTTTTTTGGGGGGATGCTCCCCGCAGTAGCCCCCGAGGGTGGCTTGGTTTTCTGGGGAAAGCCAAGTCGCCCTTTGACTTTTATTATCTTGGTGAAAGTTTACATTCGTGCAGCCAATTGGGGTGTTGGGTGTGTAAATAACAAAAAGAACTTGGAACTCCTTCCTAAGGGTAGAAGCGATGTAGTTGTTGGATGTTCAAAGCGTTGGTGAGTTCTTCACCATCCTCGTTGGCCAGCTTGTAGGTGCCGGGCTTGAGTACTTTGACCACGATGTAGGGTCCCTCTCACGGGGGCGACAGCTTGTGGCAGCCTCGATTGTCTTGGCGCAGCCTTAGGACTAGGTCCCCTTTGTTGAAGTCTCAGCGTCGTATCTTCCGGGCTTGGTAATGCCTCAGCGCCTGCTGGTACCTTGCCGAGTGCATCAGGGCTACGGTGCGGGCTTCGTCCAGTTGGTCCAGCGAGTCTTTGCGGGCTCGTTGGTTGGTGCCCTCGTCGTAGCCCCGGACTCTAGGCGACCCATATTCCAAGTCCGTGGGGAGAACGGCCTCCGCGCCATAGACAAGGAAAATTGGGGTGAATCCCGTGGCTCTGCTCGGGGTGGTTCTGTGGCTCCACACGACCGCTGGTAGCTCCTGGAGCCACTTTCGACAGGACTTGTTCAGTCCGTCGAAGATCCTGGGCTTGAGACCTTGTAAGATCATGCCGTTGGCATGCTCCAGTTGACCGTTGGTCTGTGGATACGCCACGGCCGCCCAATCGACGCGGATGTGGAACTTGTCGCAAAACTCCAGGAACTTTCTGCCAGTGAATTGGGACCCTTTGTCGGTGATGATGGAGTTGGGCACCCCGAACCGGTAGATGATGTCGGTGAAGAACGTCATGGCCTGCTCCGCCCTGAGATTCGTGATCGGGCGCACCTTGACCCACTTGGACAATTTGTCGATGGCAACCAGTAGGTGGGTGTAGCCCCCGGGCGCTTTCCGCAAGGGCCCGACGATGTCCAGCCCCCACATGGCGAAGGGCCATGTGACGGGGATTGTCTGGAGGGCGTGCGCAGGGAGGTTGGTCTTGCTGGCGTAAAACTGGCACCCTTCGCAGGTGCGCACGATCTCGCTGGCATCAGCCACCGTAGTGGGCCAGTAGAAACCCTGGCGGAACGCGTTGCCCACGAGGGTGCGCGGCGCTGCGTGATGACCGCACGCGCCCGTGTGAATGTCTCGAAGGAGCTCGTGCCCCTGAGGGTTGGGCACATATCGCTACAGGATGCCTGACGCGGCGGGCTTGTACAGCTCGCCATCGACAAGGGCGAATGACTTGGCCATCCTGGCGATGCGTCTGGCCTTGGATCAGTCCGGGGGGAGCTCCCCCCGGTCCATCCAGGCAATATATTTGTCACGCCAGTCCTTCGCGCGGGGGACCAGCTCTATATCTATGGCCTCGGCCTCATCTGCGCCATACCCCTCGAGCAGGGAGAGTACAAACATCTCGTTCGAGGGGTCCTCGTCCATAGGCTCTGCGCCTGTTGGGTCCGAGGGAGCCCCCGAGGGTTCCTCCTGGCTCGAGGGGGTCGGCTTGAGGTTGTCGGACGGCCTGTCGACATCCCACGCAAAAACGTTCGGGGGAACGGTGATTCGCCCTGACACGATTTTGGCGAGCTCGTCCGCCTCCTCGTTGTACCGACGGGGCACGTGATTAAGCTCTATGCTGTAGAACTTGTCTTCGAGGGCCTGCACGGCGTTGCAGTATGCTTCCATTTTGTCATCGTGACAGCTCGCGTTCTTCATGACCTGGTCAATCACGAGCTGCAAGTCTCCTTTAACATCAAGGCGCTTGATGCCCATCTCAATGACGATTCTGAGGCCGCAGAGAAGGGCCTCGTACTCTGCCATGTTGTTTGACGTGGGGAAATGCAGGCGTACTGCGTACCTCAAGTGCTCCCCGAGGGGTGAGATGAAGAGCAGGCCCGCGCCTGCCCCGGTTTTCATCACCAACCCATCGAAGTAGAGGGTCCAGCATTCAGCCTGGACTTGCAGCGGCGGCAGTTGTGTGTCCGTCCATTCGGCGATGAAATTTGCCAGGATCTGGGACTTGATCGCTTTGCGCGGCGCATAGGCGAGCGTTTCGCCCATTAACTCCACCGACCACTTGGCAATCCTGCCCGCCGCGTCCGGGTTGCAGATAATCTCCCCCAACGGGAAGGAGGAGACTACCGTAACCGGATGGGCCTCGAAGTAGTGCCGGAGTTGCGCCGTGCGAGCACCACCGCGTAGAGCAGCTTCTGGATTTGCGGGTAACGCGCCTTGGTCTCGAACAACACTTCGCTGATGTAGTATACGGGCCATTGGACTGGTAGGGCGTGCCCTTTTTCTGTACGTTCCACCACGATGACGGCGCTGACCACCTGGGTGGTTGCGGCGACATAGAGGTACAGAGGCTCGCCATCTCGGGGTGGCGTTAGGATCGGCATGTGGGCCAGTGTGAGGACCATGTGTGGTTCGAGGACCGGTGGATGGTCGCTTCCTTGTGTGATGAGTGATTGACAACGTTGTGTGGACTGATTCTTGGCTAAGTATTGTAGGTGCAGGTTGCGGCTTGACTCGTGTTGGTGCAGGTGAAGAACAAGCGCGAAAGGTCGTTGCTTGGGTGAGGCCTCCGGTGTGTGGAGAAGACAAGTAGGCTTCGTTCGAGGGACCCGGTGGCCAGTGGGGTCAAGTGCGGGCCGCATGGTGGCATGAACAGCAAGATGAAGTCGTGGACGGTTTCTTGGTAGAGCCTCAAAACCAAGGGCGAGCCGGAACTACGTGGGAGCCGAGTCATGAGTGGAGATTGGCGGAGGCTACACCAAGTTCGCGGGGTTTGCAGTGGTTCACCGAAAACCACCGGGTAACTCGGTTGAGCCACAAAACCAAGGTCGAAGACTCGACGAGGGGGTGCGGCCACCCGAGCCGGTTCAACCGCCCGGGAGGGGGCGGTCGGACCGCTTGGGGCCGGTCGGATCTCCCGGCCGGTCTAACCTCCCGTGGGGGCGGTCCGACCGCCCGCCGCCGCCCGCGCCGAGAAGCTTCGAAGCGGAGGACACGCGTCGGGATCGCAAGGCTTGCGTCGAGGCTAAACAGGGTTGTAGTCGCCGGGCATCCGTCCGATGGTGAAGACATGTATCTCTAGTTATTAGTGAAGGGTAGTTTAATCTTTTGGGTGCCTCCATATATACTCATTGGATGGGTGGATGGCAGCCAACTCTTGGAACCCTAGCTAATTTGTTTTTCCATTTTCGTTCTCCATTTTCCTTAGGATTTTAGAGGACTAGCTTGAGAGCTTCATGTGAGATCTAGAGAGAGGGATGGATGTTTGGGTGGCAAGCTAGACCTTGTACGAACCTTTCATGGCATGTATAGACGGTTCGGCGTTGTTCATCATGGTGGTTTTCCCGTCTCTTTTGTGTTGATTTTCGGAGCTCTTTGTTGGCGGTGTTTTGAGGACGATTTCTTGGGGTTTTTGGTGGGTGTCACGTATGAGGTTCTTGTGCCACTTTGGCTGGTGACTTTGCCACCAAATCTCCTTTGAATCGGACTCGATTTGGTGGTTTCTCGAGTTGGGCGAGTTCTTGTCCTAGAGAAGCGATTTCTTCGATTCCTCTTGATTGTGAGCGTTTCGGGTCGATTCCTTTGAGGTAGAAGACACCCGAGGAGGTAACCCGGCTATTCCCGAAGTTTTGCCGCAACCCGTGGAGTGATTCGGGAGATCGGGGCGCGAGGAAGTTGAGGTTTGACCCGCGGGTTCGTTTTCCGGAAGGGGCTATCTAACCGCCTGCAGCGGGGGCGGTCTAACCGCCCGGGTGTTTCCGGTGTCGAAGTTTTGTTTCGCCGGATTTTCCTCTTGTGAGTTTGTTCGCCTTGATCGGAGGAGCGTCCGGGTGAAATTTGGGGTCGTTCTCGTGCGGTTGCTAGGTGTTCTTGGTTGGAGTTCATTGCTGGGTACGGGAGGTTAGGATCGCCCGGTAGCCGGGTCTAACCGCCCCTAGGCCCCCGGGTGGAGTTTTGGTTTTCGCCAAGATTTTTCGGTAGCTAGCATGGCCTTGACCGCAGATCTTTGTTGGTGAAACCGGGGTGAGTTTTGGTGCTCGGAAGAGGCGTTTCGGAGGATTTCTTGGTTACCGGTGGAGGCGGTCTAACCGCCCCCTATACCCGGCCTAACCGCCCCCCTCCGGTTAGCCGACTTTCGAGTTGTTTCCGCCGTCGTTGCTACATGTGTGTTGTGGTTCTTGGTAGAGTTTGTTCCTAGGACCCGTAGCACTCCGGTGGCTACGTGGTTTTGGCAAACGGAAGGTAGAAGTGCGGAGCGTGTGATTTCGGGGGTTCGACCGAGCTAGTTCGTCTTGTCGGAGTTTCAATCTCCCTCGAGAAGAATTTTTATCGGCTCCCATTCACTCCCCCTCTCTGGTCGCCTATTCGGTCCTTCAAGTGGTATCAGAGCCGGTTCGGGTCTTTGTTGACTCTAACCAGTCTAAGATCCAAGGATGGCGTACCAGGAATGGGGTTCGGGTCCTCCACACTTCGATGGCAAGAACTACCAGATGTGGAGCAAGCGGATGGGTGTGTTTCTCCGCGGAAAGAGTCGATCCTTTGGGATGTGTCGGTGCGGAATATGGTCCCGACACTAACCAGTAGATAGCGCCGTGGTCTATCCCTCAATGGTCGATGCTAAGTAACAAGTGACACAGAGGTTTTATCCTGGTTCCGGCCGAGGGGGCCGTACGTCCAGCAGAGGCGTGCTCGGGGCACTATATTACTTAGCACCGGGGGTGCTTGTAGTGGGGCAAATACAAGCAAGGCGGGAGAGGAAGTGTGGCTTCCAAGTCCCTGGAGGAGTGGTCGAAGATATTGTGGGAGAATGAGAATGAGCACGTGGTGCGTGATGTTGAGTTTACGCCCGTCTCCGTCCGTCCCCCCGCGGGCGGGGGTTCGCCCCCTTTTATAGATCAAGGGGGCGGCGGGTTACATGCGCGCCGCGCTGTCTAGCTACGTGGGGGTGTGCGTCGTGCTACGCTGTAGAGTGGGCGGCCGTCCGGTCGATCTTCGCAGCGATCTGGCCATGATGGCCTACCTCGTACCCGAACAGTGGCGGTTCGAGGGTAGGAGGGCGGCAGATGGTGGTGGCGTCCTCCGATAGGCTTCGAGGGGAGGTGCGACGATGGCCGGTACGGGGCACGGGAGCGAGGTAGAACGGCGTTCCTTCCCAACGCGCTTCACGGTCGGAGTTGTTGCTACGGGGGGTCGGCGTGCGCCGCACGCGTGGGTACGGCGGCCACGCCGCGCGTGGCCGGGATGGCGATCCACCGGCCTAGCGCCTCCACCCTAACCCCTGTAGGGTCACAAGAAAGTGAAATTGAGGGTGCGCTCGGCCCCCCTTCGAGGGTCCGGCGCGTTAGCCGTGCGTAGTAGGCGCGCGGTGTCACGGGACCGACACCGCCGTACGTGCGCACGGTCCCTCCCCACGGTGGTGGGGATGGGCTCCTCCCCGGGGAGTTGGTGCGGCGGCACCGGGCGCGAGCCTCGGGCGCATGATGGCGCCGCCCCGCCCGTGTCGGGCGTTAAATGCCCGTGTACGGGGGGCCGCGCATGCGTGCGGGGCGCCCGTGAGCGTGGCGGGCCCCGGCCGAGGGCGGGGACGTACCCTCGAGCGAGGCGAGACCCGCTCGAGGGGAGTGAGCCCTCGAGCGGGGCGGAACCGCTCGAGGGAAGAGTTGCCCCTCGAACGGGGCGGAGCCCCGCCCGAGGGGAGCGCGCCCTCGAGCGAGGCGGAGCCCGCTCGAGGGGACTTCTAAGAGGGCCGTCTTGGTGGGCCGTCGGGGTCCCCGCGGCGTGGGCCGTGTCCTGCATGGTTAGTCACCTGCATGGTTAGGCTTAGCGTTTTTTGGTGTGGTTGCTGGTTTTAAGTGAGGATTTCCCCGTTGTTTAAGGGGACCCCTAGGGCTGTCCCCGACAGTAGCCCCCGAGCATCTGTGGGTTTGCCATTGAGGCTCCCGCAGATGCTGGAACCTACTGATAGGACGTTCTTCCCCCCTTGTTTGCGAACGCTTTCCGTGGGGCCGCGTCAGCGGACCCGCGGGTCTAGCCCCCGAAGCCCTGCAGGAGCGTGGATGCTCCTGCAGGGGTTAACAGCGAGAATTTGGTCAGAGGGTGTGGCACATATGCCAACCGGCATCGGCGGTGTTTCAGCCGGCTTCGGGGGTGCACGCACTGCTGGCACTGTCTCCGGCGGGTGCAATTTCAAGGGGGTGTAGCCGTGCGTCAAGCCCCCAAGCCTTGGCCCGTTCGAGGCGATCGGGTCGAGCTTTACGACTTGTTTTCTTACGCGCCCTCGCCGTCCCTCCGCGGGACGGAGGGTGAGGTTTCCGCAAACCCCATCGAGCGGGTCGCGGATTGCGGATTCCTCGTCGAGCCGGTAGCGGGTGGTTCAAGTGGGCGTCCATGCCCCGTTCGATAAGGGTAGGCCGCGCGGTCCGGAGACACGTCCATGGAAGCGCTTGCGTGGGTTTGCTAGGGTGGGGCTCGGTCGTTCGATGGGGACCGAGGGCGCGGAAGCTCTCCCTCGGTGGGATCCCCCCGCTGGCCGCCCTCGGCGGCTCTTGAACACGACATGTGGGGCACCCTCGAGCCGATGGGCTCGAGGAACGGCTCGAATGCGCGTGCCCTCGTCGTCCCTAACTCGCGATCCGTGGCGCTGTTCGAACCCGTCGAGGGTCGGCTTCGAACCTCGATCGGTAGGGTCTGTGCGGGGCCGTGCCGGACGGGCCCCCGTCTTTTCGCGTTTGCGGCCGTCGAGGGGTTTGGGCGAGCCGGCTCTCGAGGCGCGGTTGACGACACGGCGCGGCATGGGTGCTTGCGGTGCCCGCTTTACAAGCGTGCCTCGGGCGACCCTCTCACGCGCGTGCCTTCTTTAGAGGGTTGACATTGTCTCGAGCGGGGGCTCGCGCCGCTCGAGGGTTTTACGTGGCATGGGTGCCCGCGGTGCTCGCTCTACATCGAGCGAGGGTCCGGCGACCTTCTCACGTCGATATCCCATCGAGGGTTGACGTCATCCCGAGCCAAGGGCTCGTGCCGCTCGAGGGTTTTACGTGGCATGGGTGCCCGCGGTGCACGCTCTACATCGAGCGAGGTCCCGGCGACCTTCTCATGTCGATATCCCGTCGAGGGTTGCTTTTGTCCGGAGCCGAGGGCTCGTGCCGCTCGAGGGTTTCACGCGGCATGGGTGCCCGCGGTGCACCGCTCTACGTCGAGCGGGTCCCGGCGACCTTCTCACGTCGATATCCCATCGAGGGTTGTTTTTGTTTCGAGCGGGGGCTCGTGCCGCTCGAGGGTTCCCCTTGCTTGGCAAGGGGCCCGGTCATTTAAATGCCCCCGCGGTCGTGGCTGCGGTTTTGCAGCGCGGGCGCGCCTTTTTAGGCGTTGCGGCCGCGCGCGCGCGCGTGTAGTGGGCGGCGTGGCGGGCGGACGTGACCGCTTCGCCTCGGTCCCCCGCGGGTCTTCGCCGTGATGATGGCCCGCCCGCAATGACGTGGCCGCTGCGGTCGTGGTGGGGCCCGCCCGTCGACGCGATGGAAAGATTCCCTGCAGTTAATGCTAGCGGGGCGTCCGCTCCGAGAGCTCGCCCGTCGGCCTATAAAGGCCGCGGGGGGAGGAGAGGGACGGCGGTTTTTTACCTTGGCATCTCACCATTTTCGGTCCCCGCCCCTTCGTCTTCCTCTCGCTTTTGCCACCGTGCGGCGTCGCCATTAGCGCCTTCCTTCCGTTCCTTGTCCTCCGCTCTCGTTTTCCTTTGCTTTCTTCATGGCGCCGCCTCAGCCTCCCCTCACGATCCTGGAGCCGTACGCTTGGGAGAGGTCGACGGTAACCCGGCTCGCCCTTGGCGAGCTGGTCGCCGCCGGCCAGCTGGCGGCTAATGAAGACGGACGCCCGGCGGAGTGGATAGTCGCGCGCCGGCGGCGGACCGCGAGCCCAACCCGCCGGAGGGCTACGTGGTGAGCTTCGTCCGCTACCACGAGCGTGGTTTCAACGCGCAGGCGAGCACCTTCATGCGGGCGATGTGCCACTACTACGGGGTGGAGCTGCACAACTTCGCCCCCAACGCGATCTCGCGGGGCGGCCACGTTCGTGGGCGTCCGCGAAGGGTACCTGGGGATCCCGAGTCAAGCGGGAGCTGCGGGTTCACCTTTCCCGCGGGGAGCTCGTCACGCACGCCCACGTCGGAGCCGAGGGACTCCCGCGCGGTGCGCGCCGGCGGGATGTCACTTGCCCCGCGGGGGCAATTCAAGGACACCTACATCCCCCCGCACCATGACGACGAACAACGCCTGCCGGGAGCGGGGATGGTTCTACCTCGCGCAATGCCGAGGCCCGCCTTCCCCCCCTACACGGGCCGGGTGTTCAAGAAGAGGCCGGGACTCTCGGGGCTATGGAGTGTCCACGCCCCAACATCGGAGGCGGCGAGGAGTCCGTCCTCGCCGCCCGCAGGCCGCCCGGCGGCGCACGGGGCCGAACGCGATGGGCGTCCTCGCCTTCCTCCACCACCGACGGGTCGTGCCCTCGATGGAGAGGCCGCTCCGCATCTTCGAGATGACAGAGGCGGCCAACCCCGTCGACTCCGGCGAGGTCGCGGATGCTCCCGACGCCCCTCGAGCGGCCGTATGCGCTCACCCGGCGCGGAGCGCCGTCGACACCGGACGCCGATGCTCGCGGGCCGGACCCCATGGGACCTTGATGCTCCTCACGGCCCCGCCGGTGAGTTCGGTTCTTGACTTTGTTTCGGTTCTTGGTCTTGCTTTCGTTTCCCGACGTGCCCTTGGTGCTCCCGTGTGCGCTGGTGAACTTCACCATCGCCAAGTCCGTTCCGCCCACCCCCGACTCCCGTGCGCTCGGCGGGCGGCGCGGCAGGGGGGAGCGGGAGCGAGCGGCGCGCAGAGGGAGCACGCGAGGCGACGGCCAAGCGCGCCGCGACCGGCGGGCCGCGGAGTACCGGCGCGCGAAGAGCCGGGACTCTCCTCCCCGGGACCGAGGGGAGTTCTCGTCCCCGGAGGAGGACGAAGAGGAAGAGGCCGAGGGGGAGAGCCCCTCCGATAGGTGGCGCCCGCGCCCCCCTTCGTCGGAACCGCCGCCGGCGACAAGGGCGGCTTCGCCTGGGGCGGGCGCAACGGTGCCCGCCGCCAGGCAATCGACATCGAGGCCGGCGCGCGCCGCGGAGGCGCGCGCGGCGAGCGCGCCCGTGCGTGCATCAAGCGTACCGCGCGCGCGAGGCGAGCGCGCCCGTGCGGGAGGCACCGTCGCCGGGGGCGCGACGGCGGGCGTGCGTCCGCACGCGGGGCGAGCGTGCCCCGCGCGCGGCGGCGCCTTCGGGAGGTGCGGCGTCGGGCGTGCCCGCGCACGGGGCGGCGTGCCCCCGCGCGTGCGGCGGCGGCCGTCGGGGAGGCGCTACGGCGGGGCGCGGCGAGGCGCGCCGGCCTCATCCGCTGAGGCCTCGAGGAAAAGGAAACGCGCCTTTTCCTCTTCGAGGTAAGGAGCCTGTCTTTTTTCGTTTGGTTTCATTTATTGATGATTAGGTGCCCTAACCTTCTGTCCGTGCCTGCGCAGGGTGGTGCCAACCGTTCCTCCTCTTGCACCAGCCAAGGTGCTGAGGACTGACGCATCGATCCCCACCCGGCGGCGCTCGTCGAGGGCGTCGCGCCCGGGGACAAGCACGGCGGCGGGCATGGGCTCGCAAAGCCCGGCCGGGGCCTCGAGGTCCCGGCCGGCGGACCTCCGGCCCCCGCCGCGGCGCGGCCGCAGGTCGCCGGGGCGGCCGGCGCCGGCCGTCGTGGAGACGCGGGGCGCGGCGGCGGCCGTGGTGGAGGTGGAGCGGGCGCAACCTTGCGGGGCGTCCATGGGCGCGGCGGCCCACAGCCGGAGGCGGCGGCCGCGGCGCCGCGCCCGGCGCACCGCGGCCGCGGTGGCGCAAGTGGAGGTGCCGGTGGAGACGGCGCGGGCGGCGGCGCCCGCCGTCAATCTGCAGGCGGAGGTGGTGGAGGTCTCGGACGACTCCCCGCCGCCTGGGTGGGATCAGTGGGCCGGCCGGCCCCACGAAATCCCCCCGAGCCCCGGAGGGGGCCCTCGTGAGGCGGCACGAGGGTCACATGGTGGTGGGGAGCCGAGGACACGGTGCCGAGGCCTCGTCCTCCCGCGCCGGCCGCCCCGCCCAGGTGGAGGGGGCCGTCGAGGATCCCCTCTGCGTTCGCGGACGCCGGGGGGAGCAGAGCTGCGGGGCGAGCTCCGGAGCCACGGAGCTACCCTCAACCGCGCGCTAAACGAGGTGCTGTGGGTCCATGGCGGCCCGGCATGGCTCGTCTTCCGGGTAAGCCATGGTTGCTCGTTCTCTTCCTTTTTTCGTTCGTGTATGCGTCGCACTCATGTCTTGGCGCTTATGGGTTTTGGTTTTGCGGTTGCCAGGAGCTCGAGCGTCGCGCCCACGACAAGTACGACGCCTTCGACCGGGTGAATGCCGAGGTTCACCGGCCTCCGGGAGCGGTGCGGCGCCTTCGACGCGCTTGCCGACGCTCTCAGGACGCCGGACGACCGGGCCGGCGTACGGGGCGATGGCGTGGTGCGACGAGCTCTCGGAGAGCTCGGGACGGACGCGGCACGCCGCTCGAGCCTCGAGCGGGTCCGCGCGGCCCTCGTCGATCGTGACGAGGCGCCGTGGCGTACGCGCTCGACTTGGAGAAGACGCGGACGCCGGCCGCCAACCGGGAGGCGGAGGTGGCCAACGTCCGCCGCGAGGCCGGGAGCTCCGCACGTCGCTCGAGGGGGCGCAAGCGCGGCGGCCGCCGGGCCGAGGAGCGGGCGCGTGGGCTGGAGCCGGCGGGCCAAGGAGGCCGACAACTTGAAGGCCGCCCACGACGCCAAGGCCGCGGCGCTCGCTATCGCCGAGGAGCGGCTTCGCAGGAGCGCGCGCCCGCCAAGGAGCCGAGGGGCGGCTCCGGCGAGGAGCGAGGGCTGCCCTCGGCGACGCCGGACGGCGCCGGGAGCGGGAGCGCGCGTCGCTCGCGAGGCGGCGGAGAAGTCGGCCCGGAGGAGCGGAACGCCGCGTTCTCCAAGGTCGAGGAAGAGGCGCTCACGCTCAGCATCAGCAACGCCAACCAGGAGCTGGCCCTCCGCGAGCAAGGCGAAACCGTCCAGCGCCTCGAGTTGGCGATCGAGTCCGTGCGCCGCGACTTCGAGTCGGAGAGGAAGCAAGTGGAGGGTGAGTTGCCGCCTGACTTCTTGTCTGGTTGGTTCTTCGCTTAGAGGGTTTGCTTTCCCCTTTCTGATTTCCTTCTTGTCTTGTCGATTCCAGGCTTGCGCACCGCTCTGGGGCACGCAGCTGAGCGGGCCGAGGCGCTGCAGGCTTCGTACAACTCCTCCAAGCGGGGCTGCGGGAGCCGCGCGAGGCGGCCCTCGAGACCTCGCCGCGCCGTGGAGGAGGGCGAGGCTCGGCCGGCGGCTCGGCCGGCCGGCCGCTGCGCGCCCCTTGGCGGCCACGTCACGGAGCGGATGCGCCGGGCGCCGCACCTAGGCGTCCGAGAAGGCCCTCGGAGTGGTGCGATCCCACTACGAGGTCAACTTCGAGGCGCTCGTCCGAAGGCTACATCGTTCCCGAGGGCGTCGAGGACGAGGTGGCCATGGAGCGTGTGGACGCGCTTGCCGCCGACGCCGCCGGATCGCTTGCCAAGGCCTTCGAGGAGTTCCTCTTCCCCGACATCGCAGACGCTGCCGCTCCTCCGGCCTGAAACAGTTGGGCGCAGTGCCCGTTTTTGTTCTTGGATTAGTATTCTGGCCATGGGGCCTTTGTAAATAAGTACACTGTCTTTCATCGTAAACGTTTGATGATACGAAAAGGAGTTCTTTTGCTTATTGCGCCTTTTTGTTTCTCCTTCTTCTCCGAGTAGATTTTACTTAGGGAAGTTCGATTTTCGGCTGGGGGTCCGCTGGGTTGGAGGCGAGAGAGAAGGGCCATATCCACGCGACGTAGGCTATCTCTGGCTCGCACGCTCCTCCCGCTGGGCCGCCCGCGCCCTGTTCAAATCGTTGCTCGAGGTTGAAGTAGAAAACAAGCTTAGCGCGTGTGAGTTGTTTTTATTTTTTGCGCAAAAATGGGACCATTTTTGGGGGGGTGCCCCCCGCAGTAGCCCCCGAGGGTAACTTGGGTTTCAGGAGAAAGCCGAGTTGCCCTTTTATTAGACTTGGAGCATTTACATAGTTGTCACCAATCGGGGCGTTGGCCATGCGATTTTACAACGAAAAGTACTTGGAAAAATCCTAGCTAAGGGTAGAAGCGACGTAGGCTGTTGGATGTTCCAAGCGTTGGTGAGCTCTTCACCGTCCTCGTTGGCCGGCCTAGTATGTGCCCGGCTTGAGTACCTTCACCACGACGTAGGGTCCTTCCCATGGTGGCGACGGCTTGTGGCGCCCTCGGTTATCTTGGCGCGGCCTTAGGACCGATCCCCTTCGCCGAAATCCCTTCGACGTATCTTGCGTGCACGGTAACGCCGTAGGGACGCGTTGATACCTCGCGGAATGCATCAAGGCTACGAGGCGTGCTTCGTCCGGCCGATCCGGCGAGTCCTCGCGGGCTCGGCGGGTTAGCGTCCTCGTTGTAGCCTCGAACCCGGGCGACCCGTATTCCAAGTCCGTGGGGAGGACGGCCTCCGCGCCATGGACTAGGAAAAACGGGGTGAACCCGTGGCTCGCTTGGGGTGGTCCTTAGGCTCCACACAACCGCCGGTAGTTCTTGGAGCCATTTTCGCCCGCATTTGTTGAGTCGGTCGAAAATTCGGGCTTAAGGCCTCGTAGGATCATGCCGTTGGCACGCTCCACTTGGCCGTTGGTCTGTGGGTGTGCCACAGCCGCCCAATCCACGCGGATGTGGAATTTGTCACAGAACTCCAAAAACTTCCGGCCCGTGAACTGGGACCCATTGTCTGTGATGATGGAGTTTGGCACTCCAAAGCGATAGACGATGTCGGTGAAGAATGTCACTGCCTGCTCAGCCCTTAAATTCGTGATGGGACGCACCTCCACCCACTTGGAGAACTTGTTAATTGCGACCAGCAGGTGGGTGAAGCCCCCGGGCGCCTTCCGCAGGGGCCCGACGATGTCCAGCCCCCCCCCACGGCGAACGGCCATGTTACGGGGATGGTTTGCAGGGCATGGGCGGGCAAGTTGGACTTGCGGGCGTAGAACTGGCACCCCTCGCAGGTGCGCACGATCTCGCTGGCGTCGGCGACCGCGGTAGGCCAATAGAAGCCCTGGCGGAACGCGTTGCCGACGAGGGTGCGGGGCGCGGCGTGGTGGCCACAGATCCCCGCGTGGATGTCCCGTAGGAGCTCGCGCCCCTCGGGAATGGGCACACACCGCTGTAGGATGCCTGAGGCGGCGCGCTTGTACAGCTCGCCGTCGACGAGGGTGAAAGATTTGGCCATCCCCGGCGATGCGCCCCGGCCGCGGCCCGGTCCGCGGGGAGTTCCCCTCGAGCGATCCCGGGCGATGTATTTTTCGCGTCGGTCCTCTTGGGCGGGGGCGGCTCGATGTCCATCGCGTCGGCCTCGTGGGAGCCGTACCCCTCGAGGAGGGAGAGCACGTACGCCTCGTTCGAGGGGTCCTCATCCATGGGTTCCGCACCCGCTGGATTCGAGGGAGCCCCCGAGGGTCCGTCGTGACTCGAGGGGTGGGGCTCGAAAACGACCGAGGGTTGCGCGATGTCGCGCGCGAAAACGTTCGGGGGGAACGGTGACCCGCCGGACGCGATCTTCGCCAGCTCGTCCGCTTCCTCATTGTACCGGCGGGGTACATGGTTAAGCTCGATGCCGTAGAATTTGTCTTCGAGGGACCGCACGGCTTTGCAGTAGGCCTCCATCTTGTCGTCGTGGCAGCTCGCGTTCTTCATGACCTGATCGATCACGAGCTGCGAGTCCCCCCGCACGTCGAGGCGCTTGACGCCCAACTCAATGGCGATTTTGAGGCCGCAGAGAAGGGCCTCGTATTCAGCCATGTTGTTGGACGCGGGGAAGTGGAGGCGCACTGCGTAGCGCATGTGTTCCCCGAGGGGCGACACGAAGAGCAGGCCCGCGCCCGCTCCCATTTTCATCACTGAGCCGTCGAAGAACGCGAGTCCGGCTCTGCGCTTGGATTTGTGGGGGCGGCGGCCGCGTGTCCGTCCACTCGGCCGACGAAATCAGCCGAGATTTGCGATTTGATGGCCTTGCGCGGGGCGTAGGCGAGCGTCTCGCCCATCGGCTCCACGGACCACTTGGCAATCCTGCTGCGCCGCGTCGGATTGCGGATGATTTCTCCTAGCGGAAAGGAGGAGACCACCGTGGCCGGGTGGGCCTCGAAGTAGTGGCGGAGCTTGCGACGCGCAAGGACTACCGCGTACGCGTACGGCCCCCGGACCCGGGGGTAGCGCGTCTTCGTGTCCGACAGGACCTCGCTGATGTAATAGACCGGCCTCTGTACAGGCAAGGCGTGCCCTTCCTCCGTGCGCTCCACGACGATCACGGCGCCGACCACCCGGTGGTTGCGGCCACGTAGAGCCGCGGGGGTTCGCCGTCTCGTGGCGGCGTGAGGATCGGGGCGTGCGTCAGAGACGCCTTCAGCTTGTCGAGCGCGTCCCGGGCCTCGGCGGTCCAAGAGAAGCGCTCGTGCTTCTTAAGCGGCCGTAGAGGGGCGGGCCCTTCTCACCGAGCCGCGAGATGAAGCGGCTTAAGGCGGCGAGGCACCCCAACACCTTCCGCACCCCTATGAGGTCCGGATCGGACCCATTCGCTCGAGGGCCGCGACCTTTTCGGGGTTGGCCTCGATTCCCCGCCGGGGAGACGATGTATCCTAGGAGCATGCCTCGCGGCACTCCAAAGACACATTTTTCGGGGTTTAGCTTGACCCCGTCGGCCCGTACGCGGTTGAACGCGACGCCAAGGTCGCCAACCGTGTCGTCCGCCTTCTGGTCTTTACGACGATGTCGTCCACATAGGCTTCGACCGTCCGTCCAATGTGGTCCCCAAAAACGTGTTGCATGCAACGCCGATATGTTGCACCCGCGTTTCGAGGCCAAATGGCATCGTGACGTAACGAACGTCCCGAACGGTGTGATGAACGAAGTCGCGAGCTGGTCGGACTCCTTCATTTTTATTTGGTGGTACCGGAGTAAGCATCAAGGAAGCAAAGAAATTCACACCCGGTACCGTTGAGTCAACGATCCGATCAATGCATGGCAAAGGAAAAGGAACTTTGGGACATGCTTTATTAAGACTAGTGTAGTCTACACACATCCGCCACTTCCCATTCTTTTTCTTTACAAGCACGGGGTTTGCTAGCCACGTGGGGTGGAACACCTCCTTGATGAATCCGGCCTCGAGGAGCTTCCGCAGCTCTGCTCCGATCGCCCGTCGCAGCTCCTCGTCGAAGCGGCGCAGCCGTTGCTGCACGACGCGGTCGTTTGGCAGGATGTCAAGGGAGTGCTCGGCGACTTCCCTCGGGATGCCTGGCATATCCGAGGGGCTCCACGCGAAGATGTCGGCGTTGGCGCGGAGGAAGTCGACGAGCACCACTTCCTATTTGGGGTCGAGGGTGGAGCCGACCCTCAACACCTTGCCCTCGGGGGCGACGGGTCGAGGGGGACCCCCTTGGTACGCTCCGCGGCCTCGAAGGTGCCGCGTGCTTGGCGGCGGGACCGAGGTCTTCGTTGACCATCTTCTCCGGCCGTGTTCACCGGCGCTTCGTCCCGCCGCCGGCGCCTCTGCGTGCTCCACGCACTCGACGTCGCAGTCGAACGCGTGCTCGATGGATGACCCGACGGTGATGACGCCGTTTGGCCCCGCATCTTCATCTTCAGGTAGGTGTAGTTGGGGACCGCCATGAATTTGGCGTAACAGGGTCGCCCAAGTATAGCGTGGTAGGCCCCCTTGAACCCCACCACCTCGAAGGTGAGGGTCTCCTTGCGGAAATTCTTTGGGGTGCAAAACCAAACCGGCAGGATCGATGCGCCCGAGGGGCCGGACTCGCTTGCCGGCGCGATGCCATGGAACGGCTTCGTGCCGGGCCGCGGCTGGTCCAACCCGATCCCCATGAGGCGCAACGTATGCGCGTAGAGGATGTTGAGGGCTGCCGCCTCCGTCCATGAGGACCTTCGAGAACCGGGCGTTCCCGATGATGGGATCAACCACCGGCGGGTGCGGCCCGGGTTGGGGACGCGGTTCGGGTGGTCCTCCCGCCGAAGGTGATTGCATCCCCCGACCAATTGAGGAAGGACGGAGGAGCCCTTTCCGCGGCGAGGACCTCGTGCCGCTCCTTCTTGCGGCCGGCGGGTCGACATGTCGACGGTTGGCCCCCCAAAGATGAGGAACACGTTTTCGACAGCGGGGAAGCCACCCGCGTCGCCGTCGCCCCCGTCTTTCTTGGCCTCTCGCCTCCTTCGCGGAGGCATGGCCATAAAACTTCTTGAGCATATCGCACTGCTCAAGGGTGTGGTTCACCGGAGTCTTGTGGTAGGGACATGGCTTTTTCGGCATGTCATCGAACACCCCCGACCTCGAGGGGCCGGTCGAGGGCCCCGTCGAGCCGGGTCAACGGCAGAAGGGCCTCGGCATTGCCGCCGTCGCGCCCCTCGCTCGCGTGCCTCGCGCGCGCGGCTTCTTCCCCTTCTTGCCCCGCTTGTCGTTGCGGTGCGGCTCCTTGGACTTGCGCCCTCCGCGGGCGCATCCTCCGAGCGCTTGCCCTTCTTGCCGTCGAAGATCGCCCCCACGGCCTCCTCTCCGGAGGCGAAGCTGGTGGCGATGTCGAACAGCTCGTTGGAGTCCGCGGGCGGGGCTGCGTCCCGGTCCGCGCACGAGGTCCCGCACGTGGTGCCCTCGAGGAAGGCGTGCACGATCTCGGACTGCGCCACGCTGGGGAGCTCGTGCGGCGCTTGGAGAAGCGCGGATGAAGTCCCGCGGCGACTCGCCGGCTTCGCGTGCGGGAGCGAAGGTCCCGGGAGTTCCCGTGGCGCACGTACGTGCCCCGGAAATTGCCCACGAACGTGTGGACCAGGTCGTCCCGCTTGTGGATTTGGGCTGGCGGTGCAAGTGCTCGATCCATGTCCCGGCCGCGTCGCCGAGGTGCAGGGGCAAGTTGCGGATGATGACCTCATCGCTGGTGGCCCCGCCCAGCTGGCAAGCCAAGCGGTAGTCGTTAAGCCACACGCGGGGGTCCGTCTCCCCGTTGTACTTGACAATGGTCGAGGGCGGCGGAAGCGTTGGGGGAACGCCGCCGCGCGGATCTCCCCGCCGAACACACGAGTGCCCGGGGCTCCGGCGTCGGGGAGCGATCCTCACCGCCGTCGTAGCGTCCACCCCTTCGAGGGTGGTAGCCCCCCGGCCGCTCGTGCGTCCGCTCGCTCGTGCGCTTGGCGTTGATGACGTTGCGGGCGTCGCCATCCGCCGCCCTTCGCGCGTCGAGGAGCCGTTCCTTGGCCGGCGTGCGTCCTTGGTCGGCGGGTTGCCCCGCCGGTCCTCCCCGCGTGCACGGAGGGTTCGCCTCCGTGTGCGGCTTCATCACCCCCGCGCGTCTCCCCCGTTGGCGGATGCGCGAGGCCGAGCTCTCGGCCCGCCGGACGGCCGCTTGCTCGATGAGGGTTTGCACCTCGGCGTGCGGTGCCTCGAGCCTCGGGGGTCGACGGTGCCGGCATGGCGCGCGACGGGCCGTCGCGGCGGCGATGAGCTTTTGGCTCGCCCGCGGGGGCGCGTCCGCGTTGTCGACGTTGGGGACGGTGTTGATGCGGTCACGGACACGTCGGCCCGGCCTCCCGCGCGCGTTCGCCGTGCGCGGAGGCCTCCCCCCGCCATTGAGGCGCGGAGCGGCCGCACCGTCCGGCTGATTGTGAGCGTTTCGGGTCGATTCCTTTGAGGTAGAGGTCACCCGGAGGTAACCCGGCTATTTCCGAAGTTTCGCCGCAACCCGTGGAGTGATTCGGGAGATCGGGCGCGAGGAAGTTGAGGTTTGACCGGCGGGTTCGTTTTCCGGGAAGGGGCTATCTAACCGCCCGCGGGGGGGCGGTCTAACCGCCACGGGTGTTTCCGTGTCGAAGTTTTGTTTCGCCGGATTTTCCTCTCGTGAGTTTGTTCGCCTTGATCGGAGGAGCGTCCGGGTGAAATTTGGGGTCGTTCTCGTGCGGTTGCTAGGTGTTCTTGGTTGGAGTTCATTGTCCGGGTACGGAGGTTAGGCGCCCCCGGTAGCCGGTCTAACCGCCCCTAGGCCCCCGGGTGGAGTTTTGGTTTTCGCCAAGATTTTCCGGTAGCTAGCATGGCCTTGACCGAGAGATCTTTGTTGGTGAAACCGGGGTGAGTTTTGGTGCTCGGAAGAGGCGTTTCGGAGGATTTCTTGGTTACCGTGTGGAGGCGGTCTAACCGCCCCCTATACCCGGTCTAACCGCCCCCCTCGGTTAGCCGACTTTCGAGTTGTTTCCGCCGTCGTTGCTACATGTGTGTTGTGGTTCTTTGGTAGAGTTTGTTCCTAGGACCGGTAGCACTCCGGTGGCTACGTGGTTTTGGAAAATGGAAGGTAGAAGTGCGGAGCGTGTGATTTCGGGGGTTCGACCGAGCTAGTTCGTCTTGTCGGAGTTTCAATCTCCCTCGAGAAGAATTTTTATCGGCTCCCATTCACTCCCCCCCCTCCTCCGGTCGCCTATTCGGTCCTTCAAGTGGTATCGCAGCCGGTTCGGGTCTTTGTTGACTCTAACCGGTCTAAGATCCAAGGATGGCGTACCGGAATGGGGTTCGGGTCCTCCACACTTCGATGGCAAGAACTACCGGATGTGGAGCAAGCGGATGGGTGTGTTCCTCCGCGGAAAGAGTCGCATCCTTTGGGATGTGTCGGTGCGGAATATGGTCCCGACACTAACCGGTAGATAGCGCCGTGGTCTATCCCTCAATGGTCGATGCTAAGTAACAAGTGACACGAGAGGTTTTATCCCGGTTCCCGCCGAGGGGGCCGTACGTCCGACAGAGGCGTGCTCGGGGCACTATATTACTTAGCACCGGGGTGCTTGTAGTGGGGCAAATACAAGCAAGGCGGGAGAGGAAATGTGGCTTCCAAGTCCCCGGAGGAGTGGTCGAAGATATTGTGGGAGAATGAGAATGAGCACGTGGTGCGTGATGTTGAGTTTCTCGCCCGTCCGTCCGTCCCCCCGCGGGCGGGGGTTCGCCCCCCCTTTTATAGATCAAGGGGGCGGCGGGTTACATGCGCGCCGCGCTGTCTAGCTACGTGGGGGTGTGCGTCGTGCTACGCTGTAGAGTGGGCGGCCGTCCGGTCGATCTTCGCAGCGATCTGGCCGTGATGGCCTACCTCGTACCCGAACAGTGGCGGTTCGAGGGTAGGAGGGCGGCAGATGGTGGTGGCGTCCCCCGATAAGCTTCGAGGGAGGTGCTGACGATGGCCGGTACGGGGCACAGGAGCAGGTAGAACGGCGTTCCTTCCCAACGCGCTTCACAGTGCCGGAGTTGTTGCTACAGGGTCCGGCGTGCGCCTGCACGCGTGGGTACGGCGGCCACGCCGTTACAGTGGCCGGGATGGCGATCCACCGGCCTAGCGCCTCCACCTAACCCTGTAGGGTCACAAGAAAGTGAAATCGAGGGTGCGCTCGGCCCCCTTCGAGGGTCCGGCGCGTTAGCCGTCTCGTAGTAGGCGCGCGGTGTCACGGGACCGACACCGGCCGTACCGCACGGTCCCTCCCCACGGTGGTGGGGATGGGCTCCTCCCCGGGGAGTTGGTGCGGCGGCACCGGGCGCGAGCCCCGGCGCATGATGGCGCCGCCCCGCCCGTGTCGGGGTGTTAAATGCCCGTGTACGGGGGCCGGCGCATGCGTGCGGGGCGCCCGTGAGCGTGGCGGGCCCCGGCCGAGGGCGGGACGTACCCTCGAGCGAGGCGAGACCCGCTCGAGGGGGAGTAAGCCCTCGAGCGGGGCGGAACCGCTCGAGGGAAGAGTTGCCCCTCGAACGGGGCGGAGCCCGCCCGAGGGGAGCGCGCCCTCGAGCGAGGCGGAGCTCGCTCGAGGGGACTTCTAAGAGGGCCGTCTTGGTGGGCCGTCGGGGTCCCCGCGGCGTGGGCCGTGTCCCGCATGGTTAGTCACCCGCATGGTTAGGCTTAGCGTTTTTTGGTGTGGTTGCCGGGTTTTGAGTGAGGATTTCCCCGTTGTTTAAGGGGACCCCTAGGGCTCTCCCCGACAGGGATGTCACGGTGGACACAGGCTATGTTCAGCCGATGGACTTCCTCGCTCTAGGATCGAGGGACAGATTCGACGCCAGCAATATGGCGGTCGACTACTTGTTTCGTGCTTTGTATCAGCCTGAGTTCGATCGGGTGCATACCGAGCACTTGGCTTGTAGGATTTCGGCGGTGTTGAAGGAGGCTCATGTTGGGAACGCCCAGGTTCAGGCACGGATGTATGCGACCTACCGGAGAGAGTACGAGAACTTCACTCATCTCCCCGGTGAGTCCATCGATGCCTTGTTTCAGAGGTTCACGGTGGTTGTGAACAACATGAGGGCCAATGTGGACGCGCTCCCGTACGATGATCATGATAGAGTGGTCAAGCTCTTACACTCTTTGGATCGTACGATTTGGGGCGGAAAGTTCGAGGCCATTGTGGAGTCGGAGAAGTATGACACTCTGACGGTGAACGAGCTGTTCTCGAAGCTCAAGTCAGCCGAGGTGGATAGGGGCATGACTTCCAAGCTCAAGGGTCCAACTAATTCCCATAGTCTTGCCCTCGTTGGTGGTTCGAGAGGAAAGGCTAACACTAACCCATCCACCAGGATGTTCTCTTTGTCCTCTTTGATGTATATGCCAGATGAGGAGTTCGACGTGCTTGGAGAGGACGAGCTGGCGCTCCTGACGAGGCGGTTCGAGAGGCTGCACGAGAACCGAGTGAACATGAGGAGGAACACGAGGACATGCTTCAAGTGCGGCAAGGCTGGACACTATTTCGCCGAGTGTCCGAAGGTGAACAACCACGCCAAGCACAAGTTCATGGACAAGAGGAAGAAGTTCAAGAAGAAGGATCATGAACATGGGAAGAAGGCTCGGTCTCGAGAGAAGATGAAGAGATCAAGCGACATCGAGTCCGATTCCGAGGACACGTCTTCAAGCTCGAGTGATGAAGAAGAAGAAGAAGAAGAAGAAGAAGAAGAAGAAGAAGAAGAAGAAGAAGAAGAAGAAGAAGAAGAAGAAGAAGAAGAAGAAGAAGAAGAAGAAGAAGAAGAAGAAGAAGAAGAAGAAGAAGAAGAAAAACCTCGGCAAGTACCTCAACGGCCTTTGTGTGACGGGCCTAAGCATCAAGGACGACTTCGCGTCATGGCTCGCGAGCTCGAGTAGCAAGAGAAGCCGAAGGACGCCTCGGACTTGGATTCCGAGGATGAGGTATGTGATGAGCTCTCTTCTTTGCGCAAGGAGAATGAGGAGTTGGTTGACTTGCTTGATAATCGCGATCACATGCTTAGAGAGGCTAAGAAGCTTAGGAAGGAGCTTAGATCTTTGCTCGAGGATGCTAGGACTAGAGTGGCGAGCTAGAAACACGGGTTCTTTATAGCAAGCTTGAAATTGATTCGCTTAAGGCTAGCCCCGTTGTTTCGATGAAAATGATTGTGCCGATTAATCGCTTTCCTAGCCGATTTGACCGATCTTAGGGAGAAGTATGCCTCCAAGTGTGAGGAACTAGATGTGCTTAGGGTTGAGTTGGGTGAGCTACAATCTAGACCCACTTTGCTTGGTGCTTGCACTTCTTGTCCCGGTTTGCATGAGAAAATTGTTGAGCTTCGTTCTCGCATTGGTTCGCTAGAGGCTGATTTGAAAGTGCCTATTCCTACTTTTTGTTGTACATGTGAGTTGCATTCTATGAAGAATTTAGATCTTGGACAATGTGTTGGTCGCTTGCAAGATGAGAATGATAAGTTGCGTGAAGCGCTGAGTTGGTTGTCGAGTCAAGAACCTCAGCTTGGTATGATGATTGCTAGCTGTAAGCACTTTGATGGTTGGGCTTTGGGATTGGATAAGGTTGGTGAGGGCAGTGGTGAGAGAGAAAGGAAATTTGGGAATGTTTCAGTTCCACCACAACCCACACCCAAAGACAAGTTTGCATCCAAGCCAAACCAACCGAGAGAAAAACCGAGTGAGAAGGCAAGTGAAAAGCCTAGTGAGAAACCAAGTGGAGAGCCTCTCCCCAAGCCTAAGCCCAAACCAATCCTTTTCCATTGTGAGTTTTGTGGAAAGGATGGTCACAAGAGAGAGTTTTGCTATAAGAGAAAGAGAGAGGCGAGAACGGCTAAGGAGTGGGCGAACAAGGACAGGTACCACCCTTCTCATGGTGTGCCTGAGCCTCGTATGCCACTACCTAAGGGAAAGGGCTTTGTGCGTAAGGATCCGGCATGGGGAGATGAGAAATCCCGTAGCCGCGGTGGTGGTCCGGAAAGGGCGGTCGGACCGGCACCGGCTAGGCGGTCGGATCGGCCCCGCCGGGGAAGGGCGGTCGACCCCGGCCCGGCTAGGCGGTCGGACCGGCCCTCCCCGCATGTCCGGGCCGTTCGTTTTCGAGGCCGTGATGCCGGTGGTTTCGGGCCCCTTTGTCATGGTGCGGATGGTAGACACTTTGAGTCCGGTGGTGTTGGGTTTGTCGGACGTTCTCCACCTCGTGATCAATACGAGTATGGGAGAGGTCGCAATTTTGAGTCTTAGAGGGGCTACGGACCATGCTTTCCCTTTCGTGGTACTCGTACTCCTCCGATGGAGACGGGAGTGGTGTTCCCATGGTGGTTCCGGGTTTGATAGGTTTGACAGGATGGATCGTTGTATTGATAGGCGGAGTAGGATGAATGTTGCTAACCCTACTTTTGAGGAAATGGCCCGACACGCTTTCACACCTTTGGGACTAACCCCAGTGTTGAGTCATTTGCTCGTTCTCGCTCTTGGTTTTGAGTTGCAGGTGGGAGGCCCGAGAGAACATTTGGTTGATATTGGGGGTGGTTCTTCGGCCTCATACCCCGGTGGTGACATGTAGGTGCATCACTTTCGGGGATGGTGGACAAGGATGAGTGAATTGTGAAGAAATTATAAAGGTAAGTGCTTTGTGACCTTCGAGTGTGTAGCCTTGGTCAAGCCACTTGGTCCGTTTTGCTCCTTCTCTATATCATGTGTGTAGGGTGAGCTTTGTATGCTCTTTGGCCCTAGTGCATGTGTTTAGGGGGAGCTTGTGAGTTTTGTGCTCTTTTGCTCTTTTGCCGTGGTGTCGAGCCCTTTTTGCCTCCCCTCGAGGAGCCGGTCTTTTGTGAGCTTTGTGTGTGTGGTTGGTTTCCTAAGTTGGTGGTGAAGCTCCTTGTGTAGCATATGTATAGCTTTCCTTTGTGCATTTCTTGCATTTGGCATGGCATATGTAACATGATGTATAGGCATCCTTGTATCTTAGATTGCATGCATTTTGTATCATATGCATTGGATAGGAAAAGCTTCTCCTATATACATTGTTCACCATGGGTTGATATATATGTTTTTGTGAGCTCGTTTGGTATGCAATGGTTAGTTTGGCTTAGCTCTTGATGATCTTGATGAATGATCCATGGTTGATGGCTAATTTTTTGAAAAATGTCTCATATATACTCTCTCATGTGTAAATGCCTTTATATGATCTTGACATGTTTTAGTGGCTTTGCTATGCTTAATTTGTGGTTGGATAGCTAGTTTATTGATCATATGGGGCCAAAGGCTCATTTGCCATCATGAATGTTTAGCCCTCTTGTTTTATCTTGTGGAGGGGCATATGTTCCTTTTTGTCGCAAAGTCATTTCATGTACCAATTATGAATCTGAAAATGGAATGAAAAATGCTTGGAAAATATGCTCCCATGTCATATGTGCTGAATTTAATTTGCTTTGGGTGCTAAATCGTTGCATGATGCCTACCAATGAGAAGTCTCATACATAGAAGTAGGCACATGGCTCGGTGGCTTTGACATGACATGAGGTGCTTGTGGTTGTTTATGATGGTCTTATGATTAGAATGGCCGTCCTAGCATGAAGTTTGAGTGGCTCGCCATTTTGATATGTTTTGCTCATGTTTAGGTATTTGCTTATGAGAGAGTAACTTTTCGCAAAATTACTCAAATCTTTTTTAGCCTTGTCCAATGGTTGTGAAACTTGGCGATCATGTAGTTAAGGTCATTCCGAACCCGTCGAGTATCTAACTTGCTCATTTGGACTTGTGTAGCTCCTTGTGTTGAATTTTGTATATTTGAGAAGCTATATGTTGAAAGTTTTCGCATTTTGCCTTGATTCATGCATTGTCAACAAGGGGGAGAAGTTTGTGCATGCTTTGGGCACTCCGGGAGTGTTTGGAAGGTGTTCCAATTGGTTTGGGCAAATTTTGGGCAGATTGGTGCGGGGCCGGTCTCTTGGGGCGGTCTAACCGCCACCCGAGGCGGTCGGATGTGGCACGGGCGGTCTAACCGCCCCGCACGAGCGGTCCAACCGCCCCGGCGCAGTGAGCGTGTTTTTGCTCTTTGTTGCATTCCCGCGTTGCATTGCTGCATTTGTTCAGGGGGAGTGTGTTTTGGCTCAGGGGGAGCTTGCATATGTGCAGGGGGAGCTCTTTGTGGTGTTCGAGTTCTGTTTCGGTAGTTTGCGCTCTTTGCTTGAGTCGTGTTTTGTCTCGGATGTGTCGAGCCGTTGCCCTTGCCTAAGGGGTCCAAGACTTGTCTTCTTCAAGTGATCTTGCTCCTTGCCTTTCTTTGGCTTTCGATCGCTTGTTGAGGTTTCTTTTTATTTGTTTCTTTTCTTTTTCTTTTCTCTTGTGTTACTTCATGTGAGTGTGTTGTCAATGCACTCATCAAGGGGGAGATTGAGGACCATGTGTGGTTCGAGGACCGGTGGATGGTCGCTTCCTTGTGTGATGAGTGATTGACAACGTTGTGTGGACTGATTCTTGGCTAAGTATTGCGGTGCGGATTGCGGCTTGACTCGTGTTGGTGCGGGTGAAGAACAAGCGCGAAAGGTCGTTGCCGGTGAGGCCTCCGGTGTGGAGAAGACAAGTAGGCTTCGTTCGAGGGACCCGGTGGCCGGTGGGGTCAAGTGCGGGCCGCATGGTGGCATGAACAACAAGATGAAGTCGTGGACGGTTTCTTGGTAGAGCCTCAAAACCAAGGGCGAGCCGAACTACGTGGGAGCCGAGTCATGAGTGGAGATTGGCGGAGGCTACACCGAGTTCGCGGGGTTTGCGGTGGTTCACCGTAAAACAACTAGGTTACTCGGTTGAGCCACAAAACCGAGGCCGAAGACTCGACGAGGGGGTGCGGCCACCCAGGCCGGTTCAACCGCCCAGGAGGGGCGGTTAGACCGCCCGGGGTCGGTCAGATCTCCCGGGCCGGTCTAACCGCCCGTGGGGGCGGCTCCGACCGCTCCGGCCGCCGGCGCCGAGAAGCTTCGAAGCGGAGGACACGCGTCGGGATCGCAAGGCTTGCGTCGAGGCTAAGCAGGTTGCGGTCGCCGGGCATTCGTCCGATGGTGAAGACATGAAGACTTCGAAATCTGCCCACGAGGGGCATGTATCCCTAGTTATTAGTGAAGGGTAGTTTAGTCTTTTGGGTGCCTCCATATATACTCATTGGATGGGTGGATGGCAGCCAACTCTTGGAACCCTAGCTCATTTGTTTTTCCATTTTCGTTCTCCATTTTCCTTAGGATTTTAGAGGACTAGCTTGAGAGCTTCATGTGAGATCTAGAGAGAGGGATGGATGTTTGGGTGGCAAGCTAGACCTTGTATGAACCTTTCATGGCATGTATAGATGGTTCGGCATTGTTCATCATGGTGGTTTTCCCGTCTCTTTTGTGTTGATTTTCGGAGCTCTTTGTTGGCGGTGTTTTGAGGACGATTTCTTGGGGTTTTTGGTGGGTGTCACGTATGAGGTTCTTGTGCCACTTTGGCTGGTGACTTTGCCACCAAATCTCCTTTGAATCGGACTCGATTTGGTGGATTCTCGAGTTGGGCGAGTTCTTGTCCTAGAGAAGCGATTTCTTCGATTCCTCTTGATTGTGAGCGTTTCGGGTCGATTCCTTTGAGGTAGAGGTCGCCCAGGAGGTAACCCACCTATTCCCGAAGTTTCGCCGCAATCCGTGGAGTGATTCGGGAGATCGGGCGCGAGGAAGTTGAGGTTTGACCCGCGGGTTCGTTTTCTCGGAAGGGGCGGTCTAACCGCCCGGGTGTTTCCGTGTCGAAGTTTTGTTTTGCCGGATTTTCCTCTCGTGAGTTTGTTCGCCTTGATCGAGGAGCGTCCGGGTGAAATTTGGGGTCGTTCTCGTGCGGTTTGCTAGGTGTTCTTGGTTGGAGTTCATTGCCGGGTACGGGAGGTTAGACCGCCCCCGGTAGCCGGTCTAACCGCCCCTAGGCCCCCGGGTGGAGTTTTGGTTTTCGCCAAGATTTTTTGGTAGCTAGCATGGCCTTGACCGGAGATCTTTGTTGGTGAAACCGGGTGAGTTTTGGTGCTCGGAAGAGGCGTTTTGGAGGATTTCTTGGTTACCGGTGTGGAGGCGGTCTAACCGCCCCCTATACCCGGTCTAACCGCCCCTCTCCGGTTAGCCGACTTTCGAGTTGTTTCCGCCGTCGTTGTTGCGTGTGTGTTGTGGTTGCTGGTAGAGTTTGTTCCTAGGACCAGTAGAACTCCAGTGGCTACGTGGTTTTGGCAAACGGAAGGTAGAAGTGCGGAGCGTGTGTTTTGGGGGTTCGACCGAGCTAGTTCGTCTTGTCGGAATTTCCAATCTCCCTCGAGAAGAATTTTTATCGGCTCCCATTCACTCCCCCCCTCTCTGGTCGCCTATTCGGTCCTTCACAGTGTCGTCTTGAGCTTGTCAAGTGCCTCCTAGGCCTCGACGGTCCAGGAGAAGCGTTCGTGCTTCTTCAAGAGTCGGTAGAGGGGCAACCCCTTCTCGCCGAGCCACGAAATGAAACGGCTCAAAGCGGCGAGGCACCCCAGCACCTTCTGGACCCCCTTAAGGTCTCGAATCGGGCCCATCCGCTCGAGGGCTGCGACCTTCTCGGGGTTGGGCTCGATGCCCCGCTTGGAGACTATGTATCCCAGCAACATGCCTCGCGGCACTCCGAAAACGCAGTTCTCGGGGTTTAGCTTTACCCCGTTGGCTCGCAGGCAATCGAATGCCACGCGCAGGACATTAACTAGGTCATCCGCCTTCCTGGTTTTCACGACTATGTTGTCTACGTAAGCCTCAACGGTTCGCCCGATTTAATCTCCGAAAACGTGCTGCATACATCACTGGTACATAGCGCCCGCGTTTCGGAGACCAAACGGCATCATTACGTAGCAGTATATCCCGAAGGGCGTGATGAATGAAGTCGCGAGCTGGTCGGACTCCTTCATTTTTATTTGGTGGTACCCGGAATAGGCATGAAGAAAGCATAAGAGTTCACACCCTGTAGTCGAGTCAACGATCTGATCGATTCGTGGCAAAGGAAAAGTAACTTTAGGACATGCTTTATTTAAACTAGTGTAATCTACACACATCCGCCACTTCTTAACTAGTACAGGATTGGCTAGCCACGTAGGGTGAAACACTTCCTTGATGAACCCGGCCTCGAGGAGCTTCCGCAGCTCCATTCCGATTGCTCAATGCCGCTCTTCGTCAAAGCGGCGCAGCCGTTGCTGCACGGCGCGGGAGTGAGGTAGGATGTCAAGGGAGTGCTCGGCGACCTCCCTCGGGATGCCTGGCATGTCCGAGGGGCTCCACGCAAAGATGTAGGCGTTGGCGCGGAGAAAGTCGACGAGCACCACTTCCTATTTCGGGTCGAGGGTGGAACTGACCCTCAACGCCTTGCCCTCGGGGGCAGCAGGGTCGAGGGGCACCTCTTTGGTTTGCTCAGCAGCCTCGAAGCTGCCGGCGTGCTTGGCGGTGGAGTCGAGGTCTTCGTTGACCAGCTTCTCCAGATTCGCTACGAGCGCTTCATCCAGCGCTAGCGCCTCGGCGTGCTCCACGCACTCGACGTCGCAGTCGAACGCGTGCTCGATCGATGAGCCCACGGTGATGATGCCTTTGGCTCCCGGCATCTTCATTTTGAGGTAGGTGTAGTTTGGGACCGCCATGAACTTGGCGTAGCACGGTCGCCTGAGAATGGCGTGGCATGCGCCCATAAACCCCACCACCTCGAAGGTGAGAGTCTCCTTGCGGAAGTTGTCTGGCGTGCCGAACCAAACAGGCAGGTCAATCTGCCCAAGGGGCTGGAAGCTCTTGCCCAGCGCGACGCCGTGGAACAGCGTCGTGCTGGGCCGCAGCTGGTCCAACCCGATCCCCAGCAGGCGCAGAGTGTGCGCGTAGAGGATGTTGAGGCTGCTGCCTACGTCCATCAACACCTTGAAGAAGCGCGCATTGCCGATGACCGGGTCGACGACCAGCGGGTACTGGCCCGGGTTGGGGATGCGGTTAGAGTGATCCTCGCGGATGAAGGTCATGGCATCCTCCGACCAGTCGAGGAAGGAGGGAGGAGCCTTCTCCGCGGTGAGCACCTCGTGCCGCTCCCGCTTGCGCCGGCTGTTAGACATGTCCACGGTCGGCCCCCCAAAGATGAGGAAGATGTTTTCCACCGCGGGGAAGCCGCCAGCATCACCGTCACCTCCATCCTTCTTGGCCTCGCCATCCTTCGCGGTCGCGCGGCTATAGTATCTTTTGAGCAGGTTGCACTGCTCGAGGGTGTGGTTGACCAGCGTCTTGTGGTATGGGCAGGGCTTCTTCAACATGTCATCGAATATGCCGGGGCCTTGAGGGGCCGCTCGAGGACCCCTTCGAGCTGGGTCAACAGCGAGGGCCTCGTCCCCGTCATCATCGCGCCCCTGCGCGCGCGCCTCACGGCGCGGCTTCTTGCCTTTTTTGCCCCGCTTGTGCTTCTGCGGGGGCTCTTTGGACTTGCTGCCCTCCGCGGGTGTGTCGTCCACGCACTTGCCCTTCTTCCCGTCGAAGATGGCTCCCACCGCCTCCTCGCCGGAGGCAAAGCTGGTGGCGATGTCGAACAACTCGTTGGAGTCGATTGGCGGGCTGCGCCCGAGCTCGCGCATGAGGTCCCGGCAGGTCGTGCCCTCGAGGAAGGCGTGTACGATCTCGGACTGGGCCACGCTCAGGAGCTCCGTGCAGCGCTTGGAGAAGCGTCATATGAAGTCCTGGAGCGACTCGTCGGGCTTCTGGGTGCACGCGCGCAGGTCCTAGGAGTTCCCAGGGCGCACGTACGTGCCCTGGAAGTTCCCCACGAATGTGCGGACTAGGTCGTCCCAGTTGTGGATCTGGCTGGCTGGCAGGTGTTCGATCCACGTCCGCGCCGAATCGGCGAGGTGTAGCGGCAGGTTGTGGATGATCACCTCGTCGGTGGTGGCTCCACCCACCTGGCATGCCACGCAGTAGTCATTGAGCCATACACGGGGGTCTGTCTCCCCCGTGTACTTGTCGATGGACGTGGGCTGGCGGAAGCGCTGCGAGAAGCTCGTCGTACGGATGTCCCGGCTGAACACGCAGGTCTCCGGGGGCTCCGGCGTCGGCGAGCGGTCCTCACGGCTGTCATAGCGCCCACCCTGCCGTGGGTGGTAGCCTGCCGCCGCACGTGCCTCTGCATTGCCTGTCCGCCGGGCGTTGATGACGTTGCAAGCGTCGCCGTCTTGGGCCTGCCTGCGCGTGTCAAGGATCCGCTCCCTGACCGGCGTTCGGCCTTGGTTGGCGGGCTACCCCGTCGCGCCGCCCGCGTGAACTAACGCCTCAGGGCCTTGCGCGCCTCCGTTGTCCCGCGTGCTCCCCTGCTGGCGAATGCGGGACGCCGAGCTCTCGGCCTGTTGCACGGCCACTTGCTCGATGAGCGTCTGCGCCTCGCGGTGCAGGTTCCGCGCCTCGGGCGTTGAAGGAGTGGGCATGGCCCGCAGCAGTGTCGCGGCAGCGATGAGCTTTTGGCTCACTTGTGGGGGCGTGCTTGGGTTGTCGACATCGAAGTCGGCGTTGATGCGCTCACGGGCATGCTTGTCCAGCTCATGCGCGTGTTCGCTGCGCTCGGAGGCTTCTCCGGTGATGGAGGCGCGAAGTAGTCGCACCGCGCGGTACTCCTCCGCGAGCTTGGCCTCAAGCCCGCGCGCTTGGGCCAGCTGCGCGTTGATGTCGGTGCCTCTCCGCGGTGAGGCGGGGGCGCACTTGGCCCTGGGCCCTGGAGTGGTCTGGTTCCCAGGTTGAGGGGGACCTCTCCGTTGCCAGCTTCTGTCGCATTCCGGCGCTCTCTTGGTCGTTGGCGATCACAACGAAGCACTCCCGCGCGGGGTCGTAGCTCCCGGCATTGGAGTTGTCAGAGTAGCGGAACCAGTAGTCCGCGGCGTCAAGGAACCGTTGTAACATCACCGGGTCCGGCACACCGGAGAAGTCCCACTCCGCATACCCGTGCGAAGTGGCGGGTGGCAGTTCACTGGTAGAGTTGTGGTAAGACTCGTCGTCAGTGGTGGCGGTGAGGTTCCTAGCCGTCGGGAGGTGGCGGCCAGGATGGCCCTCATGTGCCGCCACGTCGGGGTTGGCGGAAGAGGCGTACGCCATCGCGGCATTGCGCATGCCATGGGGGAACTGTGGTTCGGAAACCACGCACTCCGCCGCGGGAGCGGTCGCCATCCCGCCAGTGGTTGCATCGCGTTGAGAAGCGACGCGCATGGCCCGACGTCGTTCCATCCGCGCCTGTCGAGAGCACTGGCCGGAGCGTCGTCGGTGTCGTGGCGCTGAGGGGCTGCGGCGTCCGCGCGGCGGTGCGCCGGGGCATCGGCAGTGGGTGTGATGGGAACCGGTCCTGGCCCGGTCGACCGCCACGGGTGAAGCTCGTCGCGGTTGGTGATGCGCATGAGGTAGCCGTTCCCCGTGGCCTGAAAGTTCAGGCTCCCGAACCGGATTTCGAATCCGGCTGGGAGGGGGTCCAAGCTGCTCATGGAGTATCTCTGGCCCCTGTACTCGGTGCGGATCACCATCGAGATGGCTGGTGGGAGCTAATCTTCAGCGCGCGTCCCCTACCTGGCGCGCCAATTGTCGGTGCGGAAAGTAGTCCCGACACAAACTAGTAAGAAGCGCAGAGATCTATCTCTCGATGGCCGGTGCTAAGCAACTAGTGACACTGGGTTTTATCCTGGTTCCGGCCGGGGGCCGTACGTCTAGCAGGGTGTGCTCGAGGCACTATATTGCGCGCACCGTGGTGCTCTTAGAGGGGGCTACAAGCAAAGCGGGAGAGAAGGATGGGTCTCCAGGTCCCAGAGGTACTGATTGGGGCAAGTGCCAATATCGTGGTCAAGGCGGAAAGCGTGTAAGTGAGTACTGTCCGTCGTCCCCCGCGGCTAGGGGACTGGCCCTCCTTTTATAGGCCAAGGAGGCGGCAGTTTACAAGCGTGCCACACTATTTCGTCTACGTGTAGAGGCATGGTGTACAGCGTCGCGGAGTAGACGGCCGTCCTGGCGAATCTTGCTTCTAGCGGGGCGTCATGGCGTGTCCTGTGCGCGTCCAGGAGCAGCTTCGAGGGTGGCGGTGTAGAGGTCTCCTGTTTGGCGACCGCCCGTGTGAGGACTCGAGGGTGTCATTGACGTGGGGCCGTACGGGGGTACAGTAGCTGGCGTGGCGGCGTCCCGTTGCCGCACACTTCCACAGCGTCGTGGATGGTGATGCATTGGCTGGGATGGCGTTGGGGATGGCGGGGATGGTCGCACAGGGCCGATGGCGACGGAGGTGACCGGTCACGCCGGCCCGACGTCATGGCGTTGTCCTTGCACGGGTGTGGTGTAGTTGTTCGTCTTCCCTTCGAGGGCTCCGCCGTCCTTTTTCGAGGGTGCGGCACGTCGGCCGTACGGGAGTGGGTGGCACAGTGCCACAGGGTTGTTGCTGACCCCGCCGCACAGCGTTGCACAGTGGCGGGGTTGGCCTCGCCAGGAGAGTTGGCGGAGCAGTGCTGGGGCGTGATTCCCAGGCGCGTGGTGGCGTGGATTCATCTTTGACTTGGGCGCCTGCAAATGTCAGTGCATTAAATGCCCCTGCCGGGGGAGCAGGTATGGAGGCGGCGGGCCCGTGATGCCCTCGAGCGAGACGGAGACTTGCTCGAGGGGGCGCTCGGCTCTCGATCGAGACGGGGCCTCGCTCGAGGGGACGTCCAGCCCCCGAGCGAGGCGGAATCCCGCTCGAGGGGGCGTCCGACCCTCGAGCGAGGCGGAACCTCACCCGAGGGGGCGACCGGCCCTCGAGCGAGGCGGAGTTCTGCCCGAGGGTGGCTAGGCTGATTGTATGGTGGGTCGTGGGTCCGTGGGTTTGTCTTGCACGTGTTTTTAGGTTCGTTTGCGTTAATTTTTTACGAATGTAAGCGGGTTTTCCCTGGTTGTTTAGGGGACCCACATGGCCGTCCCTGACAAAATTAATTTCAGATCATGTTATAGAGAGCAATTAGCCAAGACATGTATAACGTCATGTAGGTAAACAAAGCGGCAACTTTCATCATCTTTCCGTAAGCATAGGCAATATAAAACATCAAGGTGAACACATGGTCATGTATATCTATTGAAAATAAAAAGAAACCTAGGTTGTCCTCCTAGTAGCCATGTTATTGTTGGAAGAGAAAAACAAAATGTTGCAACTAAGGTTGAAGGCATACTTACAAGCATTTATATTCGGAAAAGAGAAGGTCCATGGAGATGTTACCATCATTTGTAGTTCTTCATTGCCTTCTTCTGACATCTCCATGTATCTATGTGGCTTTTGCTTTTGTCTTGATTTATCAATGCTCCTAAACTTCTAAATTTGATCTTGTATGCTTAATGGAGTCATTGGTCGCTCTTCTCTTCAATGTTATCATCACCATCTCCTCTTTCTTGTTCTCGTCATCTCCTTGCTGTATCTTTTTCATGGATTTCCCCTCTGTGCAGAACAGAACATATATCGAAATATAGCTCTATTGAAAATTTTATGAAATTACCTTTCCAACGTGTGGTCATTCATCGAAAATGGAGTTCAAACAAGGGAGTTATGTCCATTTTACTTCAGCGTTGTGTGCTGTCCAAAACTGATTTCAGGACGTGTTGCACTCGGTGATTCGGGCATAACCGTTTGTAAGAACCTCTAATTGTCTTGATTCTTGATTTGTTGGAATTGTAACTTCATGAGGCTTCTAAATATTCAAAAATATTCAGTGTTTTCCCTTCGAGACCATGCAGAATTTGTGATGAGATCAGTGGCTTCTTGCGCATTGATCCGGTGATGTTAATGATCTTGATCATTCTATCTTCTAGAGCGTCATATTGCACTTCCGTGTTCAAGATTCAGGGTCTCCCCCATGCTTAGCATTTTGCTAGGCATGGAAGAAGAAGACAAAATATTTTTATCTTAGCCATCCTTCAATTTCCTTGTAGTGAGAGTCTTTATTTTGCCTGCAAGACGTTTTAAGCGCACATTCTACCCCCAAGGTGACGGTTGGGAGTAGATAGAATTGCCAACAATCCAACAATGTCTCCAAAGATTCTTAACTTGTGGCATAATTAGTCTGATGAGAAATAAAAACCTAATGAGTGTACAAGGTGCAAAGTGTGTATGCACATGATAGGAAAGCATATATGATTTCACCTAGTTCTAAACATCATTTTTACAACTAGGTTGCCGAATTTCTCCATAGCCATAAAGGTTGATAAATCTAGGGTTAAAACACCATGTTAATCCCTAAATCAATAACTATTATAGCACAAGAAAAATTAAGTGCATTGCAAAGCTTATACACTAACCTATGCAACATGAAAACATAACAAAGCTAGCAAGGTTTATCGAACTTAACGATGAAGGTCCGCAATCATGTTTAAACACCACTTTTACACAAGATCACAAAAGGAAAATGCCCTCTAAGCATTAACATGGAAACTGAATCATACATCATTAAGTATATAAAACAACCAAGCCAACTATGTGCAAAACATGTATATGCAAAGAAACATCACGTTGATAACAAAATGCAATACATGCAAATAAATAAATATGATCATGAACATGATAGTGGTAAAAAAAGAAAACTAAACTTAGATTAATAACCACAAGTTGATCATCATAAGATGGTGTCATTCTTTATTCTCTCTAAGAAAGGAATAAAAACACAAAGAAACGGGATGCCTCCCGAAAAGCGCTTCATTTCAAGTCATAGAGCTCGACTTTCTCACATACCTTCTTTTCGTCGCATAGCCATGGCCCTTCATGCAAGAATAAAAGGTACCAATGCAGCTTTAATTTACTTCCCATGTTGTTCTTGATCACTTATAGAAGACTTGCCCAAGGCATCCTTTTGCTTCATCGCTATCTCCTTCTTTATCACCCTTCCGTGCTGCCTTCACTCCATGATTTTTTATTTATTGTCCAGAACAGAAATTATACCCAAGCTCTCATCCATTGTACAGTGCACAAAATTTCCTTTCCAATGATTCTTTATTTTTTTTCCCAAATCGGACTCCAGACAAGAGAGTTACGTCCGTTTTACTTCGGCGATGAAATCTGTCCTGAAATTTCAGAACACGCAACGCTCAATGTTTTCTCCATAACTCCTTGCACGGGTCTTCAAATTCATTGGTTCTTGATGCGTTGGAATGGCAACTTCATGGAGCTTCTGAATATCTCATTTTCTTCATTTGTACACTTCTGAACAAGCTCTAAAATTGAAGAAGACAGCAGCATCCATCGTGGGATTTGGAGAGGATGATGATTTATCTTGCAACTCTTTAATCATGACTTCTCTTTTAATTATTCGAGCATTGTCTACATGATTAGTGAAAATCGGGCCTTCTCCCGACATGCGCTTTTTTTAAGGACATTAGCTTGACCAAGTGCAAAGGATGATCGAGATTTACAAAATGTATTGTAAACATACACGTCCATAATTAACACCACATGCGAATTGTAGCAACAAGTCAAGGTGTAAACAAAAGAAGCATATGTTTCATGCATATCACTTAGCTCATCATTAGGCAAAGGTTCTTTAGGTGTGAGATTAATTGGTTCAAATATAAATGTTTCCTCTTTTTCATTCTCAAGAAAATCTAGCCTATCAACATGATCATTATTGGAACAAGGCATAGAATTTAAATTATCATTCATACTATTGGTCCAACATGAATATTTGAACATTTCAACAAGTGTAGTTGTCTCTTCATCACCATCTTGCAATTTCTTCAACTTATCATGTGGAACACGTAATCCTTCAAGTCTTGTATGTTGATTTCTTTATCTCCCGTGTACCACATGTCGTCAAGATCGCTCATCGTTGATTCACTCTTTCCTTCATCCTTGAGTACTTCCATGTCTTGCTTTGCTAGTGTGTGGGCTTCAATAGCACACAAGCTATAACCTTCTATCTTGAGTCCTATCTTGTTCCTTTTGTCCATCGAGTCACTAGGATCGTCACGGTTGTACTCTTCTCTTTCTTCATCATAAATCATCTTTGAGTTGTCAAATCGGTCGATCCATGCTTCATCATCTTCTTCTCTTTCTTCTTCAAACATATTTTGGATTGATTCTCCACTCATCTATTGATCAAATATATCCTCAACTTGTTTGGCAACGTGTTGGCGTTCCTCCTTCCTTCGGTAGTTGATTAGTGGGGCAAAATCAACTTGAATCCAACCGGATTGATTACACTCCGCCAATGGTTTAGCATTTCACATACTTCGGCCTACATTCATGTTAGTTTCAACACTTTTAATATCCGAAATGACTTCCTTACCTTGGGAAGTGGATCTTCAATTTCTTGTATGGTCGGTTCATCTTCCTTGACCTTCGGTTCATCTTTTTCAGAAAATTCAGCGAGCACCTTTGCCTTGCTTTTGTTGTTTTGTTCCTCCCGACAATGTCTTTGCCAATCTCGTTGCGTTCTTTGTCTATTGCTTATCCTTTGTAATATTTGTGCGGCTTCACTAATTGTTTTGTCCATTATATTAATGCCTGCACACATGCTTACAAAACGAGACGAGTTAGGGGTTGGTGATAAATAAAAGGTATGCAACATCAAGTCACCGGAAAATCCCAAGTTCGGGGCTCGCTCAAGTAGTTCATTAAAACGGTCCCATGCTTCATCAATTCCTTCATCCTCTCCTTGCTTTAAAGTGAGAACTTGCCTCCTTAAGTCTTGGACCTTGATTATGGGAAAGAACTTCAAAAGAAACTTCTTCACTAGCTCATCCCAATTTCCTTTTGCTTCAACGGACGCAAGTGTGTACCATCTTCGTGCTTCATCTTCGAGAGAGAACGGAAAAAGATTCCACTTGAACCAAGCGGCCGGAACTCCTTCTTGTTGCACTGTGTTGCATATCATTGTGAATTCCTTAATGTGTCTATATGGGTTGTCATCCTCCAATCCTCTAAAGGGGTTTGTCGCCACTAAGTTGATGAGTCTAGGCTTCACTTCGTAGTGGAAGGTAGCAAGCGACAAATCTGATTTTTGTATCTCAATGTCCTCCATTGACGGCATTGCTAGTTCCCTTAGTGGCATCTCTTCGTCTTCCAATGGTGAGGTGAACAAATCCATCTAGGTACTAAAAATAAAAAAGAAAACACAAAAGGGATTTGTTTCTAGAAAATAAGGGTTAGATGTTAGTAATCAACAAAACTAATACAAGATTAAATGTAGCAAATTGTCTTGCCCCCCGGCAACGACGCCAGAAAAAGGGACTTGTTGGCGGATAAAACTCGTATCGACCTACGATTCACAAGTGTACGGACCTACACCTTTTTCGCCATGGGGATTCCCTAGGTTCTTGTCAATCCGCGGAGTAATGGTATCACTAGTGTTTGATCTAGCACTAAACTTGTTGATGTAAACCTTTGGATGAAAGATTAATCTATGAACTAACGGCAATCTAATCTATGAACTAAGACAAGAAAAACCCAATCTAATCTATGTAAAATGAGAGATGTGAGATACACAAGTTATGGAGAACGTTTTCCCATGGAGTCTAGGGTACTTGAAGATGCAATCACCTAAACATGACAAAACCGATCTAATCTATCTAAACATGTGACCACAGTTTAGCATTTTCCCTCCCCCCGTACAGTCACTACGCGAAGGTAATCTTTGATAAACCTATTGATGATCACAGTATGTTGACGCGATCCATGGGAGCGACCCGAAAAGCATGGTGGCCAAACCTTTAGCATTAAGCATCATCAACAAAGGAACAATAGAATACGATATAAACAAGAGTGGGTGACTACATATCAAGATCCATTACAACTCCATGGACAAACGACGAATCTACTCCATCAAGATGCTAAGCATGGTATCGTTGAATGTGGTAGATGCATCCGATGAAGATCAATCCTCGCCGTCCTCCAACTCCGGCGGTGCCACGGCAAGGCCTCAGTGTCCTCCTCCTTATGGTGATCTCCGGCAACTCTCCGGTGAATGGATGTCAATGGGTAACCATCTTGGGGAGCCTAGGGGTTGTACTTATGTCCTTGGGGTGCCTTGGGGCATGCTCCACCTTGCCTTGCACGAGATCCTCCTTGGGAGAGAAGCAAACTTGGTTTCCGTAAAATCAGCCTCGTCCAGATTTTTTTGATTCGCAGCCCTTCCTTGCCGGCACCATATCTCCCTCGTCCGGACTCCAAATAATGCAAATTTGGGTGTCTAGGTTGTGTGCCACAAAATTAAATTCAACTTTGGTATTCATTTCTTTCCTTGGAAACGAAGATAAGATCTCCAAATCGGCTTTGGAAGATAATATGTTCTGATTTCGAACTGATTGCGCAGCAGGGATTTCGGGGGCCATATCTCCTAGCTCCCTTATCCGAATCGGGCCTTCCACATGTCCAAGTAGAAGGTATCATCGAGGCCCACATCTTTGGTAGTCAAACTTTTGCCATTAAAGGCCGTTTAAGTCTCTGAATCTGCACCGAAAGATCGTACTGTCCTGGGCTCGAGAATATCTCTCAGGCTGAGTTGATCTCGTTGGTAAACATCCAAGTCCCCGGAGTTTTGCGTGTTGATGCTTCGGTCCTTGGGTTATTTGGAGTCATGTTCACTTCATGTCTTGACTTGTGACAGGCTTCATGATCTTCTCTTGAAGTGCTTGATGAACTTATCCCGAAAGTCTCCTCTTTAACGTTAATTTCCTGTGTAAACAACAAACTCCAAAATCGACATGCAAGTGTGAACTTGTTACATCATTAGTATGCCTGGTGGAGGGTTAGTTGTAAATCATAATCGAAACCAATGTATAACAAGTACTCTAGGTTCACGAAAATTCACCGTCAACAGTCATCACCTCGAAAACACCACCAACAACCCCTAATGATCCTCCTTGGTCAACCTTTGGTCAAGAGTGGTCAAAACCTAGTCAAAAAACCCTGAAACCCCTTTGACCCGCCTGTGTCACCGAGAACTTTTGCCGTGTTCTCCAAATTTCACCTAAACACTTCAAAATCTCCCAATGTAAAAGTTGTGTAGTTTGTTTAGGGACACAACTTTCATATTGAGTAGCATTTAAGATTTGAAGTGCAAGTTCGTGAAAAAGCTTGGTCAATGCCAACTAATACTGTTCACTGGCGCCCAGAAAACAGCAATGTTGGCATGCAAATTGTGCACAAATGGTTGAGAAAAACCCTATACGCCCTTTGTAGAAGTTGTAGAGGAATGGGAGATCTATAACTTTGCTATTTGTGCCTTGGTCCACTTCGGTTGGGAAATTTTGAGAAAAACCCTGCTAAACAGTGCTACCCCGGATTGTTTTGGCGCCAGAACGCGCTGGAACGCGGGAGCGCGCGACGCCGTCATGCCAGAGCCACATCGGCCCCTGCCGCCCTGCCGGTACACACAAGCCGAGGCTTCGTTGTACCCAGTGGTCCATGCGTCATCCCGAGTTCCCTGTGCGTGACGTCTGTAGGCCCTTTGGTTGGTGCCACGTGGCACATCTTCATGCGCCGGCCGGCCGCGCCGTTATGCCATTGGCCGCGACGCCGCTCGCACGTCGCCGCCCCCTTCCGCCGTACCCCAGCCATGCCACAACCCACACCGCGACATCCCTCGCCTTGACGCGCAAGAAACACCGTCACCCCCTCACGTCCGGCTATAAAAGCCTACCGAGCCTTCCTCGCACGAGCACCGAGCGCCGCCACGGCCGCCATTGACATCCTCTCGGTGAGCTCCGTTGTCCTCTCGTTGCCATTGCTGCCTGAGCACCCCTAGCCTCTCTTCCTACACCCCTAAAGCCTGCACGCGCACTTGTTGCCCTGGCCGAACTACGTGCTCACCGGAGCATGGGTTCCAGCGGTCGCTGTCGAGCAGCTGCCGACGAGTTCACTGCTCCGCTCGCTCCAGGCGCCTTTCAACCCTCCTAGCACCTTCCCTAGGTCACGTTGGAGCTTTCCCCACTGCACAATGCCCAGTCGTGCCTTACCCTTCGCCGGACTTTGCGCCGCCGCGGCCGTGTTGCCCCTGCTCCGCCGCTGCCACCGCTCGCCGGCGACCTCTCCGGCCGAACCAAGCACCGCAATCGAGCACGGATAAGCCCAATCACAGCCCAAGCCCGCTTGTTGCCCTCCTCGGCCCCACATCGCCGGCGGCGAGCTCCCCTCTGCCGTCAGGGACTTATCTGTGAGGATTGTTGGCTCAAGGGTATGGTTGCGAAGGTTCAAAAGTTTCTGAGGGCCTGTTTGCAAAAAGATTCTTCAAGCCTTGTGTGTTTTGCCTGAATCTTGTAAATTGCATAGAAATTCACAAAAAAATGAAAAAATTGTTAAACCAATTTTGCCAGTTTCTTGTGAAGAGTACTACAACTTTGGTAAAGGTTGTATATACTTTTGTGTGATGAATTTTGAATGAAAAATTGGGAACAGTTTACCCTAGATCTGTTGTACTGCAAAATCTATATGTATGCTTGAGCTGATTCTTGGATATGTTGTGCTTCATGCCATGTTTAGTCACCACACCAAAATTTGCAGAAAGTTACTAAGTAAATATTTTTATATGATTTATCTTGTATTATTGATAAATCCGCCTAGATGAAGTTTACAGCTTAAAATAAATTTATTTTTGTACCCAACTTCTGGCTATTGTCTTTTTATGTTGAAATACACCTCTTGTGAAGTTACCATGATTTTATCTCTGCCAGAAATATTTATTCCTGATTTATGCCTAGTTTTATAATAGCCCTAGATGAATATGTTGGATGCCTAGCCTTGTTTTGGACTAGAGAAACAGTGAGAGAAAGTTTGGGTCCAGAAGTGCTTTATTTATTTTTATATGCATTTATCTTGTTTGTGGTAAATAGAAATGCTATATTTGATATATTTATTTTTATAGCTTAAGTAAGTGTGCATGTGTGATCAGTGGCTTGTATTAGACTTAATAAGCTCAGGGAACACCACTGTTGGTGTTTATAATTTATTTTGTGAATAAAGTGGAGAAGCCATTGTATGTTTAATAGTGAAATTAAAGGGGAAAATCACACTCCACACCTAAGGACCTTGTGTTTTTGTTGTGGAACTTGCTAACAAGTTTATAAACAACCCCTTTGTTGTTTGTGGTAATTAAATTAAATTGTTTACATATATATGTACACAGTCACTATTAAAAAGAGTAGATAATAAAGCATTGCATATTATTCCTTTATAGGAAGAGTATGCTGAATGTATTATTATCTAGGTGAATGTGGTCAACCATGCACCCCATGGTTGTCATGTGTTGTTTTGTAATGAATTAAATCAAGTCGTAAATTAAGTCTTGCATTTGCATCCTCCATGTAGAAGTTCCCGACGGTTGCTACACACTCGTGCCAGCTGAGGAGGACGAGGGAGCAGGAGGAGACGTGCACTACGTCGCTATAGAGCAAGGCCTGGACCAAAGTCCGGAAGGGCCAAAGGCAGCCTTTGCCAACGAAGGCAAGCCCCGCTTCATCATTAACCCGTGTTGATTAAATTATGCAACTATCTTTGTTATTCCATATGCATTTACGTTCAGGAGTTGAATGAAACCCTATTTGCATGATCCCTAGGTGCCTATGTTCTTTTACTAGTATGCTAGGTCGTTAGATGCTATGCTCTAAGGACCCGGTAGAAGTCAAGTGATGTTCGTCACTCGCGAGAATAGGATCTCCTTTATGGAATCACCATATTTATAATAGGATTGCTCACGTGGTAAGAGCATGAGATTTGGGCTCCGGTCCAGTGGCTTCGTGGGATAAGCTTTTGAATGTACTAAGCACTTGTCGGGAATGGGACCGGTAAGCCTAGTACCTAAGTGAGGCGGCAAGGGATTTTCCATTACTAATCGAGGACCATGTGTGGTTCGAGGACCGGTGGATGGTCGCTTCCTTGTGTGACGAGTGATTTACAACGTTGTGTGGACTGATTTTTGGCTAAGTATTGCAGGTGCAGGTTGCGGCTTGACTCGTGTTGGTGCAGGTGAAGAACAAGCGCGAAAGGTCGTTGCCGGTGAGGCCTCCAGGTGTGGAGAAGACAAGTAGGCTTCGTTCGAGGGACCCGGTGGCCGCCGAGGTCGAGTGCGGGCCGCATGGTGGCAAGAACAAGAAGATGAAGTCGGTGGACGGTTTCTTGGTTGAGCCACAAAACCAAGGTTGAGCCGGACTTCATGGGAGCCAAGTCATGAGTGGTGATTGGCGGAGGCTACATCAAGTTCGCGGGGTTTGCGGTGGTTCACCGTAAAATCACCGGTTACTCGGCTGAGCCACAAAGCCGAGGCCGAAGACCGGCCGTGGTTGTCTGGCCAAAACCGGCCTGACCGGTTTGGAGAACCGGTTTGACCGGGTTTGGGGTCGCAGGGCGCCGGAAGCTTCGAGGCGGAGGACACGCGTCGGGATCGCAAGGCTTGCGTCGAGGCTACGCAGGGTGCGGTCGCCGGGCATCCGTTCGATGGTGAAGACATGAAGACTTCCAAATCCGCCCTTGAGGGGCTTGTATCCCTAGTTATTAGGAAAGGGCATTTTAGACATTCGGTTGCCTCCATATAACCCAAGAGGTGAGAGGATGGCAGCCAACTCTTGAAACCCTAGCTCATTTGTTTTCCCATTTTCCTTCCTATTTTCCTTAGGTTTTCCATAGGACTAGCAAGAGAGCTTCATGGTGAGATCTTGTTGAGAGGGATGGATGATCGGGCGGCTTGCTAGACCTTGTATGAACCTTTGTTTCACGTATAGATGATTTGGCGTGATTCCTCAAGGTTTGGATGTGTTTTCCCCCGGTTGCTCTTGGTGGTGATTTTCGGAGTCCTCTCTTGGTGATTTCTTTGGGTTGTTTTCGGGACCTTTCTCTTGGGGATTTGATGGGGGAAATTTGTGGGAACCCTTCGTGATTCTTTGGGCTGTGATTCCCCTCCCAAATTCGTGAGTAAAGGTGCTCGATTTTGGGGTTTCTTGAGTTCTTGGGTTGGAAGTGCCCTTGGCGGGATTTCCTTGATTCCTCCTTTTTGGACGAGTTTTGGTGGGATTAAACTTGGCTATGGACTCCTCATGAGGTGTTCCTAATATCCCCAAAGTCTTGTTCAAGTCCGAGGAGCGATTCGGGAGATCGAGGTTTGGATTTGGGGGAGTTGACCCGTGGGTCGTGTTCTTCCCGATCGTCCGAGTGCAAAACCGACCCCCGGTTTCGCCCCGTGGGCCGTCAAGAAAGGTTTTTGAACAAGTCTCTCGTTGCCTCATGGCTTCGTTTGTTCGGATGTGGAAAGGCTCTTGAGGTGTTTGGGGTCTTCGGGGAGTTTCGGACAAAATCGGTCCGACCGGTTTGCCAAACCGGTCCGACCAATTTCCCCCGCCCGCGTCGAGGCTAAGTCCAACGAAGCGGTCCGGCGGTTTCGAAACCGGCCCGACCGGTTTGGGGGCGCCGACGCCACCGTGTCGTGTGTGTTTCCGCCGTGTGTGTGTTGAGGCCGTTGGTTGGGTCTTGTTCCTAGGTTCAGTAGCACTCCAGTGGCTACGTGAACTTGGCAAGAGAAGCTTGCGAAGTTGCACGAGTGAAATTGGGTTCATAGGCCGAATTCTTGAATAGAATTTTTATCGGCTCCCATTCACTCCCCCCTCTCTAGTTCGCCGTTTCGGTCCTTCAAGTGGTATCAGAGCTGCTCGGGTCTTTATTGACTCTAATCAGTCTAAGATCCAAGGATGGCGTACCAGGAACGGGGTTCGGGTCCTCCACACTTTGATGGCAAGAAGTACCAGATGTGGAGCAAGCGGATGAGTGCTTTTATCCGCGGAAAGGGTCAGATCCTTTGGGATGTCACGGTGGACACAGGCTATGTCCAGCCGATGGACTTCCTCGCTCCAAGATCGAGGGACAGATTCGACGCTAACAACAAGGCGGTCGACTACTTGTTTCGTGCTTTGTGTCAGCCTGAGTTCGATCGGGTGCACACCGAGCACTTGGCATGTAGGATTTGGTCGGTCTTCGAAGGAGACTTATGTTGGGAATGCCCGTGTTCGAGCACGGATGTATGCGACCTACGGAGAGAGTACGAGAACTTCACTCATTTCCCCCGTGAGTCCATCGATGCCTTGTTTTAGAGGTTCACGGTGGTTGTGAACAACATGAGGGCCAATGTGGACGTGCTCCCGTACGATGATCATGATAGAGCGGTCAAGCTCTTACACCGTTTGGATCGTACGACTTGGGGCGGAAAGTTCGAGGCCATTGTGGAGTCGAGAGAAGTATGACACTCGACGGTGAACGAGCCGTTCTCGAAGCTCAAGTCGGCCGAGGTGGATAGGGGCATGATCGCCAAGCTCGAGGGACCGACCGATTCCCATAATCTTGCCCTCGTTGGTGGTTTCAAAGGAAAGGCTAACTCTAACCCATCCACCAGGATGTTCTCTTTCTCCTCTTTGATGTCTATGCCGATGAGGAGTTCGACGAGCTTGGAGAGGATGAGCCGGCGCTCTCCGACGAGGCGGTTCGAGAGGCCGCACGAGAACCGCATGAACAGAAGAGGAACACGAGAACATGCTTCCGAGTGCGGCAAGCCGGACACTTCGTCGCCGACTGCTCGGAGAAGGTCGAGAACAAGGACGGCTACAAGCACAAGTCGAGGACGGATGGCAAGTACCGTTCGAGGCGCGACCACAAGAGCAAGCACAAGAACAAGTACAAGGACGAGCGACGATCGACGAAGAAGGAGAGCCGAGGCAGGCCCGAGCGATGGTTGGAGCGAGCGACGTCCACTCCAGTTCCGCGTACTCCACCTTGAGCTCGAGCAGCAGTGAAGACGAAGGCGATCGTTGCAAGAACAAGAAGTCATCCAAGAACCTGAGCGGGCTGAGCCGCTCGCGAGAGACGGCTTCGCACCATGGCGCCGAGCTCCGGCAAGCAAGAAGAGCACACGGAGCGACTCGGACTCGAGTCCGACGACGAGGTGCGTGATGAACTTCCCTTCTTGCGCCGGAAAATGAGAGGCTTGGCTCTTTGCTTGATAACCGTGATGACATGCTTAGAGAGGCCAAGAAAATGAGAAAAGAGCTTAGGGCTTCACTCAAGGATGCTAGGACTAGAGTGGCCGAGCTAGAGACACGGGTGCTTGATAGCAAGCTTGAGATTGATTCCCTTAAGGCTAGCCCCGTTGTTTCGGATGAGGTTGATTGTCCCGATTGCTCCATATTCCTTGCCGATCTTGCTTTGTTTAAGGAGAAGCATGCCTCCAAGTGTGAGGAACTAGATGTGCTTAGGGTTGAAGTGGCCGAGCTTAAGTCTAGACTCGCTTTGCTAGGTGCTTGCACTTCTTGCCCTGTTTTGCATGCTAAGATTGATGAGATGCATGCTTACACTAGTTCACTTGAGGCTAAATTGAAGGAACCCATGCCTACATCATGCTCTACCTGTGAAATGCATGCCTTGAAAAATTTGGAACTTGCACATTATGTTGATCGTTTGCAGGATGAGAATGATGACTTGAGGAAGTTGATGGGTTGGTTGTCTGGTCATGAGCCTCAGTTGAGGATGATGATCGAGGCATTTAAGAGGCAGGACGGCGAGGGACTTGGGGCAAACAAGGTTGGTGAGGGAAGTGGAGAGAATATCCCAGAGCCACCAAAAACCCACCACAAAAATGATTTCCCTCCAAAACCCAACCATCTTAGGAACCGACTAGACACATCCCCAGCTCCACCCATATTTCCTACACCCACAAATGATCTCCAAAAGCCTATCAAGTTTGTGAGCACTTCCAGGAAAGTGTTCTTTGGGAAAGTGAGTGAGAAGGCTAGTGGGGAGAAATCGGTGGAGGAGTTGAGTGGAGAGAAACCATGTGAGCAGCCCCAATCCAATCCCCAAACTAAGCTTGTGAGGTTTCATTGTGGCTATTGTGGGAGAGATGGCCATAAAGATGAGTTTTGCTTCAAGAGGAAGCGAGAGGAGAGAATGGCGAAGGAGTGGGCTAACGGGGACAAGTATCACCCCTCCAGTGGTGTACTTAAGTCTCGTGTGCAGATGCCCAGGGCCAAGGTGAGTGTGAGGATAGTTCCGGCTTGGGGTGAGCGAAAGAGTGCAGGAGATGCTGCTGGAGGAGTGAAACCGGTCAGACCGGTTTTGGAACCGGTCAGACCGGTTTGGGGTCTGCAGAATGACAAGTTTGGTTTTCATGCTCGTACGGTGTGCGAGAGTTGTTTCGGAGGTCGTGGTTCGGTGGTTGGGCCGGAGAGTTTGCAGGTGGTCAGGTTGCTAGGCGTTCTCCCCCTCGAGTTCACTACAGGGATGGGAGGAGTCGTAGCTTTGAGAAGGAGAGGAGGGACGGTCCACGGGTTCTCTTGCGTGGTTTTGGTCCTCCTCCAGGCAGAGAGGGGTGGTTCCCTCAGGGTGGTTACCGTGGTGGTGTTCGTGGAAGTAGCTTTGGTAGGAGAGATGCTTCGATTGGTGCTAACCCCACTTTCGAGCAAATGGCTCGGCACTAGTATTACTCTTTTGGTACTAACCCCGTCTTTGAGTCGTTTGTTCGCTCACGTGCTCGTTTTTGAATTCGGGTGGGAGACTTGAAGAACATTTGGTTGATTGACTCCGCTTGCTCGAGGCATATGACCGGAGACGGGGGGTGGTTCTCAAGTCTCGTCCCGGTGGTGACGAAGAGGTACATCACTTTTGGGGACAATGAGCGTGGGCGTGTGCTTTCGCAAGGTGAGATCAAAGTGAGTGACAAGATCACTCGAAGCGTGTTGCTCTTGTTCAATCGCCGGGGTACAATTTTCTTTCTCGTGTCCCGGCTTGTTGGTTGAGGGCTTTGAGGTGTTGTTTCGGCCAGGTGGTTCTCGGATTTTGGACTCTCGAGGGGACCTTGTCTGTATGGTCGTTCCCGAGGGTCGGGTGTTTCGTGCTGATTTTTCTCGCCTCTTCGGGTGTAGAGCGTTGTTTCTTGGCTGGTTCTTCGAGTGAGTTGTGGAAGTGGCATAGGAAGTTGGGCCACTTGAGCTTTGACCTTTTGTCTCGCTTGAGTAAACTCAATTTGGTCCGAGGATTGCCACGGTTGAGGCTTGAGAAAGAGTTGGTTTGTGCGCTGTGTAGGCATGCCAAGATGGTAGACTCTTCTCACCCGCCTCTCACCGATGTGATTGAGCGTCCATGCGAGCTGCTCCATATGGACCTTGTTGGCCCAGCTCGTGTGCGATCTGTGGGTGGGAAGTGGTATGTCCTTGTTGTGGTGGATGACTACTCTCGGTATGCGTGGGTGTTCTTTCTCGAGGATAAGGGGGAGACGTTTGGTTTTGTTCGAGATCTAGTCTTGAGGTTGAGGAACGAGAGGCACGGAGATGCCATACGAGCTATCCGCAAGGATAATGGCTCGAATTCGAAACTCTCGTTTTGAAACTTTTTGCCATGACTTGGGTCTTGAGCACCCGCTTTCGAGTCCGTATACGCCTCCCCGGAATGGTGTTGTGGACAGGAAGAACAGGACCTTGTGCGAGATGACTCGGACGATGCTTGATGAGCATAGGACTCCGAGGAGGTATTGGGCCGAGGCGGTGAATACCGCGTGCTATGTGTCGAACAGATATACCTCGAGTGCACAAGAAGAAGACATGCTATGAGTTGATGCATGGTCGCACACCCAAGGTGAGTCACTTCCATGTCTTTGGTTGCAAGTGTTTCATTCGAAGAAAGGCGAGGAAGTTGGATAAGTTTGAGGCTAGGTCTGTCGATGGTATTTTCTTTGGTTATGCATCTCATTCTAGAGCATATCGTGTGCTCAATCTTGAAACTAACCCAAATCGTGGAGACTTGCGAGGTAACCTTTGACGAGACAGAGCCACGTAGTCAGCTTGTCTTTGAGTGTGCAGGTGATGATGAGCTTGGCGAGGAGATCTTTCAGGAGGAGGAGCAGGAACATGGAGATGATGAAGATGGCGGTGCGGTGCCCCCGCCGAACATGTACCCACTACTTCGACTATGATGATGGACGGACCCTCTACTACACCTACGACGACAAATCAAGAACGAGGAGAAGCTGTTGTTGAGGGGGAGGTAGCATCAAGGCGAGAACCTCCCCGACAAGTACAAGTGGATCACCCAGCTTCGAGAATCATCGGCAACTTGAATGAAGCACTACACGGTCGAGGGTTCGAAACAATTCTCATTTCGCTCATGTTGCATTTGTTGCTACTTTTGAGCCCAAAGACATTGGACACGCACTATATGATCACAATTGGGTTAATTCGATGCATGAGGAGTTGGAGAACTTTGAGAGGAATCAGGTGTGGGAGTTGGTTGACCCTCCTCCAGGGTGTAAGCCGATTGGTACAAAGTGGGTGTGGAAAAACAAAGAGGGAAAGAAAGGTGAGGTGGTGAGGAACAAGTCGAGACTTGTTGCTCAAGGGGTCGGCCGAAGGAGGGGATCAACTACGAGGAGACCTTTGCTCCCATAGCCCGTTTGGAGGCGATTAGGATCCTTCTAGCCTTTTCCGTGGCTAAAGGGTTCAAGTTGCACCAAATGGATGTGAAGAGTGCTTTTCTGAATGGTGTGTTGGAGGAAGAAGTGTATGTGAGGCAACCTCCGGGGTTTGAGAGTGAGAAGTACCCCCACCGGGTGTACAAGTTGAGGAAGGCGTTGTATGGGTTGAAGCAGGCGCCTAGAGCTTGGTATGGTAGGTTGAGGGGGTTCTTGTTTGAGAGAGGTTTTGAGATGGGGAAGGTCGATCAGACCTTGTTTTTGCTGAGGCAGGGCAGAGATATCCTGATTGTGCGGTGTACGTGGATGATATTGTCTTTGGTGGCTCGTCTAACTCTCTTGTTGCAAGGTTTGCGGATGATATGAGAGGGAATTTGAGATGAGCATGATGGGCGAGTTGCGCTTCTTCCTCGGGCTACAAATCAAGCAATCAAAGGAAGGAACATTTGTGCACCGTGCTAAGTACACCAAGGACATTGTGAGGAAGTTCAAGATGGAGGATTCCAAGGCTATGACGACGCCGATGAGTATGACTACAGCCTCTTGATGCGACGAGGAAGGTGAACACGTGGACCGAAGGAGTACCGCAGCATGATCGGGTCACTCCTCTACTTGACGGCGACAAGGCCGACATACGCTTCTCGGTGTGTTTGTGCGCTCGTTTTCAAGCGTCTTCGAGGACTTCGCATCGGCAAGCGGTGAAGCGAATTTTCGGTACTTGCGTCACACTCCCGACTTCGGCCTTTGGTACTCCGCGTCCTCTTCTTTGGCGCTTCATGGATTTTCGTACGCGGATTTTGCCGGTGTCGGTTGGATAGGAAGTCCACTTCGGGACTTGCCGCTTTTGGGTTCTTCTTTGGTGTCTTGGTCTTCCCCGCAAACAGTCGAGTGTTGCTCAATCCACTACCGAAGCCGAGTACGTTGCCGTCGCTAGTTGTTGCTCTCGGCTCCTTTGGATTTCATACACCATGAGTGACTTTGGTGAGGAGTACACCCATGTCCCACTTCAATGTGATAGCACCAGTGCCATAAGCGTTGCAAAGAACCTAGTGCTTCATTCCAAAACCAAGCACATAGAAGTGAGGTATCATTTTCTGAGAGACAACGTAGAGAAAGGGAAGACAACTTTGATCCATGTACCCACACATGACCAACTAGCCGATATCTTCACCAAACCCCTAGATCAAGCAACTTTCACTCATTTGCGGGGGGAACTTGGTGTGTGTTTGATTTCTTGAGTTGGGTGTGTGGGAGCTCCTTTGTAGCATATGTATAGTTTCCTTTGTGCATTTCTTGCATTTGGCATGGCATATGTAACATGATGTATAGACATTCTTGTATCTTAGATTGCATGCATTTTGTACCATATGCATTTTGTAGGAAAACCTTCTCTCATATACATTGATCACCATGATGTGCTATATATGATCTTGTGAGCTAGTTTGGTATGCTATGGTTAGCTTGGCTTAGCTCTTGATGATCTTGTTGAATGATTCATGGTTGATGGCTATATTTTTGAAAAATATCACATATATGCTCTCTCATGTGTAAATGCCTTTATATGATCTTGACATGTTTTAGTGGCTTGGTTATGCTCAATTTGTGGTTGGATAGCTAGTTTATTGATCATATGGGGCCAAAGGCTCATTTGCCATCATGAATGTTTAGCCCTCTTGCTTTATCTTATGGAGGGGCATAAGTTCCTTTTTGTCGCAAAGACATTTCATGTACCATTTATAAATCTGAAAATGAAATGAAAAATGCTTGGAAAATATGTTCCCATGTCATATGTGCTGAATTTAATTTGCTTTGGGTGCTAAACCGTTGCATGATGCCTACCAATGAGAAGTCTCATACATAGAAGTAGGCACATGGCTCGGTGGCTTTGACATGACATGAGGTGCTTGTGGGTGTTTGTGATGGTCTTATGATTAGAATGGTTTTCCTAGCATGAAGTTTGTGTGGCTTTGCCATTTTGACATGTTTTGCTCATGTTTAGGTTTTTGCTTATGAGAGAGTAACTTTTCGCAAAATTATTCAAATCCTTTTTAGCCTTGTCCAATGGTTGTGAAACTTGGTGATCATGTAGTTGAGGTCATTACGAACCTGTAGAGTATCTAACTTTCTCATTTTGACATGTGTAGCATCTTTTGATGAATTTTGTATACTTGAGAAGCTCTAGGTTGCATTTGTGCCTTGATTCATGCATTGGCAACAAGGGGGAGAAAGGAAGGTGGAGAAAAGTTGCTTTGTATCCCTGGAATCTATCCCAAGTGTCAAGGGGGAGCTTGTGCATTTCTTTTGCATTGTTGGCTTTTGGGGGTGTGGTCTCACATGTGAAATCGGCTCGACCGGTTTTGGAAACAGTCGACCGGTTTTGGTGGAACCGGCCGACCGGTTATGGGAACCGGCTCGACCGGTTTGTGCCCAGAGTTGGCACTTGATCAGGGGGAGCTTGCATATGTGCAGGGGGAGCTCTTGTGTGCTTTGGTGGTTTGTGCTCTTTTCTTGAGCATGGTTTTTGTCTCAGATGTGTCGAGATGTTGCCCTTGCCTAAGGGGTCCGAGACTTGTCCTCTTCAAGTGATCTCGTTCTTTGCCTTTCTCAGCTTTCGATCGCTTGTTGGAGTTTTTTCTTTCTGTTTCTTTTCTGTTTTCCTTTTCTCTTTATTTACCAAATGTGTGTGTTGTCAATGCACTCATCAAGGGGGAGATTGAGGAGCATGTGTGGTTCGAGGACCGGTGGATGGTCGCTTCCTTGTGTGATGAGTGATTGACAACGTTGTGTGGACTGATTCTTGGCTAAGTATTGCAGGTGCAGGTTGCGGCTTGACTCGTGTTGGTGCGGGTGTGAAGAACAAGTGTGAAAGGTCGTTGCGGTGAGGCCTCCGGGTGTGGAGAAGACAAGTAGGCTTCGTTCGAGGGACCCGGTGGCCGCCGAGGTCGAGTGCGGGCCGCATGGTGGCAAGAACAAAGAAAGATGAAGTCGGTGGACGGTTTCTTGGTTGAGCCACAAAACCAAGGTCGAGCCGGGACTTCATGGGAGCCAAGTCATGAGTCGTGATTGGCGGAGGCTACATCAAGTTCGCGGGGTTTGCGGTGGTTCACCGTAAAATCATCGGGTTACTCGGCCGAGCCACAAAGCCGAGGCCGAAGACCGGCGTGGTCGTCCGGCCAAAACCGGCCCGACCGATTTGGAGAACCGGTCCGACCGGTTTGGGGTCGCGAGGCGCCGGAAGCTTCGAGGCGGAGGACACGCGTCGGGATCGCAAGGCTTGCGTCGAGGCTACGCAGGTGCGGTCGCCGGCATCCGTCCGATGGTGAAGACATGAAGACTTCCAAATCCGCCCTTGAGGGGCTTGTATCCCTAGTTATTAGGAAAGGGCATTTTAGACATTCGGTTGCCTCCATATAACCCAAGAGGTGAGAGGATGGCAGCCAAGTCTTGAAACCCTAGCTCATTTGTTTTCCCATTTTCCTTCCTATTTTCCTTAGGTTTTCCATAGGACTAGCAAGAGAGCTTCATGGTGAGATCTTGTTGAGAGGGATGGATGATCGGGCGGCTTGCTAGACCTCGTATGAACCTTTGTTTCACGTATAGATGATTCGGCGTGGTTCCTCAAGGTTTGGATGTGTTTTCCCCGGTTGTTCTTGGTGGTGATTTTCGGAGCCCTCTCTTGGTGATTTCTTTGGGTTGTTTTCGGGACCTTTCTCTTAGGGATTTGATGGGGGAAATTTGTGGGAACCCTTCGTTGTTCTTTGGGCCGTGATTCCCCTCCCAAATTCGTGAGTAAAGGTGCTCGATTTTGGGGTTTCTTGAGTTCTTGGGTTGGAAGTGCCCTTGGCGGGATTTCCTTGATTCCTCCTTTTTGGACGAGTGTTGGTGGGATTAAACTTGGCTATGGAGTCCTCATGAGGTGTTCCTAATATCCCCAAAGTATTGTTCAAGTCCGTGGAGCGATTCGGGAGATCGAGGTTTGGATTTGGGGGAGTTGACCCGCGGCCGTGTTCTTCCCGACCGTCCGGGCAAAAGCCGGCTCGACCGGTTTCGCCACTCGTGGGCCGTCGAGAAAGGTTTTTGAACAAGGAAGTCTCTCGTTGCCTCATGGCTTCGTTTGTTCGGATGTGGAAAGGCTCTTGAGGTGTTTGGGGTCTTCGGGGAGTTTCGGACAAAATCGGTCTAACCGGTTTGCCAAACCGGTCCGACCGGTTTCCCCGTCCGTGTCGGGCTAAGTCTAACAGAAGAGGTCTGACCGGTTTCAGAAACCGGCCTGACCGGTTTGGGCTGCCAGCAGCCGTGTCGTGTGTGTTTCCGCTGTGTGTGTGTTGAGGCTGTTGGTTGGGTCTTGTTCCTAGGTTCAGTAGCACTCCAGTGGCTACGTGAACTTGGCAAGAGAAGCTTGCGGAGTTGCACGAGTGAAATTGGGTTCATAGGCCGAATTCTTGAATAGAATTTTTATCGGCTCCCATTCACTCCCCCTTCTCTAGTTCGCCGTTTCGGTCCTTCACTAATCTTGTGTATTCACCTGCCCGACTCATTACCGGGAGGGGGTACTTGTGTGAGGCTGGATGTACTGAGTTGGGCATACCAGATAGCCTTGTACCTAGGACTGTAACATCTATCCTGAACCGAGGATCGATGGGAACCGCTTGGTCGGTGTCAGCTCTGTTGGGGCACCGCTCTGTGTTTAGGTCTACCTTGCAAGGTTTTGAATCAATTGATTGTCGGCCTCTCACCGTTATTCGAGACTGCTTAATCGACTGGCCATGATATCCCTTAATGATGGAACTATGTGAATTCTTCTGCGTGAATTAATTGTATTGTACAATTTTTGATTAAATTAGTTGCTCATTATAGTAATGGTAAATCTACTAGAATCTGAGCTAAAATATTGAAAGTAAGGATCCATGATCCTAGTTGCTTTTTGGCAAAACAATCCCACCAGCCAAAAGCCTTACATGTCTAGAGGTAACTTTTGTCGGGTAAGTCTTGCTGAGTATTAGTATACTCAGCCTTGCTATAATTGTTGTTTTCGAGTGAAGTTGCTTGGCCTGGTGTGACGCCCCAGGTTTTTAATTACCGTCATTAACGCTAATGACCGGATCAGCCGAGTCAAACCGGTCAAACACCGGTCAAACCTAGGTCAACCTGGGTCATCACCTCGAAAACCTCGCCAATGAACCCCAATGAAACCCTTGACCAAGCCTACACACACCCGTAGTGGACCCTTGGTCAAAGACACGGTCAAAACCGGCTTAACCGTTGACGTCAGCCGAATGTCGTCCGGAACTTTTGCCGCGTTCTCCAAAATTCACCTAAACACTTCAAAATCTACCTTTATGAAAGTTGTCCATCTTGTTGAGGGACACAACTTTCATGTAGATTGGCATTTCAAATTTTGAGTGAAAATTAGCGAAAAACTTGATCGACTGACAGTACCTCCCGTTTTCCAGGACAGGCCGGCATTCGATGTTGGCACGACGTTCTCGCAAAATCCGTTGAGAAAAACAACTGGACGGCCTTTACAAAAGTTGTAGAGGGTAGTTAGATCTACAACTTTCCCCGTTGACCACATGTTGCACTTCGCTCAAAATTTTGGAGAAAAACTAATTCGAACAGAGGCGGTCCGAGCAAAATCTCACCGGAGCGCGACGTCGCGCCGCCGCACGCCAGGCCCACCTCGGCCGCCGCCCGCCCTCGCCGTCCGAGCCCCCCACCGCGCGCCGCCCGAGGCCGCGTAGTTCCCGTGTCCCCGCGCCCCCAAGACTCCTCGAACGCCGCGCCACACGTCACGCCGCCGTCTTGCGGCGTTCCGCCCGGTCCGTGCCCCCCTCGCTGTGCACTCCCGCCGAGGCCGCCGCACGCACGGTCACGCCCGCGCCCGGCCTGCCCGGCGGTGGCCGCAGCGGCAGCCGCCGGCCCCCTCCGCCGGCCGAGCCGCCAATGGCCTCCCCACCCCCAACTATGGCTCAAATCGACCCTAGGTGAGCTCCCCCTCCTCCCCACATCCTTTCCCGGCCATCTCCCTCACCGGAGCCACCGGATTTTGTTCTTCCCGCGCCGCCGGCCATGGCCAGGGGCCACATTGCGAAAGACCAAATCTTTCCAGGGTCTTCCTCGCAAAAGTATATCTCCAATAGTGTTGCAGTTTTCCCAATTCTTGTAAATTGCATAGAAAATCACAGAAAAATCAGAAAAATGCAAGGCCAATTTTGTTGGATTCGTGGTGAATTATTCTACAACTTTTGATATTCTGGCCTGAGCTAATTCCTGTTAGTTTTTGCATGAAAAATACAAATGTGAAAACCCTAGATCTGTAATATCTCAAAAACCATAACTCCTCTGTAGCTAATATTTGGATATGTTGTGTGTTAGGTCATGACTAGTGCCTATGCCAAAACTTGCAGAAAGTTATGATGTAAATCTTTTTCTAAAAATGTTTTTCTATCTCTGGCAGATCTGCATAAATGATTTTTATTGTTAAATATATTTATATTCTTGAGCCCAACTTGTGCACACTGTCTTGTAATGTCAAAAGACACATCCCGTAAATTAATCATGAATTTTGGATTAACAGAAATAATTATTCTTGATTTAAGAATGTTTTCTTTTGTAAATTAATAAACCAAGTTCAGTAGAGGTTCCATGTGAACATGCTGGTTCTTTAGGCTTGTTTAGGTCCAGAGAGCATGCACAAGAGAATTTGGATCATTTTGATGCTTATTTATTTTTATATGCATTTAAGTTGAACCACTAGTTAGCCTTTGTTATTTTCCATAATATTTATTTTACTAGCATCCAACACTCACATGTGGGTCCAATGGATCAGGATAGGTGCTAGTAGGCTTAAGAAACACTCATGTAATTTTTGGTAATTTAATTGATTAAAAAATGGCTTAAATGCCCTCTTAATATTAAAGGGAAATTAAATAAAAGAAAAATCCTTAATCAAATCTTTTTCCTTTTTGAAAGTATTATTTAATATAGATAAAAGAAATTTAATTACCAGCACTAATAAGGAATTAATTCATAAATATAAATAGTAATTACACCATGTTGGTAAAGATAAAAGGAAATGAAGCTTGCAAATGAAATAATAAGCTTAATAAAAACCTTATTCAAATGTGGATTAAAAGAGTAACCCATGTACAACCAATGACTTCCTAAAATAGAAACCTTAGATGAATGCTTGTTAAGGTGAATATGACCAACTAGAGTTGGATGACAACAAACTATCACATCACCTAAAGTGCATTGCATTACGTAGATCTTCCGGACGAGAGATTACTCCCCGGTCCCGGAAACGAGAGGAAGGCGGAGCGGAAGGTTCTCTGCAGTACGTGGAAGTACTCGACACCGAGGGTGCCCAAGCTAACCTAGCTGACGAAGGCAAGCTCCGGTGCATCTAACCTAGTTTTAAAGTTCTTTATTCAATTATCTATGAATGATTGTGCATTTACGTACAGGAGTTGAATGAAACCCTAGATGCATGATACATAGGTACCTTTGTTCCTACTAGTATGATAGGTCGATAGCTGCTAAGCTATAGGACCGTTACAAGTCGGGTGATGACCTCACTCGCGAGAATAGGTTCCTAGATAGGAATCATACTATATCCTTAAATGGATTGCTCACGTGGTAAGAGCATGGGATCTGGGCTCCGGTCCAGTGGTTATGTAGGTTAAGTTTTTGAACGTACTAAGCACATGCCGGTTATGGGGCCGGTAAGCCTAGTACCTTCATGAGACGGCTAGGGATGGAACTGTCACTACTCTTGGGATTCGCTCTCACGGCTCGCCACCGGTGGTGTATGGTGACTCCGGGTATCTCGCGGGGTATGCCGGATAGCCTACACCAAAGACTGTGGCCTTTCATCCCGACCCGAGGACTTCTTGGGACAGCCTGGGAAAGTCGCCCTCGCGGGGACAGCCTACCGTGTGTTTGGGTCTACCTTGCAAGGTTTAAATCAATCGATTGTCGGCCTCTCACCGTTACCCGAGACTACTTACTCCACTAGTCATGTGATCCCTAATGATGGAAGTTGATGAATATTATGCTTGCTTAATTGTATTGTACAACTTTGCTTGTACTAGCTGGCTAATGTAGTAAAGATTAAACTACTAGAACTTGTGCTAAAATCTTGAAAGTAAGGATCTACTCTTTGTTACTTTTTAGCAAAAGCAACCCAGTAGCCAAAAAGCCTTTCATGGTCTAGATTTGGTGAAGTAGTTATCACCGATGGGTAAGTCTTGCTGAGTATTAGTATACTCAGCCTTGCTATAATGTGTTGATCCAGGTAATGCCTTCGGTGATGTGTGGCCGGTGAGATCCCGCCGGCCGGGAGCCGGAGTGGGTGGAGGACGACTACCGAAAGCATCATGGATGGCCTCCCGTGGTGTCTTCGCTTCCGCTAGTTAATTTCCGCTGCTTTTCAAAAACTCTGAACTATTCCATCGTGACAAAAACTATGGTTTGTAATAAATAAACCCCTCGGGGTACGAATTTGGATTTGAATGATGTTGTATCTCTGGACTCACCTTCGAGTGAGTTTTAATGCATATATTCGATCCTTGTGCTCTCAAGTGATTTACCGGGCGTTAACCCGGCAACTTACGACAGGATGATACTTTATTATTGCTTAATGACCAAAGTGGATCGGTCTTAGGCGATAGTACGGTATTTTCCTGGGCGGGTTGTCACAGTTGGCATCAGAGCTTATATGCACCAGAGATTAATTAATAAACCTTAATCACTGATTTATGAATAAAATATGCCAAGATTTTCTGATTTTCCAAAATACGTTGGTCCGCTAAAGATAAACTAGACCGAGAGGCCCTAGAGGAAATTTTGGGTTCTTTCGAGTGGCTTAATTAACTTATGGTTTATTTTGCTAACTTCCGGCACATTACTTTATGTCGGACTTACATTCTCGCACAACCATACTAGTTCATCACGTTTTGCCATACGTGGTGGTACCACGAGAAAGTCCCGTGAGGGACTAGTGGGACCTATTCCAATGGGTGCCACGTCGCGTTTGAGTCTCGTCACGTTTTGCCATACGTGATGGTACCACGGGAAAGTCCGTGAGGGATGAGTGAGGCCTATTCCAATGGGCACTCACGTCGCGTCGAGTCTTAAATAGGACGCCGTCCATGCAGCGGCTTAACGCATGGATACCGTTTCTATAGTGAACGGTAATGAATGTGGACGCTTTCGTGACGTGCCGGCACGAAAGGTTCGTTTTACGCGCGTACATAACGAGCGCTTCGTTAGTTGTTAAGCAAGTACCGTATAGCTCTCGACTAGATATTATAGGGAGAGACGAATATAAGCCTTGCCACCGGCACTAACTTCGATTTTTGGCTTGATTGCCGTGTGAGGTCGAATAGGACGTCTTGCATGCATATTAAAAATCGAAATAACTAAAATGGACCCAAAAATCGGAATTCCATATGCTCTCTAAGGAAGTTTATGATAGTGTGTGCTTTTATAAATTAGAAGTACTCCTTATACCTAGCCGTTATGCTGCCGAAATTCTTTTTGAAAAATTTGTTTACCTTGTGCTAGGTTTAATTAAACCAAATTGTTAAAAATAATTGCTCCTCAGCTAGTTGTCTTGTACTAGCAAATCTCAATCCTAGTTTCGATGGGTTGGTTCACACTTTACTAGGCACGTCTAGGCTCAGTACCGTCCACCTTGTTTCTTGTTCGATGCTCAACCCTAAAAATTAAATGGGTGTAAGGAATTTATTATGAACCGGGAAAACTTGGGAAAGATTGAGGGTTCTGGATTTTTGGTTATGAATTTTTGTTCACACCTGCCAGAACTTCGTGTCATTATGTATGTGAGCTCGCTTCGAGTTCTAGCATACAACTGTCCCCTTGTGCACATGACTACCCAGTATTACCCAACAGGAGAAAAGAGAACTTCTGCCATTCTACCAGACCGTGGGAATGTCTTGATCTTGGAATTCAATCTTTAGTAGTGATTCTCCTATCATCATGTCATTTCCGTCGACTTGTATTTTCCCTTCAACCCCTTGTCCTCAGACATGTTGGAGCACTAGGACATTCTTCGTGTTGATATCCTTGTCTTGGTTACTTCAAAATGCAATCATGAGCTTATTCCCCGTGGTCTTGCTCACAACCTTTTGAAACATAAATAAATAATTATGTCCCTCGTTGAGCCTGCATTTTCATAGCATGTGCATTTGGGAACCTTGGGGAAACTAACGTGCATACGCATGAGGTGTTTTCAATGTCTTCCACTCTATCCCTGGTGTTTGGTGACGTTGTTATCCCATAACTAAAGGTGCCGCGACGGTACCTAGGGTATCGTGTGTGCTGCAGCCACACGACTGCCACTAGGAGCGCGCTAGGTATCTTGGTTGTGAGAATCGCGACTCGCCACGCATACTCCTTCTCAACTTGTGATTGTCCTCCTAATCGCTATCTCATTTTGTGGGTAACCGAGTCCTGCTAACATGCATCATAGGCACCTACTACATGAGCATAGGCATCGTGTCTTCATAAACATGTGCATCACATCACTTTTTGAAAAGCATTGCATCGTAGTGACACGGCCATGCCACATAAGATTGCAAACTAAATAACGCGTGAGCAAGATCGTTCGGAAGATCCTATACCAATTTACCTCTCCATACTTTCTTCTTGCTTTCCCAAATAAACTTCGTGCAGAAGCCTTCCATTACTTGTCGTCTTTGAATACTCTTACGGGCTAAGCTTGAACCGATGGTGGTTATGCTCCTGCCCCATAATCCCATCGTGTTGCTCCTTAGAGTAATTCCAGGAAATCCGAGAGGACCACTTCTCTATTCATCTACCTTGTACTTGGAATTTTGAATCTCGGGACGAGATTCTTCTTAAGGGGGTAGACTGTGACACCCCAGGTTTTTAATTACCGTCATTAACGCTAATGACCGGATTAGCCGAGTCAAACTGGTCAAACACCGGTCAAACCTAGGTCAACCTAGGTCATCACCTCGAAAACCTCGCCAATGAACCCCAATGAAACCCTTGACCAAGCCTACACACACCCGTAGTGGACCCTTGGTAAAAGACACGGTCAAAACCGGCTTAACCGTTGACGTCAGTGAATGTCGTCCGGAACTTTTGCTGCGTTCTCCAAAATTCACCTAAACACTTCAAAATCTACCTTTATGAAAGTTGTCCATCTTGTTGAGGGACACAACTTTCATGTAGATTGGCATTTCAAATTTTGAGTGGAAATTAGCGAAAAAACTTGATTGATCGACGGTACCTCCCGTTTTCCGGGACGGGAGGCATTCGATGTTGGCACGACGTTCTGCAAAATCCGTTGAGAAAAACACTGGACGACATTTACAAAAGTTGTAGAGGGTAGTTAGATCTACAACTTTCCCGTTGACCACATGTTGCACTTCGGTTCAAAATTTTGGAGAAAAACTAATTCGAACGAGAGGCGGTCCGAGCAAAATCTCACCGGAGCGCGACGTCGCGCCGCCGCACGCCGGGCCCACCTCGGCCGCCGCCCGCCTCGCCGTCCGAGCCCCCCACCGCGCGCGCGCCCGAGGCCGCGTAGTTCCCGTGTCCCCGCGCCCCAAGACTCCTCGAGCGCCGCGCCACACGTCACACCGCCGTCTTGCGGCGGCGTTCGCCCGTCCGTGCCGCCCGCCGTGCACTCCCGCCGAGGCCGCCGCACGCACGTCTAGGCCGCGCCCTCCCTTCCCCGCCGCCTACTTAAACAGCCGCGCCGCCCCACGCCCGGTCACGCCGCGCGCCGGCCGCCCGGCGGTGGCCGCGGCGGCGGCCCGCCGCCCCCTCCGCCGGCCGAGCCGCCAAAGGCCTTCCCACCCCCAACTATGGCTCAAATCGACCCTAGGTGAGCTCCCCCTCCTCCCCACATCCTTTCCCGGCCATCTCCCTCACCGGAGCCGCCGGATTTTGGTCTTCCCGCGCCGCCGGCCATGGCCAGGGGCCACATTGCAAAGGGCCAAATCTTTCCAGGGGCTTCCTCGCAAAAGTATATCTCCAATAGTGTTGCAGTTTTCCTGATTCTTGTAAATTGCGTAGAAAATCACAGAAAAATCAGAAAAATGCAAGGCCAATTTTGTTGGATTCGTGGTGAATTATTCTACAACTTTTGTTATTCTGGCCTGAGCTAATTCCTGTTAGTTTTTGCATGAAAAATACAAATGTGAAAACATTAGATCTGTAATATCTCAAACACCATAACTCCTCTATAGCTAATTTTTGGATATGTTATGTGTTAGGTCATGACTAGCTCTTATACCAAAAATTGCACAAAGTTATGATGTAAATCGTTTTCTAAAAATGTTTTTCTATCTCAGGAAGATCTGCATAAATGATTTTTCTTGTTAAATATATTTATGTTCTTGAGCCCAACTTCTGCACACTGTCTTGTAATGTCAAAAGACACATCCTGTGAATTAATCATGAATTTTGGATTAACAGAAATAATTATTCTTGATTTAAGAATGTTTTCTTTTGTAAATTAATAAACCAAGTTCAGTAGAGGTTCCATGTGAACATGCTGGTTCTTTAGGCTTGTTTAGGTCCAGAGAGCATGCACAAGAGAATTTGGATCATTTTGATGCTTATTTATTTTTATATGCATTTAAGTTGAACCACTAGTTAGCCTTTGTTATTTTCCATAATATTTATTTTACTAGCATCCAACACTCACATGTGGGTCCAATGGATCAGGATAGGTGCTAGTAGGCTTAAGAAACACTCATGTAATTTTTGGTAATTTAATTGATTAAAAAATGGCTTAAATGCCCTCTTAATATTAAAGGGAAATTAAATAAAAGAAAAATCCTTAATCAAATCTTTTTCCTTTTTGAAAGTATTATTTAATATAGATAAAAGGAATTTAATTACCAACACTAGTAAGGAATTAATTCATAAATATAAATAATAATTACACCATGTTGGTAAAGATAAAAGGAAATGAAGCTTGCACATGAAATAATAAGCTTAATAAAAATCTTATTCAAATGTGGATTAAAAGAGTAACCCATGTACAACCAATGACTTCCTAAAATAGAAACCTTAGATGAATGCTTGTTAAGGTGAATATGACCAACTAGAGTTGGATAAGACAACAAACTATCACATCACCTAAAGTGCATTGCATTCCGTGTAGATCTTCCGGACAGAGATTACTCCCTGGTCCCGGAAACGAGAGGAAGGCGGAGCGAAAGGTTCTCTCGCAGTACGTGGAAGTACTCGACACCGAGGGTGCCCAAGCTAACCTAGCTGACGAAGGCAAGCTCCGGTGCATCTAACCTAGTTTTAAAGTTCTTTATTCAATTATCTATGAATGATGGTGCATTTACGTACAGGAGTTGAATGAAACCCTAGATGCATGATCCATAGGTACCTTTGTTCCTACTAGTATGATAGGTCGATAACTTCTAACCTATAGGACCGTTACAAGTCGGGTGATGACCTCACTCGCGAGAATAGGTTCCTAGATAGGAATCATACTATATCCTTAAATGGATTGCTCACGTGGTAAGAGCATGGGATCTGGGCTCTGGTCCAGTGGTTATGTGGGTTAAGTTTTTGAACGTACTAAGCACATGCCGGTTATGGGGCCGGTAAGCCTAGTACCATCATGAGACGGCTAGGGATGGAACTGTCACTACTCTTGGGATTCGCTCTCACGGCTCGCCACCGGTGGTGTATGGTGACTCCGGGTATCTCGCGGGGTATGCGGGATAGCTCGCACCAAAGACCGTGGCCTTTCATCCCGACCCGAGGATTTCGGGGACGGCACAGGGAAAGTCGCCCTCGCGGGGACAGCCTACCGTGTGTTTGGGTCTACCTTGCAAGGTTTAAATCAATCGATTGTCGGCCTCTCACCGTTACCCGAGACTACTTACTCCACTAGTCATGTGATCCCTAATGATGGAAGTTGATGAATATTATGCTTGCTTAATTGTATTGTACAACTTTGCTTGTACTAGCTGGCTAATGTAGTAAAGATTAAACTACTAGAACTTGTGCTAAAATCTTGAAAGTAAGGATCTACTCTTTGTTACTTTTTAGCAAAAGCAACCCGGTAAGAGCCAAAAAAGCCTTTCATGGTCTAGATTTGGTGAAGTAGTTATCACCGACGGGTAAGTCTTGCTGAGTATTAGTATACTCAGCCTTGCTATAATGTGTTGATCCAGGTAATGCCTTCAGTGATGTGTGGCCCGGTGAGATCCCGCCCGGCTGGGAGCTGGAGTGGGTGGAGGACGACTACTGAAAGCATCATGGATGGCCTCCCGTGGTGTCTTCGCTTCCGCTAGTTAATTTCCGCTGCTTTTCAAAAACTCTGAACTATTCCATCGTGACAAAAACTATGGTTTGTAATAAATAAACCCCTCGGGGTACGAATTTGGATTTGAATGATGTTGTATCTCTGGACTCACCTTCGAGTGAGTTTTAATGCATATATTCGATCCTTGTGCTCTCAAGTGATTTACCGGGCGTTAACCCGGCAACTTACGACAGGATGGTACTTTATTATTGCTTAATGACCAAAGTGGATCGGTCTTAGGCGATAGTACGGTATTTTCCTGGGCGGGTTGTCACACCTGGTGAGATTCCACCCGGCTGGGAGTTGGAATGGGTGGATGATGACGCCGAGTGATGGCATCACGGATGGCCTCCTGTGATGCTGAACCTTTTTCCTACCATGTCATGAACAATGGTTTGTAATAATGAACCCCTAAGGGTGAATTTGGAACTAATCTGTGTAAGCACTCTGGACCCTCCTTCGGGGGGGTTCATTATTACAAACCATTGTTCATGCATACGTTTGATCCTCTCTGTGTTTCAAGTGATTTACCGGGCGTAAACCAGGCAATACTCAACGGGATGATTCTTTATTATCGCTTAATGACCAAATGAGTGGTTTAGGCTATAGTACGAAATTATCTCGGATGGGGTTGTCACATAGCTGATGGATCTTCTAGAAAATTTCTCCAGAACAGAAGGCGGAATAGGATCGCAGGGGAACATAAGCCCACATGTGAAGAAGTCCTGGAATACAACAACTTCATTAGCTTCGGGAGTTGGGATTTGTTCATCAGAAGGGGCGCGAGCATCACCAATGGGAAAGAATTCAACTGCCTCATATTCCTTAATCAGATCTGAAGTAACTTTTGATTCACCGAATACGAAGGCTGGGGGATAGGATTTTGTACTCTTCGCAGTTACAAGCTCATTTGGATTAGCATCGACATCTACAAGATCTTCTTCACCACCACACTTCTCTTCGGATCTAACTTCCCCTTCTTCACGACTGCCAGAGTCATGAATTTCTTCTCCGATCGGAGAAAGTCCAGTAGCGGCTAATTCTTCTTAAGTCATCGGTCTAGCGGTACTTTTAGTACGAGCCACCAACTAAAGAATAATAAAAATAAATAATGTAAGACAAATTATAAGAAGGCAAGATCTACGAAATCAAAAACATAAAAACAAAAACTTGAGAAGAGAAGATAGTACCTTACAAAGCGAAAGAAACAGCCGAACTTCGGACATTGTCAGGCGAAAAATTCTTCAGCTAAAATGTTATGAACCTTTCAAAGAAAGCAACGGAACAGTAAAAAACACTTACGGCACCCACCTCTTTTATAGGAACGAAGGGGGGTAGCCCCGAGGAACCGCCTCGATATAGCCGTTTCGAATTTTCAGGGGGGCGCGTGTCCACTCCGACGTTCCGAGGGTGATGTTTTTTACCGAATTTCAGGAGATTTTTGTGGAATTGGATCTTCGTAGTCAACCTGCTCCCCTAAGGGGCTAATGTTGGGGAATTGGGCAAAAACCTTTCACCCTCGAAACAGTCGGAGTTGTGGAATTCATGAAAATGTTCGTGAATATGCCTAAAAGTGGAAAACTCTCCTTCGAAGGAAGAGAATGTCCATGAAAGATGTCCTGATTAATTTCCGCGTAAATTGCTAACCTTCTAATATGTCATGAAGAGACTGCCGAACTTGGTTTCGATTCGCAGGTCTGTTGTTTGTTTCAGGACGCTTACTGGTGAAACTCAGGAAGCCGGGAAACCTGCGAATTGCGGGAAGTCTCAGTTCGGGACTATCGATGAGTGATGGTCTTCGTGAATGAAACTTCGAAGGTTCGAGGAAGGCCAAGTCAAAGACGTCATCTCAAAAAGTTCGGGTTTAAAGTGTAAGCTAGTGGTTGGCTTGTAAATGTATGAAATTAGCCCCGGAAATCACGGGATGTAAAAGACATTTATGAACATGTTCACACTAGGAATATTCTTTAGATTCGAGGGTAATCTCGGAATGTAAAAGTCCCTTTGTATCCCTATAAAAGGGGGCGCGAGGGCACATGTAAAGGGATTCACAACTTTTGAGGCGAGTGCAGGCTTTCAGAGATTCTTTGTCTCCGATTTCTTCGTGACTTTTGTGTGTTTGCTCCATAGTCTCGTGTTCGGGGACCCCATTCGATTTTCGGACCCCCCAACATATGTGATCCCGGTAAGTGTCATGTGAAAAGAAAGATTTGCAAGAAATTATGACTTCACACGTTCTTACATTTATACTGACTTGTTGCAGGATTTAAGCAAAATTAGCATACATGTGATCAGTTTTGAGCCACTGTTAGGTCTATAGGCCTCTCTTGTTGTTATGGGCAGCTAGATGGCCCCTTTGGGCTGGGACGAAGACTTGTGATCATCTAGATGAAAGAATATGGGCGCATTTCCTTTTTTGTCATCTATGCAAGGTGTCCGAACATAGTGTGAACATTGATGACTTTCATACATTCCCTCGTGTGTTGTAAAAAAACCATTCCCAAGTGCAATATGGTTTTAAGGGGTCATTGCACTGCTGTTAGGCACAGCAAGATATCAGGCCCATTAGTGAGCTAAGTATCCCATAGATAGTTAGAGATAAGATTGGAAAGATTAGATAGTTTGCATAGGAATCAAGTAAACATCTCTATTTAAAGGGAGGAGATGTATCCATTAAATCAAGTAAGAGCAATCAATTATTGCTCGGCTTCCCTTAGGGAGCCGTGAGACTCAAAACCCTAGCCGCCTCCTCTGTCCCTCGCAGCCTCCACTGGTAGGGTGAGGGGTTTTAGTCCCGGTTGGTAAGGGGTATAAGTCTCTCAAGTCCAACCGGGACTGGTGATGAGAGACAAAAGGCCCTCCCTTTAATCCCGGTTGGATGAACCGGGACTAAAGGAGTCTTTAGTCTCGGGTAGTATTACCACCCGGAACTAAAGGGGTTCTGAAAAAACAAAAAAAAAGCCTCACGGGCTGGCGTTTCTGCCAGCTCCAGCACCGTCAGCTTCCCGCGAAGCTCCAGCTCCAACTCCACAAAAACAGTTTTCATTCACCACAACCATCAATTTGCACAAGTCCTTATCTTTACATAAATCACAAGATGCATCAACCATTTTTTCACAAGATGTGATTCACAACACATGTTCGATTTAATTCACATCACATAAAAGATTCCCGACAAATAAATCACTAAATATTCTAACAATTATAGCAGACATCAAATCATCAAAGCAAGCAGCTCGCCTGTCCGGTCACTGCGCACGCAGCAGCTCTGCCGGGGTCGGGGCGCCACGTCCGCTCCTCGCCCAAGCGCCGCGGCCGCCCGAGCCCCGCGCCCGCTCCACACACAAGCCCCGCGGCCGACGGAGCGTCGCGCCGCGAGCACCGCCACGGCGGCGGAGCGGCGTTGACGGTGTATTTTGGTACACCAAACATGTTCATTACACTTTGGTTTGGATTTGATTATGGAACTAACCCGCCACTAGGCACACTAATCATATAACAAGTTCATCTATGTGCATGCATTTGGAAGTGTGTTTATGCAGGAAAACATGGACATAAAGGACGGATTCACAACAAGTTCAAAGGAGCATTTACGGAGTCTTATTCGTGTTCATGAGCTTTATGAAATCACTTCCAATGGTGGCGAGGACCGAAGTGCTACGAAGGAACACCCCCGGGGATTGAAGCGTAAAAGATCCAACTTCATGCACGGAGAACCTCCATCTTAGACGCGATGATGACATCGTCAAAATCATGCAAATGGAAGGGGCAAAGTGCATAATCACCTGAGGACCCACGGGAGCGAAGGGGCGACCGAAGCGGGCTGGGATGGGCCTGGGCCGGTCGGCCCAATACGGCCGGCCTGGCCCACTCCGGGGGTCGGTTCGGCCCCCCTTTCCTTGCACCTGAAGGATCTTCAACCCTAAGGTCGTGGAGGCGCCGCCATTCATAGGGAGAGAGCCATTCGCACCGAGAGGCCATCCACAAGCTAGAGAGAGAGGAGAGAGATCTCCGGAGGAGGATCGCCCATCTCGAAGGAAGCACCCACAAGAGGAGAAGAAGGAAGACACCGCTGGAAGCGTCACCATGATCAACGGTGCTATGTCTAGCACCTTGATGGGGTAATCTTCTCAATTGTCCATGAGTTGTAATCGATCTTGAGATGTAATTGCTACCTTGTCGGAACTTCTATCTATCATAATGTGTTGAATATACTTTATTGCTTAAGGTTAGCTACCATGCGGTAAAGGGAAGTAGAGCTTCAATGCTCCCTTGGATCCATTCAATACGCCATGTCCATCATAGGTCTAGTCATGAATACCTCCGCATAGTGACAGTACGGGGGGAGGGAAAGGGTGAAACCGTGGTCACAACCCCCGATAGATTAGATCGGTTTTCATGTTTAAAGCGGTTGCATGTTCAACTAGTCGGCTTAATCCTAGCCGCCTCCTCTGTCCCTCACAGCCTCCCTGCGTGAACAGTACCTACAGCAGTGTAGCCCGCAGGTCTCCCTTGCAATCTCCCACGGCGCCCCAGCGCCATCCTCGCAGCCGGCCTCCGCCTCCCGCTCATCCCTACTCACTTAGAGAAATCCCCGGTAGGATCTGTAATCCTATCAACCTGGTATCAGTGATGTCAGGCTCCGTTCCATCCGCCTCGGTGCCGTCGCCGGTGTCCTCGACGCCTCCGCCGAGCTCCCCAGCGCCGCTCGTGGTCTCCTCGGCGCCGCTCGTCGTCTCCTTGGCGCCACTCATCTCCACCACGGTGGCCCTGCAGCCGGCCTCGACGGGCTGGCTCTACACACCGTCGAGCTCCGCGGCCGCACTCACTCACCCCTTCAACCAGTTTGAGATGACGCGGATGCTCCTCGATCAGGGCGCCGCCATTGCTGGGATCCATGAGGAGCTAGCGCTTATGCGCGAGTTCCTCATGGGCAGGCCGTCACAACCGCCGCCGCGAGCATCCCTCCCTACGACGATGCAAGCAACGCTTCTTGCGCCGTCCGCGCCTTCCACTGCCGCCTCCGACGCGACGTCTGTCTCCGAGGGCATGCCCATCCACCGCGTCTCCTTCCCACACTCGCTGTCACCACTACCACCATGGATCTTGGGCACCCCTCAGGGGCCCATCTACTCGTCGTCGCCGCCGCGCACGGTGGTTCCCTCGCTGTCTTGGATGGCCACCACCCTCACAGGGGACCCCGGGCGCCCAACATCCTCTACGGGGCGTCGATAGGACCCTTTTCCCATCCGACATGGGCGCCACTCTAGCCCCCTCCGGCCCACCTCCACAGTCGGACGGTGCCGGTTAAGCCGTTCCGTGCTTCTACAAGCTGGAGGCCTCAACGATCCACAGAACTAGCTCAACCATTGCGAGTAGTTCTTCAGAGGACAGCAAACCCCGCCGACGGATTACACGTGGCTGGCGGCCTATCATCTTCGCGGGGCAGCCCAGACTTGGTACTTCACCCTCGTGCAGGATGAGAGGCGGCCGACATGGTCGCCTTGTCGCGCTTCAAGGAACTGTGCCACCTACAGTTCGGTCCTCCCGTGCGCAGCTCCCGCCTGGCAGGACTCGGACACATTCAGTTCACTTCAACTATCTAGGACTACACCGAGCGCTTCAACACTGTCCTCTGCCATGCTTGGAACCTTGACAGCACGCAGAAGGCCGACTTGTACGTGGGGGGCCTTCCGGATCATATCCGGGTTGACGTCGAGTTGCGCGCCCCTCGCGGCCTCTCTATCGCAGTCTACTTGGCGCGATCGTTCGAGCTCCACGCCACGTCCACGTTGGCATTGCGGTCGCCGGAGTCCCAGCGTTCCGGGGGTCGACCGGCTGCAGGCTACTCATCGAGCCCGAATGCACCACTACCCCTCGTCGTGTCAGCACTAGCGCCAACACCAACACCGACACCACCTCCAGTTCCAGCGTCGGCATCAAGCTTCTATGCAACACCAGCTCCAACACCCTCATTACGTCGCCTCACACCAGCTGAGATGCTAGAGCGCCGTCACCAAGGGCTTTGTTACAATAATTGTGGCGAGCCCTATGTTTGTTGTCATAAGTGTCTACGTCTCTTCTACTTGGAGATAGCCGACTACCTTGACGGTGTCGTGCCAGCTACGGTGGCTACTGCGGCCACCTTCCAAAAAGGGAATGATGCGGGTTGATGTCGGCTCTACAACGGTTCCAGCTCGAGGACGAGCTATCTCTAGGCGGGGAGAAATGTTAGGCGACGCATCAAGATATCAGGCCCATTAGTGGGCTAATTATCCCATAGATAGTAAGAGATAAGATTGTAAAGATTAGATAGTTTGCTTAGGACACAAGTAAACCTCTCTATTTAAAGGGAGGAGACGTATCAATTAAATCAAGCAAGAGCAATCGATTATTGCTCGGCTTCCCTTAGGGAGCCGAGAGACTCAAAACCCTAGCCGCCTCCTCTGTCCCTCGCAGCCTCCACTGGTAGGGTGAGGGGTTTTAGTCCCAGTTGGTAAGGGGTATAGGTCTCTCAAGTCCAACCGGGACTGACGACGAGAGACAAAAGGCCCTCCCTTTAGTCCCGGTTGGATGAACCGGGACTAAAGGAGTCTTTAGTCTCGGGTGGTATTACCACCCGGGACTAAAGGGGTTCTGAAAAAACAAAAAAAAAGCCTCAGGGGCTGGCGTTTCTACCAGCTCCAACACCGCTAGCTTCCCGCGAAGCTCCAGCTCCAACTCCACAAAAACAGTTTTAATTCACCAGAAGCATCTATTTGCACAAGTCCTTATCTTTACATAAATCACAAGATGCATCAACCATTTTTTCACAAGATCTGATTCACAACACATGTTCGATTTAATTCACATCACATAAAAATATTCCTAGCAAAAAAATCACTAACAATTCTAACAATTATAGCACACATCAAATCATCGAAGCAAGCAGCTCGCCAGTCCGGTCACCGCGCGCGCAGCAGCTCTGCCGGGCCGGGCGCCGCGTCCGCTCCCTGCCCAAGCGCTACGGCCGCCGGAGCCCCGCTCCCACTCCGTGCACGAGCCCCGCGGCCGACGGAGCGTCACACCCAGTCGGAGCGCCGCCGCCGCGGCCGGAGCGCCGAGCCCACTCCCCCGCCCGAGCCGCGCGCGCGCCCGAGCCCCGCCGCCGGAGCGCCTCGCCCGCCGGACCCCCGCCGCGGCCGCCGGAGCCCCGCCGCGACCGGCGGAGCCCCGCCGCGCCGTGCCCACCGGAGCCTTGTTGCGCCCACGCCCCACGGAGCGCCGCGCCGCCGGACGGCCGGTGCCCCCACCAGACGGCCGGAGTGCGCCTGGAAAGATGAGAGAAGAAGATGAGATGAGAAGATAAGGATAGAGAGAAGATGAATGAATGGGTGGCTTGTAGGTAGAGGAAAATAATAATGAGATGAAGAGAGAGGGCTGTAGGTGGGAAAGGAACATTTAGTCTTAGGTGGGCTTCCCACCCGTGACTAAAATGTTGTGTCAATAATTGTTGTTGTGCTAGTATTGAATTCGGAACCTTTAGTCTCGGTTGGTATTACCAACTAGGACAAAAGGGTAGGGGCTCCCGTATCCATTTCAGGCCACGTCGACGAAACGCCTTTAGTCCCGGCTCCAAAGTTGAACCGGGACTAAAGAGGCGTACCAAAGCCTCCAACTCTACCAGTGCTCCCTGCGTGAACAGTACCCGTGGCACTGTAGCACCGTGGTATTGTAGCCCGCAGGTCTCCCACGCAATCTCCCACGGCGCCCCAACGCCGTCCTCGCCGCCGGCCGCCGCCTCCCGCTCATCCCTACTCGCTTAGGGAAATCCCCGGTAGGATACGTAGTCCTATCAACTGCATGTCTTTTCAAAATCTTCTTGTGTCATAGTATTTTTGAATTACTATTATGTGATGACCAATCTGTTAACCACTTTGACCACACACACACAGTTACAGGTTTTGTGTATATACCAAACAGGTGTTGCATTATCTTGAAGTTAAGTTTCGAATGGCTATTCAGAGTTGGAATCCATATTCCTTTCGTCTCCTGTTGATTCAAGTGCTGCTCAATTTACTAACCAGATCATATAATCGTGCTCTACCTGTCTACATTTCATCATGGTTTCTGTAGACCTTAACTTTTTTTTGGCTGCTGATGTTGAATGACTCATCATTGCGAGCGCCGAGCGCCTCTTCTTACATCTGAAGCCTGAACCCATCCATCCATGACGGGAGTTCATCATGGTTTTGGCTAGCTCTGGCTAGATATGATTTTTTTCCCCTCAGCTTTTAAAGGTTGGCGGATATATGAAGGTGTTTGTGATTATCAGGTGCTTGGATGCAGACACGCGGCGCTATGTTGATTTTCAGGACCAGAGTTTTGTTCGCGCTCGCTCATTAATTGCGGTAAGCATCGCCTTGCACGATCGATCACATGCGTCTATATGTGAGTATACCTGACAAAATCCCGTATAGCCTCCTGCATTCATTCATTCCATGATCTCGAATGCATCCAGAGGATCGATCGTGCTCTAACCACCACATGTTAAAGATAAATCTCTCGCCGAACAATGGAATGGTATGATGAATTGATGATACCCACTAGCAGTTGGGGCGCGCCCTTGCGCGCCAGCCCAGAAAACCGTAGAAGACGTGTGTGCAATGTGCTGCCTCCTACGATTTGTAGTGTGGGTTAGCAGATGTCAGCGGCCTATGAGCGGTTGAATAGGCCGGCATTAGTTCTGTCGGTGTTTTTTTATTTTACTAGGTGCATACCCGTGTGTTGCTACCGACATCCAATTATCTATAAGGCAACACACAAAACATACAATAAAATTTTCTCAATTCAAGGCATCACATCCGAAGAATGACTTGAAGTTGAGCGCACAGTTTGGTATGTTAATATGGTAATTTTCTCAAGTGACTATGACAAATACACCCAAAATGACACACTACGTCTATTCAAAATTTATGCCGTGATGCGCCGAAGTTATTGTTTACACACAGTTTGGTATGTTAATATGGTAATTTTCTCAAGTGACTATGACAAATACACCCAAAATGACACACTACGTCTATTCAAAATTTATGCCGTGATGCGCCGAAGTTATTGTTTACAATGATTGGTAGGCACTTTCTCCAAGCATTTGCTTCATGCGCCACAAGATCGACGAAGAAATTATGTCGCATAGCAAGATTATCCTGAAACATTTGAATATTTTTTGCTTAAAGTCAAAACATCGACATGTAATATGTCTTTTGCATATTTTAAGATGATGAAAAAGTAACATTTAATAAAGTATATTAACTCATTGTACAGATGTTAATTTTTTATGACTTTTCCGGCTTGTCATGTATTGCAGAATAAGCCATCCAATTACCTATTCATTTCGAAGAGAAACAATATATTTGACTTTGGACATCATTCTCACTAATCGTAGCTCTATAAAAAAATCACGGTAAATACCATAGCATAAAATGGACTTTTGTGTACCTGAACTATTAAATTGACACAGACCATGTCGAGTTGAAACATCATGGCATGAAAGTATTATGGATCATTTAATTTTACCTAAAGAGAAAGAGAGAAAACAATAAATGACATCATTTCTTTTCCAAACACGCATAAATAAATAGAATATTACCTTACCTACAATGTCAAAACCTCCTTATATACAATATTCTTTGTATACGTGTCATTCACCGGTAGTACTCTTTTTTGTTTTTTGACCGGATCATTCTGTTTACCCTTGCCCTTTGCTTTCTTTTTTTGCATCTTTCTCTTCCTGCCTTTTAGCTTCCTCCTCCTCTGCCACAGCATTAGGTGGGAGGGCGAGGATCTTGATGTTCGTTCTGGATGTGGCTCTAGATATAGCAACATACAACTGTCCATGGGAGAACATAGATGCGGGCAAGTACACTCCGACATTTGGTATTGTTTGACCCTGTGACTTGTTGACCGCCATGGCGAAGCTGAGCCTAATTGGGAACTGCTTCCTCTTGAATTGAAATGGGAACATCGGATCATCAGAGGGGCACAAGGGTATCCAAGGAAGGAAAACCCTCTTCCCGGCATTCTGCCCCAAAACAATTTCAGCATCTATTGAGTTTCTTTGGCATGCTCTAACCACCAGTCTTGTCCCATTGCATAGTCCGTTTGCAGGGTCTAATTTTCTAAGCAGTATAACCGGACAGCCGATCTTTAGCTTCAGGACGTGTGGAGGTATCCCATTGGGAGTCAATGTGTTAAGGAATTCCTGAGGATAGTAGTTGTGGGGATCATCAACCGCTTCGTCGAAACTATGGTACACCACCTCCCCACCTTGGAACTTGTTGATCATCTTCAAATTAATATTATCTACTCAATCATTACGTGTTCATAAAATGGCTCTAGAGGTGATTGTCGTATGGACCTCCCTGGGCCCACTACCTCGGTGGGTTCCAGGACCGACTACTCGGTGGGCCCCTGGGACTACCCGACTTGCGCTGCACGGTACCTGATGGCGTGAAGCACAAGGACTACAAAGGAGAAGTACTCGGTTAGGAAGTTGTACATGTCCCGCACTGTATAGAGGACTCCTAGACGTACTCAACTAGTACTCTCTCCCTAAACCGACTTGTAACCCTGCCTCTCGGACTATATAAGGCGAGGCAGGGACCCCTCTCTTCATCATCTCATCTCACGGCGTAAGATTGCATCATCTTGTAATCGTACCCAATCAATCCAGAGCTACGCAGCATACAGGACGTAGGGTATTACGCACCTCGCGGCCCGAACCTGTCTAAATTGTGTGCCACGTGTCTCTTCCTTCGAGTTACCGATCTCGGCGAGGCCACATTCATCTACTTCGGGTACTCCCCTTAGTAGGTTTCCGGTCTAAAACACCGACAGCTAGCACGCCAGGTAGGGGCTCTCACCCGAGATCACATGGCGAACTCGACGGCTCCTGTCTACATCAAGCCAACCGTCGCCTTCGACCGCGGCGACACCTTCGTCTTCGGCGCCTGGGTTTGCACTGCTGACGGCGCTGGATCCTTCCAACGCCTCCTCACCATGCCGCCCAACCCAGAGACCGGCTTCGTGACGCTTCCCGAAGTAGTCACAGGCGAACTCGCCGGCAAGTTTGGCAAAATTTCGCTTTTCGACCAACACACCGACTTCGAGCTCGGATCCGCTTCCAACTCGAACTCGACGTCCCCGTGGGCTATCGCATGCGAGCCGGCTGCTCAGCCATCGCATGTGGTCTCACCACCCCGCGAGCGCTCCACGCGTGGCCCCCGCAACCTCAGCAGGGCCCGCACGGAGGCTCCCTCTACACACCGGGCCGACAAGGAGCCGTGCCGAGTACAACTCGGACTCGGACACCGTGCCCGGCCACGCTTCGGACTCCAACCCCCTCTCGGCTTCTACTCGGACTCCATGTACGAGTTCGACTTCGGGTCGGACCACGAGGGATCCCGAGTCCGAGGACAACACTGCGAGCAACCCTTATGCGGGTCGGCTTCACGGGCTACTTATAACGTCCACACCCGGCCGGGGGATTCGTCTGCGGCCGGACCGCAAGCCCGCCGACCGATAAGTGGGGACTCACGCTACGTCGCCTACCTCGACTCGCTCCCGTTCCGGAGGGAACACCACTCGCTCGAGCCGAGGAGTACACTCCAGCGAGGTGGCGAGCTCCGACTCCAATCTTGGCAACCCCCGATCGCCAAGTCTTCATGGTTGCCTCGGCGACACGCCGGGGAACTTCGGGGGATGGCACATGACAAGTACCTCGAAGACATCTCCGCGGACGAGGCGTACGCCTCCGAAGCACCCACGGATGAGGCCGAGCGCCGGCGGGGACGCTCGACGTGAGCGAAACAGAAGGCGGAACGAACGGCGCCGGCGCCTCCGAGACAGCCTACCCATCCGCAACCTTGCGGAGGCCCTCGAACAAGTCGAGAGCAGGGTACACACCACCCCCGAGCAATGTCTCATGTCGATCACAGCGATCGCATGCCAAGCTCAGGGGATACGCGCCTGAGAAGTCATCGCCTAGCTCGCAGAAGACGCTTACTTCATGCGAGTCGACAACAGGGTCAACCAGCCTCCTCCCGCCAGGAACCGCGACAACAAAGCTACAAGTCGCAGCGCGGACCTCGGCCGTAATCGTACTCGAGCCGAGCTGCCAGCTCAGCCCAACCGTACTCGTGCAAACGCCGGCGGACCCTCACAAGGTGGCAACAGCAATCGTGAGATCATCCCTCACCGCGACCCTGGCGGTGGCGGTCGCGACCCTAGCAGTGGCGGCAGCGACGGCGGAAGCTCCAACCATGGGGCCAACAGGAGGGCCGGCAGTGGAGGCGGTCGCGGCGGTCGAAACCACGCGAACAGCCACGCCTCCGGAGCCTCACAGGGCGCCTACGACGCCCGCCAGAAGATTGAAGAACTGCGGCGGAAGAAGTCCGCCACCGCAGGCGACAACGACGGCTTCTCCGCCTTCTCTCCTCGGCTTCGCAACTTACTCCTCCCAGACAAGTTCAAACCTCTGGGGATCACCAAGTACGACGCGACGCGGACCCCATCCGGTGGCTCGGGTGCTACACCCTCTCCATCGAGAACGGCGGCGGCAACAACGACACCAAGTGCCTCTACTTCCCCTTCGCACTGGACCAAGCCCCGCTCACATGGCTCGAGTCGGCCCGGACAAGCACTCGATCGACAAGTGGGACCAGCTGAAGGAGCAGTTCACCAGCAACTTCACGGGCGCCATGGGCCGATTGGGTACTCGCATGGACCTAGCTATGGTGAAGCAGGAACAGGGCAAGACCCTCCGCAAGTACATGCGTCGTTTCTTCGACAAGCGCGCCACCGTAGTCGACGTCACCGACAAGGAGGTCATCGACCTCTTCCAAGACGGCCTCTACCATCGTCGCACCTTCGAAGACTTCGGTCGCCGCCGCCCTAAGTCCATCCCCCACCTCAAGGACATGATCACGTTCTGGGCGGATGAAGAAGACAAAGCCAACGCCAAGTACGATGCTATCCGTGGCAAGAGCAAATAGAACACGGGCGGTGGCAGCGGTAACAACGGGAACCAAGGCGGTCGCAACAACAACAACTACTCGGGTCCCAACCGCAAGCGCAAGCCAGACAACACTGTCGCGGCTATCCAGCGCCCTGCGAAGGAGAACTCGAAGAAGACCTCTGGTGGCTTCAAAGACTTGCTGAAAGAGAAGTGCCTGTGGCATCTGGACGGCAACCACACCACCAAGCAGTGCTACCAACTCAGGCGAGCACTCAAGAGTACTCCAGAGCCACCGCACCCTCATGATAAGAAAGGCAAGAAGAAGAACGACGGAGGCAATGACGACTTCCAGGAACTTGACAAGACAGTCAACGTCCTCTTCGGTGGACTACCCAGCAGACGGGAACAAAAGGCTACCCGTCGAGAAGTCATGAGCATTAAACCAGCGGTCCCGACCCCTCTCAGGTGGTCGAAGGTACCCATTACCTTCTCCCGCGCGGATCAGTGGACTAGCTTCTCTGAACCAGGACGGTTCCCTCTCGTCCTGAAGCCGGTGGTCGCGGGCTCTAGGCTCAACAAGGTCCTCATCGATGGTGGAAGCGGGCTCAACGTCCTTTTCACCAAGACCTTGAAGAAGATGAAGCTCGACATCACCCACATGCTCACCAAGAGCACCTCGCCCTTCTACGGCATCGTCCCCAGGAACACGGCTATCCCACTAGGCTCAGTGGTCCTGCTAGTTACCTTTGGGGAATCTCGGGACAACTACCGTACCGAGTACGTCAAGTTCGAAGTCGCGGACTTCGAGACGTCTTACCATGCCATCCTCGGCAGACCGGCTATCGCCAAGTTCATGGCGGTACTCACTACACCTACTTGGTACTCAAGATGCCAAGCCCAGCAGGTGTACTCCCACTGCAAGGGAACTTGAAGATCTCGCACGACTGCGACACGGAAGCTGTGGAGATCGCCTCCACAAATCAAGTACCCAACACAATGATGGAGGTCTACGCTGCGTCGAAGAAGCTTGCCCCAAGTGAACTCGACATCCCGGAGAAGTCAAACAAAGCTAACAAGCCTCGACCAGGTCCGAGGAGGTTCTGGTCAAAACAATTGACCTCGGGACGAGCGACGACGAAGCAAGACCACCATCATCGGGGCGGGTCTCGACCCCAAATAGGAAGACGCGCTCATCAACTTCCTCCGGGCTAACCGTGACATCTTCGCGTGGAAGCCAGCAGACATGCCAGGGGTGCCCAGGGAGTTGATCGAGCATTCCCTCAACGTTGATCCTAAAGCTACCCCGAAGCGACAACACCTCCACCGCTTCACCGACGACAGACGGGACACCATTAAGAAGGAACTTGCCAAATTACTCGCGGCTGGCTTCATCAAAGAAGTCTTCCATTGTAACAACCCGGAATTTAGGTATGTAAATTTTGCGAAAATTTAAAACTTTTTGCTTGCATTTGAGTGCTATCAATTTTTGAACCAAATTGCTAGCCCCTCTCTAAATTCTCCACCAAGTTAGCCCATTTATAAAACATATACTTAAAATATGGTAAAATATGTGAGTTGGATTTTCTCTGGTTTATTTGGAGTTCAAATGTGTGAAGTTTGAATTTGAGTGGGAATCAAATTCAAACTCCTTTTCAAACCTTAGCTCAAAGTTTAATCCTTTTTTTGGCAAACCAACCAACCAGTGATCTGGGCCGATTTCTTTTTATTTGTTTTGCAGCCGGCCCAACCCAAGCCGCCTTTCGGCCCACTAACCCGCGCAGCATCTCTCTCCCTTCTCTTTCTCTGCCGCGTGGACCCCAGACGTCAGTCCTCTCTCTCATTCCTTTCTCCCCTTATCTGCCTGACTCATGCGTCGGTCAACTGAGCCAGCCGGGGCAGCGCCGCCGGTCCAGCCCCACCAGCTCGCGCGGGGTGGCGCGCGGCCGAGCCGCGCCGGCCGGCACGCACGCCACGGACCGGCGCGCGCGCGGGACGGGAGGCGACCGGGGAAAAAGGGAATGGACGCCACTGCCCTCCCCAACGCGCATCCGAGGCGGGCCGGAACTTCACCGGGCGCGCCACCTGCCCCAGGGTGGCGGCGAGCCAAGGGCATCGAGGGGTTTTCCCCTCGAGACCCCGCGGCGCAGATTCAAAAGGAGGGGGCCGGCGTGGCCTGGAGGCAAAGCCAACCACCCCTCTTGGGGTTTCCACTTCCTCTACACGGCCGTGTGCCCAGGGTTGAGGGAGAAGGCGGGCGTGCCGCCGCGCCGCGCCGTTGGGAGAAGGAGTGGGCGTGTCGCCGCCGCGACGCGCCGTTCGAGGGGGAAGCCGAGGACCGGGCCGGGAACAGGACCACTTCGCCGCCAGGGAGCGCCGAGCCGTGCCAGAAGGGGGAAAGTCGAGGACTAGCCGGGGACAAGGAGCTGGAACCGAGGCGGCGACCACCGACGTGAACCCCTACCTCGCCTTCGCACGCCTCTTCATCGAGCCGGCCACGACTCCACCATCGCCCCATCGTGAGCACCGTAGCCCAATTTCTCTCTTCTTCCCCTTGGTCTCTCTTTCCTGTGATGCACCGCGACGTCGAGACGCGACGTCGTGGATTCTTGCCTGGTTGCTGGCCGTCGCGCGCGCGGGGTTGCCGCACGCGGCGGCGGGAGCTCCTGAGCCGCCTGTGCTCTTGGGCGCCGCTGTCGCCGTGCAAGGAAGGGATGTGGGTCCGGCCGTCGAGCCGTGTTCGTTTGCGCAGGATCGTTGGTGTGCCGGCCTTCACGCCGAGCTCTTTGTGCAGGAACGTGAACGCCGCCGGCGCCCTGGTTACCAGGCGACCGCGCCGGGCGGACAGGCATGGGTGCGCGAGGCATGTACAGCTGAGCCGGGCTTCGACCCGTGGTTTTGTGCAGGTGGGGGAAGTTGGGGCCGTCGCGCCGTGACGCGCCGGCGGCGGCGGCATCGTGCCGGCTACGGGACGACGCGCGCGCCCGCCATGCGCGGGAGCACGGATGCGAGCGCCGAACGGCCGGCACACCCCGGTGCGAGCCGTGATGTGTGATTCAGCCGGAGGATGTTGAGCGGGGCGAGTGGCGCCCGAACCGAACGCCGGCGGCGCACCGCGCGGTCGCGGCGCCGCCAGGGCAATACGTCGAGCACCTGCTGGGCGAGCGAGCGGGCTGTGCCGGTTTAAGGGCAGAAGCGGGCCGCCGGCCAGATATGGGCCCTAAGCCCAGCTAGCTACTAGCAGGCCGCCGGCCCAGCGCGGGATAGGGAACAGGAGGTGGATCACCGGACTTCGTTTAAGCGGGCTGTAGCGCCTGGACCATCATGGGCCGAAACCCGATTTCGGGCGGTAACAAGTCCGCTGGGCCGCCCACGGCCCAGCAGCTCTTCTGGCCTTCTTGCAGCCCGATAAACCCAGGAGGCTGACGTCATGCTGACGTCAGCAACGTTTTTTCTGAAAAACCCTTTTTCTTTTCTGTTTAAATTCCAGAAAATGTAATTAATCTTTAAAAATTCATAATAAATTCTAGGAAGCTCAGAAAAATACAAAACTAATTTCTGTAAATCCGTATTTGCGAAACCTTGCTGATTGTAGGTAGTTTGGGTTCATTTGGATCTTCTAAATTGATTCTTATTTGGAGTTATTGCTTAGATGTGCACCGTTATCTTATTTTCGCGTCGAATCTCGTGCCACGGACCGAGCTTCGACCGGAGGACGTGGAGGACCCCGAGTACCTTTTTGCTCCCGGACGACGGCTGCTTCAACGGCAACGAAGGTGTCATGTCACTCCCAACCATATAGATCCTATGTTGCTATGTAGGTGCTAGTGCTTTACTTTAATGCATGGTATTGATAAATTGCATAACCCGTTTAATAGCCATGCCTTGATACTTTGTTATATCTTGTTTCCTTGTTCTACTACTGCGGGACTAGCTACGGACCCTAGCTAGTCCCTTACCTCAACTATCCATACTTTTGTTGTTTGATTATGGATGGTACTGCGGGAACTTGGGCCGAGATGTGGGTATCTCGGTGTGTTTCTAGCGTGCGTTACGGGTGCGTATCTCCTTGCTTGTGTTTTGGCGGGAGCGAGCCGCTTGGTTACTTGTGAACGGCTGCCGAGGGAAGATGCGATCTGGCCTCTTACCCGAGGGTCGTGTCGTGTGGGACGAAGATGTTGAGTGCTCGCTCTCGGCCCCTTAAGGACCGATCGTCAGTTGACCTTGCTTCGAATGACTATTTTCGTACAGACCGCCCGCCTTGTATTGGGCGGGGGTGCGGGGTGAGACTTGTAGTGGATAGCACCCCTCCTGCAGGAGGATCGGTGTGATCGTGTCGGGAGTGGTCTTTCCCTCCTTAGTAGACTTTGCCCTGGCGAGGCCAGGGAAGGGTTCCACAGCTTCGAGGGACCTCTCGCGGGTAGTATGAGCTGCGCGGAGGGCGTGGGCCGGGCTCGGAGAGATGCGAGAAGGGTACTATCCACTTACTTGGAGCTTCGGTAGGTATGGTAGGGTCGGACACGGTGACGGCGGTTCGGACCTATTCGGGCGGGTACGGTTGTACAACCTCTCGAGTGTTAAACCTATAGCTATAGTCCGTGTCCCTTTGGTTATGGACGGTCTTTCGATCTCTCACACGACTAGCTACACTTCCCTTGTGCTTCTTCTCTCCCCCGAGTGTGTGAGCCGGCTTCGGCGTGTGAGATGTGGGGATAGGAGCGAGGTGGGCCCCACATCGCGGATGAGAGTTGAGTTACGGATCGTGGTTGAGATCTAGTGTTTTGGTGTGGTATTCCTTGAGCGGGGTGTGGACCCACGAGGTGTGGACCTCGGAAGCGGAAGCTTCCCCGAGGTGTGGACCTCCTAGGCGTATTCTGCTTACCTTGTACGTTGCTCTTCTTTGCTTTGCTTAAGCTTTCTACGGCCAGTTAGGGATATCTCATGCATAGTAGAATATACACCGCTTTTGCCTCTTTGTTGGGAAGGCGACATGACCTACCGCTTATCGGGTAGACCACAGTGACTCGACGCGAGAGCGGGACTACGACTTCGACAACGACAGTGGGTGGACTAGAGCTCTTCCTACACTTGAGGCACTGCGGAGATGGAGTTTCCCGCGCTTTCATGGAGCGCGTTGCTAGACGTTTTATTTATGTTTGATTCGGTCTTCGATGGACTTGTACCGGCATGTGCTTAGAAGAGATGTACTACGATTAATGTAATAAAATAAATGTTGTACTCTACTTTCTTGTTTTTATCTTTACGTATGGATTTTGGCATCGCTAAGACGGGGATTGCACGTGGTAGCCCTCACGGGACTACCACGCAGGGTGCTAAGATTCGGGGGTTCCATTCGCGGAAATCCGGGTCGTTTCATCCATCTGAGAGTGGCTCGCCAACCCCATCCTCGTCCACAAGAAGAACTTGAACGAGTGAAGAATGTGCGTCGACTACACCGACCTCAACAAGCACGCCCCAAGGACCCCTTCGGGTTGTCGTGGATTGACCAAGTCATCGACTCCATGGCGGGCCGCGACACCTTTCTGCTTCCTCGACTGCTACTCCGGGTACCACCAGATTGCGATCAAGGAAGAAGACCAGGAGAAGCCGCGTTCATCACCCCGTTTGGTGCGCTGCATGGCGGCCTTGAACAGATTTATCTCAAAGCTCGAAGAACGGGGGCTCCCCTTCTTCAAGCTACTCAAGCACCAAGAGAAGTTCGTGTGGACTCCAGAGGCGGACCAAGCCCTTGCCCAGCTCAAGGACTTCCTATCGAAGCCGCCAGTCCTCACGGCTCCTCGCAAAGGCGAGAAACTTCTTGCTCTACCTCGGTGCGACTACTCACGTGGTCGATGCTGCCATCATCGTCGAGCGGCGGGGAAGACGGCCACGCCTACCCGGTCCGGGGACCGGTCTACTTCGTCGGCGAGGTCTGTCGGAATCCAAGACACGCTACCGGCCCATACGAGAAGCTTCGTACGCGGTGCTCATCACCTCGCGGAAGCTACGACACTACTTCCGGGGAGTACTCTATCTCCGTCGTCACCGACTATCCGCTCGGCGACATCCTGCGGAACCAAGATGCTACTGGAAGAATCTCCAAGTGGGCAGTCGAACTCGGCGCCCTCAACATCGACTTCAAGCCACGCACAGCAATCAAGTCGCAAGCTCTAGTCGACTTCATGGTGGAGTGGCGAGAGAATCAGCTACCAACTCCAACCGAGCGACCAGAGCACTGGGTGATGTACTTCGACGGCTCACTCAACCTCGAGGGCGCAGGTGCAGGAGTACTCTTGATCTCTCCAACGGGCGAACAACTCAAGTATGTCTTGCAGATCTTCTGGAAGGTCTCAAACAACGAAGCCGAGTATGAAGCTGTCGGTGTTTTAGACCGGCAACCTACTAAGGGGAGTACCCGAAGTAGATGAATGTGGCCTCGCCGAGATCGGTAACTCAAAGGAAGAGACACGTGGCACACAATTTAGAAAGGTTCGGGCCGCGAGGTGCGTAATACCCTACGTCTTGTATGTTGTGTAGCTCGGATTGATTGGGTACGATTACAAGATGGTGCAATTGTACGCCGTGAGATGAGATGATCGAGAGAAAGGTCCGCCTCACCTTATATAGTCGGGAGGCGGGGTTACAAGTCGGAATAGGGAGAGAGTACTAGTCGAGTACGTCTAGGAGTCTTCCATACGATGCGGGACATGTATAACTTCCTAACCGAGTACTTCTCCTCTGTAGTCCTTGTACTTCACGCCATCGGGTGTCGTGCGGCGCAAGTCGGGTAGTCCCGAGGGCCCCGCAGGTAGTCGGTCCACGGTACCCACCGAGGTAGTGGGCCCGGGGAGGTCCATACGACAAGCCCCCGAGTACTTTGTAGTCGAGAAGGATAGCTTCGGGTAGCCTTGACGGCCTTAACGAGTAGTCCTCAGCGTCCCCGAAGTACTACAAGTCAAAAGTTCTCAAGAGTAGTCGAAGCATCCCGAGGCCGGAATGTACTCCGGTGATGTTTGAGCAATCTGAAGTCTTCTCGAGTAGTCCCAAGCGTCCTCGAGTGCGCCTCGAAGGTCTTCAACAATGCCGTGTTGTCTTGAAGCCGAAGGCGATATGGAAGTGCGATTGCAAAATCGCACTCCATATGGAGTAGCCCCCGAGCCTAAGGTTGAGTTGTAGACTCCGGTGAGGGTCCATACGAAGTTATGGCAAGAATATCCCCAAAAATCGGAGAAAAAACCGAAGGACACGTGGAACGGAGCCCCGAGCCTTAAGTCGAGTACTTCCTCTCGAATTGAAGGGTCATCTTGTAGAATGTGTCTCGAGATACTCCTGAGTCTTGACGCTTCCCGGGTAGTCGAGTAGAAGTAGCGAGCCCCGAGGTGAGGCGCGTCGACTAGTAGAATACGAAGAGTCACGCGCGGCCGGCCCCCGAGTCGGCCGGCCGCAAAGCTTATCCATCCGGCCGCGTTGACTTATAAATAGAAGCCAAAGCCCTTAGGGTTTTTCACCCCACGCAAGCCTTGTAGCCATTCAAACACATCTTGGCCACAAAATCACCACCGGTGCGCGCCACCTCCGGCCCCGAGAGAAGTGTAGATCCGGCGCGCCGCGAGAGGGAACTACCGCGGTGGCCCCCGAGCGAATGCGCGTGAGGACCCCGTGAGGCCGCCGGCGGGAGAAGAGGAGTCACGACGAAGCCGCCGGATGCGCCGCGGGGGCAGCGCCGCCGATGTCTCCACCGCGGCCACGTCGGAACCGCGAATGGAAGAAGTCGAAGGCGAAGGCCGAAGATCTGCTAGCCCTCCTCAACGGTGGATTCATCGGGAGAAGGAGGTGGACATGTGGAGAGCCGCCGCCGGGGATCCGTGCCGATGGAGAAGAGTGAAGACGAGACCCGATGTTCGCGCGATTCGCGGAACGCGGGCTCTCTCTCTCCGTGAGCGACTTCTTCAAGGGGCTCATGGGGGTACCACGGCATCGAGTACCTCAACCTCAACCCCCAATGGTATTTTCCATACCGCCGTCTTCGTTCATTTACGTCGAAGCTTTTACGGGGATCAGGCTGTCGGTGCGGAATGTGGTCCCGACACCGACCGGTAGTAAGCGCGCGGTCTATCCCTCAATGGTCGATGCTAAGTAACAAGTGACACAAAGTTTTATCCCAGTTCGGCCGAGGGGGCCGTACGTCCCGGCGGTGGCGTGCTCGAGGCACTATATTACTTAGCACCGGGGGTGCAGTAGTGGGGGCGCTACAAGCAAGGCGGGGAGAGGAAGCTTGGCTTCCGGGTCCCGGTGTGGTGGTGGAGATGTTGTGGGAGAATTGGAGAACAAGTGCGTGGTGCGGCTGTCTCCAATTGTGTCGTGTCGTGTTCCTTTCGTTGTTGTCCTCTGTCTCCCCTGCGCGCGGGGGGTTCGTCCCCCTTTTATAGACCAAGGGGGGAGCGAATCACATGCACGCCGCGCTATCTAGCTACGTGAAGGGGTGTGGCGTGCTATGCTGTGGAGTGGGCGTCCGTCCGGACGATCCTTGCGGCGGTTCGGCCATCATGGCCTATCTTGTACACGAACGGTGGCGGTTCGAGGGTAGGAGGGCAGCGGATGGCGGTGATGTCTTACGATGGGCTCGAGGGAGGCTGGCGGCGTTGTCCGTGCGGAGTACAAAGGTAGGTAAAATGGCGTCCCGTTCCTATACGCTTCCGTGCGGAGTTGTTGCTACGGCGCCGGGCGTGCACTGTACGCACGGGGACGGGCGCCATGCGGCAACGGTGGCGGGGATGGCGTTCCTCCCCGCCTAGCGCCTTCACCCTAACCTGTAGGGTCACAAGAAAGCAAATCGAGGGTGAAGTCGGCCCCCCTTCGAGGGCTCGGCACGTTAGCCCGTCTTGGAGCGGGCGCACGGCGTCACGGGCCGACCGGCCGCGGCGCACGGTCCTTCCCACGGTGATGGGGATGGGCTCCCTCTGGGGAGTTGGTGCGGCGGCACGGGGCGCGAGCCCGGCGCATGATGGCGCGTCCCGCGGTGCCGGGCGTTAAATGCCCGGTGTACGGGGGTAGGCGCACGCGGGCGGGGCGCCCTCGAGCGAGGGCGGACCCGGTCGGGGCGGGTCGGACCCTCGAGCGAGGGCGGAGCACCGCTCGAGGGGGGTCGGACCCTCGGCGGGGGCGGAGCCCGCTCGAGGGGAGCGCATCCCCCTCGAACGGGACGGAGCCCCCCTCGAGGGGGCGTGTACCCTCGAGCGAGGCGAAGCTTGCTCGGGGGATCTTCAAGAGGGCCACCTTGGTGGGCGGGTTGAGGTCCTTTGCGGTGTGGGCCGTATCTGCACGGTTAAGTGGGGATCCCCGGTTGTTAAAGGGGACCCCTAGAGGGCTGTCCCCGACGGTAGCCCCCGAGCATCTGTGGGTTTGCCATTGAGGCTCCCGCGGTCTTGGAACCTGCGATAGGAGCGTTCTTCCCTCTTTGTCTTGTGAACTCTTTCCGTGGTGCCGCGCCGGCGGGCCCGCGGGTCTAGCCCCGGCCCCTGGGGAGCGTGGATGTGCAGGGGTTAACCGCGAGAAGCGATTAGAGGGCGTGGCACATGTTTCAGCGGCATCGGCGATATCTCGGCCGCTTCGGTGGCGCACGCGGCTGGCGCTTGTCTCCGGCGGGTGCAATTCAAGGAGGTGTAGCCGTGCGTCAAGCCCCCGAGCATGGGCCCGTTCGAGGCGATCGGGTAGAGCTTTACGACTTGTTTTTAACGCGCCCTCACCGTCCCTCCGCGGGACGGAGAGTGAGGTTCCCGCAACCCCCATCGAGCGGGTCGCGAATTGCGGATTCCTCGTCGAGCTGCTAGCGGGTGGTTCGAGTGGACGCCCATGCCCCATTCGATAAGGGTAGGGCTGCGTGGTCCGGAGACACGTCCATTGAAGCTCTTGCGTGGGTTTGCTAGGTGGGGCTCGGTCCCGTTCGATAGGGACCGAGGGCGCGGAAGCTCTCCCCTCGGTGGGATCCCCGGCTAGGCGCCCTCGCCGGCTCTCGAACACGACATGTGGGGCACCCTCGAGCCGATGGGCTCGTGGAACGGCTCGAATGCGCGTGCCCTCGTCGTCCACGACTGCGATGCGGGGCGCGCTGTTCGAACCCGTCGAGGTCGGGCTTCGAACCTCGATCGGTAGGGCCGTGCGGGGCGGCGCCGGGCGGCCCCGTCTTTGCGTTGCGGCGGGTCGAGGGGGTGCGGGCGTGCCGGCCCTCGGCGTTGGTCGGCGGCACGGCGTGGCATGGGTGCTCGTGGTACTGCCTAGTTCCGGGCGGGCCTCGGGGCGACCTTCTCACGCTTGTGCCCCGCCTTAGAGGACTGATATCGTCGGGAGCCGGGGGCTCGCACCGCTCGAGGGTTTTGCGTGGCATGGGTGCTCGCGGTGCCCGCCTTGTTTCCAGCGGGCCCCGTGGCGACCTTCTCACGCCAATGTCCCTTAGAGGGTTGACGTTGTCTAGAGCCGGGGGCTCGCGCGCTCGAGGGTGCTACGTGGCATGGTGCTCGCGAGGCTCACTTTGTTTCGGGCGGGCCTCGGGGCGACCTTCTCACGCTTGCATCCATTCGAGGGTTGATATTTATCCCGAGCCGAAGCCCGTGCCACTCGAGGGTGCTCCTCATTTCACAAGGGACCGGGGCGTTAAATGCTCCACAATAGAGTTTGCGGGTTTCGCATCGCGGGCGCGCCTTTTAGGCGTTGTGGCCGCGCGCGCGTAGTGGGCGGCGTGGTCGGGCGGACGTGACCGCCGCCACGGCCCCTGGCCGGTCTTCCCCGTGATGATGGCCCGTTTGCGGTGACGTGGCCGCCGCGGTCGTGGTGGGGTCCGCTTGTCGGCGAGAAGAAAAAAGATTCCCTGGCGGTTAACGCGCGCGGGACATCCGCTCGCGGGAGAGCTCGCACGCGGCTTATAAATACGAGGAGAAGGGGAAACCACGAGCTTTTTACCTTAGCGCTCCGCCGTTTTAGCCCTCCGTGCTTTCTTCCCCGTTTTGCCTTTGCCTCCGTGCGGCTTCGCCATTAGAGCTTTTCCTCCTCTTCCTCGTCCTTCGTTCTCCGCATCCTTTGCTCTTCCCCATGGTGCCGCCTCGGCCTCCGACGATCCTTGAGCCGTGCGCTCGGGAGCGGTCGACGGTGACCCGGTTGGCCCTTGGCGAGCCGGTCACTGCCGGCCGGTTGGCGGCCAATGAGGATGGCCGCCGGCGGAGTGGGTAGTGCCACCGGCGGGGGGCCGCGCACCCAACCCGCCGGGAAGGCTATGTAGTGAGCTTTGTGCGCTTCCACGAGCGAGGCTTCAACGCGCCGGCGAGCCGTTTCATGCGAGCGCTTGTGCCACTACTACGGCGTGGAGTTGCACAACTTCGCGCCCAACGCGATCTCGGGCAGCGGCCACGTTCGTGGGCGTCCGCGAGGGGTACACGGGGGATCCCGGTCAGGCGGGGAGCTCGGGTGCACCTCTTCACGCGCGGAAGCTCTTCACGCAGCCCCACGTTGGAGCCGAGGGACCCGCCGCGCGGTGCGCGCCGGCGGGATGTCACTCGCCTGCGGGGTGCGGGTCAGGAGCGTCTACATCCCCCGCACCATGACGACGAACAACGCCGGTACGGGAGCGGGGATGGTTCTAGCGCACGCCGAGCCCGGCCTCCCCCTACACCGGTCGGGTGTTCAGGGGAGAAGCCCGGCGCCTCGGGGCTACGGGGTGTCCACGGCCCAGATCGGCGGCGGTAGGAGTCCCGTTCTCGGCCGCCCCCAGGAGCCCGGCGGCGCGAGGGCGACCGCGGCGAGCGTCCTCGCTTCCTCCTCCACCTAGGTGTGCCTCCTGATGGAGAGGCCTCTTTGCATCTTTGAGATGACAGAGGAGGCTGACCCGTCGCGCGGGTGAGGTCGCGGATGCTCCCGACCCCCCTTGGGCTGTCGTACGCGGCCTCGGCGCGGAGCGCCGTCGACACCCTGGATGTCGCCCCTGGCGGACGTGGGACCCGGTGGGGACATCGAAGATGCTTCCCATAGGCCCGCCCCCGGTGAGTTCGATTCTTGATTTTGTTTTAGTTCTGGGTGTCCGCCTATCGCCTCCGCGCGTCTTCGTCGTTCGATGCAATGGGTGAGCTTCACCGCCGCGAAATCCGTTCCGTCCACCCCGACTCCCGCGTGCTTGATCGGGCGGCAAAGACGGCAGCGGGAGCGAGGAGGGCGGCGCCGGGGCTACAGAGGGAGCGCGCGAGGCGGCACCAAGAGCGCGCCCGACCGGCCGAATGCGAGGTACGGCGGCGCGAGGGACTCGAGGGCTCTCCTCTCCGAGATAGAGGAGTACTTTCGGTCTCCTCGGAGGAGGAGGACGAAGAGGAAGAGGCCGAGGGGGAGGGCCCTCTACGATAGGTGGAGCTCGCGCCCTTCCGTCGAGGGACGGCGCCCGGCGGCAAGAGCGGCATCGCCTGGCGGGCGCAACGTCGCCCCGCCGCCAGGCACTGACAACGCAGGGCGGCGCGCGCCGCGAGGCGCCAAGCAGGTGCCGCGGAGGGCGCGCACGGCAAGTGGGCGCCCTCGCGCGCTGCAAGCGTGCCCGCGCGGGGTGAGCGTGTGCGCGCGGGCGGGCCCTGGCGTCGTCATGAGGCGCGGCGGCGGGGCGCGCGGCGGCGCCCGCCCTCATCCGGCGAGGCCCTCGGGGGAAAAGGAAACATGCCTTTTCCTCTTCGAGGTGGGGCTCGCTTTTCGCTTGGCTTGGTTTTGTGTCGACCGGGCATTCTAACTCTTTGTTTTGCGCTTGCGCGAGGGTGGTGCCAACCTGTGCCTCCCCCTCGCACGGCCAAGGTGCGGGGGCGGGACGCATCCATCCCCACCCGGCGGCGCTCGTCGAGGGCGTCGCGGGCGGGGGCCGGCACGGCGGCGGGCGAGAGCTCGCAAAGCTCGGCCGAGGCTTCGAGGGCCTCGGCCGGCGGATTGACCCGCCGCGGCGCGGCCGGGGGTCGACGAGGGAGGCGGCCGCGCGGCGGCCATTGTGGGGACGCGGCGCGGCGGCGGCCGAGGGGGAGCGCGGCCGCGGAGGGGCGCCACTGCGGAGGCGCGGTCCGTGGCGCCGGGCCGCGAGAAGAGGCGGAGCGGGTGCAACCGCGGCGGCGGCGCCGTGGTCGCGGCGGCACCGCCGGAGGTGGTGACGCGGCGTCGCGTCGGCGCCCGCGGCCACGGAGGCGCAAGTGGAGGCGCCGGCGGGAGGCGGCGCAAGGGCCGGCGCCCGCCGGCGGTTCCGGCGGGAGGTGGTGGAGGGTCCGGATGACGACTCCCCCGCCGCCGGGTGGGATCGGTGGGCTAGCTTCCCCACACGCTCCCCCGGAGCCCCGGAGGGGGGCCCTCGTGAGGGCGGCACGAGGGTCACATGGTGGCGGGGGCCCAGGGACACGGCGCCGAGGGCCTCGTCCTCCCGCGCCGGCCACTCCGCCCGGGGTGGAGGGGGGTCGGCGCGATCCCCCTGCGTTTGCCGACGCCCGGGGGGAGCGGAGCCTGGGGGAGAGCTCGGGCTCACGACGCCACGCGCTCAACCGCAAGGCCGAACGAGGCGCTGCGGGTCCATGGCGGCCCTGCATGGCGCGTCTTCCAGGTAGGGTGTGGTTGCTCGTTTTCTTCTATCTCTCGTTTTTGTGTGTCTTGCCCTCTGTGACGTGGCGCTTACGGGTTTTGATTTGTGGGTGCCAGGAGCTCGAGCGTCGCGCCCATGACAAGTACGATGCCTTCGACCGGGTGAACGCCGAGGTCCACCAGCTCCGGGAGCGATGCAGCGCTTTCGACGCGCTTGCTGACGCCCTCAGGACCCCGGACAGGGTGGCCGCGGCGTGCGGGCCATGGCTCGGTGCGACGAACTCCTCCGAGAGCTCGGGCGAGGACCCGGCGCGCGCTCGAGCCTCGGCGGGTCCCCGCACGGCCCTCATCGATCGTGATGAGGCGCGCGTAGCGGACGCGCTCGCACTTGGAGAAGATGCGGACGGGCAACCAATTGGGAAGCGGAGGTGGCCAACGTCCGTGGCGAGAACCGGGGGCTCCGCTCGTCGCTCGAGAGGGCGCAAGCGCGGCAGCGACGGGCCGAGGAGGCGGGCGCGCGGGCCGGAGCGGCCGGGCCAAGGAGGCCGACGATTTGAAGGCCGCCCTCGACGCCAAGGTTGCGGCGCTTGCCGTCGCCGAGGAGCGGCTTCAGCGAGGAGCACACCGCCCGCCAAGGGGCTCGGGGGCGGCTCCAGCGGAGCAAGCCGCCCTCGTCGACGCCTCTGGTCGGCGCGAGTAGGAGCGCGTCGCGCGTGAGGCGGCGCGGTCGCCGGAGGAGCGGGAACACCGCGTTCTCCAAGGCCGAGGGCGAGCTCATTGTGCTCGCATCACAAATGCAAACAATGAGGCTGGCCCTCCGTGAGCAAGGTGAGACCATCAAGCGCCTCGGTGGCGGTCGAGGCCGTGCGCGCGACTTCGAGGCGGAGAGGAAGCAAGTTGAAGGTGAGTCGCTACTTGGCTTTTGTTTGGTTGGTTCTTCGTTTGGGAATTCGCGCTCCCTTTTCCGATTTCTCTCTTGTCTTGGTGACTCCGTGCTTGCGCACCGCTCGGGGCACGCAGTCGAGCGGGCCGAGGCGCCGGGCTTCCTACAACTCCTCCGAGCAGGAGCCGCAGGGGGCTGCGTGGTGCGGCTCTCGAGACCCGCCAAGCCGGAGGAGGGCGAGCGCAGGCGGCGGCTCGCGCCGGCCGGCCGCCCGCGCGCCCTTGGCGGCCACGTCACCGAGCGGATGCGCCGAGCACCGCGTCCGGGGCGTCCCGAAGGCCCTCGGAGTGGTACGATCCCACTACGAGGTCAACTTCGAGGCGCCGGCGGAGGGCTACGTCGTCCCCGAGGGTGTCGAGGACGAGGTGGCGATGGAGCGTGTGGATGCGCTCGCCGCCGACGCCACCGGGTCGCTCGCCGAAGCCTTCGAAGAATTCCTCTTCCGGACGGCCGTGACGCCGCCGCTCCTCCCCCGCCCGAAGACGGTCGGGCACTAGGCCCATTTTTATGTGTATCGGTATTCGGCCTCGTGGCCTTTTGTACATGAACAAGTTCTTTTTCGACATAAACATTTGCCGAAATGAAGTCATTTGCTTTGTACGCTTTTTGTTTCTCCTTCTTCCGAGTAGATTCTAGTTAGGGGAGTTCGATTTTCGCGGGGGGGGGGGGGGGGGGCTGCCGGGTTGGAGGCGAGAGAGAAGGGCCATATCCACGCGGCGTAGGCTATCTCCGGCTCGCACGCTCCTTCCGCCGGGCCGCTCGCGCCCCGTTCGAATCGTTGCTCGTAGTTGAAGTAGAAACAAACTTAGCGCGCGTGAGTTGTTTCGTTTTTGCGCGAAAAATGGGACCATTTTGGGGGGGTTCCCCCCCCCCCCCCCCCCGCAAAGAGTAGCCCGAGGGTAACTTGGGTTTCAGGGGAAAGCCGAGTTGCCCTTTTTATTAGACTTGAAGCATTTACATAGTTGTTGCCAACTGGGGCGTTGGTCATATGGTTTTTACAATAAAAAGTACTTGGAAATCCTAGCTAGGGGTAGAAGCGACGTAGGCTTTGTTGGATGTTCCAAGCGTTGGTAAGCTCTTCACCGTCCTCGTTGGCCGGCTTGTACGTGCGGGCTTGAGTACCTTCACCACGACGTAGGGTCCCTCCCATGGGGGGCGACCGGCTTGTGGCGCCCTCGGTTGTCTTGGCGTAGCCTTAGGACCAAATCCCCTTCATCGAAGTCCCGTCGACGTATCTTGCGCGCTTGGTAGCGTCTTAGGGATCGTTGATACCTTGCGGAATGCATTAAGGCTACGAGGCGTGCCTCGTCCGAGCGATCCGGCGAGTCCTCGCGGGCTCGGCGATAGCATCCTCGTCATAGCCTCGAACCCCGGGCAATCCGTATTCTAAGTCCGTGGGGAGGATGGCCTCCGCGCCATGGACTAGGAAGAACGGGGTGAACCTGGTGGCTCTGCTCGGGGTGATCCTTAGGCTCCACACAACCGCCGGTAGTTCTTGGAGCCATTTCGGGTCCCGGATTTGTTGAGTCGGTCGAAATTTCGGGCTTGAGGCCACCGTAGGATCATGCCATTGGCACGCTCTACTTGGCCGTTGGTCTGTGGGTGTGCCACAGCCGCCCAATCCACACGGATGTGGAATTTGTCGCAAAACTCTAAGAACTTCCTGCCCGTGAACTGGGACCCATTGTCAGTGATGATGGAGTTCGGCACTCCAAAGCGGTAGACGATGTCGGTGAAGAATGTTACCGCACCCTTCGCACGAGATTCGTGATGGGGCGCACCTCGACCCACTTGGAGAACTTGTCGATCGCGACCAACAAGTGGGTGAAGCCCCCGGCGCCTTCCGCGAGGGGCCCAACGATGTCCGGCCCCCACACGGCAAATGGCCATGTTACGGGGGATGGTACGGGGCATGGGCGGGTAGGTTGGACTTGCGGGCGTAGAACCGGCACCCTTCGCGGTGCGTACGATTTCGGCGGCGTCCGCAACCGCGGTAGGCCGATAAAAGCCTTGGCGGAACGCATTGCCGACGAGGGTACGAGGCGCTACGTGATGGCCGCGGATCCGGCATGGATGTCCCGCAGAGTTCGCACCCTTCGGGGGTGGGCACGCACCGCCGCAGGATGCCCGGGCGGCGCGCTTGTACGGCTCGCCGTCAACGAGGGCAAAAGACTTGGCCATCCCGGCGATGCGCCCGGCCGCGGCCGGTCCGCGGGGGAGTTCCCCCTCGAGCCATCCGGGCAATGTATTTGTCACGCCAATCCGCTTTGGCGGAGCGCGGCTCGACGTCCATCACGTCATCTCCGTAGGCGCCCATACCCCTCGAGGAGGGGAGAGCACGTACGCCTCGTTCGAGGGGTCACCGTCCATGGGTTCCGCACCCGCCGGGTTCGAGGGTGCCCCCGAGGGTTCTTCGTGACTCGAGGGGTGGGGCTCGAGATGACCGAGGGTTGAGCGACGTCGCGCGCGAAAACGTTCGGGGGGAACGGTGATCCGCCCGGACGCAATCTTGGCCGGTTCGTCCGCCTCCTCGTTGTACCGCGGGGCACATGGTTGAGCTCGATGCTTGTAGAACTTGTCCTCGAGGGCTCGCACGGCTTTGCGGTAGGCCTCCATCTTGTCGTCATGGCACCTCGCGTTCTTCATGACTTGATCGATCACGAGCCGCGAATCCCCCCGCACGTCGAGGCGCTTGACGCCTAACTCAATGGCGATTTTGAGGCCACGGAGGAGGGCCTCGTATTCAGCCATATTGTTAGACGCGGGGAAGTGGAGGCGCACCGCATAGCGCATGTGCTCCCCAAGGGGTGACACGAAGAGCGAGCCCGCGCCCGCCCTGTTTTCATCACCGAGCCGTCGAAGAACGGAGTCCGGCACTCGCTTGGATGCGGGGGCGGTAGCGCGCGTATCCGTCCACTCGGCGACAAAATCCGCCAAGATTTGCGACTTGATGGCCTTGCGCGGGGCGTAGGCAAGCGTCTCGCCCATCGGCTCCACGGACCATTTGGCAATCTCGCTGCGGCGTCGGGGGTTGCGGATGATCTCCCCCGGCGGGAAGAGGAGACCACCGTGACGGGGTGGGCCTCGAAGTAGTGGCGGAGCTTGCGCCGCGCAAGGACTACCGCGTACGGCAACCACGGACCCGGGGGTAGCGCGCTTTGGTGTCCGACGGGGACCTCGCCGATGTAGTAGACGGAGCCGCCGCACGGGTAAAGTATGCCCTTCCTCCGTGCGCTCCACGACGATCACGGCGGCCGACCACCCGGGTGGTTGCGGCGACGTAGAGCGTAAGGGCTCGCCATCCCGCGGCGGCGTGAGAATGGGGGCGTGCGCTAAGGACGCCTTTAGCTTGTCGAGCGCGTCCCGGGCCTCGGCGGTCCGGAGAAGCGTTCGTGTTTCTTGAGGAGGCGATAAAGGGGCGGACCCTTCTCGCCGAGCCTCGAGATGAAGCGGCTCAAGGCGGCAAGGCACCCTAGCACTTTTTGCACCCCTTTGAGGTCCCGGATTGGACCCATTCGTTCGAGGGCCGCAACCTTTTCGGGGTTGGCCTCGATCCCCCGTTGGGAGACAATGTATCCCAGGAGCATGCCTCGCGGCACTCCGAAGACACATTTTTCGGGGTTTAACTTGACCCCATTGGCCCGTAGGCAGCTGAACGCGACGCCAAGGTCGCTAACCAGGTCGTCCGCCTTCCTGGTCTTTACGATGATGTCATCCACGTACGCCTCGACCGTCCGCCCGATATGGTCTCCGAAAACATGCTGCATGCAGTGCTGGTATGTTGCACCTGCGTTTCGGAGGCCAAATGGCATCGTGACGTAGCAGAACATCCCGAACGGCGTGATGAACGAAGTCGCGAGCTGGTCGGACTCCTTCATCTTTATTTGATGGTATTCGGAGTAAGCATCAAGGAAGCAAAGCAATTCGCACCCAGCCGTTGAATCGATGATTTGGTCAATACGTGGCAAAGGAAAAGGAACTTTAGGACATGCTTTATTAAGACTGGTGTAGTCTATACACATCCGCCATTTCCCATTCTTTTTTCTTTACAAGCACGGGGTTTGCTAGCCACGTCGGGTGGAACACCTCCTTGATGAACCCGGCCTCGAGAAGCTTCCGCAGCTCCGCTCCGATTGCCCGTCGCCGTTCCTCATCGAAGCGGCGGAGCCGTTGTTGCACGGCGCGGGCGTGAGGCAGGATGTCAAGGGAGTGCTCGGCGACCTCCCTCGGGATGCCTGGCATATCCGAGGGGCTCCACGCGAAGATGTCGGCGTTGGCGCGGAGGAAGTCGACGAGCACCACTTCCTATTTGGGGTCGAGGGTGAGCCGACCCTCAACGCCTTGCCCTCGGGGGCGGAAGGATCGAGGGGGACCTCCTTGGTCTGCTCCGCGGCCTCGAACGTGCGGTGTGCTTGGCGGCGGAGTCGAGGTCGTCGTTGACCATCTTCTCCAAAGTGGTCACCAGCGCTTCGTCCAGGCGCTAGTGCCTCTGCGTGCTCTACGCACTCGACGTCGCAGTCGAATGCGTGCTCGATGGACGAGCCGACGGTGATGACGTCGTTCGGTCCCGGCATCTTCATCTTCAAGTAAGTATAGTTGGGGACCGCCATGAACTTGGCGTAACGGGGGCGCCCAAGTATAGCGTGGTAGGCCCCCTTGAACCCCACTACCTCGAAGGTGAGGATCTCCTTGCGGAAATTCTTCGCGGTGCCAAACCAAACCGGCGGGTCGATCGCCCGAGGGGGTGGACCCGCTTGCCGGGCGCAATGCGGGTGGAACGGCTTCGTGTCCGGGCCGCGAGCTCGGTCCAACCCGATCCCCATCAAGCGCAACGTATGCGCGTAGAGGATGTTGAGGCTGCTGCCCCCGTCCATCAAGACCTTCGAGAACCGCGCGTTCCCGATGATGGGGTCGACCACCAGCGGGTGCGGCCGGGTTGGGGACGCGGTTCGGATGGTCCTCCCGGCTGAAGGTGATGGCGTCCTCCGACCAATTGAGGAAGGAGGGAGGCGCCTTCTCCGCGGCGAGGACCTCGTGCCGCTCCTTCTTGCGCTGGCGGGTCGACATGTGGACGGTGGGTCCTCCGAAGATGAGGAACACGTTCTCTACGGCGGGGAAGCCGCCGGCGTCGCCATCTCCTCCGTCTTTCTTGGCCTCTGCCTCCTTCGCGGCGGCGCGGCCATAGAACTTCTTGAGCATGTCGCACTGCTCAAGGGTGTGGTTTACTGGGGTCTTGTGATAAGGACATGGCTTTTTCAGCATGTCGTCAAACACCCCGGGCCTCGAGGGGCCGGTCGAGGGCCCCGTCGAGCCGGGTCAACAGCGAGGGCCTCGGCATTACCGCCGTCGCGCCCCTGCTCGCGCGCCTCGCGGCGCGGCTTCTTTCCCCTTCTTGCCCCGCCCGTCGTTGCGGTGGGGCTCCCCGGACTTGCTGCCCTCCGCGGGCGCGTCCTCCCGGCGCTTGCCCTTCTTGCCGTCGAAGATCGCCCCCACGGCCTCCTCTCCCGAGGCAAAGCCGGTGGCGATGTCGAGCACGGCTCGTTGGAGTCCGCGGGCGGGCTGCGTCCCGGCCTCCCGCACGAGGTCCCGCACGTGGTGCCCTCGAGGAAGGCGTGCACGATCTCGGACCGCGCCACGGCGGGGAGCTCCGTGCGGCGCTTGGAGAAGCGTCGTATGAAGTCCCGCGGCGACTCGCCGGGCTTCGCGTGCGGTGAGCGCGAGGTCCCGGGAATTCCCCGGGGTGCACGTACGTGCCCCGGAAGTTGCCCACGAACGTGCGGACCGGATCGTCCCAATTGTGGATTTGGGCGGCGGGCGAGGTGCTCGAGCCATGTCCCGGCCGCATCGCCGAGGTGCGGGGGCAAGTTGCGGATGATGACCTCGTCGCCGGTTGCCCCGCCCGCCGGCAAGCCAAGCGGTAGTCGTTGAGCCACACGCGGGGATCCGTCTCCCCGTTGTACTTGACAATGGTCGAGGGTTGGCGAAAGCACCGGGGGGAAGGGCTCGCCGTGCGGATCTCCCGGCCCGAACACACGGGTCCCGGGGGTTCCGGCGTCGGGGAGCGGTCCTCACCGCCGTCGTAGCGCCCGCCCCGTCGAGGGTGGTAGTCCACCGCCGCTCGCGCGTCCGCCTTGCTCGTGCGGCGGGCGTTGATGACGTTGCGGGCGTCACCGTCCGCAGCTCGCGCGTGTCAAGGAGCCGTTCCTTGGCCGGTGCGCGTCCCGAACTGGCGGGACGCTCCGCCGCCCCCTCTGCGTGGACCGAGGGTTCGCCCCCTTGCGCGGCCCGTCGCCCGCGCATCCCCCTTGTTGGAGGATGCGCGAGGCCGAGCTCTCGGCCTGCTGGACGGCCACTTGCTCGATGAGAGTCTGCACCTCGCGGTGCAGATCTCGTGCCTCAGGAGTCGAGGGTGCCGGCATAGCCCGTAGCAGCGTAGCGGCGGCAACGAGCTTCTGACTTGCCCGCGGCAGCAGGTCAGGGTTGTCGGCGTTGATGCGGTCGCGGGCACCGTCCGCCGGCTCCCGCACGCGTTCGCCGCGAGCGAAGCTTCTCCGGCCATCGAGGCGCGGAGCGGCCGCACCGTCCGTACTCCTCCGCCGGCCTTGGCCTCGAGCTCGCGGGCTTGGGCCGGCCGTGCGTCGGCGTCGGCCCCGACAGAGAGCTTGGCCCCGCGGCTAGGCGCGCGGCAATCCCTAGGGCGGGCGTGATTTCCCCATCTCCGGCGCCCACCGCGCCGGCGGCATTAGCCGGGTCGTTGGTGATGACGGCGTAGCACTCCCGCGCGGGGTTGTAGCTCCCGTGGCTTTGGAGTCGTCGGAGCGGCCGAACCGCAGTCCGTAGCGTCAAGGAAACACCCGAACATGACCGGGTCCGCACGCCGAGAAGTCCCATTCTCGCATAGCCGTGGCGGTTGGCGGGTGGCAACGCATCGAGGGAGCCCAAGGACGACTCGTCGGCCACCGAGGGCGCGGGATCCTCGGCGACGAGGACGTGACGGCTAGGCGGGACCCCGTGCATCGTGGTGCTAACGTTGTTGTTGTAGGCCGACGTGGCACCACGCAACCCAATGGGGATGCACGGTCCGAGACCGCGCGCCGTCCCGCCGGGGGCGGTGGCGGTCGTCGTGGCGGTGGGCGCGCCGTGTTGAGAGGCGGCGCGCTCGGCTGTCGTCGCTCCGACCGTGCCTCGGCGCGAATGTAGCCCGGAGCGGCGGCGGCGTCGTGGCGCCGAGGGGCTGCGGCATCCACGCCGCGGGCGTACGCGCCGTGGTGGTGCGTGCGGCGGGGACCGGAGCGGGCCCGGCCGGCGCCACGCGCGGAGCTCCTCACGGTTGGTGAGGCGCATGAGGTAGCCATTCCCCGTGGCCTGAAAGTTCGGACCCCCGAACCGGATTTCGAACCCCGCGGGGGAGGGGGTCCGAGCTGCCCATGCAGTAGCGTGTACCGCGGTACTCAGTGCGGATCACCATGGAGGGAGTTGACGGATTGACCTTAGGCGCTCGGATTGCCCTACGGTGGGCGCCAACGTCGGTGCGGAATGTGATCCCGACACCGACTAGTAGTAAGCGCCGCGGTCTATCCCTCAATGGTCGATGCTAAGTAACAAGCGACACAAAGTTTTATCCTGGTTCCCGCCGAGGGGGCCGTACGTCCGGCCGCGTGGCGTGCTCGAGGCACTATATTACTTAGCACCGGGGGTGCTCGTAGTGGGGCCGCTACAAGCAAGGCGGGAGAGGAAGCACGGCTTCCGGTGTCCCCGGTGTGGTGGCCGGAGATGTTGTGGGAGAATTGGAGAACAAGTGCGTGGTGCGGCTCTGTCTCCAATTGTGTCGTGTCCGTGTTCCTTTCGTTGTTGTCCTCTGTCTCCCCTGCGCGGGGGGGGGTTCATCCCCTTTTATAGACCAAGGGGGGGAGCGAATCACATGCACGCCGCGCTATCTAGCTACGTGAAGGGGTGTGGCGTGCTATGCTTTGGAGTGGGCGGCCGTCGGACGATCCTTGCGGCGATTCGGCCATCATGGCCTATCTTGTACCCGAACGGTGGCGGTTCGAGGGTAGGAGGGCGGCGGATGGCGGTGATGTCTTCCGATGGGCTCGAGGAGGCGTCGACGTTGGCCCGTGCGGAGTACGGGGGTAGGTAAAACGGCGTCCCGTTCCTATACGCTTCACCGTACGGAGTTGTTGCTACGGCGCCGGGCGTGCGCCCGTACGCACGGGGACGGGCGCCATGCCGTAACGGTGGCGGGGATGGCGTTCCTCCCGCCTAGCGCCTTCACCTAACCCCCCGTAGGGTCACAAGAAAGCAAATCGAGGGTGAAGCCGGCCCCCCTTCGAGGGCTCGGCATGTTAGCCGTATTGGGGCAGGCGCACGGCGTCACGGGACTGACACCGGCCGCGCTGCACAGTCCCTTCCCACAGTGATGGGGATGGGCTCCCTCCTGGGGAGTTGGTGCGGCGGCACCGGGGCGCGTGCCCCCGGCGCATGATGGCCTTTGTCCCGCCGGTGCCGGGCGTTAAATGCCCGGTGTACGGGGGCGGGCGCACGCGAGCGGGCGCCCTCGAGCGAGGCGGACCCCGGTCGAGGGCGGATCGGACCCTCGAGCGAGGCGGAGCCCGGCTCGAGGGGGGTCGGACTCTCGAGCGGGGCGAAGCCCGCTCGAGGGGAGCGCATCCCCTCGAACGGGACGGAGCCCCCTCGAGGGGAGGCGTGTACCCTCGAGCGAGGCGAAGCCTCGCTCGAGGGGATCTTCAAGAGGGCCACCTTGGTGGGCCGTTGAGGTCCTTTGCGGCGTGGGCCATATCACCCGCACCGTTAGGCAAGGCATGTTTTGTTTTGTTGCGGGTTTTAAGTGGGGATCCCCCGAGTTGTTAAAGGGGACCCCTAGGGGCTGTCCCCGACACAAGCCCCATTGGATCTTGTTCCGGAAGTTCTTCCGGGTGAAGCCGCAACCAAGCGCCAGCAATCCGCGGGTAGTTGGAGGAGCAGGAATCCAGATGCGGGAGGACGCCGCTGAGCAGTACCTCTCGTACAAGCTCATCGACACCAATCAAGACTGGAAAGCCAAATGGTTCTACATCACGAACCACCATCCGAGGTTGCCGAAGCCGAGTGGGAAGCAGCCCAAACATCGCCCGTGGTGGAACATGGAGCCCACAATGCAGGAGGGGATCCAGCTCCCCGAGTTGTTGGCGCGGATCAAGGCGCTGAGGGAAGCCGGGCTGAGGGCCGAGCACGTGGCCTTCAGCTTCATGAAGCGCAGGGTGCAGCCACTGATGGCTCGCGACACCCTTGGATTCGAGTACACCGGCGACGACGACACGTCGCGGATGCCTGGAGACGAAGTCGACGACGACGACATTGTCGACAGGTTGGCGCGGATCTTCAAGGACATGCCACCGTACACGGCGTGCCCCGTCCCGAGTACTCGTCGCGCGCCCGCCGAAGGAGGTAAGTAGCCGTACCCCCGTGTCGAGTACCCATTCCGTGTGAGTAGTCGCACTGATGAGTTGTGTCTTGCAGGACGACTTGAAGAAGTTTGTCTCCGAGCCGCCGCCGCCCCCTCGGGGAAGTCGAGATCCGGAGGAGGGGAAGACCAAGGCCAAGGAGCGGCGGGAGGTCGGCGAAGGAGACGACACCGTTGTCGTGGAGGACACGTCCGACGAGGACAACGACGAGGAGACGCTGCAGGACCGCTTCTAGGCCGCGGTCGAGGTTCGGCCGTCTCGGCTTGCCTCACGTTCCCCTCGTGCGAGGCTAGCCTAGAGGCTAGCCCTGGCCGCGCCGCCGCGGAAACCGCGCAATGCGTCCCGCAAGCGCGTGTCGAAGAATTTGAAGGTCACTGAGACCACTTCCCCAGAGGTAAGCCATCTTGAGTAGTGTAGTCAAGTACTCGTGTCTCGAGTTCACTTGTTGATGAAGAAGTTTCCTTGCTTGCAGGAGTTACCGCCTACGGAGCCCGTCGAGCAGGGTGACGAAGGCGAGTGGGACACGGTGGGGGAAGCCACTGGGAGTTGTAGCCCAGCCCCCACTGTCGAAGAGCTCTTGGCGCAGATGGAGCGCCAGCCCCCTGCTCCTCAGGGGAGCACGGAGCCCGCTGCTGCTGCCGCAAAAGAAGTGGTGGCCGCAGAAGCGCAGGAGAGCGCTGCACCCGCCGCTGTTGTTGCAGAAGGGGCAGCGGCCACAGAGTCGCAAGAGGAGGCGCCCGCCGAGGGTGGACTGGTGTACATCGCCAGCATCCTTGGCGCCCCGACCGTGACGGTAGTTCGGTCAAGATTGTAAGTGTTGAATCTTCCCGAGTAGTACTTGAGGTGGTAGTCGCGCCTGACTGACGACCGACTTGTGTACTCTGCAGGAAGTCGACAGATCTGTCCTGGGAGGGGGATGAACCCTCTGCAGCGGTGGCGGAAGAAGAAGCTGCATCGCCCGCTGAGGAGTCCGCTCCCGCCCCTCAGGCGGAGCCCGAAGCGCCGGCTGCTGAGGCTACGTTGCTTGAAGCCAGCGTAGTCGAAGGTGAGTACTCTGCTGAGGCTGTAGTATCCCCGAAGAGTAGTCGTAGTCGTCAAATGACGATGATGCACTTGTCTTCTCGTTGACAGGCGCTGAGGCCGAAGGGAGGGTCTCGCCTTATTCCTGGTTGACCATGGCCAAGACTTGTTTCTGCTACACGGGCTCCGCCTCGCGGCTTCACTAGGCATCAAGCGGCTACTATTCTACGGCGACTCCGCAGTGGTCATCAACCAAGTCAACAAGTCCTGGGACCGCAACAAGGAGAACATGGACGCCTACTGCCTAGACGTTCGCAAGGTCGAGAACAAGTTCTATGGTCTCGAGTTCCACCACATCGTCCGCGACAACAACGTTGCAGCGGACATCCTGTCAAAGCTTGGTTCTACTCGCGCTCAAGTACCAGCGGGTGTCTTCGTCCATGAGCTTCACGCGCCATCCATCCCGGAGCCGGCGCCACCGACTACTGTCCCAACGCATCCCCCGGCTGGCCAGAAGGTCATGATGATCGACGTGGACCGCGGCGCAACCCTTCATCGACTACCTCGGCGAAAGAGAAGGTTCCCTCGGACAAGAACTTGGCCGAGCAGCTCATCCGCCGCGCCAAGTCCTACGTCCTCGTCGGAGACAAGCTCTACAGGCAGGGCGCATCTTCCGGAGTACTCATGAAGTGCGTCCCCAGACAAGAAGGCAAGGACATCTTGGAGGAGATCCACAAGGGCGTCTGCGGCAACCACGCGTCCTCTCGCACGCTGGTCAGCAAGGCCTTCCGACGAGCTTTCTACTGGCCCACAGCTCTGGGCGACGCCGAAGAACTCGTCAGAAGGTGCCAAGAGTGCCGGTCTTCGCCAAGCGGCAACACGTCCCAGCCTACAAGCTAGTCACCATACCGCCAACCTGGCCTTTCGCCTGCGCCGGGGGCTCGACATGATTGGGCCACTACCAACCGCGCTAGGTGGATTCAACGAGTATTGGTGGCCATCGACAAGTTCACCAAGTGGATCGAGGTCAAGCCGGTCACATGCCCCAAGGGCGACGAGTACTCGACTTCCCGGATGAACTCGTGCATCGCTACGGACTACCCCATCGCATCATCACAGACACAGGCTCCAACTTCAACAACCACTAGTTCTGGGAGTACTGCGAGAACGAACGGGATCGACGTTCGATATGTCTCAGTCGCCCATCCTAGGGCCAACGGACAAGTCGAGCGCGCCAACGGGATGGTGCTCGACGCTCTCAAGAAGTGGCTACACGACGCTGCTAACTCTAAAGGAGGCAAGTGGATCAAGGAACTACCCAATACACTGCGGGGTCTACGTACTCGGCCCTCCAAGCCAACGGGGCAATCCCCTTACTTCCCGGTCTACGGCTCCGAAGCAATCCTCCCTACCGATGTCATGTGTGATTCACCAACAGTGGAGCACTACGACGAAGGCGTCTCTGAAGACAGCAGACGAGTTGACATCGACGGGCTCGAAGAAGCTCGCTGCGCCACCCTCGTCCAATCAGCAAGGTACCTGGAGGGTATCCGACGCTACCACAATCGCAACGTCAAGGAACGCTCCTTCAACGTTGGTGATCTCGTCCTCCGTCGCATCCAGAACACGAGAAGGACTACACAAGCTTAGCTCACCACCGGGAAGGTCCCTTCACGGTTGCAAAGGTGACCGGACCGGGCTCCCTACTGCCTCCCGACACTTGAAGGTGAAGACGTCAACAACTCGTGGAACGTCGACCAACTCTGTCGGTTCTACGCCTAGTCTACACGACTACCCCCGGGGGTCAAGTCTACACGACTACATCAAGACCCCTCTACCGTAAGCGGCCTCCGGGTCCAGGCACCAGTCTCCGGACTACTCCTTCGCCGTAGCGACCTCCGGTCCGGGCACCGGTCCTCGGACTACTCCTTCGCTGTAAGCGGCCTCTGGGTCCAGGCACTAGTCTCCGGACTACTCCTCTCCAGAATCCAACCAATGCAGCTACCTACAGATCCTGGGCTGCGACGAGCGACAAAGGACTCTAGCAGCGGTCTACTGAGAGACCATGTACTCCTAGATCCAGCCTATACGGCTACTTACGGATCTCTTCGCCGTAAGTGGTCGCACGCCCTAGCACTACTTAGGCGTAGGCGGCTTCCGGTCTCGGTGACTACTCTGTAACTACGGCCCTGGCCATCCAGGTGTACTTCTTCAGTAATAAAGTTTGATTGTTCATCAACTTCTTTACTGTCTTCCTCCCTCAACGGGACTACTGCCGAATATGACTACTCTCAACAACTCCACGATGGGACTCCGCACTCAAAGATCGCGGCAACGAGTACTCATTGATGAAGTTTTGCTTCATTCATACTTAAATAATTTCATTACAATTGTTTTTGTACAATTACTGCTACGAGCTAACTATTACAGGACTACTGGAGATTAAGATTGTCGGCGACTTGTTCTGCAATAGGCGACATCTGCTCCAGCAGCTCCGCGTACTGCTCGTCAGTGTAGTTAGCGGCTAGCCCGCCGGCGACTACATCTACGGGAGCCTTCGGGAAGTACGACTTCATGAAGGCCAGCACTTGGTTCGGGATCGCCTTTGCCAAATGCTTCACGTAGGTCGCCAGCCGGCTGAGGGCTTCCTTCAACCGGTCCACCAACGGCGCTATCTTGGGACCGCCAGGATGAGGCACCAGCAGCCTCGCGATGGGGAGCGCAGCTTCTTCAAGTTCCTTGAGTTGGGCCCGCAGCTTCTCGCAATCCTTGTTCAGCTTCTGCAAGGATTTGTAGCAGTTGACGAGGTCACGGTCTGATGCAATACGGAGCTCCATGTGCTTGTCGCACTCGTAAGCAAGCTCTTTATAATTGTACTCCGGCACAGCGGGCCTCCCCGCTCCCGGTAGAAAAGGTTCTTCGAGTCGGTCTCCGAAGCCTTCACCGATCAACTCGAATCTCAAGCTGCGCAATCAACAAGGCACAGTGGGTCAGACTACCTCTCGACCTCCAATAAGTACTCAACAAGACAATGGTGTACCTTTGTTCTTGTTGCGGAGAGACTTGTTCTTCCGCACCAGGTCGTCGCTCTTCGCCTGCATCTCTTGGACATCATTGTGGTACTTGGCGAAGGCGGTGTCTAGCTTTGACTGCATGGCGGTGGTGTGCTTCCGAGACTTCACGAGTTGCTTTTCCAATGTCTCGGCCCGGAGCACCGCGTCGCCGTACCCTTGAAGCATCTCCGACTTCGGGCGGGGAGCTCTCGGCAACGTCCTGCGCAGACAACACACATCAGATGGGTACTCAACGCTAAAGGATTGACTATTCAAGGGTTATGACTACTCACCTTCATCCATTGTTCGGCTTGGCGCACCGCTTCCAGGTGCCGAGCCACCGTCGCCGGGTCGACGAGATCATCTGCCAACAACTCGATCCCGCCACGACTACTCGTAGCGACTTCGGTCATCGGCGCCGAGCGGATTGGCTCCGCGTCCTGGATCTCCGGTGAGTGGACAACCACTTCCAGGGCGGGTTCTGGCTGCGCGTCGTCCCCTTCTCCTCCAATCGTCGCGGCGGCTTCTCCGGCGGCCACCTCCATCGGCTCGGGGGCTTCTACGGCAGCCTCCGAGTCCCCGGTGCCACGTCCTCAACGGGCACCGCCGATGGGATATCACTTCCTTCGGCCTCAGCACCTGTCGACAAGGGAACAAGTGCATCAGTCATACCTGGCGACTACGACTACTCTCCTGGGCTAATTCCACCTAAGAGAGTAGTTACCTTCAACGATGCTGGCCTCGGGCAGCGTAGCCTCAGCGGTCGGCACCTCGGGCTCCGCCTGTGGGGCGGGAGCGGACTCCTCAGCGGGCGACGCGGCTTCTTCTTCCGCCACCACTGCAGCGGCTTCATCCCCCTCCCGGGACGGGTCCATCGATTTCTGCGAGTACACAACCCGGTTGTCAATCAAGTACGACTACCACATCAAGTACTACTCGGGGAGAATCAACACTTACAAGCTCGACCAGGACCACCGTCACGGTTGGGGCGCCGAGGATGCCGGCGATGTCGACCGGTCCCCGCCTCGCGCGGCGCCTCCTCCTCGCGCCTCCGTGGCCGCCCGCCTCTTCCGCGGCGGCCAGGCGGCGGGTTCCGTTCTCCCCCGAGCGGCGGGGGCTGGCGCTCCATCTGCGCCAAGAGCTCTTCGACAGTGGGGGCTGGGCTGCGACTACCAGATGCCTCCCCCACTGTGTCCCAGACGCCTTCGTCGCCCTGCTCAATGGGCTCGGAAGGCGGCATCTCCTGCAAGCCTGGAAACTTCATCGTCGATACATGAACTCGAGACATAAGTACTCGACTACACTACTCAAGATGGCTTACCTCTTGGGACGTGGTCTCCGTGACCTTCAACTTCTTGGCCACGCGCTTGCGGGCCACATTGCGCGGCTTCCTCGGCGGCACGGGCAGACTAGCCTCTAGGCTAGCCGGTGAATCCTGAACGAGAGCGATGTGAGGTAAGCCAGGACGGCTGAACCTCGACCGCAGCTGGAAGCGGTCCTGCAACGTCTCCTCGTCGTCGTCCTCATCGGACGTGTCTTCCACGACAACTGTGTCGTCTCCCTCGCCGACTTCGCGCCGCTCCTTGTTCTTGGCCTTCCCTTCCTCTGGGACCTCGACTAGTTGGGGAGGCGACGGCGGCTCGGAGACGAACTTCTTCAAGTCATCCTGCAAGAAGAACAACTCATCAGTGCGGCTACTCTCATGCAATGGGTACTCGACTTCGGATGCGGCTACTAACCTCTTTTGGTGGGCACACGGCAGAGAACTCTGGTACGGGGCACGGCGTGTACGCCGGCATATCTTTGAAGATCCGGGCTAGCCTATCAACAATGTCGTCGTTGTCGACTTCATCTCCAGGCATCCGCGACGTGTCGTCGTCGCCGGTTTACATGTACCCCAGGGTGTCGCGAGCCATCAGCGGCTGCACCCTGCGCTTCATGAAGCTGAAGGCCACGTGCTCGGCCCTCGGCCCGGCTTCCCTCAGCGCCTTGATCCGCGCCAACAACTCGGGCAACTGAAGTCCCTCTTGCATCGTCGGCTCCGAGTTCCACCACGGACGGTGCTTGGGCTGCTTCCCGCTGGGCTTCGGCAGCTCTAGGTGGTGGTTCGTGACATAGAACCACTTGGCCTTCCAGTCCTGATTGGAGTCTATCAACTTGTAGGAGAGGTACTGCTCGGCGGCATCCTCCCTCATCTGGATCCCTGCTCCTCCGACTACCCGGGGATTGCTGGCGCTGGGTTGCGGCTTCACCCGGAAGAACTTTCGGAACAAGATCCAATGGGGCTTGATCCCGAGAAAGGCTTCGCAAAAATGTACGAAGACGGCGGTGTGGAAGATACCGTTCTGGTTGAGGTTGAGGTACTCGATGTCGTAGTACCCCAGCAGCCCCTTGAAGAAGTCACTCGCCGGGAGAGACAGTCCGCGCTCCGCGAACCGCGCGAACATTGGGGTCTCGTCCGGATTTTTCTCCATGGGGTACGGATCCCCAGCGGCGGCCCTCCACATATCCACCTCCTTCTCCCGCAGGAACCCGCTGTTGAGAAGGGCCAGCAAGTCTTCGGTCTTCGCCTTGGACTTCTTCCATTCACGGTTTGGATCTGGCCGCAGCGGGGACACCGACGGCGATCCTGCGGCAGATCCAGCGGCCTCTTCACGGGCCCTCTTCTTTCTGCCGGCGGCCTTCGTGGTCTTCGACGGAGACGGCTTCATTCTCCAGGTGCACGGTGTCTTCACGCGCATTCGCTAAGGGACTGCAGTGGTGGCTTCCTACGACGGCGCACCTGGATCTAAGCTCTACTCAGTGGCGGTGGTGCACACTAGTGGCGATTCCTGGCTAGATCTGCTGGGAATGGCTGCAGCTGCGTAGGGTGAAAAACCCTAAGGGTTTTGGCTTCTATTTATTAGTCAACACGGCCCCTCAACGGCCGGATGGATAAGTCTGCGCTCGGCTGACTCAGCGGCCGCGCGTGATCTTTCAAATTCTACTAGTCGACGCACCTCATCTCGGGGGCTCGGCTACTTCTACTCGACTTCCTGGGAAGCGGCAAGACTCAAGAGCATCTCAGGACACATTCTACAAGATGACCCTTCAATTCGAGAGGAAGTACTCGACTCAAGGCTCGGGGGCTCCGTGCCACGTGTCCTTCGGTTTTTTCTCCGGATTTTTCGGGATATTCTTGCCAAAACTTCAGATGGACCCTCAGCCAGAGTCTACAACTCAACCTAAGGCTCGGGGGCTACTCCATATGGAGTGCGATTTTGCAATCGCACTTCCATATCAGTTTCAGCTTCAAGACAACACGGGCATTGTTGAAGGCCTTCAAGGGTAGCACTAGAGGACGCTTGGGACTACTCGAGAAGACTTCAGGATTGCTCAAACATCAGCTGTAGTACATTCCAGCCTCGGGATGCTTCGACTACTCTTGAGGACTTTTGACTTGTAGTACTCGGGGACGCTTGAGGACTACTCGTTAAGGCCGTCAAGACTACTTGAAGCTATCCTTCTCGACTACAAAGTACTCGGGGGCTTGTCGTATGGACCTCCCTGGGCCCACTACCTCGGTGGGTTCCGGGACCGACTACTCGGTGGGCCCCGGGACTACCCGACTTGCGCCGCACGGTACCCGATGGCGTGAAGCACAAGGACTACGAGAGGAGAAGTACTCGGTTAGGAAGTTGTACATGTCCCGCACCGTATAGAGGACTCCTAGACGTACTCGACTAGTACTCTCTCCCTAAACCGACTTGTAACCCCGCCTCCCGACTATATAAGGCGAGGCGGGGACCCCCTCTCTTCATCATCTCTTCTCACGGCGTAAGATTGCATCATCTTGTAATCGTACCCAATCAATCCGAGCTACGCAAGCATACAGGACGTAGGGTATTACGCACCTCGCGGCCCGAACCTGTCTAAATTGTGTGCCACGTGTCTCTTCCTTCGAGTTACCGATCTCGGCGAGGCCACATTCATCTACTTCGGGTACTCCCCTTAGTAGGTTGCCGGTCTAAAACACCGACAGTGATGTAATCCTTGTTTGCCATGTTTTCATTGAGATTTGGAAAGATGCTCTCAATCAGTGTGTCAAGATCTTTCTCGGAATCCCCAGTGTACGGGACACATATTTCGTCAGGAAGGCGTACATCACCATCTTCATTAACCTCCTCTGTGCCATTACCAATGCGCAACATATAATCCACGAACCATGGATCGGTCTGGGCCCTCATGTTGCGCACGAGCTTAAGATGTCGCATGAATTCCCAAAGATACGACTTTCTCAAGTAAGCACCGACAATTTGAGCCCTGGATCCTTTACGTACAACAGGGAGGACTTGCCTGAAATCTCCACCAAAGACAACTGTCTTCCCACCGAATGGAAGATCCTTCCATCCCATTATATCACGCATGCTATAGTCCAGTGCTTCCACAGCCTGCCTCTTTGTCATAGATGCCTTGTCCCAAATGATGAGAGACGCTTGCAGCAGCAGCTTGGCAGTTCCACACTGTTTTGTGAAGCCCCATCCTTGTTTATCGTCAAGCGTTAGGGGAATCTTGAAACGTGAGTGGGCTGTCCTCCCACTAGGCATTATAGATGTTGCGACACCAGATGTAGCTGTAGCAACAGCAAGCTTGTTCTGACTGCGAACGGTTTCGAGAAGTGCTCTATACAAAAAAAGTCTTTCCTTTGGCGCCTGGTCCATCGACAAAAGAATAAGCCACCTCATTTGGAGTCGATTGTGGACATTATCTCATCATAGGCAGCCCTCTGCTCCTCATTTAGTAGAGACGATAGGCCCACATCTTCTGGATTTGTCTTAATGCTGACCTCCTCAAATATCTCACGAGGGACCGCGCTAGCGTCATCAAATGCATCATCTATTTTTGGTAGGGGGAACTTATTTATGTCTTTGTCGTTATCCTTAGATTTCATAGATTGCAGCATGTTCCTGATGTCAATCAAAACCATTTGTTCCACCCAATGAGGGTTTGGATTCTTATGCTTGAAGTCTTCTGCCATTGCGTCAAAGTGTTTTGTCCACAACCGACGACATTCTTCGGCTCACGAACACCGCATTGTAGCGAACAGCCTACGCAATGAGGATGGCATCCGAAACATAGCACTCTCAGTGAGACAATCATCGAGCGTGTTGTCATTTTCGATCAGACCTGCAGCACAAGCAGCATCACGGAACGAATGATAATGCACACCATTCACAGTACTAAGATGCCTCCATGACATCGCTCCCGGAACATGGTTTAGAAGTACCCGAAGAAAATAACGTTCGCCCTCTGTCGGATTTGGAGACACGAGTCTCCCGACCTGGTATGCTAAGTTTTTCCTTGGTTGCCAACATTTATCTTTCATGTTCCAGGTAAAGTACTTTGGAAAGTCACGATACAAGATCCCTCGAGCTTCCGGGTGATGTTGGTTGTAGGTAAACCATTCCGTGAGCATCGAGTCCTCGATACGTGGCTTTTTTAAAACTCGTTCAACCTTGTCCCGTGCATGAAATGAAACCATATGCTGGCCGGGGAGATGATATTGCAGCGCTAGCACCGGTGGCTGACACTGGTGTAAATCAAAGCCGTATATCCTCCACATTTCTTCTGGAGGTCCCACCCACTGGGCCTCTTTGTAGTCCGTGATCTCATTAACGTTCCCGTTGGCATCTTTTTTCCCATTCTCACTAACAACCACAGATGCTTTGTCATGGCCCTTGTAGATATACTTGAATAGATATTTCACGGACTTAATGCTGCTGCACGCCTCAACATTAATGTGGCAGTTGAAAGTACGAATGAGATATGGGTTATACGGGACAACCCATCGATTGTCCAACATGTGACCTCGAACCATCTCCTTACGACCATCATCGCGCCGCCTGTACACTGGGTACGAATCCTTGCCTTGCGACGTTGAATCGCAGAATGGTCGCGGGTAATAGTTCTTGCACGAAGTACGATCCTTTGTGCACGGGCAATTTGGATTAAGCACCGTGCATCATATGCTTGGTGACCATCTTGTAGAGCTCGGGGTACTTCTTTTTGTCGGGTAGCTCTCGCCCAGTGATAATCGCGTCGTCTTCGCTCAGGGCAAGTTATCTTGTACTTTCTCTGCATTATCAGCAGCCAGTGTGCATGCGGCAAGCCCCTCTTCTGAAACTCAACGACATATATGTAGGCTTTTACCTTCCCAAGTATGTCCTTGTACAATAAACGTCGCCTCAACTCCTCCAACTTGGCTCTGAACACTCGAGCCACGAGATCTAGACGGTCTTGCGCGCACTGTCCTGGATATAGCTCATTTTTAATCTCATCCCAATTCGGATTGCACGTCATGGTGAGAAAGATGTCCGGTTTGCCATACTTCCGCACCAGGGCCATCGCGTCCATATATCGGCGCCTCATATCACGGGGGCCACCGATGAATGTCGGTGATAGCACGGTACGCTTCCCAACCTCATTCGCTTCTTCCACCCCCGTACGATAGCTGTCAACCAAACCCTGGTATAGGTCAGCCCTCACAGTATCATGATTGTTTCTGATGAAGTCAAGACGCGAGCTTTCAATCTTCACGTAGGTGTCGACGGCAAACTGCTGGAACAGATGCTTGCCGTATAGTATCAGGTTGAAAATGCCAGGCCGCATCTGCAACCTGTATGAATAGTAATCACGAACTGAAACACATTTATTACCGGCAGACCCTACACACAGGAAAGCTATCGGTTAGTATCATGATGCACGGTAATCGGGTCATATTTCTTAAGAGGAAATATGCAATTACCCACTTCATCATCGCCACCCCCCCTGAGCACGTTGCTTGCGGATCGCTCGGGCTCTGTTAACCTGTGCCTCAGTCACACCAACTTTGGGAATGCAGTTGTGCCACCCGAACTCTCCCCTTGGAAAGAAAAGCGGGTACGAGAGGGGGTCGTAGTAGTCATGATACGACCGGATGCCTTTCCATGACCTATCCTTCCCGTGGAGGACGACACTATTTTCAAACTGACCCCGATGCTCGCTCCCCTCAATCCAAACAGCGGCAACCTCTGACGTTAAAGGCTTGTTGTATGTTCTCTGGTCCAAATGTTGATCAAGGTTGAACTCGATATGGTAATCAGAAAAATTCTACCTCTCCCATAGTGCGAAGTTGATCCGAGTAGGGATTAACACCACTATTGAAGATGTTCACCAACGTACGAATAACCTCTCTGTCTTTCTGTTCAGTCTTCTTACGACACTTGCTGAGCCTATAATCAAGATCACGATCGTCATTGTAGAAATAAAGCTCGAGGTGATTAGGTTCATACTTATTTTCTTTTCCAAAGTTTTTAAGATTATGGTAAAGGGCGCCATGCGCACGGAAGGTGTATATGGGAGACTTCCGAGTGTCGGTGGTCGCACCATCAAGATTACAGTGCAGAGAAGTGAAGGAGAAGTGCCCATTAAAATATCTGATGTGGTCACGAAAATGCCTAGCATTAGAGTCAGAGGTCGTACACAATCGCACGAGTTCATCCGGGGGCGTCTCGGGGGTGGATAGATGAATGGCTCCACTACGGCAGCAGAATCCCGGCGGTTCATACTCAAACTTCTTGGCGTTGCAGAACTCGCAATTATCTACTGGCTTCAGCACATGACCCTCTTTTGGGACATTGGAGTAAACCCCACAGAATGGATCCGTTGCATCCGGTTCAAGCGTATCTTTATCACCCCTCGTGAGGTCATCATTCATGACAGTATCATCATCATCATCCTCTGATAATATTTAGCATAGGTCAAGGGTGCTATATGTTGGTTTTAATGAAATCTTAACGTGAGATAATTGCAGCGAGTTATACCTTGTCCGGCAAAAAGAAACCCTTCATCCTTTTCATTGTCCTCATCGAATACGATGTTTTCATCACCATCTGAGCAACCACATGTGACTTGAGTGGTCAGACGAACATAGGTCAATATGCACAATGTGAGCAGGAAGAGCATGTGCGTCATGGACACTTACCTTGACAAGGGTATCTGTGCAAATCGCATGGTGGCATAGAATCAGGCTCATCAACCACGCGGATGGTTGTGTGTGAGTACACCTTTCATTACGAGGTTCCGTTGTTCCGTCAGCCGGAGGGTAGGTTTGCGTGACACCTTTATATATACAACATTAAAACACAGTTTGGTTATTAATTTATCAATTATAATATAATATAGGTTGGCAAGTAGTTTACCATTGTCAACAACACACGATTGTGTTGGCTTACTCGCAATGTTCTCATTTTCACCAGTGCTCCCATTGGTGTTTCTTCCAATGGTTGATTCAAACTCGTGATTACGACGCTTTCGTCGAGATTCTCGCAATCCTAAAGTTAGGTGGGCTGTATGGATAGTGTTGGATAGAAATGTCTCCAGGGTGTCATCTTGCTGTGGAGGTTCCCGTACTTCTGCCTCGACATAAACAGGACTGCCACCGAAATCGGGGATCACCATCTCTTTTGATACTTGCGAGGCAGGCTTATCACCAGGAGGGACTAAAAGCTCTGGCTTCCATTGAGGGTTTGCCATGGCGATGGAGTCAGGATGCAAGTTGTTTTCACGTTGTTCTTTCATCTTCTTTTTGTAATCACTCTTGGTTTTTCTTCTTCTCTCCACCTTCTCTTATGGAGTCCTAAATAACCTTTTTGCAGCATAGGAATCACGCCTCCTTTTATTTATTAACGCCCTCTGCTCAGGAGATAGTGCGCCCTCCACGCCCTAGCATTCCGACGTCGATGCTCCCCAGGAGGGACGTTCTGGTCATCAGCGGTAGCTGATTCATCTACAACACCTAAAAACCAGTGGCATCGTTCCAAACAACCAATCATATTTCATGTGAGAGAGTTGCAGTCCTAGTCCAGTACCAATTAAGTTGGCTAATCCCTACTTTTTTAAAGGTATCAACATGTATGAATATCAACCCTAATGACAATTGAAGGCTAACAAAAAAGTGTATAAACTGTCCTTCTATCCAACACTTATCTAGGAACGCTAACAATAAAGAGGGCACCAACATTCAACACTCCACACATCACTTAGTTGGTCATGGAGCACTCTATAAATTAATTTGAAAGGGCAATTGATTACTTAAATTTACCTTCACAGTCAGCAGTGGTAACGCCTTGGGTGCTCTCATCCAATAGTGACATACTTGATCCAACATTTCCATCTCGTGTACACCACAAATTGATGAGGACACGAACTACATCACACGTACATCTACACAGCAGCACCGAAGCACCACGTACATCTACACCGCAGCACCAGAAGCACCACGTACATCTACACCGGAAGCACCTCGGGCGTCATCTACACCACTAGGCGCACCTCCAGCCCCGTACGTCATTCCCTCCACCTCGGGCCAATTACTCGGGCTCGTGCAAGGGAATTGAACTACATCTTGCTATTGAAGAACGAAGGTCCGGAAGCATAGAAGATGGCCCAACGGGCGGCCGGGTTGGGGAGTCTAGGGTTGGGCGCCGCCACCCTCCCTCCCCGGCCGCACGCCCTTCCTTATCCGCCAGGAGCTACGCCTCCTATTTAGATAGACTCCTCTTTAATTTTCAGACTTGAGTTTTGTTTTACATCTAGCTTTAGCTACACCCGAACACGCACAAATACGTGCCGTCCTCTCGTGATTCGAACCCCACTTTCGAGTGATATTAAGATTGCTCGCCTCGGATTCTTGTTCGTTCTTCGATCGCGCACAGGAATTGATCTTCGTGATCGGCCGATCTTGCGCCGGCAAGGTCGGTAACCATCGGGAATTGGTTCGGCGATTGCATTGGCGCTTCGAGTCTCGCTCGTCATAGTCGGATCGTGAGGGTCGTCTCCCACCGGATCGAAGCTATCTCCACTCACCGAAAGATCGGGCACTCCGCCTCTATCAAGTGGTATCGGATTTCCGGGTTGATCGGTGAGTTTTATCGAGTGTTTTTCCTTTCCTACGGTCCACAAAAACCAAAACAAAAATTATTTCAGGTTAGATCCTTGTCCCAAGCAACCACCTTTTAGCCTTGCACATTCTTTCAATAAGTGTCTTTGTTGAATTTGTGTGCTTACTCGTTCAATTGTTGCTGGTTACTTGTGTTTCATCTTTGTTTCATCTAACCCTAGCCGTCACGCCCACCGTCACGCCGCCGCCTCTCGGTTTCCCTTCCCCGTCCCGTGGTGCGGTAGGTCAAAAAAAAGAGAAAAAAAAAAAAAAAAAAGGAAAGCAATCCAAAAAAGGAATAAAAAAAAGAGAGAGAAAATCCGAAAGAAAAGAGAGACCGCCGCACAGTCCAAGTGGGAAACGGGAACCGCTTCGTCTCGGTGCAAGAGTTTTGCGCCGTCACAATTCGCCACCGATTCGTCCTTGTTGAAGGAGTTTTCCGTGGAGTCCGGTTCCGTTTTTGCCACGGCATACCGTACCTCTCCCCGCTATTCTCCACGGTAAAACTACCACGCCACAAGACACCATATTCGGAGCTTGGCCTTACTTTTGAGAGAGAGAGAGAGAGAGAGAGAGTATCTTTTAATTACCGGAATACCCCCGTACTTTCGGAAAAGGTGCATGTGGTGAGTTGCTATTTGAGATCCTCTCGTGTTCATATTATCGAGTTTTTGGGGCACCTTGAAAAAAAATTTAAAAAATCGAAAAAAATAAAAAAAGAAAAGAGGTGCGCCCCTCCATCTTTTTCACTTCCTTTTCGGTTTCACTTGTTACCGGCGGCGTTTGATCGTGTTTAGCACTATTATTCGGCTTTGCATTATTGTTTGATTGTGCTAATCCTTCAAATTGAGTGCGGCCTTCCCGAACTCCACATATTTCTACGACGAGCGATTTTGTTTCTCCAGGCAATCGCTCCTCCAATCTTTCGTGAGTTCCACCGGTTGGTTGCGGTGTCGCCCCTGTGTCTTTGGTAAGAACGGATAAGAATTTGATAACAAAGCACTAGTTTGAGCGCCTTGTGAGCCGTTCCACACCTGCTTTTGTTGTCGTTTTGTTTTTGTGTTTGCGCTAACCATGTCAGGCGACACCGACAAGAAAGAGTTGCGGGACATGCGTACCGAGATTGAAGGCCTTGTCACCGACATCCGGACCATGCACGAACGAATGGACTCCACGGTTACTACGGCCAACGAGCGGTTCGACCGGCTCGACCTCGCGCGAGACGACCACCAAGACGACGCTCGACACCATCGTGTCACGACTCAATGCATTGAACACGGTGGTAACTGATTTGGTGGCCCAAGGATGTGTGGGTGACGATGAGCAGGAGGATGCTGACCACCGCGGCAAAGCCTGCCGTGTACCACGCCGCCACGCTGGTAACGACTCCTCTAAAATCAAATTTAATATTCCACCCTTTAATGGCAAATACGATCCTGCTGCATATCTTGATTGGGAGTTAGAAGTTGAACAAAAATTTTCATGTCATGATATTGCTGCTACCTCTCAAGTTAAGGCTGCCATTAGTGAGTTTACTGATTTTGCTTTAATCTGGTGGCGTGAGTATAAGAATAAAAATCCTACTGTTGTTCCGACCACTTGGGAGCAATTAAAAACTGCTATGCGACATCGCTTTGTGCCTTCATATTATGCTCGTGATTTGCTTAACAAAATGCAGCGATTTCAGCAAGGTTCTCAGTCTGTTGAGGACTATTACCAGGAGTTGCAAAAAGGTATGATTCGTTGTGGTATATTGGAGGAACTCTACGCTGCAATGGCACGCATTCGTGGTGGTTTGAACCGCGAAATTCAGGACATCCTTGATTATAAAGAATATGTTGACATGACCCAATTATTTGAGTTTGCTTGCAAAGCCGAGCGTGAAGTGCAGGGACGCCGCTCGAGGACATATTCTAACACTTTTGCAGGTAGAAATTCGTCGTCCGGTTCGGCACCTCGCTCTTCCCCGCGCCATCCACACCTACACCACGTGAGAAGCCGCCTACGCGAGCAGGAGCCACCCCAGCCACAGGCACCACTCCATCCACAGGCGCAGCATCCACCACAGTCGTACACGGAATATCACGTGTTTTCGTTGCGACGGACGTGGCCACGTGGCTCGGGACCGTCCGAACAAACGCACATTACTCATTCGTGACAATGGTGAGTACTCTTCAGCTAGTGATTCGAGAAGAACTTGAACATACTTTGCTTGCCACCGACAATGCAGGCTAAGACGGACATACATGTCAATCCGGGGGGCGCCGATAGGTACGAGAGTCTTGTTGTGCGGCGTGTTCTTAGTACACGGGTCGCCCCGGCCGAGAAGAATCGGCGACACACTCTGTTCCATACGAAGGGTGTTGTGCAGGGAGCGGTCGATTCGCATCATCATCGACGGCGGCAGCCGCAACAATTTGGCGAGTACTATGCTTTGGTCGAGAAGTTGTCATTGCCCACTCGTAAGCATGCAAACCCATATCACATTCAATGGCTTAATGATGGTGGCAAAATTAGAGTATCACGCTCGGTGCGTGATCCTTTTTCTATAGGTGCTTACTCCGATTATGTTGATTGTGATGTTGTTCCTATGGAAGCATGTTCGTTGTTACTTGGTAGACCTTGGCAATATGATACCGATAGCTTGCATCATGGTCATTCGAATCATTATTCTCTCATGTTTAAGGGTCAAAAAATAATTATACATCCTATGACGCCGAACAAATTGTTAAAGATGATCTTGCTTGGAGTCGTTAAAATGGCTAAACAACAGGAACCATCACCCTCCACTTCTAATAAATCTGAAATTAAGTTGAATGCTCTCGTTTTACTTGCTACACGTGCTGATTTTGATGATATTCGAGATGCTCCTTTGCCATGCTATGCACTTGTATGCTCTAGTGTGCTTGCTTCCCTTGATGATGCACCATCTCGTGGATATTCCGCTGCGGTTGCTAACCTTTTGCGGGAGTATGCCGATGTCTTTCCCACGGACTTGCCACCGGGTCTCCCACCGCTTCGTGGCATTGAGCACCGGATCGACCTCATTCCCGGTGCCCGGCTTCCAAACCGCGCCCCGTATTGTACAAACCCGGATGAGACAAAAGAGATTCGGCGCCGAGTGTGCGGGCGTTACTTGATAAGGGTTACATTCGTGAGTCTCTTAGTCCTTGCTCGGTTCTTGTGTTACTTGTTCCTAAGAAAGATGGTTCATGGCGTATGTGTGTAGATTGTCGTGCTATTAATAACATAACAATTCGTTATCGCCACCCTAAACCACGCCTTGATGATATGCTAGATGAGCTTAGTGGTGCCATTCCGTTTACTAAGATTGATTTGCGTAGTGGTTACCATCGATTAGAATGAAATTGGGAGATGAATGGAAAACGGCTTTTAAAACTAAATTTGGCTTATATGAATGGTTGGTTATGTCGTTTGGTTTGACTAATGCTCCCAGCACTTTTATGCGCTTGATGAATGAAGTTCGAGGCCCTTCATAGGATTGTTTGTCGTTGTCTATTTTGACGATATCTTGATTTACGATAAGTCAATGGCAGAGCATTTAGAACATTTGCGTGCTGTTTTTGACGCGTTGAGGGCTGCCCATTTATTTGCTAACATTGAAAAATGCATCTTACTCGCACACAATGTGTCTCGTTTCTTGGTTATGTTGTTACTCCACGGGGTATTGAGGTGGACAAAGCAACAAGATTGATGCTATTCGGGAGTGGCCTACACCGACAACGGTTACCCGCATTCGGAGTTTTCTTGGTCTTGCAGGTTTCTACCGCCGTTTTGTCCGTGATTTTAGCACCATTGCAGCACCTCTACATGAGCTTACAAAGAAAGATGTTCCTTTTGCTTGGAGTGATGCACGGAGGTAGCGTTCACCACATTGAAAGATAAGTTAACCCACGCTCCTCTCTTGCGCTTGCCTCGATTTTACTAAAGTGTTTGAGCTTGAATGCGATGCTAGTGGTCTTGGGCTAGGTGCTGTTTTGTTACAAGAAGGTAAACCGCTTGCTTACTTTAGCGAGAAATTAAGTGGTGCTAGCTTGAAATACTCAACTTATGATAAGGAACTTTATGCTTTAGTGCGAACTTTGCAAACATGGCAAGCACTATCTTTGGCATCGTGAGTTTATAATTCATTCGGATCATGAGGCTTTGAAACATATTCGTACCCAAACAAATCCGAACCGTCGTCATGCTAAATGGGTCGAATTTATTGAGTCCTTTCCTTACATCATAAAACACAAGAACGGGAAGGATAATGTTATCGCCGATGCTTTGTCTCGTCGTTATACTATCTTTGTCACGCTAGATTTTAAAATTTTTGGCTTGCAAACTGTGAAAGATTTATATGTGGACGACGCCGATTTTAAAGATGTTTTCGCTCATTGTGTTAATGGGAAACCTTGGGGCAAATTTCACCCGGACGGGTTCCTCGTTTCGCGCTAACAAGTTGTGTGTTCCAGCTAGTTCGGTTCGTCCGTTGTTGTTGCGGGAAGCACATGGAGGCGGTCTCATGGGGCATTTTGGCGTTTACAAGACGCATGAGGTGCCGGCTGCCCACTTCTTTTGGCCCCGGATGCGTAAAGATGTTGAGCGCGTTGTTGCACGTTGCACTACTTGTCGAAAGCTAAGTCACGTTTGAGCAACCATGGTTTGTATATGCCTTTGCCTGTCCCTACCTCTTCTTGGCTTGATATTTCGATGGATTTTGTTTTGGGATTGCCTCGAACTAAGAAGGGGAGGGATAGCATTTTTGTGGTTGTTGATCGTTTCTCCAAAATGGATCATTTCATACCTTGTCATAAGACCGATGATGCTAGTCGTGTTGCTAATTTGTTCTTTAGAGAGATTATTCGTTTGCATGGTATTCCAAATACAATAGTCTCCGATCGTGATGCTAAGTTTCTCGGTCATTTTTGGAGATCACTTTGGAATAAATTGGGAACTAAATTGCTGTTTAGTACAACTTGTCACCCTCGGATCGATGGGCAACCGAGGTGGTTAATAGGACTTTGTCAACCATGCTTAGGGCTGTTCTAGATAAAAATTTGAAACATTGGGAAGATTGTTTGCCTCATGTTGAGTTTGCTTATAATCATGCAACACATTCTTCTACAAAGATGAGTCCTTTTCAGATTGTGTATGGTTACATTCCGCGGGCGCCTATTGATTTATTTTCTCTTGATGCCGAGGACGTCCCGCACATAGATGCTATTGCACATGTTGAACAAATGATTAATCTGCATGAACAAACTCACCAAAACATTGCTCGTCGCTAATGCTAAGTATCAAGTTGCCTTGGTAGTAAAGGTAGAAAACTTGTTACTTTTGAGCCTGGTGATATGGTTTGGTTGCATTTACGAAAGGATCGTTTTCCCCGCTTTGCGCCGTTCTAAATTAATGCCTCGTGCTGCCCGGTCCTTTTAAAGTGCTAACCAAGATTAATGAAAATGCTTATGTTCTTGACCTCCGCCGGAGTTTGGTGTTTCCACTAGTTTTAATGTTGCGGATTTGAAACCATACGCGGGCGAAGATGACGAGTTGCCGTCGAGGACGACTTCAATTCAAGAAGGGGAGGATGATGAGGATACGAACTACATCACACATACATCTACACCTGCAGCACCGAAGCACCACGTACATCTACACCGAGAAGACCGAAGCACCTCGGGCGTCATCTACACCACTAGGCGCACCTCCGGCCCCGTACGTCATTCCCTCCACCCGGGCCAATTACTCGGGCTCGGGCAAGGGAATTGAACTACATCATGCTATTGAAGAACGAAGGTCCGTAAGCATAGAAGATGGCCCAACAGGCGGCCGGGTTGGAACGTCTAGGGTTGGGCGCCGCCACCCTCCTCCCCGGCCGCACGCCCTTCCTTATCCGCCAGAGCCGCGCCTCCTATTTAGATAGACTCCTCTTTAATTTTCGGACTTGAGTTTTGTTTTACATCTAGCTTTAGCTACACCCGAACACGCACAAATACGTGTTGTCCTCTCGTGATTCGAACTCCACTTTCGAGTGATATTAAGATTGCTCGCCTCGGATTCTTGTTCATTCTTCGATTGCGCACGGAATCGATCTTCGTGATCGGCCGATCTTGCGCCGGCAAGGTCGGTAACCATCGGGAGTTGGTTCGGCGATTGCATTGGCGCTTCGAGTCTCGCTCGTCGTAGTCGGATCGTGAGGGTCGTCTCCCACCGGATCGAAGCTATCTCCACTCACCGAAAGATCGGGCACTCCGCCTCTATCACAAATGCACATATACTTCCATTGTCAAATATTTGTCGAATAAAGTACTACTATAACCAAGAGTTGGAAATGCATGAGATCACCTCCTCCAACATAAACAGGCTCACCATTGTTCAATACATCATCTACATAGAAATGTTGTTTCACTTAATTAGTCAGTCACGGGGCACTCTATAAATAAATTACTTCAAAAGGGCAATTCTCTTATAGTGTTCAATGTTGATTATTTCATTAAAATATTCCATTATTGTATATAACTTACAAGGACAAGTGCCATTTGTTTTTTGAATCACACTATATGCTAGATGCTTGGGTAGTCGGTACTCTAAAAAAAATTGACAAGAAAGCTCGGTTTTTCATTCAGAGTTATGAAAATCTGAAAATAGATTTAAATAGAATATGTTGCAGCAAGAGATTATTGTTTCCTGATTTAGAAACAAAGCTCTTTGCCTGCAGAGGTTCAGATTACATAGGAGGCATTCTTGTTCTTGGTGAACTTATGGAGCCAGGCTTAGCATACACTTTTGATGTCATTTTTCCAATGAAAATTATAAGGTGCTCAACTTTACTAAGGGGCACATATACTTCCAATGTTTTATTCGTCAAATTAAAAAACTACTATAACCAAGAGTAGGACACGGAAGAGATTACCTCCTTCAATCTCAACAGGCTCACCATTGTTCAATACACCATCTACGAAACAACCATCCAACTAGTTTAGCATGTTGTGGGCAACAAAAATTAATAAGGATTATGTGAGGTGTAACCTTGATTATTTTCACCCACAAGCAGGCCCTCCGTATTTTGATTCCAAATCCCCCTATGTAGCTGGTCACTATTTTCATCATCATCCTCGGGTACAAATTCATCTATACGCATGCATGCACGCTTCATTTGATCCTCACACGGATTGTATATATCATCATTTAAACATGACAATGCATGAGATATACCTTCTGCTTGGGATGCAATTGGTGCATTTAGGTCGTCCGACACTTTATTCTTCTGTGCCCTCCTATCTCGTCTCTTCCTGTTCCGCTCATTCCGCTGCTCAGTTGTCATTGATGCATACCGTTCTTTCTCTCTCTGCCTCTTTCAGGCATTCTTGTCACCAACTTTAGTACCTAGCACGTCAGCAACAATACATTATTTCAACCACCGCACTCGTGATTAAACAAGAATTTCCCTTGGATTGTTGCATTACCTTGAGCACTATTGTTTGTGAGATCTCCAAGAGGTGTCCTACTCTGGCTAGTTCTTGATGGATCCATCGGCACTGAATGTTCAACTGTCCTTAACAAAAAAATCACTCTCAGCATCCATGCACACACAAAAAACTCAACTCAAGGCAGGTTCTGAAACGAGCGTACTTACTTGTTCCCTCTGATCTTCACCCAGGTCCTGGCACGTTGTTTGGCTGCGTGGGGAGAGTTTGTCCTCCAAACACAATTCCGTCTCCTGCAATTTGAAGTAAGCGCATCCAACATGATGCCAAGGGTTTAAAATTCATGTGCATATCCACAACGCAGACCTATTCAATTTTAGTTGTTATGGAGTATAGATGATGAACAATTGCATATTTGTCTGTCTTCGTAGTTTAAATGTTGTCCTTTTGGATATATAGTTTGCAACTTTCTTAGAAGTTCTAGATCTAAAATTTATGTTCTAACCGATTTGCAAAATATATTCATAGTTTAAATGTTATCCTTTTGGATATAAAGAACAAGATCAAAGAGGAAGAACAAGATGGAAGGTCCTAATGACCAAGGTAGGTAATTCATGAAGTTCTGATGGTTCTATTTTGAGCTAACATTCTAGAACATCTAACAATAGTTTCTCCATACTTCTTGTGAAGCTAAGTGTTTTATAGCCTCATAGCAGTATAAGAATTTCATTGAGTTCACATCGTATACAGGGGACCCTTGATAAGAGCCCGCATCTTTTCGAGAAGTGATGACGAGTACATAACTTCCTGATGAAAACGAAGATTTGCAGAGGGAGAGGTAAATTTAAATTCCACTTGACAGGTAAATTAGCAAATAGTTGAAAGAACAAGATTAATTTATTGCACAACCCTGTTATACTGTAATGTACAACACAAAGTACAGTTAATGCGGAATAAATGATCTTTATTTTGCAGTTAATTCAAGATGCTATCTATTATGGTATTCTGTTGCACAAGCAAGTTATAAAACTGCGTCCAGATAAATTATAGTAAATGGATGTAACAGTGATAGCATATCAGTTAATACTATAGTAAATTCCTAGTTTAAAATATGCAACCAGATAGTTGCTAAAAACAAAATCCTAGGTGCAAGAACCAAGAGTACTATGATTTTTAATGGAACTTTCCTTCAAATCCTAACTACATCTTTGTACATCACAAGTACTTCCGAAACATTAGTAATTAGTGGAATGAGATTTTGTGTTAACCACTAAAACCGGTACACACTACATGGTGTAAGAATCATACAGTGAAATGAAAACTAACCAAAAATACATTCAGGATGTAACCAATCGCTCCATTTTGCCTCCAAGTATTTTAGGTTGAAAAGCAGTGTGTTGTATTTTAAAGTTTACCTTATCTGTTAGATGTAGACATTTGATATTCAGTTGACCAATAGATGCGTTGATGTGACGTGCAGCAGGTGCTAAATTGACTAAATCACACTATCAATGGGGTTTAAAGTACTTCTAGCCACAAATGCAGCAACATCTAGCACAGTTGTTCATAGTTCATACAATAACCAACTTTCCTAGAAGTGATGACGAGTACATAACTTCCTGATGAAAACGAAGATTTGCAGAGTGAGAGGTAAATTTAAATTCCACTTGACAGATAAATTAGCAAATAGTTGAAAGAACAAGATTATTTTATTGCACAACCCTGTCATACTGTACAACACAAAGTACAGTTAATGCGGAATAAATGATCTTTATTTTGCAGTTATTTCAAGATTTAGCAGCGCGGGCGTAATTATTGCTTCTCCATCAGTATAGTCAGCGGCCGTCGTCAGATCGGACGAGCAAGGAACGGAACGCGCGCCTCGACGATGATGAATCGAAACGCATGCAAGAAGCCAGGGAGTGATCGAACAGTACGTACCTTAGGCAGGGCGAAGCCGAAGTACTTGTCCTTCACACCGGCGTTGCCGCTGGCAGCCGCGTGGTGATGCAGCGGGCTCTGGCCGCCGTACCCGCCGTACGCACCCCCGCCGTGGCAGATTCGACGCGGGACCGTATGCGAGGTGAGGGCGGCGGCCTCGCGGCGAGCGAGCAGCAGCGGCAGCCCTTTCGCGGTTGTTTTCGCGTTGAAGTGGTGGGTCCCACGATGCGCACGGGGGGCAAATTAAAGGAGCGGAACGGCATACCCATCTTGGCTCTGCCAGTTTTACCTACGATGTTTTGTCTCCATTTCAGTTTTTTTTAGTAGTAGAGATTTTCTGTCGTCGCATCTCGTTTTACTGCCGCTACTGTCTGGCCCCTCTGATCTTCGCCCTTTTCTTACTGCGTGTATCGTGATACAGGCCGCGGATTGTGATCTGTCACGATTTCGAGCGGAGCTGGTTCTGGGAAAACGAATGGAAAAGCCACAATAGCTGCAACTGTTGAGACCATATGCGTTCCTTTGCTGACGCACTGGACGTGCAAACATGGGATGTCATATCGTACGTGGAAATCTTGTTCTTGAAAAGCACATCGAATAAAAAAAATCGAGACACTGTTCCACGTCGCCAGCACTTTTCAGCTCGAAAATGCAGAAGAGAACGCACGTTCTCAGCAACATCTATCTTGAGCCGTCCATTCTCTCCCTCCGACGGTCCAGATGCACCGGATTCCAGAGATTCCTGAGATGCCTCAAATGCCAGGGATGCCCCAGATGCCGTTGATTTCGGATTCAACGGTTGGAGATACATCTCAAAAAATCGCTTTACTTTTCAGCTATTCGCAACTGTTGAATGAGGAATATACCTGCGTACAGTAGTGTTTGGTGAAGATGAAACGGGTCGATCAGACCTTGAAGGATCAGGATACCATACCACATCCGTTCATGCCAGCTTGGATCTGGAGAATGGATATATTGAATTAATTTCCCATCATGCGATCCTTGTAATGTGAACTGTCCATAAGAGTTACAGAAAAATATTGTGTATTTTCCCAAAGCAAGGTACTTGGAAAGGAGAGAAAAATAACCATTACAAATCGGCATAGCATTCAGGAAACATGTGGTAATAGAAATATCAGAATACAGCACAGGGTGGAAGGTGAGGGAGCACATCCAGAAAGAGCATAACTTACCTCACCCGCAAAAAAAAACCGCAAAAAAAGAGCATAACCTACCTCACACGCATACATGTTTAATCTTTTTCTCTACGGAATAAGTGTCACAAACAGAAATATAATGCATGTTCTGAAACATTACAGACATCTGAATGAGCCACACAGTCATAGTACTTCCCACTGATACACAAAATAAGACTAAAAGTTGTTTTCCTAGTAGACATCGTATTTACAACTTCTTGACATGGAGCAGTCTCCTCTGGAAATGCAGTAAAAAAACATACACAAAAGATGTGAGACCATGGAAATTCAGAGGAATGATCAATCAAATGTAACCTTGTGTCATGATAGTCATTACCTACACTACTGTTGTCCTGCGACCCCAAACTGAGCCATTCTTGCCGCTGCTCTGGGAACTTCAGGGGTGTCCACAACATCACTGCAAACAGGATTTGTGTTAGTCGATATTAATTTTACAGCAGCAGGCCAGCAGCTTGCTAGTGAGTTTGAGTGGCTATAGATCAAATCTGTTAAGCACTGTGGTGGCAACTGCGTCTCCAGGGACAGCGGTTACAGCGACTGAATTGGAACTGTTCCCATTCTCAATCTGTAAGATAGGGTAAAGAGCAACAAAAAACAATCGATTTGAATTTCGGCAGGAGAAAAGTTTCAAGGTGAAATGAACCGCAAAAAATGCACATGATGGAATTATACCATACAGATAAATTTTCTTCAGTCTCTGCATTTTCGCGCCCACCATTCTTGCCAAGAACGTGGTTGTCTCTCCTCCTCCAGTGCTGCCACTGCCTAAGTTCAGGTTTTTCCTGCATGGTGCGGCCTGCAGATGGAAATGTAAATGCTAACATGTTGGAAGACACGGGCTTACCTTGCAAACAAAATTAGACATGTCTCTACAACCTCACCTTACGATCGAGCCTGGCCTTCTTAGGAGGGGTGGATATATCAGAGTTTTCATAGCTGAGGTTCGGTGCTGGCATCAACGCAGAGGATTCATTACTACGATCATAATCGAGAGCTATTGGCTTTGGACTGTGAGTTTGTTTTCCAAAAAAGTTGCTACGCCTTTGCTCTGGAAAAAAGGTCTGAAAAAACCGAACCTTGAACAGAAGCGCAAATCGTCCGCTGAAAGGGGCGCGAGAGGACACTGGAGAAGGATATGCATCAGGAGGATTCGCAGGCGTGCGGAGGAACCGGATCTGCGAGATCAACAACATGCCTGCACAATCTAACCAGCAGCCAAACCCTTCCACAAACCCATCACAAACCTGCACACAGCAACGAAACATGAATAACAACTCCAATTCGGGAAAATAAATGATGAGTAGAAGCGGAGCAAAAGCAGGGACAGGACGCGGACGAACCTCGCTAGGAAGAAGTCAACGGCGCCTCCGGAACCCTAGCCAAGATCCATGACTACCTACAGTCTGCAGACAACAAAGCACCATGAACAACATTTCCGAACCGGGGAAAAAGAAGCAAGGAAAGAAATCAGGGGCAACGAAGACTCACTCTCACCAATAGCACCACAAAGATCACTCGACCTGTGCAGGTCCAGAAATTGAACCGAAGAAATGAGGAGAGAAGAGGCGACGGGCGAATGCAGCAAGGCAGAGCAAGCACCTAAATGGCACAACGCTGTTAAAATAGGATATTTCTCTACTACTAATAAAAGAGTAAAAGAGTAAAAGTAAGACAATTCCATCAGTTCACCTTTGATCGCCCACATCCGCGCCTTCACCCCACACCCTCGCCATTTTTTTCCGCGCCGCAATCACCCCCTAATCCGTCACCCTGAGCTAGAGTTCCCACACGGCTCCGCTCGGCGCCCGGCCCTCACTGCGCCTCCACCTCCAGGACCGGCGCCTGGCCCTCACCTCCCTCCCGCCTCGGCGCCCCTCCACGGCCCGCGCGCCCCTCTCCCGCTCCACCACCACCGCCAACGTGCCGGCCTCGCGCGCGCAGCACCCGCCTCCGTGGCGGTGCCGTCTCCCTCTTCCTACCCCTCGCGCGGCGCCTCTCGTTCGAGCCGCCACCGCCGCCGCCCGATCTCGAGTGGACGGACACGGTGGAGTACCCGGACGAGTCGGGTGTCTTTGCTCTCCTCGGCGCCCGGGCGCGGCCGGCCGTGCCGGCGCCGACACCACCATCATCTCCGGCGCCTCGCGCACCCGCTCTCGCGCCCCGCCGCGGCGGCCCGCCTCGCGCGCGCTCGCGCTCCGCCACCACTCGGGCGCGCCCCTCTCCGCCGCGCTCTCGGCGCCGCCCTCCGCGCCCGACAACGCGCTGCTACACCTCGCGGCCTCCTCGCTCCCGACCCCCTCCCACTCATCTCCCCCGTCGTGTGGGCGCGCCTCCAGCCATGGTTCGTCCCCTCCGATGACATCTCCTCCCTCCTCGCCGCGCGTCTCCCGCCGGCCACCCACTCATCAGAGCTCCTAGCGCTCTTCGACAACACCCTCGCACTCCCCGACCCCGCCGCCTTCCCTAAGACGTTCAATGTCGTCGTCTCCGCGCTCGCCACAAACGGCCTCCTCGAGCCGGCATTCTACTGCTTGATGCGCCTCCGCGACGCCGGCTTCAAGGGCCTCCAGACGCCTGCGTACAACACCCTCCTCTCGCTGCTGCTCACCAGGGGCCTCGCCTTCAAGGCCTTCGAGGTGCTCGACGAAATGGCGACCTCGAGCTGCGCCCTGGACGAGGGCACCTACGAGCTCGCCGTGCTCGCGCTTGCACGCGCCGGGAGGATTGATGCTGCCCACAAGATGTTTGATGAAATGAAGCTGAGGGAGGGAATTGGGCGGGCGCCGGCTGGCGTGTATTCCGTGATGGTGGACGTGCTCGCCAAGGCAGGGAGGCTTGATGCGGCCATGGGGATGTACAGAGAGATGGTGGCAGTGGGGCACCGGGTAAGCACAGCAGTGAGCATCGCCATGGTGGATGGGCTGGTGAGGTCCGGGAAGCTGGATGCTGGGAGGAGCTTTGGGAGGAGATGAGACGGGGAGGGCTCCGGCCAAGCTTTGGTTTGTACACCATGGTGGTTGAGGCCGATGCTCGGTCTGGAAGGCTGGATATCGCCGCCAAGTTGTTTGGGGACATGGAGAAGGCTGGCTTCTTCCCCACGCCGGGTACATATACATGTCTGGTGGAAATGCATGCTTCAGCAGGGCAGGTGGATGCAGCAATGCGGTTGTATCACTCCATGGCAAATGCCCTACAACAAAATGTCAAATTATTCAGTTTGTCGGGAACATAAGTCAGACACTCCGAACGATCCAGGTGATTGTGGATGGAATTCAGAGCAGCACTTGTGTGCAAGACTCAATCTGACAAAAAAAAGATGACGCTTTGACAGTAAAACTGATTCTGAAGAATGGACAAGGCCACATTTTTAACAACTGATCAGAAGGTACTTTGTGAGGCAAAGCAGAGACCGTCTTAAGTTCTTAAAGAAACCAAAGTAACTCGGTTTGATGAACAAGGTCCTTGCCACTGGCTGCATGCGCCTCTTCCCAATCGGATAGTTGTACTTGTTGGGCTTTTTCATGGCATTCGAGTATGAAACCTGACAGAAGGTCCAGCAGAGAGTCCAGGGTCGACGCTATTACTGCCATGGATGCACTTTCAGCTGAAGCAACAACTTTTGTAACAAAGAGGATCAGGTTGACTATATTCGACAGGTTAATAGCAAATCTTTCACTCTTTGCCAATTGCCTCAACTCTTCCTAAGAACAAAAGAAGAAGATTCAGTCAGTTTCTTGTAAGAAAAAAACATAGCTACATACATTACAGTAGATCTGTAGGATGGACTTGCACCTCGGTAGGAGCATTCTGCTCTAAGCCACCATGTTCATTCATGGTATCCATCTCGCTAAAATCCTTCAACAGATTCTCTTGTTTCTTATATTACTTTGCAATCTTCCTCTGCTTCACCAAAATTAGGAACTGAACTGTCAGAGGTGTATGAGCCTATGAGGTGGTGCACTACAACACAGAACATAAGGGGAAATGTTGGTTAACCAAAGGTAACTTCAGAACAGTGTTCCAACAAAAGGTAACTTCAGAACAGAATAGAGTTTATTTTTTTAAAGTGTGTGCTCCACATGATGGCTCAATCTGATGATGGAGGTGGTAGCTGCCCACCAGACGTGGTGGCATACAGCACTGTCATCAATCTCTTCTTTAGTCAGGGTCAGGTGGACACAGCTTACAGCGCCGAACATTAATACATATACTTGTTGTGAAGCCCCAGGTTTCTAATTAACGTCATTAGTGCTAATGACCGGTTCAGCCGAGTCAAACCCGCTGACAATGGTCAAACCTAGGTCAACCTGGGTCATCACCCCGAAAACCTCGCCATTGAACCCTATTGAACCCCTTGACCAAGCCTACACACACCCGTGGTCAACTCTGTGGTCAAAGACACGGTCAAACCCCGCTTAACCGTTGATGTCGGCGAATGTCGTCCGGAACTTTTGCCGCGTTCTCCAAATTTCACCTAAACACTTCAAAATCTACCTTTATGAAAGTTGTCCATCTTGTTTAGGGACACAACTTTCATGCAGATTGGCATTTCAAATTTTGAGTGGAAATTGGTGAAAAACTCGATCGACTGCAGTACCTCCTGTTTTCCAGGACAGGCCGGCATTCAATGTTGGCACGGCGTTTCTGCAAAATCCATTGAGAAAAACACTAGACGGCCTTTACAAAAGTTGTAGAGGGTAGTGAGATCTACAACTTTCCTATTCATCGCTTGGTGCACTTCTATTCAAAATTTTTGAGTAACACGTGGTCAAACAGCGTCGGTCCGGCAAATGCGGGCCCCGCGCCGCGCCCGCGCTCTAGAGCGCCGGGCGCCGCGCCGCGCGCCCGACCGCGCCGGCGCCCGCCCCTCGGCGTTCGAGCCCTGGGCCGCACCCCGAGGCTGCTCCTTTCCCCAGACGCGTGCACCGAGGCGTCTTGAAGTCCGTGCACCCCGTTTCCCCTTTGGACCGGCCTGTACTCGACGTCGCGCCCGAACCGGCGGTCCCTCGCCTGCCTCCCCGCCGGACGCTCCTACCAAGGCCGTGGCGCCGTACCGCGGCAGTTAAGTGGCTCCTTGCTTCAAGGCGGCGCCGCCCGAGCCGCTCCGGCCATTTACGGCGCCGGCCGGCCTCCCCGCGCGCGGCAACGCTCGCCACCGAGCCCGGAACGCGGCCTCCCCTCCCGGCAACTCCCGGCGCGCCACCCCCAAGGTCCCCGGCGCACTCCTCAAGCTCCTCCACGGCTCGCCGGCCAACCTTAGCCACCGCCCGAGGCCCCCCTCGCCGGCTTGGCTAGCCGCGGCGGACGCGGCCGCCGGCCGCCGGTGCGCCCCACCGCCGGAGCCGCCTCGTCCCCGTCCAACCCCCGAAACCGAGTGCCAGTGACCCGTAGATCGCTCCCCTACCCTCCCCGGCCGGGCTCCGGCGAGACATCACCGGAATTTGGCCAGCCCGCGCCGGCCACCGTCCCCAGGGACTACATTGCAAAGAAACCTTTCTTTCCGAGGGCCTCCCTGCAAAAGCGCAACTAAAATAGTAAAGTGAGTTTGCTGATTCTTGTAAATTGCGTAGAAAATCACAGAAAATCAGAAAAATGTAAAACCAATTTTGTTGGATCCGTTGTGAATTATCCTACAACTTTTGTTATTCTAGCCTGAGCTAATTCCTGATAGTTTTTGCATGAAAAATACAAATGTGAAAAACCTAGATCTGCAATATCTCAAATTCTAAAAATCCTCTGTAGCTAATTTTTGGATATGTTGTGTGCTAGGTCATGACTAGCTCCTATGCCAAAAATTGCACAAAGTTATGGTGTAAACATGTTTATAAAAATGTTTTTCCATCTCTGCCAGATCTGCTTAAATGATTTTTCTTTCTAAATATATTTATGTTTTTGAGCTCAACTTGTGCACACTGTCTTGTAATATCAAAATACACCTCTGGTGAATTATCACAATTTTATAAATACAAGAAATAATTATTCTTGAATTATTCTTAATTTGCATCAAAAATTCATAACTCAAGTTCCGGAATAGTTCTAGGTATATGTGCTGCACCACTAGGCTAGAATTAAACCATATAACATGTGTGAGAAAGTTAGGATTATTTTGTTGAGTAATTATTTTTGTGTGCATTTACCTTGTCCTTCTAGCTAGCTTTTGTCTTTTTCAAAAATAATTAAATTCTAGCTATCCAAAACTCGCATGTGTGTCCAGTGGCTTGTTATAGGTGTTTAAAGTGTAACACACCCATCCACTGAATTTTCTTAATTAATTTCATGAATAAAAGCTATGGAAGCGATTAAAGGCTTAATAGTCATTAAATGGGAGAAATCACCAAACCACCCTTGCTAACTTGTGTGTGGTTGTAAATCAATTTAAAAAGCTAAATGCACCTACCCACTACTGTTTGTGGATTTAAATTAAATTATTTACATATATATGTACACAGTCACTATCAAAAAGAATATTTAATAATAAATTGCATATTGTTCCTTTTTGGAAGAGTATGCTAAATGTATTCTTATCTAGGTGAATGTGTCCAACTAATACACCCCTGTTTGTCAATTATGGTTTGTGGTTAATTAAATTAAAAATCATCAAATAAATCTTGCATTTGCATCCTCGTGTAGATCTCCCGAGCGGTAGTTGTACGCGTGTGCCGGACGGAGGAGACGGAGGAGCTGACGGAGACGTGCACCACGTCGTTGTAGAGCAAGAGCTGGACCAAGTCCAGAAGGGCCCAAGGCCAACCTTGCCATCGAAGGCAAGCCCCGGATCATTAACCCCGTCTTTAAAAATTATGCAATTATGTTTGCTACGATTGTGCATTTACGTTTCAGGAGTTGATTTGAAACCCTAGATGCATGATCCCTAGGTACCTATGCTCTATCACTAGTATGCTAGGTCGATAGCTGCTATGCTATAGGACCGCTAGAAGTCGAGTGATGTTCGTCACTCGCGAGAATAGGTTCTTATGTTGGAATCATAAGATCTTTATAAATGGATTGCTCATGTGGTAAGAGCATGGGATTTGGGCTCCGGTCCAGTGGCTTTCGTGGGCTAAGCTTTTGAACGTACTAAACATATGCGGGAATGGGACCGGTAAGCCTAGTACCCGATTGACGCGGTAAGGGAACCTTTCCCTACTAAACCCGGGGCACTTGTGTCCCCCCCGCTTGCAACAATGTGGTACCCGAGTGAGTCCGGACGTTCGTGTGGGAGCGATCCAGTAAACCTTGTACCAAGGAATGTAGGTTCCGCTCCCGAGCCGAAAATCGACGGGAACGGCCTGGGAAAGTTGTCCTTGCGGGGGCAGCCTACCGCGTGTTTGGGTTTACCTTGCAAGGGTTTAAATCAATCGATTGTCGGCCTCTCACCGTTATCCGAGACTGCTTAATCAACTGGCCATGATATCCCATAATGATGGAACTCGAGGAATATTGTTGTATGAATTAATTGCTTGCCCAATTCTTGATTGAATTAGATGGCACATTTAGAAGTGGTAATCAACTAGAACTTGTGCTAAAAGATTGAAAATAAGGATCTACTCTTAGTAGTCGTTCATTCGAAAAAAAGAAACTCCACCGACCAAAAGCCTTTCATGTCTAGAGTTTGGTGATGTAGTTATCACCCGACGGTTAAGTCTTGCTGAGTATTAGTATACTCAGCCTTGCTTTAAAAACTGTTGTTGCAGGTGTGATTGACCGGATGGGTGACGACAAGTGATGACATCACGGATGGCCTCCTGTGATGTCTACCGTTGCGCTAGTTTATTTTATTTCCGCTGTTTTTTTCGAACTCTGAACCTTTACTCCATGCCATGAACAATGGTTTGTAATAAAATGTTTAATTCATGTTGTACTCTGGACTCGCCTTCGCGTGAGTTTTAATGCATGTGTCGATCCTCTGTTCGATGTCCAAGTGATTTACCGGGCGTTAACCCGGCAACCAACGACAGGATGACACTTTACTATTGCTTAACGACCAAAGTGGATCGGTCTTGGGCGATAGTACGGTATTTTCCTAGGCGGGTTGTCACAGCTCGTATCAGAGCGATTATATGCACCAGAGTTTAATTAACAATCTTAATCGCATGACTTTCGAATAAAATTTGCGAAGATTGTCTGGTTTGCAAAATATGTTGGTCCGTTAAGGATAAAATAGACCGAGAGGCCCTAGAGGGAATTTTTAGTTTCTTTCAGGTGGCTTATAAATCTATGGTTTATTTTGCTAACTTCCAGCACATTTTACTTTATGCCAGACTTACATTCTTGCACAACCAAACTAGATGAGCCACGTGTTTTATACGTGTCTCTGTTCCGCATCACGGGAATTGCGAGGGTTGATGGAGTGATCCATTCCACGGATCCCATCTTCGCGTATGTTTATGAGTTGTGTGTCGCCACGTGTTTCATACGTGTGAATTCCGCATGTCGCTCATGCGAGGCAAGGATACACTCCATTCAAACGGAGGGTGTCCGAGGTTGGACGCTGTCCATGCAGCGGATTAACGCATGGATGTCGTTTCTATAGTGAACGGTAATGTATGTGGACGCTTTCGTGAGTGCTGGCATGAAAGGTTTGTGGTGTTCTGTGATCTTCTGCAGGTACACTAACCACGTTCATAAGTCGCTAAGCGAGTACCGATAGTCTCGACTAGTTATTATAGGGAGAGACGTAATTGTTGCCTTGCCACCGGCACTAACTCCGATTTTTGGTTAAATTGCTTGGTGAGGACGAATAGGTCGTTCTTGCATCATGATAAAAACCTGTTGAGTAATGAACGGATCACAAGTGTGGTTTTCCTTAAGTAATATTCTAATAACAACAAAAACAACCTTTAAACCGAATTCAAAGTGTTGTTGAACCGTCTAGTCGACCCTGTTGTCGTGACCTCTTCTCAGACCTTTCTGCAGAGTTTCCGTATAGGTGATCTACAACCCAAGTGCCCTAATCTATCCAAATCTTTGTCGAGAAGTATTTGCACGATCATAGGTTTTCAAATCTCAAGCTATGCTCAAATAGTAAACCTAGGTCTGTCGTCTTTCCGAAACACGTCACTCCGAATCTTGCACCTTTGCACTTTGTTCCTGACTCATCTAGCTTAACCCTTGGATGCCAAGTTTGGTCTCATGAACCTACCGAGTTGCCGGAAAATTTTGAACATTTCGGGAACTTTGGTTTCGGAATGTTGGAAATTGTCAATTCGATGCAGTGCAACTGTCTCGAGTCTAGCTATTTGGTCAATTTGAGTTTTCGTCGTACATGTTCTACTTGTTGAACAAGCTTACGAATGTGTAACTTATGAAAACTCGAATTTTTCAGATGGTGGGCTCGACACATAGCACTCCGAATGGTTTCGGTGATCCTAGTGGCCGCAACCAGCCGCCACCATCGCCAGACCCGACGATAGTGGCTACTCAAACCGAGATGATGCGCCAAATTCTCCTATACCTGCGGCAGCAATCCCAGCAGCAGCAGCCCCGTGGGAATCAGATTAATGCCCAAGGTCAAGTAACCGAGTACAAGCACTTCCTGGATATGAATCCTCCGCAGTTTAATGGGACGGAAGAACCCTTGGATGCTGATGCCTGGATTCGAGCCATTGAAGCTATGTTTGTGGTGTTTACCTTGCCATGTTCAGAAGGACGCAAGGCTAAATTCGCAGCATTACAACTTCGTGGTTCTGCTTTAATGTGGTGGGAACACTACAAATCCATGCAACCACCGGAGTATGAAATCACTTGGGAAGAATTCAAAAAGGCTTTCAGAGATCATCACCTTCCTAAAGCACTTACCGATAGGAAAATGAGAGAGTTATTGGCTCTCAAGCAAGGGTCAGACACAGTGTACCAATACGCGCAGAAGTTTAATAACCTCTCGCGCATGGAGGGTATCATGTGGATACCGACATGAAGAAGATGGAGCTTTTTCATGAAGGTCCGAATAGTAAACCGGCGAATGGCCGAACCTCGGTAAAGTTTGACGACTACCCCATGCTAGTGAATAAGGCTATCTCCCAAGAAGATGCCATGAAGAGAGCCCAAGCCGAGAAGAAAAGAAAGGCTGACTCCATGCCCAATAATGCACAGCATTGCAAGATACGCATTATGCGGAAGACTTTCCCAGACTTCCAGCAGGCTTCACAGTCGGAAAAGTTAGTGGCTAAGTTGTCCCAGGATCGGACTCAAGAAAATCTTCACCTTCCCAACACTCAACAACCGACTCCCAAGCCTATTGTACCTAGTCCTAATGGAAACAATGAGCGTTGTTGTTTCAAGTGTGGTGAACCAGGACACTTCGCTAGGTCATGCCTGCAACTGTGCCAGACCAACGAGGCAGACCGGCTAACTCAGCCTAATCAGAAACAAGTTTCCAAACCCATCAAGAAGGGCAAGAAGAAGATTGCTCAAGTCAGGAAAGGCAGACTCAGTTTCACTTCTGTGGGTGATATTCCAGAAGGAGCACCAGTACTGATGGGCACGTTCGCTATTCGAGGCAAACCCATCCGTGTGTTGTTTGATTCTGGTGCTACCCATAGTTTCATGAATGCAAATACGCTGAGCAAAGTAGGACTGAACTTCTGCAACACCAAGGACGCTTTTACAATCAAAACAGCGGGAGGGGACATCTCTTCTGAGTTGGTGACCAGGGGAGTACTCGTGGAATTAGGAAGCAAAACAATTGACACGGACCTTATCATTTTGGGATTAGAAGGTATGGATGTCATTCTAGGAATGGACTGGATGAACCGACATAAGGTAGTACTGGATATTTCAGAGAGAGTGGTAGAGATCAACTCACCAATTGTTGAAGCCACGACTCTATACCTACCTTTCAAAGATGATGTGAATCCTCGTTCTTATGTGGCAATCACTTCTCGACCGGAAGAAATTCCGGTGGTTCGAGAGTTTGCGGATGTTTTTCCCGATGAATTGTCGGGTATGCCACCCGACCGAGAGGTTGAGTTTGTCATCGAACTTCAACCGGGGATAGCCCCCATCTTCAAGAGGCCTTACCGTATGCCACCCAAGGAATTAGCAGAATTGAAGACCCAACTTCAAGAGTTGCTAGATAAGGGTTATATTCGCCCAAGTTCTTCACCTTGGGGTTGCCCAGCTTTATTTGTGAAGAAAAAAGATGGTAGTTTGAGGTTGTGTGTGGACTACCGACCTCTCAATGTGGTAACAATCAAGAACAAGTACCCATTACCCCGCATCGATGTTCTATTTGATCAATTGGCTGGAGCCAGAGTTTTCTCCAAGATTGATCTTCGGTCAGGGTACCATCAAATAAAGATCAGACCATGTGATATTCCCAAGACGGCTTTCTCCACCCGATATGGTCTTTATGAGTATTTGGTAATGTCCTTTGGTCTTACCAATGCACCTGCTTATTTCATGTATCTCATGAATTCTGTGTTCATGACTGAACTAGACAAGTTTGTAGTGGTATTCATTGATGACATCTTAATCTATTCCAAGAATGAAGAAGAACATGCAGAACATCTCCGAATTGTTTTGCAACGTTTGCGAGATCACAAGCTTTATGCAATGTTCTCCAATTGTGAATTTTGGTTGGATAGTGTGAAATTTTTGGGGCACACTAGTTCCAAGGAAGGTATATCTTGGATCCTAGCAAAGTACAAGAGGTTATGGATTGGAAACCACCCAAGACCGTACACCAAATCCGTAGTTTTCTGGGTTTAGCAGGCTATTATCGTCGTTTCATTCCGGATTTCTCCAGGATCGCTAAACCTATGACTGAGCTATTAAAGAAGGGAGTTAAGTTTGTGTGGAGCAAAGATTGTGAAAAAGCTTTCCACACGTTAAGGCAACATCTCACTACAGCCCCAGTGCTAGTGCAGCCGGATAATTCTAAACCGTTTGAAGTCTTTTGTGATGCTTCAGGCACTGGTCTCGGTTGTGTTCTTATGCAAGAAAATCGAGTCATTGCCTATGCCTCATGATCGCTTCGACCCCATGAAGTGAATTACCCGACCCATGATCTTGAGTTAGCAGCAGTTGTTCATGCTCTCAAGATTTGGAGGCATTATCTTATGGGAAACCGTTGTAATATCTTCACCGATCACAAGAGTCTTAAGTATATCTTCACCCAATCAGAATTGAATATGAGGCAGAGAAGATGGTTGGAATTGATTAAAGACTATGATCTAGAAGTACACTATCATCCCGTAAGTGCTACAATCGATTCGATGAGCGCTACAACGGCAACCGTCCACAGAAGTCTGCCTCTGCTGCATCAACCAACTACGGTGTGGACACCAATTGGTACATGGATTCAGGTGCCACCGATCACATCACTGGAGAGCTGAACAAGATGGCTGTCCGTGACAAGTATCACGGAGGAGAGCAGGTGCATGCAGCCAACGGCTCAGGTATGGAGATCTCACATGTTGGTCATAGTACTTTGCAATCCCCTTTGCGTAAAATTCATCTTAAGAATATCCTTCATGTTCTTAGTGCTAATAAAAGTCTAGTCTCTGTTAATCGTCTCACCCGAGACAATAATGCCTTTGTTGAGTTTCATCCTGAACATTTTCTTATAAAAAAACAGGGGACGAAGCAAATACTCCATAGAGGCAAGTGCGAGGCTGGCCTCTACCCTATCAAGCTATCCTCCAGTGAGTCATCATCAAATAAGCAGGCCTTTGGTGCTGCAAAGGTGTCCTCGTCGTTGTGGCATCATAGGCTCGGTCACCCCTCTACTTCAGTCGTCAAGCATATCCTTAGTCATTATAATCTTCCTGTTAGTCGAGAAAGGAACAATAATCATATTTGTGATTCGTGTCAACAGGGTAAGATGCATCAGTTGCCCTATCCAAAGTCAACTAGTGTGTCTACTAGTCCTTTGGAGCTTGTATTCTCTGATGTTTGGGGACCCGCCCCAACTTCAGTTGGTCGTTATCAGTACTATGTGAGTTTCATTGATGATTACTCTAAGTTTACGTAGATTTACTTGCTTCGCCACAAATCAGATGTGTTTTCATGTTTCCGTGAGTTTCAAAGTCTAGTAGAACGTCAATTTGACAAGAAAATTCTTGCATTACAAATTGATTGGGGTGGAGAATATCAATCTCTTAATTCATTCTTCAAAAATGTTGGCATTACTCATTATGTCTCATGTCCCCATGCTCATCAACAAAATGGTGCAGCCGAGCGTAAACACCGTCATATAGTTGAGATGGGCATCACCCTTCTTGCCCATGCATCTATGCCCTTGAAATTTTGGGATGAAGCCTTCCTCACTTCTGTTTTTCTGATCAATCAATTACCGTCAAAAGTAATTGATAATCAATCTCCTATTGAACGGCTTTATGGACATGCACCAGATTATACTTTTCTTCGCACGTTTGGATGTGCAGTATGGCCTAATCTCAGGCCATACAACTCACGGAAACTAGAATTTCGCTCAAAACAATGTGTGTTCATTGGTTATAGAAACTCTCACAAAGGGTTCAAATGCTTGGATCCAAAAGAAGGTCGTGTTTACATCTCATAAGATGTTGTTTTTGATGAGAGTATGTTCCTCTTTGCATCCCTTCACAAAAATGCTGGTGCACGTTTGCGTGCCGAGCTCCACCTTCTGCCAGAAGTCCTTCGCAATCCATCTATACAATTTGGGGATGCCATTGTACATGATCAACAACTGGGGTCTCCTGGTAATACTAATGAAAGTTTCAGTACTGTTGATGTGCAGGTGTCTTCTGAAAAAAATTCGAGCTCCATCGATTCCTCCCAGACTCCAACTGGTGGGCAGCAGGACCGTCATTTTATGTGTCGGATACCAGGAGGCAGCACCGATCCCGGTGCTGATCCATCTGCGCGACGGCAGGTGCCGTCGACCTCGGGTTCCTCTCCGTCGTCGTCTGGTGCAGCGGCTGACAGCGGGGCTGGATCAGGTGCATCTTCTGTGCCGATCTCCTCTCCGCAGAACTCGGCATCGCAAGCGTTCGTGCCACACACGGATCCGATCGAGGGGGCGCAACAACTGCAGCCGACAGCTTCAACGACCGTCTCCCAGCTCGAGGCTGATCCGATCGGACGGGCGTGGCCGAAGCCGGATCCGTGCTCCGGCCGGTCCGCATCCAACTCGCGGCGCCTCGCTCCTCGCTTCTCGCTCCCCCGTCCGCACGCCCTACTACCAGGTCACAACATGGGATCACTCGACCCAAACAGTATACCGATGGCACGGTAAGATGGTGTATGCATAGTACTTTATCTGCTGATGAGCCTAACAGTGTTGGTGAAGCTCTCAAGAATCCTCAGTGGTCTCATGCGATGGAGAATGAGCATCAAGCCTTGCTCAGAAACGGCACCTGGCATCTTGTCCCTAGGCCCAAAGGGAAGAATGTGATTGGGTGCAAATGGGTGTATAAAGTGAAGAGAAAGGCAGATGGTTCTATTGAATGTTACAAAGCACGGCTAGTGGCAAAAGGTTACAAGCAAAGGTATGGAGTTGATTATGAAGACACGTTTAGTACAGTTGTAAAAGCTGCTACTATTCGATTAGTGTTGTCTGTTGCTGTGTCAAAAGGTTGGACCTTAAGGCAGTTGGATGTTCAAAATGCTTTCCTCCATGGCATACTAGAAGAAGAGGTTTATATGCAGCAACCCCCAGGATATGAAGACCACAGATACCCTAACTATGTATGCAAGCTTGATAAAGCTATTTATGGTCTAAAACAAGCTCCAAGAGCTTGGTATGCTCGGTTATGTGCTAAGTTATTATCCTTGGGTTTCATGCCATCCAAGTCAAATACCTCTTTGTGCTATTTTATTCAGGGAAACTTGAGTATCTTTGTTTTGGTGTATGTTGATGATATAATTGTGGCAAGCTCATCATCTGAAGCTGTTAGTATGTTGCTCAAGAAATTGCAGAATGATTTTGCCTTGAAAGACCTTGGGGAGTTGCACTTCTTCCTCGGCATTGAAGTAAAGAAGGTACAAAATGGTCTAGTACTTAATCAAGAGAGGTATGCTAGAGATATCTTGGTAAGATCAGGGATGAACAAATGCAAAGCAATTGATACCCCTCTCTCTAGCAGCGAAAAATTAAGTCTGGAGGATGGTAATCCTCTCGGTCCTGAAGATTGTACAAGGTACAGAAGCATGGTTGGAGCACTTCAGTACCTAACATTGACTAGGCCTGATATATCTTTTGCAGTAAATAAAGTTTGCCAGTTTCTTCACTCACCCACCACAGTTCATTGGAGTGCAGTTAAGAGGATTCTTCGTTATGTTCAAGGAACATTGAGCCTGGGGTTAAGATTTGATAAATCCAAGTCCATGGTAGTAAGTGCTTTCTCTGATGCAGACTGGGCAGGGTGTGTTGATGACAGAAGATCAACTGGAGGTTTTGCAGTATTCCTAGGGAACAATTTAATTTCCTGGAGCTCTAGGAAACAGGCAGCTGTGTCAAGATCCAACACTGAGGCTGAATATAAGTCGCTGGCCAACGCAACGGCAGAGATGATTTGGGTCCAAAAGTTGTTGAGTGAATTGAGGATCCCTCATGCTCCTACAGCTCGGCTATGGTGTGACAACCTAGGTGCAACTTATCTCTTAGCTAATCCAGTTTTTCATGCAAGAACTAAACACATAGAAATAGATTATCATTTTGTGAGAGAAAGAGTAGCATCAAAGTTGTTGGACGTCAGGTTTGTAAGTTCAAGAGATCAGCTGGCTGATGGTTTTACTAAAGCTCTACCACGTGTAAAGTTGTTAGATTTTAGGAGCAATCTCAACCTTGTTCGTGGCTGAGATTGAGGGGGAGTGTTAAAATACGATATTTCCTATATATAGTATAGGATCCTTTGTATATAGTAGTTCCTAAATCACCGTGATATGGTTGTTGTAACTTTCTATTGTAAGCCACCGCAGGAGGGCTATTCTCCTTGCCTATATTAACACGGAACCGAGGGCCAGTCAAGGTACCCTCGTTAACCTAATTTTACAAAAGCCACGCCACGGGCCGCCGCACGGAGCAGTGAGGAGGTATGGAGGCAAGTCGCATCCATCGCTTCCCACAACACTCCCCACTTCACTCTTGTACGAAGAACTGACCGGACAGGAGCAGGTGAAGGGGAGGGAGACCCGGGGGAGGCCGCGACTGCGAGGCACCCGCCGCCGAACGCGTGAGCGGCGACGCGGCAGCGGGCCCGGCAGCGGCCGCCGACCGCGCGCGAGGCGGAGGAATTCTAGACGACGTGGCCAGGCCCTCCTACCGCGCCTCCGGTCGGACCCTGTTCGCTTGGCTTATCACCACCGTGCCAACAAGTATTTTTCTCTCGTAACAAACCACCACCAAAGAACTGTACCAAAACCACCAAAGAAGATTTTCTTTCTCTCGTAACAAACCAAGACTACCATCGCCCACCGCCCAACCGACCAGGCAGTAAAGGGTTGTAATTTGCAACTCCATGTTTTTACAGTTACAGATGGACCAGCTGCTGTGAGGCATCGAATCCAGGTGCAATGCACGGCTCAACAGTCAAGCTGGTGCACGGTTACAGTACAGACTACTGAGCAGGGGGTGAGAGCATCCAAGGAGGCCCAGCAGGTACGTACGTGCCCCGTGCCAGCGTCGTGTCCAATGACGACGGTTCGTTGAACTTGAACCCTTCCTCTCCCGGCCCAGGCCTACGGGTTTGTTTTCCGATCGATCGGCCGGCCGGGGGGATTGATTCGTTTGATCAGCATGAAGCCTCGCTCGGGCGGGACGCCTGGACCGGCAGAGGGGTGGTGGCCCGTATGGACCGCATGCCCGTTAAACGACACCGGGTGCTAGTTCGCCGGTCTCCTTTCCGTGACCACTGATCACTGGCCACAGCATCATGTCAGGACTGGACACTCTGCGTGCTACTGTATTTGTTTTTCCACGTGCACGGTTTACCCTCCCCGGCTGATGAAGATCGCGGGATCGGCGTCACATGAAACTGGGGATAAGATATGGCCTGGCTATGGGTGTCAATTGGCGTATGCGTTTGATGGCATGTGAAAGCAGGGTGCCTGCATGTCCTGCCAGTAAGTGCATGCTCCTACTGAGTAAGATTGCTATAAAACGAGTAGAATTCGTACGTGTCCCGTATTATAGCTTGAAATTGAGCCATGTTAAAGAGTGGGTGCGCTGGCTAGCTTGTTTTTTCCTGAAATTCTAACGATGTGTCAGCCAGGTCTCTCTTTCGTGTGTTCACATGCCAGTGTCAGTGAAGTTGAACACGGAGTGACGGCGGCAGGTCGAAATTGGTCCACGGATATGGGTTGGTTGCAGGGCGAAGATGCTCCGATCCAGCAGCAGGGCGTCTCCGCCAGCACCACCACCGTTCCGGCAGCTGATTAACCTCCGCCTGTGACATGCCGAGACAAGTGAGAAACCAACAAAGGGCTCTCCTCCTCCCTCGTAATATAATCATTGCTCATCCAGGAGGTCTTCGTCTTCCTCTCGTAACCACCATGCCGCGCGGATTATACTTGCATTATTTCTCCTGCAAGCATATATAGTTTAATTTACTGCGAGACATGGCGCTTGCATCGCCTCGCACGTACTGCCCTGCCCCCTTTGTTCTTGCCTGCTTTAAGCTTCTCCGCCATGGATTTTGCGTTGTATCGGCATGGGCTTTACATGGACGCCTACACACGCCTAACCCTTTGGCGTGTTACCGCGAGAAGTCACTGAGCGGGACACACGGGCGCATGCATACGATTCTGTAACCGATCGCGAGCCACATGGGGAGCTGCACGTACACATTCCTCCGTGCGCTACCTCCTAATCATGTGGTTACAAACTTTTGTGGCGGGAGGATCGCCTAGGTCGGAGCAAAATTGGGCCGTTGGGTTTGTTTCGTCTCTTGTTAAAACTCGGTGCTTTTGTTTGAAATCAGAGCGAGGGGACAGTTACGTTGATGGAGGAACAAATAGGTGTGAGCATCGGAGAATGTCTGCTTGTGTTTGGTGCCGCGTACGTGCACTCCCTTCGATGTCAAAGACACATCGAGGTCAGAAATGCGAGTGTCTCTTACTGGTGGCGCAGCACATCAATCAGCGGTAAAAGAGAATAACCCTTGTGCTGCTGCCCTGTTGGGGACTGGGGCCTCGGAAGTGCGCAATGGTCGGTTCGACTGATCCATCTACCTCCGATGACGCAACTCACGCGGTACTTGTTGATACACAATACAACCTCTGAAAAGAGCAAGGAAAGATGCCTCAAAATGACGGTGTGGTCACGGCCGGGGCGGTCGCCGGTCGATCGAGAGCTGCACATTTCCGCCTCGTCCACCATCACGACCGGCCCGGCGGGCGCGCGCAGGGCGGTCAACGGGGCCACCCCGGCCGACACGGCACGTCGCACAGGCGGGAGGACCGCTCCGAGCCCCCGACGACGTACACCAGGCCGGCTGGGTCGCCCGCCGCGCCCCGGCAGCACCCATACCACACCGCCCCTCGTTGGCTTGCGATTGTTCTCTGCACCCACCGACGTGGCGGCGTTGTGTGCCTGTGATCGGCCGGCGTCCATGCATGCATATCACCCCGGTCGCCGTGGCCGGGGTCCCAAAGGCCCTGAGCGCATGCTGCTCACCTACCGTGATCGTACTGCTGGTCCTGTCCGCCGTGGACGGCAGGAAGCATATGCATCTATGATCTATCGCTGCACACGATGCGCGCGCTCGCGCACAGCCTGTTGTGTTTGCAACTTGCTTCGAGCTCACGGTTTTTCTACCTTCCAGTAGCGCCACGCACCGTATTCTTTAAGCCTCCCCTACGTACCCTAGTGTACAAATCCTATGGGCAACACGTGGATAAGAAATTAGAAATCTGTCGGCGGATTCTTCTCCGTCTACTCGCTTAGCACTGGCTTATTAAGAAGCTGTGAGGTGAGTGTGAGTGTCAGCCAGTGAGGTAGTACTAGTACTACTAAAGAGTCGGAGAAAAGACACACACACGCCTCGCCGTGTGTCTCGGTAAGTTCACGTCAACCCCCATCATCCATTCCTCCCGGGCTCCCCCGCCTCCCCACCGCAAATGCACACTCCCTTTATGGACAAGAGCTCGCACCGACGACGGGACAGCGCCGGCGGCCGCCTGAGGCAGCGCCTGGCGCGGATCCTCACGCGCTCCTCCTGCACCACCAACACCACGTCCGCCGCCGCCGCGGGAGCCGCAGCCGACTCGGGTGCGGCCTTCGTCAGCCTCTCCAGGGACGACTGCGCCGACTCCTCCTTCCGCCAGCAGGAAGCGCCGCCCTCCCCGTACTTCTGCACCCCCTGCACCTACGAGCGTCCCAAGGTCGACGGCGCCGGCGGCAACCCGCGCCGACGCCGCTGCCGGACCCGGAGCGCGTCGCTCGTCCACATATCTGTGGACTGCACCGGCGGGGCCTCGGGCCGGCGCTCCGTCCACTCCGACGCGCCGCTCCTGCAGCATCTCTCGGTGCCGGCAAGGGACGTCAGGAAGCGGAGCAAGGGCAGGTGCAAGCCTTCCGCGGCGCGGGCGCGATCCCCGCCATCGGCGTCGAGGCGGCACCTGTCGTCGTCATCCTCTTCCTGGGGCCGCGCGCGGCGGCCCAGCTGGGGCACATCCGCGCCGTACAGCTGGTCGCCGTCCTCCTCCACCGCGACGGACGACGAGGTCGCGCCGTTCAGCAGCAGCGGCAGCAGCGACGGTGAGGGTCGGGGCTGCGGCGGCGAGGAGGCCGACACGAGGACAACCTTCTCGTCCGACTCCTCCGAGTTTTACCGCAGCGCCACGAGGAAGAGCCACGGGAACACGACCAGGACGGCTCGCCGCGCGCCGCGGCGCGCGCTGCCAAGAACCACCGAGCCAGCCGCCCCGGCCGCCGACGCCTTCCGGCCGCTGGTATCGGTGGAGACGAGGAAGCACAGGGGACTCGACGAGAGGAAGAAGGAAGTCAACGGCAAGGGGGGCGACGACGTCAAGAAGCTGATGGGCGGCGCTGCTGCGGCGGAGGAAATCGGCGCGGGCATGGCGGTGGTGAAGCGTTCGAGCAATCCGTACTTGGACTTCCGCAGCTCGATGGTGGAGATGGTGGTGGAGCGGCGCATCGGCAGCGTGGGGAAGATGGAGGAGCTCCTGGGGCCCTACCTCTCGCTCAACTCCCCGCGCCACCACCCGGCCATCCTCGCCGCCTTCGAGGACGTCTGGGAGGCCGTCTTCGGCGAGGAGTGACCACGACTCAGGTCATCATTCAGATGGCCGGCCGAGCTACAACGAGATGATCGTTACCTTGTGCTGTCAGTAGTTTGAGCACAACACAACAGAGGTTTGCAGATGCTGGGAAATTGGGAATGGACGTGGTACTGCGCAGTGTGCTCGTCGTTTGTTTGATTGTACATGCCAATGCGTAAATTGGCATGATCGTGCCATCGGAATACTGTGCTGTTCATGTAACGAATTCGCTAGATGATGGTATAATTGAGCGCGCCTGAGCTGTGACTGTGAGTTGAATGAACTACTCCCTACGTTCTACAAAAAATTGACGTTTCGGACAAGATTTGGGTCAAACATTAGGAACATAAATCATTAATAACTTTTAAGTTGTTGAGTTTGCAAATGTGAAAACTATATGAATATATTTGTCTTAAAAATTCTTTTATTAAAGTATACATACATCATTATTTGATAAATATTTTTATAATAACAAGAAGTTAAAATTGTATTTTGGAGGTCGTGTAGCTGTCCAAACGATCAGTTTTTTTTTCAGAACGGATGCAGTATTTGATTAACACGTGCCTGCTGCTAGTTGATCACGGCGAACAGACACGTGATGCTTACAGCTTTCACGTCACGTGGTTTAGACTCCCTTGGCTCCTCGCGTCGTCTCATTTCTGCCTCACTGCGCATTCTTTCTTTTCCCCGTTCCCCTTCCGGCCTCCTCCCTTCTCTCTCCCGTTTACTCTTCCTCCAAAAATGGATTCGTGGTGCGGTGATGGGCCGGCAGCCGGCGGGATCCCGTTGCGGATCGAAGAAGAAGGGGATGAATCGCATCTGCCCCCCCTCGATCTCGCCGATGACGCATCGGTTCCCCTGACTGGGTTGATCGGGAGGTTGGTCTGTGTGCGGCCGCAACAGCCCCGTGCCGCGGGATCCGGTGCTGTCAGAGCCCCCCCGGCAGTGAGAGCGTGAGTAGGATGCTGTATCACGCACACCAGTAGCAGCGCCCGTCACAGCCACCATGGACGGCATTCCGCCCCGCCATCGCCGTTGATCTCGCCGGCGACACCATAGCTCCCTGCGATTCATCACTGTCGTAGAAAGGATCACGCATCTAGCTCACTTGTCACGACCCAAGGATGGCCCAGGAGAAGCCCAGCATACTCAGCCCATGTGTTGAAGTGGCAGCAAGGAAGCCCATGGTCCAGACTACGTAGCAGCTCCCATGCGCAGCCATCAGCATCAAAGAATATTCTGAATCAAGTCAGGGTTCATCCCCTTCCTCCGGCGATCTGTAACGGCCCGTAGCCGCCGGTGAGCCACCACCGGGACGTGAGCTCGCGTATAGGGTGTCGCCGCCGAGAAGACGGGCGACGGCTCGCCGGAATCGTCCTTCGAGAGGATCGCCGGAGGAAGGGGATGAACCCTGACTTGATTCTGAATATTCTTTGATGCTGATGGCTGCGCATAGGAGCTGCTATGTAGTCTGGACCATGGGCTTCCTTAGGCTGCGACTTCAACACATGGGCTGAGTATGCTGGGCTTCTCCTGGGCCATCCTTGGGTCGTGACATCACTTTGGAAGGGGATCTCGTGCCTGTCTTCCCCACTGCCCAAGATGTGAATGATGAGCGGGCTCAAAGACGGAACTGTGGTGGGATGCATCGAACTAATCTCGTCTGCATCCTCTCTTCGTTGACCTCGATTGTGGCCACCATTCATGGCCGATCCGTTCTGGTGAGGTACATTGCCCCCCTGCTCAACCTTTTTCTTGTGCTATTAAGTCCGATTCATAGGCGGTGAGATCCCACTACTACTGCTTGCCGGCAGTCACCACCGTTTCAAACCATTTATGTTTGAATGTGACTTGTTTTTGCCATGTACATGTTCCTTGTGCTCTGCTTCGGTTAGCACTGCAGACCACACCATGACTTTAAATTATCGTTTGATGCCCAGCCTTGCCGGTGGACACAACAGCACCCTCAAACATGAAACCATAGCATTAGTTCGTTTAATCAGCGAGTCTAGCAAGTAGTTTTGCAAGTAACCAGCTATATATGTTTTTGCACACTGCTCGCAAGTAACCAGCTCTGTCATGTAATGGATAAATCCGCTAGCATTCTCTATTAGCCCGTTATACCCAGTAAAATCTAGAGGCCTTTTTCGGTGCCCTATACCACCATTGCGTGGTATGAGGTATGGATAAGGGCTATTTTGGTACATGTCTCAATAACTATTTTATTTCATGTTTTATCATTTTCCCCCGTAATTTTCCATCCGCTCCCGTCAAACCTCCACGGCCTATCCGTTTCCCCCCGACGCACCCGACGCCACGCCGCGCCGCCGCACCCGACGTCGCGCCGCCTCTGCCTCATCCCACCGTTGGGGCTTCCCGCAGCCACTTGCTGTGGTCGAGGCCGCGACAGCGTGCCGTCGTTCGGCTCCTCTCCCACTGCCTGATCCGCTGTTAGTATGCCCAATCTCCACTCCGCCTCCCTGTACATCTCCCATGCGCATCCCTTCCCACCGGCGATTTATCCGTAGAGGCCGGGCATCGCCTCCACCACCGCCGTCGGATAACTGGATCCCTCCAATCAATTGATCAATTAAAACACCAGGCCTACAATGTAACACAAACTTGGTCAAATTGTGTCAATCAACGTGCATTAATGGAGGGTGAATCAACACCCCAAGCCTGATTGTTGTAAGATTGAAAAATCGACAAGGTCCTGACATGACTACGGATATTCGTTCTAGCAGAAGATACATTTTGAACACAACCAAGTAACTTTTGAACCACCTAGCCTCATGTCGAAGCAAACAACCTCTACAGGCCCTGTAAGTGTTCATTCCTATAATCAAATCGTGAAAATTATCATGACTTACAAAGTAGATTAAAACTTGTGAATTGTACAATAGAATTCATCTCATTTTTTTGCATCAGTAACCTCTGTTCCCTACAGGGGACTTGTAGATGCTCACAGAAAAAAGCTAGTAGAGATTATTAGCAAATTTAGTGACAACCAGAAGGCAACTATTATTGATGTTGGATTTGGTTCTTTACTAAAGCTGAAAGAATTAGAGATTCAACGTGACCTGTGCAAGGAGATCGCAGGTAGTTTTGACCTTGACACAGAACACTTCATCATTCAAGGCAATATAGTCAAATTAGTCATTAAGGATGTGGAGCACATCCTGGACCTACCATCCAAAGGTGATGAAATAAAAGAGGCTCCATCAAGGGTTCCATCAAAACGACCAAGAAAACCCATACAGAAAACAAACGCCGACTTTGTTTACACTAGGGTAAAAAGTGTAAGCAGTCCAACAAAAAAATAGCGAGATGAAATCCTAGATATCGAACTACCTAATGAAGATGAACCACTACCAGAGGATATCACATCACAAGGTATTCACTACATTTCAGGGATTTTTTTTAATTCAGAGTATATCCGCAGCGTAATAACATGTCTGACTATTTTCTTCAGAATATATGATCAAAGCAGTTGACATGGAAACTATCCAGTACCTAATGGATTCAAAAAATGATAAAGACATGATGCATATTGGTATTCACCGGGCAAAACAAAAGGAACTGGATCGCCTCCTAAACCCAAAAATGTTCATCAACGACGTGGTAAGTACACCTATTCATGAAAAGTGTTCATGAAAAGTACCTATTTCAACACTAAAATATTATGTCGTTTGATAAACTTGCAATTATAGGTAATTATCGCATACATCACTTTCCTACAAGCACAACCTCGCTATGATGGAAAGGGAAGATGGAGCTGCCTACCTAGAGACAACCTATAATGCCAACTTGCTATTTGGTGATACCACCGATTCATTAAAAGAGAGAGATGAAGAAAGCTTCCGCATAACTCAAATAGTAACTTACCTCGACAATGAAATGGTACAGCCCGTTTCTACTCAATCATTATAAGGTTCAGTCTACATACTATAATCTAACAACCGTGTTGCACTATTACTTTCAGGTATTCTTTCCCATTAATGTTACAGAGACGCATTGGTACTTGGTAGTGGTCAATGGTCGTAAAGGTCGTGTACAGGTACTTGACTCAATGGGCACTGCCACTCGTCGGCCTGAAGTAGAACAACTGGTGAGAGACTAATCCTCTAGCAACTACTTAATAAAAAATGAGACACGTGGTAACCTAAGCTGCTGATGGTTGTACTTAACTCAGATGCAAGGGTTGCAAAACCGTCTGGATCGCCTACGCGAACTAAAATTGATAAAAAAACACCAGTGGGAGGATCTCAATATTAAACAGTGGCGAATCACCGAATGCATCAAAATGAGAATGCAATATGACGGGTACAATGCACAGCAATACTACTGAGTACACTTTCATCTCCAACCTATGTTTTCCCTAACTTTTAAAGATACAAACTTTTTTCGCAGGTGGTCTTGTGGACTATTCACAATGAAATTCATTGAGCTTTGGACATGGAATAGATTATCTACCATCTTCACACAGGTACTTGTAATCTGATTTTTTAATAGCATATACAAACCGAAGAACTATATTACAATAAATTTAACAACAATTTCTATTGATCATGCATAGAAAGATATGACCAATTTCAGGCTCAAGGTGGCCGTTGCTTAACTGTCCATGGAACAAGATTAAAAGGAAGCCCAGGCTACAAACCTAGCAACAAGAAGGAGGACTATACGCTGGAAGCCAGCAAAAATTAGATTAGATTAGATTATGTGAAATGACACATCTGTGTTACCACCAATTCATATCTACGTTCTCAAAAAATCAGCATTGTTTGTCATCAATCTGAACTTCCAAACAATGAACAAGGATAAGCACTGCTCTGTGTGGATTGTAATAAATATACATTGTGTGATTCCTAGTTGTATCTTCTAAAATGTGCCTGCGCCAAATCATGCACTATAAATCTGTGAGCTACTTATTATTTCACGCAAGTATTCTTGTTGCTAATTTTTTTAAAAGAACTAAAATGCAGCTATTGGTGGTCAGAAAATGCCTTTTAGACAAAACACACAGAAACACAAATTTCCCATCTAACCCTAGTAGAATTGCTTTTACATAATGCTAGTGAGGCCTACGGTCATTTGTAAATGGGGGTGGAATTCTGCTGCTTTTCCCTAGTCCCACATTTACAATAAGGAATATCAGATATTGTTCCCTTGTCACGAGAACTCTCATCTGGCATATCTGAACAGAAACCTCCAATGATTAAGCTCCTCATTGGCCTCACACCTTGTGGCCAGCTTGGTCCTTCCTTTTTGTTCCTGTACCTACTACTGACAGGCAACAATCTAGCATAGCATCGAGTTCAAGTGGTAGTGTTGCAATCAATGTCTTTTGAGTCACTAGCCTACCAGCATAAAAAAACAGTGAAACTTTGCCTTGCTGACTGCCGAGGCAGTAATTCATCCGTGTCATCACTTGTAACAATGTGAGACTCAAGCTGTATGATTCAAAAACTTATGCAATTCCTATCACAAATCAGGTGCACATACACTAACTGAAAAACGATAACACTTCAATCTTTGGCGGCAAACCGTTCATTCGTCTACACAGCAAACATGTCAAGACAAATCCAAAGAAAGGAAGGACTCACTGAAACCTCGTTGTCGCGCCTGTCATCGTCCTGCGCCACCAGGAACTCGAGGACGGCCGCCCCCTCTCCAAGCCGCCGCCCAATAGCACGAATCCGCGTCCTGCGTCACCACGAACTCGAGGACGTTCGCCCCCTCCACAAGCCGCTGCCCCAATTGCACGAATCTGCAGCCACCGCAGCCGCCATTACCCGTGAACAGGATGACGCTCTTGCATCCAATCCGCCGCCATGACCGCCGCTCCCACAGACCGGCCTAGATCCGGCTTCGCCGATGCCCAGGAGCCGCCGACGACTCCACGCGGCCCACCTACCCCCGCGCTCGCGCGAGCTTCCCCTCCCCGCCGGTGGCCGCTGCTCGCGCGGGCCCAAGAACAGCCACCGGCTCCGCGCGTGCCCTGCCCTGAAGGTCTCGCGGACCCGCTCTCCCGGCCGGTTCTCCCTTCTCACTGTTTGCACTTTCCCAGGAACAGTCGCCATCCTCCGGCCGGCAGCAGGTCCACGGGCGGACCGACATTGCAAGAGGAGAGTGAGAGACAGTGACGAGTGACGACGGACGGGTAAATTTCCAAATGAATCGTTTGTTACAAACATTTTGATTACAATTGGCATGGTTGTAATTAACTGATAGTACGAGGTTCTAATTGTAAAAGTTGTTTAATTTGTAATTTCCACAATACCCTACACCACCTTATACTACACATTCATATCACCTCATACTACCGTTTAGTTTTACGAAGTATACAATTCATCTGAACCGTTGGATGTCAGTATACTAGTCTTTTTTTAATAGTAGTATAGCCTAGTATAGGGCACCGAAAGGAGCTCAAAATCTAACCTCTTTATGGTTGGAGTGGTGCCGCGGCACGAGGGCGCGTCCGTGTTGTCGCGCCATGCCCCGACACACGATCCGTCGTGGGCCCCCGCGTGTGGTGGACCCGCGGCGCGTGCCGCGCGTGGTCGGCCGACGGGCGGTCCCGGTGCGGTCTTAGGTGTGCACCCTCCCCCGAGTCGCCCTGACGCGGCTTAGCTTGACACCCAGCCGCAGGATGCGCGGTGGACCCACGTGCGTAGTTGATTGGCGGCGCGTGTTGTTGCGCCGGCCTGGTCGGCCCTCCCTCCCGGGGCGGCGTTAGGTGCGGCCTCCCCCGGGTCGGCCTCCTCCGTGTGTGCGCTCCGACTTTTTGTTCTGTCGCCCCATTCGTTTGGCTTATCAGCCACTGCGCAAACCAACAGGCCGTGTGTCCTTTGCTGTCGTTGCATTGAAGTCTGCCCAGCGTTCGGCAGTGATTTTTTCGTTGGACGGCAGGGGGCACTCCGCGTCGGCTGTGGTGCTGCTGTGTCCACTCTTGCGCTTGCCCGGTGAGATTTTTGTTCCGCGCTGCGTTTCTATTTCTCCTTTCTGGGACGTTGTTCTTGGATGGTTGTTCCCTGTGTACAGAGGCCAGCAGATCCATGGTGTGTTTCCGATCTTCACTGAGTCAATTGGGGTTGCAGGTTGTTGGTTCTTACCAGCACCGAGTTTGACAGCTCTTTTGCTATCTGTTCGTTCCACTGTCAGCTGTCTTCGCGTTGGCACTCCTTTAGCATCCAGGTTTCGGAGGTTGAGAGCGTCTGCGTCGTGTGCTCCTCTTTTGCATCCAGTGGTACCTTTGTCTCCATGTTCTCCGTCTCTGCGTCGTTCATCTGTCTTTGCAAGGAATGCATCTGGGAAAAGATACAGTAATACGCCTTTTGTCCATTCATGTATTGGAATTGTAGCCATCTGGCCTTTTCTTTCCTGAAGCGATTCTGTTGCTCTACTTATATAATTTACACCTTTTTAGTGCTATGCAGGAGATCAGTTTTGTCCTTTGGTGCCGTCAGTGCTGGCTAAAAAAAAGGCGACTTTCACGGATTACTGTTAGGAGGCAGCGTCGATTGATAGACGCAGGTGATTAGCAGTCGTGCTGTTTGTCTTTTCCTTTTTTCGGAGTTTGCCTACTATCTTCTCACACAATTTACGTTTATTTCCCTGTTGTGATCAGGCCTTGCTTCTTCTGTTGCCTCCAGTGCATCAAGGGACTTGGTTCCCCGTCAGTTCGGTGCCGCGCTCAAGGGTACACATTTTTCTGTCAAGACTCTTTTTCGCGTGCAGTAAATAATTCGTGTCACTGTGTCCTCAGATACGCATCCGGGCAGATCCTACATTGGTCGGCCTGAGTACAAGTGTCAGTATTGCGGAGCTGTGTTTTGGTATCAAGAAAGAGTGAAGTCTGAGTCTGCCTTCACTCGGAAAAGAGTTATCTACAATATGTGTTGCAAAGCTGGCAAAGTTTGTCTACCATCATTCAGGCCGCCACCTGACTTTCTGCAAGTGCTATCGAAATTTGATGGTGGTCATCGATCTAGGTTGTTTCTGCAAAAAATCAGACATTACAATTCTCTCTTTGCTTTCACATTGATGGGTGCATCTATTGATCGCAGTGTTAACAGCGGAAATGGTCCTCCTGTGTTCAAAATTTTTGGTCAAGTTTGCCATCGGATAGGTTCTCTTTTGCCACACGGTGATGCACCTCCAAAATTTGCACAGCTATATATCTATGATACTGCAAATGAGTTGATCAACAGATTTCGAGCAATTGATCCTGATGGTACAGGGGCTGATGGCATGTGCCCTGAGATCGCCACTGGGCTTATGAATATGCTTGATGAATTTAATCCACTGGTGAAGCAGTTTAGAATTACTAGGGATAGATTAGCTGAGCATGGGAATGGAGAAGTTGGCATTCGCATTGTTGGTGCAGCTGAGGGTGACCCTGTGCAGTATGAAATGCCGATGGCCTCCGAGCATGCTGGTCTTATAATTGGTGATTTCTCCAATGAAAATTACAGGAGTGATATAATTGTGCATGCCACAGACGGTGCACTCCATCGAGTTTCTTGCTTGCACCCTGCTTAAATGCCTCTTCAGTACCCATTACTCTTTCCGTACGGCGAGCGTGGCTACCAGCTTGGGATCAAGTATCAAGGAACAGATTTTTCCGACGAGAATTGTCGATCAAAAGTGGACTACTATGCCTATCGCTGCCACTACAGGACAAATGAGCCTAATCCATTCCTTTGCTACGGAAGGCTTTCAGAGCATGCAAAGGTGGATGGATATGCCTGTGTCGAGGAAAGCAAGTTGAAGTATATAAATGATCATCAGAATGAGTTAAGATGTGAATATTTCCAGGAATTGTGGATGCTGTTGGCAAAGGAACATTGGATGGTAACAGTATTGGGAAGAAAAAAATTCTTACCTGCCAGTTTCACGGGTGGTAAGAGATACATGGTGCAGAACTATCAAGATGCTTTGGCAGTCTGTTGTGTTCATGGGTGTCCAGATTGGTTTACTTCCTTCACAGCCAACCCCAAGTGGAGAGAAGTATTTGAATCTTTAGAGACCGAGGGTGGTCAACAGCCCTGTGATAAATCCGACATTATCGTTCGAGTCTACAAAACGATACTCGACGAAATGCTAGATGATATCAAGAATGGCACTGCATTTGGTCCTGTTGGTGCTGGTAAGATAGTCTTGCAATTCATTCCACACCTTATCATGTGCTTTTGTTCATATCTGACATTTATCCCTTCAATGCTGCCTTCACACCTCCCACAGTTCTGCAGAGTGTTGAATTTCAGAAGCGAGGTCTACCCCATGCTCACATACTGATATGGCTGCAAAAGGATGGAAGAGAAGGTACCACGTCTGTTGTCGACTCCTTTATTTCTGCAGAAATTCCTGATCCTACCATAGATCCATTGGGGTACTCATTGGTAGAACAATTCATGATCCATGGCCCATGTGGCGAACACAATCGCAAGTGTGTATGTATGAAAAAAAATGCATGCTCCAAGCATTACCCTACAGAATTTAACGACGAAACCACTATTGATGAAAATGGATTCGCAATCTATCGACATCGTGATGATGGACATTATGTGATTAAGAACGGGGTGCGATTAGATAACAGATGGGTTGTTCCCTACAACATGTATGTACCTGCTTAAAAAATTCCAGTCACACATCAATGTTGAGTGGTGCAATAAGAGTAAGGTCATCAAATATCTATTTAAATATGTGACTAAAGGGCCTGATTTTGCTAAAGTGGGATTTAAACGTAAACGAAGTGCTATGGGCACTGATAATCTAAATAACAACGAAGAAATTAATGAAATAGAGGACTTCCTTGAATGCAGATATTTATGTGACAAAGAAGCGCTTTGGAGGTTGTACAGTTTTGATATACATAGCAAAATACCATCGGTTGAGCGGCTTGTTGTGCACCTTCCTAACATGAACTGTGTGCTTTTTAGAAAAAAAGCCAGGTTGTCAGATGTTGTGGATAATGAATTTTTGCAAAGAACAACTCTAACCCAATGGTTCAAAACAAACCAACAATGTCCTGAGGCTAGAAATTTGACATACTGCAGTTTCCCTGACGAATGGAGATGGGAAAAGGATCAACGTGTTTGGATTTGTAGAGCAAGACAAAAAAATTGGTCGAATTTATTACGTACATCCCTCAGAGGGCGAACGTTACTATCTAAGAATGCTCCTTCTGTTAGTTAAAGGAACACAGAGTTATAAAGATTTAAGAACATACAATGATGTGATTTTCCCATCATTTAAAGAAGCATGCGCAGCCAGAGGGCTTTTAGGTGATGATAGAGAATGGTACAATGCCTTTGATGAAGCTATAACATGGGGGTCCGGACGCTAGCTTAGAAATCTGTTTGTAACTATGATGCTTTACTGTGATATAAAGATGAGAGAAATTTTTTCGAGAAGTATTGGATGCCTATGTCAGATGATTTCGAGTATAACTTACAAAAGACAATGAATAATACCAAATATTCAATCACTGAAATTGAACTCCGAAACATGCTCATAGAAGAACTCACATTACTATTTTCACGGAATGGAGCAAAGATATCATCTTATAATATACCAGCGATCAGCAGAAGATCTGAAAATCACGGTATCAACAACCTTATAGAGGAAGAAAGGTCATACGATATTTTGGAACTCACCCAAAAAGCAACAGAAATGTTTACCAAATTGAACAATGATCAATTAGCCGCGTTCAACAAGATTGTAGACACTGTGAATTGCAAAAGACCATCATTTTTCTTTGTTTATGGTCACGGTGGTACCGGCAAAACTTTTTATGGAATGCTATAGTTTCTCACCTACTATCTGAAAAAAAATTGTCCTCACAGTGGCTTCCTCTGGTGTGGCATCGTTACTGTTGCCCGGCGGCCGCACTGCCCACTCACGATTCAAAATCCTCTTGCAAATTGACGATGAAACTATATGCGATATTAAAAGAGGAACCATTTTGGCTGAACTCATGGAGCAAACTTCTCTTATAATATGGGATGAAGCTCTAATGACACAGGAAATGTTTTGAAACTCTTGATCGTTCATTGCGCGATGTTCTCTCTGAAAAAGATGAGAAGCTGCTGATAAACTCTTTGGTGGCAAAGTTGTTGTTCTTGGAGGAGATTTTAGGAAAATACTTCCAGTTGTTGAGGGAGGGAATAAAGCTAAAACCATCAATGCATGCATACTGAATTCACCCATCTGGGATTCAGTTGAGATCCTAAACCCACGAGAAAAATATGAGGCTCAAAGATGCGTCATTTAGTGCATCTTCACAACTGGAACTGCAAAAATTTAGCGACTGGATTTTGGCTGTCGGAGATGGAAAAGTTCCTACTATTGAGAAGCACAACGAAACAGAGCCACATCTGATTGAGATTCCAACTGACCTTCTGATCCATACCAGCGATGATTGAATCAAAGCTATTGTTCATTCGATCTATGAAAACTTAGATTGTATGTACAAGGACCAAACATATCTATGCGAACGTGCCATTTTGTCACCAACGAATTCTGTGGTAGATGAAATCAATAGCTTCATTTTGGGTGCTATTCCCGGCGAAATGAGAGAATACATGAGCTGTGACACAATAACCACATGTAACAATAAATCGTATGTAATGGATACACTGTATCCAACTGAGTTTCTGAATTCAATTTCAGTATCCAACTTCCCTAAGCACAAAATAGCTATAAAAAGACACTCCAATAATGCTACTAAGGAACCTGAATCAGAATTTAGGGCTATGCAATGGAACAAGGCTAATGGTTCAGAAGCTTGGTGATAATGTAATAGAAGCTAGCATCATAACAGGCTCTAATATTGGGGATGTGGTCTACATCCCTAGAATTGTTTTGTCCACAGCTAATCCAAAATGGCCTTTCGTGCTCCACAGAAGACAGTTCCCAATTCAAATTTCATACGCAATGACGATAAATAAAAGTCAAGAACAAACACTGTCGAAGGTGGGGGTCTATCTAAGGGCGTGTTTGATATGGGCCAAATATGCCTGGCCAAGCCCACCACAACCATCTTGCTGTGTTCGATATCCCTGGCTGGCCTGGGAGCCTGGCCGCCGCGGTCCATTTCCCCTCTCTCTCCTGGCTCGCGCCGCACGCTCCTAGGTTTCGTTTCTCCTCAGCCTGGCTCTGGCGGCGCTCTGCGTGGGCGAATCTTGCTGTCGGCGAGAGCTCTCACGCGCTCGCGCGGGAGGAGTGAAACTTCCGCGCGCTTCTTGCCGGCTAAAATCCATGGCCTACTTATACCACTCCCTCCTACCTCCCTCAATTCTTCCCCTCCTCTCCACTCTCCGCTCCCGTTGAGGAACCGTCGACGAGGTAAGTTGCCGACGAAGTCGTGGTGTTCCCCGGGCTTCCTCTCCGTTCCCCCATGTGGATATGCATCCAGGCGGCGCGGTTCTGTCGCGGGCTCCGGCGAGGTAGTCTCCTTCCTCCTCTTCTTCTCCGGCGAGGCGGTGTTGCTGTTCGTGGATCTGCTTCCCCGTCCAGATCTGCTACCTCCTCCCCACCTCCAGCTGTTTTCAGCAGCTTCTACACCCCTCCTGCTCACTCGAGGTGAAATCTCTATTTTTCCCCATTTCCTTAGTACACAGTTCATTGTTTTGGTCAGATCTATGAGTTGTTTGTTGGTATTTACTCTTGTGATGATATATCCTGGCTGTATTTTTTTCGTGCTTCGTTGTTCTCGTAGATGGTTCCTTGTCGATTTGTTTCATATTGTAAATGTTGTTGATTGGGAGATGAATGGTCGATGATGAGTAGCTTTCTGGCATAGGGAGGCATTTGTAATACTGCAGCCGTGCCTTTTCATGCTTCGTTGTTATTGTTTATGGTTCCTTGTCGATTTGTTTGATATTGTAAATGTTGTTGCTTGGGAGATGAATGGTAGATGATGACTACCTTATGGGCACAGGGAGGCATTTCTAGTAGTGCAGCCGTGCCTTTTTTCATTTTGTGAATGCTTGCACTTACATTCAGATGCTAGCCAGGGTCTACTTAAATTGCTTATACATTTGTGAATGCATGTAGATGGATACAAATGCACAACATGCACTGCTGGCTAGGCAAGCGGCAGGGATGGTTGTTGTTATGGTTTCCTTTGTAGTCAATAGGCTTAGAAGGATTAGTGAAGAAGAAACAATCCCTTATGGGTCTAGGACTGAGGCTGAGAAGCATAGACAGAGCACACTCCAAATGATGTACAACTACAATGATGTTGAATGCATTGCCATGTTGCGCATGAAAAGGGCCCCCTTCTTTTCTTTGTGCAACCTGCTTAGGAGTAGAAAACTTGTTCCTGAGACAGTAGGATGTCCAGTGGAGCAGCAGGTGGCAATGTTTATACATGTGGTTGGACACAACCAGAGGTTTAGGGTAGTTCATCAATCCTTTAGGAGATCCATTGAGACTGTGAGCAAGATCTTCCACCAAGTGTTGTATGCTATTGGTGAATTAAGGGCTGACATGATCAAGCCTCCAAGCACTGCCACACACCCTAAGATTATGGGCAGCCACAGATGGTTCCCTTTTCTAAATGTACTTTCATGTCTATATGTTTCCCACACATGTTCACATCAACGTGTTTCCACATATGTTAATCTTTTGGCTTATGGACATTTCCATAGAATTGAATTGGTGCCATTTATGGCACACATGTGTTGGCAAGGGTGCCTAGACACATGCAGCAAGCTTTCAGGGGTAGGAAGTCCACCACAACTCAGAATGTGATGGCTGCTATGAGCTTTGACATAAAGTTCACATATGTTCTAGCTGGTTGGGAGGGATCAGCTGTGACGCCCCAGGTTTTTAATTACCGTCATTAACGCTAATGACCAGATCAGCCGAGTCAAACCGGTCAAACACCGGTCAAACCTAGGTCAACCTGGGCCATCACCCCGAAAACCTCGCCAATGAACCCTAATGAACCCCTTGACCAAGTCTACACACACCTGTAATGGACCCTTGGCCAAAGACATGGTCAAAACCGGCTTAACAGTTGACGTCAGCGAATGTCGTCCGGAACTTTTGCCGCGTTCTCCAAAATTCACCTAAACCCTTAAAAATCTACCTTTATGAAAGTTGTCCATCTTGTTGAGGGACACAACTTTCATGTAGATTGGCATTTCAAATTTTGAGTAGAAATTGGTGAAAAACTTGATCGACTGATAGTACCTCCTGTTTTCCAGAAAACGCCTGCATTCAATGTTGGCACGGCGTTCCTGCAAAATCCGTTGAGAAAAACACCCTATAGCCTTTTTTTGAAAGTTGTAGAGGGTGACTAGATCTACAACATTCGTATTCAAAGCTTAGTCAAATTTTATTCAAAAGTTTGGAGAAAATCGAGTTCGAACAGGGGCACACCGAATAGAAATCGGCCGCGGACGCGCTCCCGCGCGCAGCCGCGCCGCGCGCGCGCGCGCGCCCCGCCGCCACGCACCGGCACCGCCTCGGCGTCCGAGCCCCCTTGCGCCTTCCCGAGGCTCGTTCCCCGAAGCCACGCGCGTCCCAAGACGGTCTCGAAGTTCCCCCTCTCCTCCTCGCGCCGCGCGCCGTCCGGCCGGGAACGCCGGCGGACCATCGGTCCGTTCCGTGCCGTCCCCCCGCCGTTCGCTCCTCCCGAGGCCAGCGCGTGTTCCTAGATGTCGCCGTGGGTCCCTTGTGGTCGCTTGCAGGCTCCCTGGCCGCCCATAAAGGGGCACCGCCCTTCCCCCGCGCCATGCCCGGGCGCGAGCCGCCGTCGATGCCATGGATGGCGGCGCCCGGTGAGCTCCGGGGCCGGCCGGCCGAGGAAGTCCAAATAAACGCTTTTGCCACCTTCCCTTGCACCTAACCGAACTCGCCGGCGTGCCGTCTCCCCCCGGACCCCCACCTCACCGGCACGGCGGGCCGCGGCGGCCACCGGGCCCGGCCGCCGCGCGCCGCCCCTCCCCGGCCCTCTCCCCGCCCGGCCGAGCCCCCAAATCGCGCCCCAGTGACCCCTAGCCCCTCCCCACGCCCTTCCCTGGCCAAGCCCGGCGGCGGTTCGCCGGAATTTGGCCGGACCGCCGCTGCCCGGCCGCCCAGGGGCTACATTGCAAAAACAAAGATCTTTCCGAGGGCCTCCCTGCAAAAGTGCAACTAAAATAGTAAAGTGAGTTTGCTGATTCTCGTAAATTGCGTAGAAAATCACAGAAAAATCATACAAATGTAAAACCAATTTTGTTGGATTCGAGGTGAAATAAACCACAACTTTTGTTATTCTGGCCTGAGCTAATTCCTGATAGTTTTTGCATGAAAAATACAAATGTGTAAAACCTGGATCTGCAATATCTCAAAATATATAAATCCTATGTAGCTAATTTTTGGATATGTTGTGTGTCTTGTCATGGATAGCTCCTATGCCAAAAATTGCACAAAGTTATGATGTAAATCTTTTTATAAAAATGTTTATCCATTTCAGCCAGATCTGCATAAATGATTTTTCTTGCTAAATATATTTATGTTTTTGAGTTAAACTTGTGCACATTGTCTTGTAATGTCAAAATACACATCTTGTGAATTAATCATGATTTTTGGCGTAACATAAATATTTATTCTCAATTTGTGCATGGTTTCCTTTGTAAATTAATGGGGGAAGATCAGTGGAGATTCCATGTGGACACGCTGGTTCTTCCAGCTTGTTTAGGACCAGAGAGCATGCATGAAAAAGTTTGGATCATTTGGAGGCTCATTTATTTTTGTAGGCATTTAATTTGAATCACTAGCTAGTCTTTGTTATTTTCAATAGTATTTAATTTCCTAGCATCCAAGCATCACATGTGGGTCCAATGGACCAGTATAGGTGCTAGTATGATTAAGAAACACTTCTTTAATTTTTGATAATTTAATTGCTTAATAAAAAGCTTAAAAGCCCTTTTAATGTTAAAGAGAAATTAAATAGAGAAAAGCCTTTATTTAATTATTTTTTTCCTTTTTGAAGGTATTTCCTAATTTAATGAAAAGGTAATTAATTACCATTGCTGATCAGAATTTAATTCATGGATAAAAATATTAGTTTACCTTTGCTTGTGAGAGGGAAAGGATTAAAGCCTTCACATGAAATAACAAGTACAAAGAAACCTTTATTCAATTGTGCAATAAAAGAATAACCTATGTACAACCAATAACCTTCCTAAAAGAGAAACACGATCTAGATACTTGTTAAGGTGAATATGACCAACCAAGAGTTGGATAAGACAGCAAACTATCACATCACCTAAACTTGCATTGCATTCCTTGTAGATCTTCCGTACGGAGATTACTCCCTTGTCCCGGAAAACGAGGAAGGAGCAGCGAAAGCTTCACTGCAGTACGTGGAAGTGCTCGACACCGAGGGTGCCCAGGCTAACTTAGCTGATGAAGGCAAGCTCCGATGCATCTAACCTAATTTTAAAGTTCTTTATTCAATTATCCATGAATGATTGTGCATTTACGTTCAGGAGTTGAATGAAACCCTAGATGCATGATCCATAGGTACCTTGTCCTTACTAGTATGATAGGTCGATAGCTGCTAAGCTATAGGACTGTTACAAGTGGAGTGATGACCTCACTCGCGAGAATAGGTTCCTAGATAGGAATCACAATTTATCCTAAATGGATTGCTCACGTGGTAAGAGCATGGGATCTGGGCTCCGGTCCAGTGGTTATGTGGGTTAAGTTTTTGAACGTACGAAGCACATGTCGGGTATGGGACCGGTAAGCCTAGTACCTCAATGAGATGGCTAGGGATGGAACTGTCACTACTCTTGGGATTCGCTCTCACGGCTAGCTACTGGTGGTGTATGGTGACTCTGGGTATCTCGCGGGGTATGCCGGATAGCCTGCACCAAAGACTGTGGCCTTTCATCCCGACCCGGGGATTTTTGGAAACGGCCTGGGAAAGTTGTCCTTTCGGGGGCAGCCTACCATCTGTTTGGGTCTACCTTGCAAGGTTTAAATCAATCGATTGTCGGCCTCTCACCGTTATCCGAGACTACTTACTCCACTAGTCATGAGATCCGTAATGATGGAAGTTGATGAACTTTATGCCTGATTAATTGTATTGTACCACTTTGCTTGTACTAGTTGGCTAATGTAGTAAAGATTAAACCTACTAGAACTTGTGCTAAAATCTTGAAAGTAAGGACCTACTCTTTATTACTTTTTAGCAAAGGAAACCCTGTAGCCAAAAAGCCTTTCATGGTCTAGTATTGGTGAAGTAGTTATCACCGACGGGTAAGACTTGCTGAGTATTAGTATACTCAGCCTTGCTATAATGTGTTGTTCCAGGTAATGCCTTCAGTGATGTGTGGCCCGGAGAAATCCCGCCCGGCTGGGAGTTGGAGTGGGTGGAGGACGACTACTGAAAGCATCATGGATGGCCTCCCGTGGTGTGTTCGCTTCTGTTAGCCTATTTCCGCTGCTTTCAAAAACTCTGAACTATTTCGTCATGGCAAAAACTATGGTTTGTAATAATTAAACCCTTCGGGGTACGAATTTGGATCTTAATGTGGATGTACCTCTGGACTCGCCTTCGAGCGAGTTTTAATGCATATATTCGATCCTTGTTGCTTTTCAAGTGATTTACCGGGCGTTAACCCGGCAACTAACGACAGGATGATACTTTATTATTGCTTAATGACCAAAGTGGATCGGTCTTAGGCGATAGTACTGTATTTTCCTGGGCGGGTTGTCACATCAGCCCATGATGCACTAATTTTGGTGATGCCATAGAGAGAAATGATGGGTTCACTGTGCCAGCAGGTAACTGCACTTATGTACTGTGATCAAACACACTTTCACACTCATTCTCCAACAATTGTAGGTCATTTCTACCTAGTAGATGCTGAATATGCATGCAGACATAGCTTCTTGCCTCCATATAGAGGGGTCAGGTATCACTTGAGTGAGTTCTCCAGCACAAAGCAACCCACCAATGCAAATGAGCTATTCAACCTTAGGCACTCTTCACTTAGGGTCACAGTGGAGAGGGCCTTTGGTGCACTTAAGGGCAGGTTCAGAATTATAGACAATAAATCTTTCCACAAATACAAGACCCAAGTCAAACTTGGGCTTGCTTGCTGCATACTGCACAACTGGATTATTGGTTTTGGCTTAGATGATATTATTCCAGCAGAGGAAGGATTTGTGGCTGATTTGGATCAAGATGAGCAGGGAGAACTACCTCTAGAGGAACCTGCTATGGTGACTGTGAGGGATGAGATATGCAATGCTATGTGGGCTGCTAGGGGTTCATCTAGGACTTGATGTTTTACTTGCATTTCATGGATGTGTAAACTAATTTAGTAGATCCTGGGCATGGAACTAATGTAGTGCATGATATCTGTACTCTTAAATGCTATGTCTGAGACCAAATATTTATTGTTCACTGCTATTCATTAGTTACTTGTCTCTGTTGTTCTTCACTGCTTATTTATTTTGATTGTTTGTGCAATAGGATGGCTGCAACCAACCTTGATGCCCAGGGTGGGTTTGTGGCTGCTGCAAACATGATGGAAGGAACACCTTCAGTTGCAGGAGCAGCCTTGGGTGAACCACATGTTGTTGACCTGTTAGATGGTGAGGCTGCCCATGCCGTACCACAGCAAGGTCCTATGAGGTGAACTAACAACACTTCTGGGTTTGTCCTAAGAAGGATGACCCAGATTGTGTCTGAGAGGTCTAGGACTAACAAAACCTACAAAGATAAAGATGTGAATGCAGTAGATAAGGCTCTAAGTGAGTACTGTGGGTTGGCTGTTACTGCAACTCAAGTGTACAACCACTTGAGGAAGTGGAAGAAGAAGTGATCTAAGGTTGCTAGGCTGAAGAACCTTAGTGGGGCATTGTTTGATGAAGATGTGCAAGCCATAATGCTAGAGCAGGACCACTATCTTGGTCATTGCAAGGTACAAAACCATATCTGAAGCATTCTCTTTCTAACTGTGTCCCCTCTTCATATCTGTGTAATCTCTTCTTAACTGTGTCATCTCTCCATAATTGTGCCCTCTCTTCAGGACCACCCTAAGGATGCCGAGTTTCTGAACACTCCAATAAGGTTCTACTTCGAGATGGAGGCTATCTTTGGTAGCACCTTGGCTACTGGTAGGTTTGCTTTAGGATCCAATCAGCCTTTGGGGGTCAACAAGTCTGATAGTGTTGCTGCTAAGCTGGAGGGTGAAGACTACACTTCTCCTAAATATGAAGGCAAAACTACCTTTGAGTTTGGTGAGGCTAGCAAGGCAACAACCACACCCACACCCACAACCACAGTTCCTGTGTTAGAGATTGAGGAAGAGGGGCCATTTTAGTGAGGAAGAGATTCTAATGATGACCAAGATGAATGATGCAATCAACAATGTTGCAAATGCTATGCTCAAAACAGGTGCTGCACATGTTGACCCAGACCTATACCTTGCTGTCATGGAGATGCCTGACTTCTCCACTGAGGCCCTGATTGTTGCCGACACCCACCTCTTGGAGAATAAGCCAGTTGCAACTGGCTTTGCGAACATGTCAACCCCCCACAACGACATATGGTTGAGGACCTACCTGACCAAGAACTGCATGTAGTAGTTCTCTCCTCTCCTCTCTTTTGTGTTCCATTTTGGCTAGACATTGTGCATGGTAGATGGCTGATCAACACCTGTCCTTTTGGGTTTAGTTAGTGGGAAGGTGACTAACTAAAGAAACTACATTTTGGCTCACTGAATGTGGGCAGAACTCCATTTTGCTCACTGAAATGTGGGCAGAACTCTGTTGTTGTATTTACTTGCAGCCTCTATTGGCTTGCAGTCTTTCTACAAGCACTACTAAGAACAGATACTATATTTGATCCTGTGAGGCATTTGCTTTTGATTCTGTTAAGCTTTTCTGTTTTGATTTATGCCTGTGATGTAATTTTTGTGTTCCTCTATGCCTATGATGACACAACAGCCAACTAGATTGTCCGAAACTTGTGAGGTACTGATCATGTTCCTTATGCTCCAAGTGAAAGGATCAAATGAGATGGCAAATACTTATAATCTTAAACTTGTGAGGTACTGAAGCATGTTCCTTATGCTCCAATTGGAAAGATCAAATGATTTGGAAATTATTTCTGAGGCAAATCTTTACACATGATCTTTAACTTGTAAGGCAAACTATTCTTGTTCTCATAAATTCATAACATATCATCTGTTCTTATTCTTGTGAGGTACAACCACTTGCCTTGCATAGCTGCTGATTGTTGCTGGTGGTGATCCTTCTGCTGATGCTATGATCCTTCTGCTGATGCTATGATACTAATTGCTGCTGTTCGGTTGAATGTGCTGTGATGTGGTTGAATGTGCTGTGATGTTGTACTGGTCAACTCAAAACTTGAACTCGATGTTGTTGTTTCGATATGGCCGATGATGCATATTTTTGAACTGATGCGCACTGATGTTTCTTATTAGCTGAGGCCATTATTTTAGATCTGAAGAAAATATTTCATCATGTATTGCTATTCATTTCTGTTCAATTTGCTCTATAGTTCAGTTGGAGTTGATGTTGGTTGGGGTTGGGCCAGACTTGAATCAAACACAATCCCATGGTGGTAGTTGATGGCAGTTGGGGGTTGGGCCAGGCTACTGGCTTCAAATCAAACACAAAATGGGCTGAGCCAAGCTAATATGAGCCAATTGAATCAAACAACTGAAGTGTGTCATTTCAGCGAGGCCGTGGCTGGCCCGGGCCTGGCTCGCTAGCCAGGCTCCCTGGAGCCCGGAATTCAAACACGCCATAAGGAACCCTGTTTTTACACACGGGCAGTTATATGTGGTAGTTTCAAGAGTTTCATCCAAAAAAGGATTGAAGATTTTGATTGAGGGTGAGGATGGCAAGTGTTGTTCTGCAACAAAAATATTGTTTTCCGTAAAGTTTTTGATAGCATCAGGTGAGACTCTTTAGTGCTTTACTATTGGTACTTCAATTTTCCTTTATCTTATCATTTCTCCATGGCTTTCAATGCGTTTCAAAGATTAATTATGATGCTTTGCTTATATTTTTTTGCACAGATCTTGATACTTTTCAAAGGATAGTGAGGCTCCCAAGTATATTGCCAAGCAGCGGTACATGCCACTTTCACTTCTTTCTTCACTTGACTTTCTTGCTGCTTCCTGGTCAGTGATGCTCTCTGCACTCTAATATACGAGCTGCATGTGCATCGTTGTTCTTTGATGATGAATGCTTATGTTCTTTGCCTGCAGTTTTGTCCATCTACATACATCTGCCTCCCCCTTTTCATAAACTCAATAAAATTCAGAGAAAGCCATGTCAGGATCTGGGTCTTCATCCCCCACAGCTGAAGTCTGCACATTCCTAGGGGCGAAGAGGGATGCATGATGTTATAATTTGAAGAACAAAAGGGACTGAAGATACTAAATGAAGATGAAAATGGAAAATGCTGCTCAACTACTAGAAATATAGTTTTCCATGATGTTTTCGCCGGCCTCAGGTGGAACTTCTTAGGGCTGTGAAACAACAGGCTGAGTGAAAAAATTCCCATTCTTCAAAATTATGCTAAGATATGACAGCAGCATGTGAATATAATTGCAAACTAAACCCTTTTATATTTTTCACCTTATTTTGTTCTAATTTTTTCTTTAACTATTGACATTGGAAGGCCTTGCTACAGTTTGACATTATCACTATGTCCGTAGTCCAAGGTAAAATTTTTAAGCGTAATCGTTCAGGTTATGAGCCCATTAGACCAGTGGACTCAACAGTTTTCGAAGTCTAACGCGCAGGCTGCGCCCCAGCCAAGTTGATTTGTAGACACTTTCAAATCATGTTGTTTTCACTACTATAATTGTCACTATCATTAATATCCCAGTAAATCATTTTACCGGGATACAAGGGTGCCAACCAGTGCCAGCAGCTGCAAATATGATTGTTGTCAGGAGATTCTAACAACAAAGGAATAAGTAACACAGTTCTCGATAGATGTTTCTACATTTTCCATGTATATACAAAACATACAAAACAAAAGATTGTTCACATGCTGACTGGCTAATACATTTTACTGCAATACTGAACTAGCATCGTGCAACGGTGCATTGCTCGAGTATAGTTCCATCTTCCTAATCTCATCATCGAGGGAACTGATGATGAAAGAAAACTCACTAATGCAGTCAGCCAGGGCAAGCCTTAATTCCTTTCTAAAATGTGGGCTATTCAGCTTTCTGTAGCACTCCCGGCTAAGGACGTCAGTGCATCTGAATGCACACTGCACAACAGATTTGATTTGCCTACCACATCACATAATACAGGTATCACACGTGTCAGGCCACTGTAGTCCCTCTTCATATCGCGAAAATCAAGAAACCCTGGATCAATAATCTTGAGCCCGTTGCTGCGAGAAAAAGAGGAAACAGACTGATACAGTGCACTTCCCTGGGATTCAGCATTGCTGAGGCAACTTTCACCAATGATTCTGACGTGTCTTCCGTGTTCCCCGTGAACAGGTTCTTTAGTAAGCAAAATTTCTGAGATGTAACGATTCCCAAGTACGCACTTCACAGGTGAAAGTTCAACACGGTAACCTGCCTCCGCACAAATCCTATCTAAAACCCACTTCAAAGTACTTGCACATTCGACCTTAGCATCCTGCATGTGCAAGAAGTTTCGACTTTAAAAAGAACTTATCAGCGAAGATTACAGATGCAAGGACTGTGAACCAAAAAACATACCATTTCTGTGTGCAGAGCATATGAACATTTGTAATAATTCTGCCTGTAGCACCAGCTTAGCGAACAACGTCTTCCAAACTCCTCTTTGTACTCACCTATGCCGTCGCTAAAGGATCCATAAATTCTGTTCAATTTAGAATGGCAAAAGTCCAAGGTGCTGAATACGGTGGAATTGTCAGACAACGATCACAACTCCTTTTCTCCGCATCGAATAATAACTGACTTTCACCGAGTCTACCAATCAGAGCTGATATCTCTGACACCAATTGTTCCAGACCTGCTGTGGTGCCCTTAAAGTTCTCACAAAGATCGTTGCATGATGACCACATATCAACAAAACCAATGTCATTGAATAAAGCGGTCTTGATTCCATGAAAGCAAAACAAAACATCAAGACCAGCTAAAGCTGCACTTTCTCTGGCTTCCAGTGGATCACGAAATGAAAAACCAGTCGCTGTGATTTCATCATAGCCTTCCACAACACACCCAGATTCACACTTCAACTGAACCTTATACTGAAACACGGAATGGTGCCCGGAGATGTCAACATACACAGGTTCAACAATATCAACTTCCGAACAGGTGTTGACGAGAGCAGCACTTGGATAAATGCAAATGGTTTTGCTCATAAGGCCCTGCATCAAAGATAGCTATCGGGATCAAAACTATATCGATAACCAAAAAAAAAAAAAATCATAGTACCAAAAAAGCTTTTCAGTACACACCATGATCTTGATAAACCTAATGACCCGTTCATGCTCATCATAGCTGCGCATTGTGCCAATGATCAAGGGAACAATCTCTTGATAAAACTAAACCTGCAACCTTACCTAATAGTAAACACAGATGATGATGATGATGATATATGTATGTATGTATGTATGTATGTATGTATGTATGTATGTATGTATGTATGTATGTATGTATGTATGTATGTATGTATGTATGTATGTATGTATGTATGTATGTATGTATGTATGTATGTATGTATATATATATATATAAAAGGTAAATTTCGGCTTTTTTGGTAAATATAGTCCTAACATGACCTAAATACACTCAAAAGATCCGTGTCGCAAAGTCCATCACAATCGTGTAATTAGTTTTTGATTTCATCTACATTTAGTATTCCGAACATATGTCTTTTGGCGTATTTAATGTGGTGGAGAGAGTGGATAGTTTTTTAATTTCATCTACATTTAGTATTCCGAACATATTTCTTTTGACGTATTTAATGTGGTGAAGAGAGTGGAAAGGAGGATTCCTAACCAACTACTCAACATTGCTATCAGTCTGCTCTCCCAACTCTACTATAATCACACCTTCCACACCATGGAAGGCACCATGGAAGGTTCGCAACAGACCTGTGTTTGCAACGTGAGGCCGGCTCCATCCAGTGAGGTACCAATACAACTATTTTTAGACCTGGGAATGGATTAAGATCCAAATCCAATTCAAGGAAATCCAACTAAAGTCCAATCTACATGTACACTCCATCCAATCCAATCCTAATAATTAATCTGACATCCAAATCCATCCAATACATCCAAAGTCTTCGTCGGCTTCAGCTTCACCACCAGCAAACGCGGGCAACAAAGGAGGACGAAGCTCCGCCGGCGGGCGCGAGAGCTGCTCCGATGGCCTGGCCGGGGTTCAGGACGGCGGCGTCGGAGCTCGACGGTAGGGTGGGAACGGCGCGGCGTAGTGAGCTAGTGGCCGGCGGAGCACGAGGGGAGAGTGGCGCGGCGCGACGGGCACGCGGCGGGCGGATCTCCCGGCGACCGCCGGTGGGGATGGGGGCTCCAGTGCCCCTACTGCCGTTGCTCTTGGGGCACGCTAGGTACGCTGCCAAAGTCGTCCTCCGGTCGGACGGCATGCGCCCTCGACGACAAGCTCCTCGTCGCAGGCGACGACGCCCGGGCCGCCGGTGGCGGCACGGAGAGCCGTCGCGCTGGTGGTTGCTGATGTGGTACCTTCTTCTTCGGGCTCCCCGGCGGCACGTCGCGACGTCGTCGCCTTGAGTACCAGCTCCCATGAGAAGACCACGACGGCCGAAGGCATCAGCTTGGTTTCTTCCTCCTCCTGCCCCATGCTGAACGATCGAACTCCTTTTGGCGTGCACGCAAAGACACTGAGCGGCGCTGGCCAGCTCGATCTGTGCAGCCGCCACGCGAGCTGGAGTGCTGCGGCCACCGCGCGGCCGGGTGCCGCGGCCGGCGGCGGGGGTGGACGACAGCGGCGGCCGCGAGCTGGAGAACAAAGGGTGTGAGCGGCGGCGGCGACGTTACCGAAGAGGAGTGGCGAGGCAGCGAGGGCGCCATGGCGAGCGGCGTGGTGATGTCCAGACGAGGACGACGTAGAGCAAGACGAACGACACGGCGACCCAGACAGTGACGGAGCCGTCGACGAGCACGACGAGTAGGTAGCAGAAGTACTACGACGGCGACTGTCTAGGTTTGGGCTCAAATCCAACACCAATTGGATTATCCTACTTTTTTTGTCCATTGAAATCCACGATCCAACTAAATCCAAGTCCAAGACAATCCAACTAGTAAAATCCAATTGGACATGGACTATTGATAATCCATTTCCAGGTCTAACTATTTTCTTAGACACAGCTATTGTGCTTCATTACAGAAAACTCAGAAGTCTTTAACCATAGATTGCTGCAACCTTCGTTTCAGGTACTCGCAAAAATAATCATTCAGCCTAAGACTATCTTCAAAGCAGCTCTAAAGGAGCTTGGGTCAAGTCAGCACAACATTCAGATCCAAACTACACATGACGGGAAATATTTTGCGATCTTAGACATGCAAATCAGAATCTATGCAGATACAAACCAGCAAAAAACGAAAAGAATCTATAGCTACTTCCATGATACTATAGAAGAATGTCAAGATGATGCATACTCAGGAGCTCTAGAGTGGCTAGAATCTGAATTTAATCTGATCATCGACATCAAAACCAACCAAAAACTCAAAGATGTGAAAGAGAGACTTCAAGTAGCTAACACAAGAGCAGGCATTGTTGAGGACCTGTACATCAAAACTAGAGATGAATGCAGAGCACTAATGAGCAAGAAAAGTCTAGCCATGAACGAAATGCTCGCAACAGCTGAAAAAATGCCAATTCTACTATGGTTGTCACCAAATACAACTATATTGAAGGCACCATCTGAAGCTTACCCTTACATGATCTATACAGGATCAGATCCTCCAAGAAACGAAAAAGAGCAACTAGCAAAATGCCTATCTGAGGTTTTCTCAACACTAAGAATCTGATAGATCACAGCATAAAGCCGTGATCATTAGTTATATAGGTTTCTGTAAAATTCTGCACCTGTAATCTCTACGCGTGCACCTGCACCTTAGTCTGGTATTTTCACAGATGCTGCACCAAAAGCGCATCTACTGCAATGTAGTGTAGTCTATTGTAATCCAGGACATATGCTATCAGATTCCAAGGAATTTATGAAGTCAGTTCTTAAACATCAATAGTATGTATCGATGCAACTGTTTCCTTTCAGCGTCGATCTGAAATTTCTATTTCAAACACAAACTCCACAGATTACAGAACAGCTAAATCGATTCATCTGAAATTTCTATTTCAAACACAAACTCCACAGATTACAGAACAGCTAAATCGATTCGTCTTGCCAACCGGCAAGAGTGGCAACCAAGCTGAACCCGAGCAAATCAACCTACAGTTCTTAGAATGATAGAACAACAAAGAAAAAGAGGACTCCGTGGAAATCACGAAACTTGATTTCCCCGGACCCAAGGAGAAAACCGACAACACTGACACACGAAAGCAAATCACTAGCGAAACCAAAACAAACGAGTGGGGGAACAGGTAGGGGAACTCACCAAAACAACGGGACTCCGGAACCGCGAAGCGCTCCGCCGCCGTCGCCAAGGGTGCACGCAGCCGGAAGGCGAGGCCGTACGACACTGGAAGAGAAAGCGACGGCAGCGCCAATGCGAAGCGATTATTAAAGCAAGAAGATACCAAAGAGAAACGTCGTGCCTTCACCGAGCTACCAAACTGCTTGCTGGACCGGCCCGCTGCAAAGCAATCGGGGAAAATTAGCGGCCTCGGAACGTCGGCCGAATCGGGGAAACAGCCCATCCGTGGTGTCATGGGCCACTTGCTGGGCCGGCGCGCAAGGGCGCGCCCCGTTTGCTAGTTCGGGGAAGGCAAATCGGCTTGAGGCTAATTGCATTTTTGGAAATGTGAAATGTATAATATATTTTGTTTGTTCAGGTGAAATGTATAACACCATCTAGTTGTAGCACATATAATTGGATGTTTTAGTCAGAACGAAATGTATATTCAGCTTAAGCATATTTAAGTGTGTTGTGTGAGATGATCTAGATAATAAAACATCATGGTTTTGCTTTCCTTTATTTTTTATTGATGTACTCCACCATGAATGACCCACCTTTATTTTTTTTGTGGGAAGGACCTTTGTATGGAGTACTTGGCTAAGTTAACCCAATCTGCCATGCATTCCACACATGCATGCATACATACTTTTTGATTTGATACATGCTAGCTAGCATCTTAATAGGGCAGGATTAATTTATGTGAAATGCTCCTTTTCTAGGATCTTTTAACCGGATAATAGATATTACAGTGATACATATCAAAATTAAATGGTTCATTGAGTTTCTAACATGTGACAGCAACACTAACTCGAACCAAACTCCATGCTAACCGCTTTGACTAGATGGTAGTGCACCCTGGCTAAGAAAGTAAAAAGGAAAAAACAGTCTGCAGCTCATCTATATGAATATCGTCTTGTAGGGTTGCCATGGCTTCTTAGAAAGTAACAAACAAACATGTTTAATGCATGTGGTTTGTTTTTTTGGATGAATAGTTCAAACCATTTACAAGACTTATTCAATATTTATTTTTCCCAGTGTGTTTTGAGCTTTTGTAGTGCGATACATAAGTGATTGGATGAGGTAATTAGAGGGAAGGGCATGTAAACTGAAGCATGCACTAGCTACCGACCACTAGGAAGTTGACCTATCAGCCAAATTTGTAAAGATTCTTTTGTGCAAACTCTAACATGCTGAGTATGGCCATTAGAAATGTTTTAACTGAGATCTACAAAGTTTTTTGATATTGTTTTCAATGTTTTTGTAACTCAAGTATTAAGTTCTGGTTTTGTGGATTATAAGGCCACAATAGAAAGTTTTTATCGTATCATTTCAAAGTTTTTTGTATTTTGCAGTACAAACATTTCACATATACCATTTATTTTGTGGATTATTTTGAAATTAGTTTTTCTCCAAAGTTTATGTATATATGATTTGAATGCTTCTATGTAAATGCATTCAAAATTTTCAAGTAGTGGGTTCATAGTTTTTCGCATTTAGCTTCAAAGGTTGAGACATATGAAGTTTTTTTGAATGAGATATGATAGCTATTTAATTTTTATGTACACAGTTTTCGACATGTGACTTGAAACCTAGTTGCATGAAAGTTTTATAGTTTCTTCATACAAAGTTATTGAAATCAGAGGGCAAAGATTTTAGATGCGACTTGAAAGATAGATATATATGTGTGTAAAGATATATTTTAAGAACTTTTAATTCTGGATGCAATGGTTTTGTTATTTAACTTAAAATATAATGTTGCATAAAGTTTTCAATATACCACTTCAAAGTTTTTCAATCGCGTGTATAAAGGTTTTGAGATATGATAAGTTTTGACCCTGGTCGTTAGATAGAAAGTTTTCTTTAAAGGTTTCAGAAAGTTTTCAAACATGGATACAAAGTTTTCATTCTTGATCATTAGTATGTGATGATGGGATAGATCATGTAAATTATTAGTTCTTGTCCTCATGGGAAAATTTGGTTTGTATAAAACATAGTTTAATTACGCACTTATACTTTGTTCAAGCGTCCAAACTGAAGTCTCCATGCATGTTGGTGCCTTCCTTGGGAGCTTAGACTCATCTGCATGTGTAGATAACTGAATTGAAAGATGAAATTATGTGCAACAGAAGACCCTGTAACATTGGCTATATGCCTTCTTGATGTTTCATCCATCAGTTTGCATTCATGTTAGTGCCTTTATTATGTTACACCGCCTTTTTTTTACAATGGAATTGCAGCTGACTTAAGGCTTGTGGAGGGCATTTTCAGGTTGGCTACAGACTTGATTTAGAGCAAGTGGAGAGGTACTTATTATTATTTTCAATGGAGATAGTACTGATTTTTAGAAAATCTTTTTCTCGGTTGAGATGCACACACATATTTTTACATGTATGTTCGGATGTTTTATTGCTTGGTATAGAAACCTCTTGATGTTTGGTTGATTTTTTGAATATTTTTATATTTTTGGGCAAATGGATTCACTAGTTTACAACATGTTCTTTACATTAACATTTTTGAATATGAGACATGAAAGTTTTTTTACTCCGGGTAGAAAGGTTCTTATATGTGACTTGAAATTTGAGATATAGAAAGTTTTAGATGTATGATTTCAAAGCTTTTGAACTCTAAATTCAAATAGTTTAGTGCATAACTTGAAAGCTATATTGTACAAAGCTTAAATTACATATCTTAAAATTATTTGAATTTTTCAAATACAAAGTTTATGATATGTGACTTGAAAGCTAAATATTTTAGGAAGTTCTGAATGTGTGATTTGAAGGCTTTTGAATTCCAGTTATAAATAATTTAATGTGCCTTGAAAGCGGGAATGGTGTTTGCTTAGGAAGATACAAGTGATTAGCAAATCCAGAAATGATTCTTTCCCTTGTTTACTGTGTATAATTCAGAAAAATACAAGTAGATAAGTTTTGAATGCGGCACTACAAAGTTTTGGGGAATGTAGTGCACAACTTTGTACCTACAAGTGCAAAGTATACAATTCTAGAGTGCAAAGTTTTGTGTGGATTATTCGGTTAACTAGCATTTTACTATTCAAACATTCTTTCTCATGTTCATATCCCAATGGATTTGTTTTCAGGTCATTTGAAGTTGTTGTTGATCCTGACTCCTTAGGCTGATCTATTCGGTTGGGGGGGATAGAGGGAAAATCAAGTCACATGTGTTCAAAATCTGTATTGAGGTCAGATTTTTTAAACCCCCCTTCTACCCGATTCAATCATTCTTTGTGTTATGAATGACTTAGAGTTTTAAGCACGAGCCACTAGTTTTTAGTATTCAAGTGGAAAGATCTGAATATACAGGTTAAAATTTTTTTAGAACAGGGAGTTATAAGTTCCAAATTGTTTAGCACAAAGGTTTATGATTTCCTTTTTGAAGTAAAGTTTTTGGAATTATAGAGTTGTGTAGGGTTACGTTTTATTGGTAGGAGTGCAAAGTTAATAATGCTACAGTACAAACTTCATAGTTCCAGAGCTCAAAGTCAACAATGCTTAGTGTAAGCTTTTTAATTTTAGAGCGCAAAGTTAATAATGTTACTATATAAATTTCCTAGTTCCAGAGCGCAAAATTAATAATTGTTGACGGTGAAATTCCGTCAACCTAACCATGAGTTTATCTTCGGTGTTGGCATGACTTTTATATCTTATACATTGATACTAACCCCCTTGATATAACAAGTGCATTCGTGCATGTCGGTTTTGGAGTTTAGTGTTTATGCAGGGTTTTGACATTGAAAGCAAGACTTCCGGGATAAGTTCATCAAACACCTTGACAAGACCTTGAAGCCCGGTACAAGTCATGCAATGAAGCAAACTTGACTCCAAGAAGCCCAAGGACCTAACCCGAGAAGATGACAAACTTCAAGGACCTAGTCAGAAAAGTGTTGAATCTTGCGGGACAAGGAGCTTCGTCCAACTCGGAGAGAAACTGACGACAAGGGCCCACATGCTGAAAGGGGAAGGATCTAGAAGACTCGGGAACCGATGCCACGCGAAGGACGCAGGCAACTGGGCCGAGGTGGGCCCAGGCCGGCCGGCCCGGCCCATTCTGGGGCCCAGTCGCCTCTCCCTTTTACTTAGGGTGTTCTTGTAGCCGTGGTGGCTAGAGGTGCATGTCTGACCTTCCGAAAGATGTCGACTTGTCCTCGGACTCGCCCTAGACTAACCCGCACGAATAGGGGTGCGTTGTGACAGAACGGTGGCTCCAAAAGGCGGGCGTTTTCGGAGTCAGACGGGAAACCACGATTTAAAGAAGCTTCTAATGATATTTGATTTGCTACTTCTTTTGCGCGGAACTTCAACAAAAGGCTTGATCCGATCTCTCTAGATCGGTTTATCTATCCCCCTCTATCTCTCGCTACCTCTGATCTTTAGTAGATTAGATTCGTTTTTGATGTTCTTAAGTTTAGATGCAATAGACTCTCTTTCGAATATTGAACTTTATCGGCTTTACTAGATCAAGTCTTGTGTCACACATTTGTTCCACGGATTCGATACCTTGGGTTCACCACTCGAGGGAAGCAGGGTCCCTTGACTACGACAGGAGACTTGTTCGCTTGCAAGTCTAAACGAACTTTGATACAACTATTAACCGTCAACAAGCCCCTTTTTCTGGCGCCGTTGCCGGGGAACAAGTGATCAAGATTTGATTCTTTTATTGCTTTTTGTATAATTTTCAGTTTTCTTTTAGTTTTTCTTTTTGCATCTACTAATTTTTTATCATCCTCAAAATTAATCTAATCTAGTTTGTCTAACCCTAGTTATCTTATATTTGTTTTTACGTTTTCGTTTTTGTATATTTTGTTTATCGCTAACCCTAACAGGAGATGGACGGCTACCGCTACAACAAACCCGATAATTTTGTGGATGATCCAGAAAAAACTTTACAGGCTAAGGAGACGCGAAGCACATCAAGCTAAAAAGCTGGATTTTGTAGATTCAAAGTCGGAAGACGAAGGATCATCGGAGTCTCCGAAGAATTCACCACCTCAAAGTCCTCGGGAGAACCGACTTCCACCGATGGGCGAAGAACCACCGCAAGAATGCAAGATCGGGGAGCTATGCACCCCGGACATCGTCGACCTACCAATCTTGAACCTCGCAGAGATCGGAAGGCCGTTCGAGATCAAGACCTCAACAATCCGCATGGTGCAACATTCACCCTTCACCAGTAAAGAGGATCCGAACCTTCACCTCCAAGCGTTCATTCAACTATGTCTGACATTCAACATGGACGGGGTGACTCAAGATCAAATGAGGGTGAGGCTCTTCCCATTCTTGCTACTCGGGAAAGCTTTGCAATGGTTCCATGCTACTAGGGCGAGACGGTGCAAAATTGGAATGCATTGATGAGGGCCTTCATGAAGGAATACTACTCGCTGGGTAAAACTCAAAGCTTGCGTAATAAGATTTCCACTTTTGCTCAATATCCTACGGAGACTATCTCGGAGGCATTCGAGCGCTTCAATGAGTACACTCAGGCGGTTCCACATCACAAGTTCCTGAAGGAGAATCTCGTGCAAAATTTCTACCAAGGACTCACCACGGCGTCAAGGACGATCATCAACGCATCGGCAGGATGATCCATCATCGAGCTTACGCCGACCGAAGCTTTCACTCTATTCAAGAAGGTCGCGGACAATGACAAGTGGGCGTCGTCCGGATGTCTACATCCGGTTCAACCCACGGGGAACGTCAAAGGAGTCTTGCAAGTGGAGAAGGAAAACATACTTGAAGGCAAGATCGATTCACTTATGTGGAGGTTGGAGAAGATGGAGATAGAAAAAAGAGAGGCTCAAGACTTAAAGGCTGCCAAAGCAAGATCCACATGTGAAGAGTGTGGAGACTATGGCCATGTCCACAAGGATTGTCCGGAGGAAGCCAAGGTGCTCGACTACATGAGGAAGGGAGATTTGCCGAACTTCCGCCACGGGCAAGGTAGACCTCAATTTAATGCAAGCTCATCCATTCCGAATTCGGTTCCACTTCGTATACAATTGAAGGACTTCATGGACGAGCAAGCTAAGATCAACAAGGACATCGTCACCAAGTTCAAGGCCATAGGCAAGGTGTTGGAGAACATCGATAGCAAAGTGACAGAGGTCGGAAGCTCCAATCATCAAGTGCTCAACATGATGAAGATGCTCGAGACGCAAGTGGGACAACTTGCTGGGCGCCTCACTACTAATTAAGGGAAGCTTCCGGGACAACCTAAAGGTCCCAAAACGGCGAAGTTGATTCAAACACGTTCGGGAAAGGAGACCGAAGATCCGGAACGTTCCGCGGGAGCAAGGAAGCCTAAACCATCCGCTGAGGCGGAGCAATATTCTAAGGAGGAAGTTACGGAGATCGTCACCGAAGAGCCCGAGTTTGAAGTGCCAGGAGACGACACGAAGATACCACAACTCAAGCCACGCTACTTCTGAGGTAAACTTGATAATCACTTTGAGAAGTTTGTGGAGGTTGTGCATAGACTTAGCATCAACATGCCGTTATTGGATGCCCTTCAAGTTCCTACATATTCTCGTTACTTCAAAGACATACTTGCAAATAAATATGAGCTAGCAATACTCAGGGGTAGATCATGTCAAGATATTCGAGCAATGTAGTGCCGCCATTGCAAATGGACTAGAAAAGCAAAAGGACCCCGGATGCCCGACAATTCCATGTTCCGTTGGTTCGTTCAAGTTCGAGAAGGCGTTATGCGACCTTGGAGCTAGTGTGAGCATCATTCCAAGGGATGTGTTCGAGAAGCTACGCCTACCGTTGGAGCCTACGGGTATGTGTTTGGAGTTGGGTGATAACTCCATTCGCTATCCCTTGGGCATTGCCGAAGATGTGCCCATGTCGGACATCACTTCAACCCCGTCGACTTCATGGTGCTCGAGATGGGAGAGATGGAGAAGCCACCACTCATCCTTGGGAGGCCATTCCTCAAGACCGTGGGAGCTACTATTGATGTTGGCAAGGGGGAGATCAACTTTGACATTAACGGCGAGAAGAGTTCTTTCAAGTTTCGACCACGCCTCGAGGTATGCATTATGATTGAAGTTAAAAATGTTCCACCTCATTGTCGTGTTGTTAAGGAAGAACCGAAGATGAAGAAAGAGCCGAAGAAGAAGGACGTGAACAAAATCAAAGAAGATGTTGCATCCGTCAAGACAAAGGAACAAAAGCCGCCTGTGAAGACCAAAAAGATGACTAAGCCAGAGAATATGCCCATGCCCAAGATGGTGCGGAAGTGGGTACCCAATATTGCAACACCCGCAAAGAGCGTTGATCCGAAGTAATCAAGTGAAGAAGTCTAGCCATGGACTATAAACGAAGCACTAGGCGGGAGGCAACCCGTTTCGTCGAGTCAAGAATAAGCTACCGGGAGGACAACCCAATTCCAGGTTTTTCGAGTCTTTTTAATAATTTAGTTTTGAATTTTACTACGCAAAGACATTAGACTTAGAAGTGGTTGAACAATATTAAAGACATAATTCTTGGTTGAATATTTTTTCTTGATCATAAACCCTTTTACATGAACCCTCCTATGTGTTTGTTTGTTTCTTTTCAAGAAACCACAACCAAATAAATTCAGAACCTAACTCAACCATTCATCCTCTTTATGATGTTGTGGTTGACTTGTTTTTCATGCTAAAAACACACGAGTAGAGCCACGACTTGTACCTAGATGTTATTTAAATTTCAACACGTGGTAGGACTCACGTGAACCTAGAAACTAAACCTTTTGGTTGGTTTAAAAATCCATATCCTTGGTTTCTCTAAGATTAGAATTTTTCTAAGACTCATTTAATTTTATTTCATTCAAAATCTCTCTCATTTAGCCAAAAATAGAGCCAAAATGCCCCCATGATCAAGTCGGGAAGGTTTGCTCTCAACTAATGAAGGCAAGCAATACCGGTGAGACCGATATAAATGTAGTCGGAAAATATTTTTGACTTATTTTTGTTTTAATGGTTTAAAAACTTCTCTAAATTTATGTTTGAGCTCTTCCATAGCTCTGAAATTATTTTTAATTTTCAAAATTATAGGAGTGCTTAGCCATAAGACATGCTTAGAGGGAGGCAATCTAGTTAAGTTAATCATGCATGCACCATAATGCATCATTGGATGCCCTTTCAAAAACTTTCATCAAGACCACCTGCAAAGGACTAGCATGGGTGGGCAGCAAGCATAACTTTGTAGGAAATTCATGGTGGCATGTGAAGCAAGTGGAGAAAGGGAGCATGGACATGACTCAAAGCAAGAGCATCAAGTGGAAGGACCAATAATGCAAGCAAAGGAGTGGACGAGAGCATTTGGGCGGTGCAACTAGTGGAGCACGCGGGCACAAAGGTCACAAAGGGGAGATGATCGTGCTGGGAGAAAGAACCAAGCTAGAGGGGCACGCAGCCACCCAGGCCGGTCGGCCTAGGCCGGCCGGCCTCCCCTATAAAATGCACCCCCCGATGCCCGTCTTCTGCAGGCAAGTAGCTTTCTCCTTCCTCTATTTGTGTGCTCAAGTTTTCGAGTTCAGAACCACCATAGACATAGCCATCCTTCCCAAGCTTGATAGCTCAAACAATTCACACCCTTAATCCACTCGAAGTCCACATTTCGAAGTAGTCTTTGAAGTGCCTAGTTACCGGTTGAAACCCGAAATTGTATTAGAGAGAAGAGTGCTGCAATCATGTGGAAGAAAACCACAAGTCTCTTCACCAAGAAGGAGGGGTCGTCGTCGTCCAAGCCATCTTCGACAACGTCTTCGAGGAGGCACTTGGTTTCCGAGTCTCCTCGAAGCATGGAGGAGGACACGACACCACCAAGGAGGAACGACGCTCTCCTCCTCGGTGGCATGAGGGCAACAAGGAGCACGTCCATGAGGTTTACCGAGCCTCAAGGGCGTACGAGGAGGCACCCGTCCCACCTCGTCGATCAACCCGTTCATCTGCTCCACCTCCATAGACTCCGCGATACTCCACATATGGCTTCATCATCTTGTCGGAGGAGGAGGAGAAGAAACTCTCTCGCCTTGAGAAGAGGCTTGTGGCAAACGTCGATTTTGATGATCAAGATCTCAACTCATTGGGTTTTGGCACGGACATATATTATATGTTGGGGCACCTTGGATGGGTGCAATTCTCCAACGGGGTGTCGGCAAACACCCACAAGGAGTTTGCCTTGGAAATCTTGATGACCATGGCGCCTATCCTTGATGAGGGGTGCCAAGTTTATCATTCCGTTTGGAGAGAATTCAACAAGTGGTTCCCTATGAGCACATTAGGGAGCTACTTGGGTTCCAAAAGGGAGCTCCGGAGAAAGTTGACGTGCCGGACGACATGTTGGATGGATTTTGGAATTTAATCTCCAGGGAAGCCCACCAACAATGAAATTCCATATGAAACCCCATTATCCAAGTATTCCACTCATGGATGTGTAAGAGGATTATGGGGAGGATGAGGGAGACGAAGGTGACCGACACAGAGTTGAATTGGCTCTACTCGACTTTAATTGTCAGGTAGCCAATAGACTCCTCATACCTTATGATCAACCAATGGTGTTGCGAGGCAACATCGGGATCGGGAGATATTGGTTCGGGGTGCTACCTCTCTATGTTGGCCATCTCCTTAAGGCCAGGAATTACAAGAAATCCCGAACATCTTTTACGTGGGACCCCTCTCGGATTTGAATATTTGAAGCAAGGAAAATATATTAGTGGAGATGAGAGAGGAGGCTTTCATGTGGCCAAAGTAAACTTACCCCTTCCGGATCCAAGACTTAGACTCTTCATTGAAGGGAATGAAGATTGGTTGGAGGAGGGAATCCTTGTGCCGACGAAGAAGAATAAAAGAGGAAGAATTATAGAGGAGGGATCCTCCTCCGCACAACAAGGTGGTGCACAAAAAAATTATGTGCCACCGTTCGGAGGAATCCCTACACCGCCAAGTTATTACGGAGGGCCAACAATGCAAGCATGGAGGAGTGGTCCAGCCATGCCCCCACAAAATTATGTGGTGCCCAACGTAACCTTTGCGGAGCCCTATACACAATACCCCCAACCACAATAGAGCATGGCCATAAGTGGAGGGTATGCTGTGAGAAATATGCAAAACGTCGCAGCCATCCAATCCAACGCGGCTCAACTTGGTGAAGGCAATGCAAATATTGCTTATGAACTTGGACGCCTTCACCTAGTACCGCCGGACCACCAATTCGTTGGAGGGGATGTCCAAACCTACTATGAGCAGGGGTACAACTACCAAGATTACCAACACCAACCGCCGGCGGAAGATTAGGAAGAATGAGGAGCTTTAGTTTTCTTTTCTTTTCCATTTTTCTGTAATTTTTCAGCTTCTGTTTGCGTAGTGTTTTCAGTTTTTATTTAAATTTCAGCAAGTGTGTTAGTTTATTTTCAGCATGTATGTTAGTTTGTTTTCATCATGAATAAAGACACCACCTTGTTTTTATCTTTGGTAAAGTTATGAAATTTATGCCATGATGATATATGATTATAATTGCCGCTTGGTTTATCTTTGTAATTGATTTATGCATGTTAAAGCTAGTGCTCTCTTAAAATACAAATCTGAATTTATCTAAATGCTAGCTTAATCTTTAGTGGAGGTTATGATTAAAATAAAGACCCATAGTGTTTTATGTGCTCTCAAGTTTTAGATAGATTAAAGATGTTTTTTATTCTTAAAAGTAATGCTAACCTTGTCATGAATATCATTTGTGTGTTGCTCTACCTATCTAGAGCCTTATAAATATTTGAGTGCATAAACCTTAGTGTACAAGATTTATTTTTGAGTGAGTTATTGTAGGCCATGATTTCTCTGGCCAGACTAAGAAGCTGGTCATTCCGTTTTTGCGTATCTATCTTATTGCTAGCCTCTTATCCGTGCATTGTGTATCCCCACATCGGAGATCTCACAAACCTCGTCGGATATCCACCCTTAAAACCAAATATCATCTTTTGTGTTTACCTCCTTGACCACAACCTATCGTTGAGGATGGATGCGTTGACGCAAAATCTGCACCTAGCGCCAAGCACACGGCAAGCCGAACAAGGCGGCTTCACACGCGAAGAGATCACAAGACGTGCCGATCAATTTTCCACGAAAATTAACAAAAGACAAAGTAGTTAAATTCCAAAGCTTGAAACTTGCGGGTGGTACCGGACGATTCCGTATTTACGGCTATAGAGCCAAATGAGATGACATATAGCTATAGAAAGCTATACGCACAAGAACCGAAACTATTCGGGAGCTTTAAAAAGGAAAAAGTAATATAGCCGAATAGATGACGTAAGCATGACGACGAATCGGTCTTTATCCGGACAAAGATGCACGTGCGCAAGACCATGACCGATCCCCGTGGTGGTCAACATTAAATAATAAATGAAGTAGAAGCACAAGCATAAACATGTAATAAACACACATGCATAGATCCAAAGCACTAGTCTACCGCATGTCTAGGTACTTTAAAACCCGTCGGGTACGACACCAAGCGAATCTATCCACCGCATGATACAACTTTCTTGGGATCGTGCCACCTTCCACAAACGGATCTATCCACCGCATGATACGATCTAAATATGGAAAGCTAAAAGCATACAATATTTAAAGCATGAATTGTGCACGTGTTTTACTCATGAAGAACATAACCGAGCACGGTGAGCAATGATTCGGGGTCCATGAAGAAGGAACGAACATTACCAAGTAAGATAAATCTATCAGATTGATTTGAAATCTAATCCACCGGATGATCAGCTCCAAAACAACCCAAAAACCTGCATCTACCGCGTGATACCCGAGTTCTTTCAAGATTTATACAAGCTTTGGCAAGCTTGAACCCGCAACACGTAACAACCTAGATCGACTCGGTTTCGGCTATCAAAGAGCATGTGATCCACATGTTTGTTGAAACTATGGGTACGAGCTCGAATCTCATGAGGATCACCCAAGGGAAATAAAGCCGATCCAAATCAATCTAGATTGGGCAAAAAGGTGTTACATGAATTTAAACATAAAGCAAAAACTCAAAGCAACACGGGGTAACTTAATGAATCTATTGAATCTTGCCAAAATTCAATAGAGCCGATAACTAGCTTCAAGCTAGGTCTTAGCCTACCGCATGGCTCATGACCTAACAAGAAACCTTCTTGAACCAAGCTTGAATCTACCGCATGACACTAAGCATGGTAACAAGACTACTCACATCGGATCTAAATCCACCGCATGATACTAGATATGATACAAGGTTGCCGGTACTCACGGAGGTCGACGGATCGATGAACCCTCTCGAAGAACTCGACGACACGACAAATGGACTCTAGGGTTTGGCGTAAAGCCGGTTTGTATTGAGAATGATTTCGTCTATCTGTTACATACATTCAGGGTTCATATTTATACCCTACCAAGCACGAGCTCGAATGGATTTGATACCTAATTTATCTCTAAGCTCGATCGCTTATCCATCCATTCGTCCTTTCCACTTGGGCCACGTCACCGTACAATCCCGCAAAATCAGCTCAACAGTTTCCTTGCCGAACGGAAGCAGATTGCTGACCGCGGATTTTTCTGCCGAATGCATCTGAAGAAACCTTCCTTCCACCGGACGGATTTCTCACCGAGTTGGTCCCACAAGTCAGACTCCTTACCAAATTTTGGTGTTAACACATGCCCCTTCAATTACGGGATAAAAGTGATTTTATTCGGAATTGACTCCGACCACCAACGTCTTGAAATCAAATCTGTTCAACACCTTTGTTCTCTCTCTTCGCAATCCGCCGAGTCTTCGTCTAGATCCAAACCCTAGATCGCCTTTTCGAGCTCAAATCCCCAATGGCGGCTCAAAATCAAAATGCTCGGGTAAATTCCTCCACCATAAGCTTCATTCGGCATTCGGATTTTCAATTTTCACCCGAGATTTCCTCTCCGCTTTCCTCCGGGGGCTCTCCACCGAGCTTTTAATCCGTACCGAGGCCAATTCAATATCCTACTTCCTTGGTCTCGTGGGAGTTTCGATCCTCGCGAATTTATCGCAGTTTGAATCCCAAAGGATCCCCTTCAAAGCGGCTCTAACCAAGCCTCCCTAGTGGCAGGATGCTTTCAAGAACTGGCCCTTGCCCCCAATTGCAGGCTGGAAGAATTGGTACCAAAGAATTCATGCGGATAAGAGTGCCAGGACCCAAAACTGGGATACCCTCCGCATTGCTCAATGCTTGGAGTTGTCTTTGGCCGAGACCCCAAAAAACGAAGACCTCTTGATAGCAGCTTGCCACTTCTGGTCAAATGGCGTCAACGCCTTCCTTTTTGGTCACGGCCCAATGTCCCCAACTCTGGCTGATGTATACATGATTACCGGCCTTGACATTACGGGATGCCGTTCGCCCCGGGATTTCAAAGGTTCCACAAGACAAACGGGGGTGAAACCGGGGAGCGAATACAAAAATTATATCCGAATCATATGAAAGATGGTCCCCTTGGTGAAGTTGAATACGGGCGTTCTTGAACATGTGGTTGTGCGGGTTCATCTTCTCGTGGTAAAGCCAATGAGACCACTCCGAATCACATTGTAATGGCTTCACACTTAGCCAATGGTAATCGCCTTCCCCTTGGGAAATACCTCTTGGGCAGTGTGTACCCATGCTTCATCAAACTGTCACCCAAATGTACACCGGCCCAGAGGATAGCATGTGTCAATGGTCCTTGGTGGTTTGTACAAATGTGGCTGCAACTGCACATGCACCAGATTGTTGGTGTTGACCTGAACACCCGGCTCTTCCCTTCATCCAATTATCATGAAGGGGAACCCCAAGTCACCAGAGGATGCCACACCTATGGAGAAGGCGCTCAACCTGTTCTCATCAAGCGAGAATGTCGGCCCGGCTCTTCGAGCTCTTCTTCAAAGGTTTCCCAAATCCTCTCTGGCTTCCCTATTTGGATAATGACAATTTAACTCTCCCTTGTGAGTTCTCCTTTGAAACTGAACGCCAAGATGGAAGATTTCTGGAAATCCTCAACATTATCATCCACCCATGCATTCTGCCGAGAATTCGGTGGAGGGAGGCTGAACCACGGTACTTATGAATACTATCGGCCCAACATGATGGCTCGGCAACTTGGATGTGGCCGGATGCCCCCGAGATCGTTTTCGCATGAATTCCTCAAGCCTAGAGAGGAAATTAAAGAACTTACTCAAACCAGCGGGGTTTTTCGGTATGTGTGCGGTCCCTCTGTTTACACACTGGCCTTTCACACCTACAACGGTAGCTCACCCCACCTTGAACTCCTGGTGGCAAGAATTCCATGATCATATCTTTAGTGAACCCGTGCATTTGTTACGTATAGAGCCGATGCCCGATTTTCAACCAACCTCGGAGGTAATACGATTAATCCTCAAATCGGACATTTCCTCCTCTAACCATAATCTCGATTTTTTGTTTTCTTTACCCACGAACACAATGCCTGCCCCCGTAGCCGGGGAGATTGCTTACAATGCGGTGGGCCCAATCTCGGCATTGGGATTTAGGTCGCCAACCCCGGTTCAATTAATGGCTAGGTATGCTACAACGGATCCAACTCCGTCCAACATTACTGCCGACGGGAGGCAAGGCTTGTCTCGATTGCACCTCCAAATGCCAAGAGGAGAAGAACCATCAAGAAAGTTCTTATTGAGGTAAAATTCTCTCTTTCTTGATCACGGGATTACTCTTTTCGATAAATCTCGTCTGTGTGATTTCGGACTAGAACTCAACGACCTTCAATTTCGAACACCGCCAATGCTCCACCCATTGGTATGACCTTTCTTGTCCTTTCCTTAGAGATGAGCAACGGCATTCATTCTTAATCCGGCATTTGCGGAGGAAACAATGGAGGATCAACTTGTGGATGTCCCCGTCTTTCGGCATGCAAGTTCACCCGGTGAGCCATCCGCCCAAGTAGAGATCTTATCTTCATCGGGGACTCAATCACCCCCTGCTCGAGACGAAACACCAACCTCTCCGGAGGTAAATTTCCCCATCCAACCGGAGCCATCAAGTCCTCCAAGGGCTCAATCACCCATTGGCCGGGCGAAACATCAACCTTAGTAGAGGTGAACCCATTTCCTCTCCGGCCCGAAGCTCCCGAGTTGCCGAAACGAGCATCGGCACCCTCTCACACAGAAGCTTCGGCTTTGCCTGGAACATCCCCTTCACCAGTGATTCCAGGGGTCGCCCCTGAACAAAATCCTGCTCCGGTTCAGGAAGTCAGGCATGAGGTAAACATTTGCACCTAATCTTGTTATCCTTTACTTCCAATACTCCTGACTCGGCAATATTACTCTCTCAGAATCAAGCTCCATCATCATCAAACCCATCAATGGGGAACAATCCAATTCTTGAGACAAGGGAAGGAGTGCCTCAAACTTTGTCAGAGATAGTGCAAGAAAAACTCAAGGAAATTTTCGCCTGGCTGCAAAGAGATGCACGAGATCAATTCAAAGAGCTTGATCACTTTGAAGAAATGCTTGGACCCATCAGCCGAGAACTCCCTGAGGACATCAATGCCTCACTTGAATCCATCTCCGGTCTGGATATTCATTACGTGGCCATAAGACGAGCTCTGAGAAAGGTGTCTTCCCGCCCAGCTGTTGAACAGAAGAGGGCCAAAGCTGAACAAGCCGTGAAGGGAGCACAATCTCAGACTGAGAGTCACAAAGAGACATTGGCCAATCTGCAAGCTGCTCGTGAATTGAAGATCGCCAGAAAAGCCGCATTGGAGGCAGAACTGAGAAGTCTGTCAGCTGAAATAGAAGCCGATGACAAGAAAATAGCCGAACTCCCTGGATTGATAGAGAAGATCCAAGAGGAAGCAACATCGGCCATAGCTGAGGTGAATCAATGTAATGCAGAACTCACCATCCTGTCCGACGCCCAGAAAGATTATCAAGGATGGAGAACTTTCACCAAGCAACATCGAATGCCTCCAATGTAATTGCGAAATATTTGAACATCTAGATGTTTCGATCGATGTGTAACCGTACTTGGTCGCTCTTGTAACATTTGCTCTTGCAATTTTATTTCTCTTTTCCTCTGTACGTCCTTAACTGCAACGCTGAACGACCCATTTGGTAAAGAAGTGCCAATACCCGAACGGCACTTTGACTCCCTTCGGTAGAGCCAATCAACCGAATATGACTCGGCCTTGAACTCCAAACGACCCGACGGTGGATTGGTCAAGGAAATCTCTCCATCTTCCAATTTTCTTGGGATATGCGCCACGATCCGAGCCACGACACGAGGCCACGATCTGTCTTGCCGGGCCTATAAATGAAAACCGTAGGTGCCCCCGGCTCTCCACCAAGCCTTTAGCTCTCAAATCTTCGCCAATCTCAAGTCTTCTTTTTCCAACCGGCGCAAATCCCGGAAGCACGGCGAGCGGCAACAACCGGCGCCGCGCCGCCGACGAGGCGGAGGGGAGTCGCGCCGGTACCGCCGGAGGCAATAATCGCCAACTTTTCCTTTTATGATTTGACTTTGATCCCTTTTGTTTTTGACGATCACCCTTGTTTCGGGTTGATTCAATGGAATCCATCCTCTGCACCGGCCGGTCAGCCCCTGCCGGATGACTCCTCGGAGTCCGACCATTACTCCCCCGTGCCCTACGGGGAACCGACGCTCTCGCTTCAAGGCGGAGCTGGAGGTGGCCCAGCGCGAGCTGGAAGATGTCTCCAAAAAGGCTGGCATAGCCGAATTGGAGTGGGAAGACCAGCGCAAGCAGCTGCTGCCGGCGACCATCGACGGTACGACTCTGAAACCGCTCCTTAATCCAATCCGGCTTTTGATACTGATCACCTTTATCTTGTATTTTGCAGCCGTGACGCCGAGCTCAACCGGCTCGAAAATGCTTGGTGGAGCAATTGGCCGATAAGGTGAACGTCCGCGGAGACACGCGGCGGAGCGCCTTGCCGCGGTGGAGCACCGCGTGGATGAAGTGGCCACCCATGGCATCCGCTTGGGCACCACTTTGGGCCTTGCCTCCATGGCGACGCATACCGACGTCGACTACTCCACCGAGCCGCGCGGCTTCGGGCGGCGTGCCGAAGACATCGAGGAGATCGAGATCATCTCGGAGCGCCTCGATGGCCACGGCGACGCCATTGCCGAACTCACTCATCCCCGATCCGTGTTAAACGGGCTCTTTGACTAGATTGTATTAGGGATGTTTGATACCGGCAATAAATAAAGAACTTTTGATTTCTGTGCTTGCACTGCGATGATTTTTCCATGTTTGCATCCGTGAATCTTGTTTTTCTTAAACGTATTCGGGAACTCGCTTGAGCCGAACACGCGAAAGCAGATTCCCCTTGGCGCAAAATCCACAGAAGATCCCTGAATTGGCAATCCGTAAGCACTGTTCAGACGAAAACCCTTCGCATTCGGGAAGAAAACCCTGCCGCTTGGTATTCCAATAGTGCACGCTGGCCAGTCATCACTCCCAATGCACTCCCTCGGTCAATAAAATAGTCTGCTGAGATGCCCTGCAAATCCACTCGCACACTCATCCATCACTTCTCATCTCCTCCTTTGTCCCCAGAGGAAAAAACCCCAAGGCCATGGACAAAGGCAAGCAATCCCAGGAGAGCAGCACCCCGAAGAAACGCACGATTCGAGAGTGAGTTTTCCCCTGATTTCTTTCTTGTTTTCTCATATAATCTCACGCTTTACCTCCTCTCTACCTTTCCTCCTTCGACCTCGATCCGCTTCCCCGAGGAAATCATCGGGACCGAAGACATGCACGAGTACATCTCCTCCGATTCTTCCCTCGAAGCGAGAGGATGCCATGCCCGAACGAGAGAACCGGCCATCAATTGCGCTGTCGCGTTCGGCACACAGAGCATGACCTCAGGGACATCACCGCTCGTTGCCAGGCCGAGCGCGAGCGTCGCATGGCTTTGGAGGCATTACTGGGAGGTAAATGTTTCTAACTCCTTCTTGACTTCGCGTTCACATCTGGATTTTTGCCCCTAATAACCACTTCTCTGTCTCAGATGTCTCTGATAGGTACAACAACCTGAAAGCGGCTTGGGACTGCTTGGTAGAGGCAGCAAATCATGGTCACCCCCATGCATTCCAAGTTGCCTTTACGGTGGTCCTGGAGCAACTGAAGAGGGAGCAGCCGAAGAAGCAAAGAAAAGATTGAATCATACTTTCGCTTCTTACTCCAGGCCTTCTGCTTCCCGCCTCCTCGAAGTCCTGATCACCAAGGTTGTTGGATGTAAACCTGCGAGAAGCAGTTGTAATGTAATTTTGTGCTAAGGGCAATGCATCTAGGCACTGGCCATTCCTTACGTTTGGGAAATCTTGTTCGAAGGCGGCCTCGTTCTTGAGCGCCGGCTATTCTCGTATCGGATGCATGTAATCCCACTTCTGGGTGATCACCGATCGATTTCAATACTAGGATAATATTTCTTCAAATATCTCCCATTTATTGCAGCGGAAAATTCTTCTCCTAGTAAAGTTTTCAACATGTATGGATTACCAGGGACGCATCTGACCACGCGAAAGGGCCCTTCCCAGTTAGGGGACCATTTGCCGAATTCACTGTATTTGGTTCCAATCGGCAATAACGCTTTCCAAACCAAATCCCCTTCTGCAAATTTCCTAACTTTTACTTTCTTGTTATAATACTTGGCAACCCGCAGCTTGTTCTTTTCGATATTTTCCAAGGCCCTAAGACGGATCATGTGCAAATCTTCTAGCTCATCCAACATTAAGCCACTGTAATCTTTGGAGCTCAAATCCTTCTGCAAAACCACTCTCCTAGAATCTGATTGTATTTCCCAAGGCAAAACCGCATGGTGTCCATAAACCAATTCATAAGGAGATGTTTTTGTAGCTCCATGAGGGGCCATTCGGTAAGCCCATAATGCTTCACTGAGTACCGAATGCCACCTCCTTGGCTTCTGGTCGATCTTCTTTTGTATAAGCTTGATCATGATCTTATTAGAAGCCTCTGCCTGACCATTAGCTTGGGCATAATAGGGAGAAGAATTAAACAATCTGATTCCCATGCTTTCGGCAAATTCTCTGAACTCCAAGGACACGAATTGGGCTCCTTGATCAGTTGTGATTGTCTGAGGGATTCCAAACCGATAGATGATGTGTTCCTTGACAAATTCAACCATGTTTTCCGACGTCACCTTCTTTAGTGGATTCGCCTCAACCCATTTAGTAAAATAATCTGTAGCCAAAAGCACAAACTTATGCCCCTTGCTAGATGGTGGATTAATCTGGCCAATCAAGTCTATACCCCAGCCCCTGAATGGCCATGGCTTGATAATGGGATTTAACGCTGATGCGGGGACCCTTTGAATATTTCCAAACCTCTGGCAGTCTTGACATCCCTTGTAATACTCAAAGCAATCCTCCAATATCGTCGGCCAAAAGCACCCAGCTTGCCTGATAACCCATTTCATGCGGTAGGCCGATTGGTGTGCTCCACATATCCCATCATGCACTTCACTCATCATCCTTTTGGCTTCTTCGGACCCGGCATCGTAACAACACCCCATCTAATGATTTGTAAAACAAATTATCATCCGGAAAAAATGAATTTTATGGCCTTGTACACCGAGCTTCCTAGAGACCTTTCGGGATGGATCTTTCAAATAGTCAACGATCTCTTTTCTCCAATCATCTTCCGGAAGATCCGTTCCCAGTGCACATATGTTTGTAGCAAACGCTTCTTGACTCTCTTTATAACCAGAGGCGCTCTGAGCCAACCTGTTCGCTTCTTTGTTATGTTCCCTAGGAATATGCTGTAGAGTAACCAACGGAAAGCTCTTCAAGATCTCCCTGCATTCTTCGTAGTAACTCCTCGCCGCTTCACTTTTACATTCGTATTGGCCGTTCAATTGCTTGATCACCAACTCTGAATCTCCATAAACCTCAACCGAAACGGCCCCGGCTTCTCTCAAATATTGAAGCCCCCGAAGCAATGCCTCGTACTCAGCCTGATTGTTTGTAACAGTGGGCTGTATAGGGATAGCAAACTCAAACATCTCACCTCTAGGCGAAATCAGCAGAATCCCTACTCCCCCACCTTTACCACATGATGACCCATCAAAAAATAAAGCCCAAGGAGTAATTTCAAGCAAATCTATTGACGGATCACGATGTTCAGTTATGAAATCGGCAATGATTTGACCTTTGATAGATTTTGCCGATTCGAACCTTAACTCAAACTCTGATAAAGCCAATATCCACTTGCCAATCCTACCATTCAAAATTGGCATGGATAACATGTGTTTATTACGTCAAACTTAGAATATACAATGCATTCGGCATTCAACAAGTAGTGCCGAAACTTTGTACACGAGTAGTACACACACAGGCACAGCTTCTCTGCAGCCGAATACCTGGTCTCGGGATCAAGTAATTTTCGGCTAAGATACGCTACCACCCGCTCCTTTCCTTCGAATTCTTGAATAAGGGCCGATCCAATGGTTTGGGTATCGGCCGCCACGTACAACTTGAAAGGCTTATCCAACTGAGGAGGGACCGGTACTGGTGGCTCCTTCATGTATTGCTTGATCTCGTCAAAAGCCTTTTGTTGTCCGTCGCCCCACGTGAACTTCTGATTTTTCTTGAGCTTCAGCAATGGAGAAAACGGCAAAACCTTTTGTGACAGATTTGAGATGAATCTCCTTACGAAATTAATTTTGCCGAGTAGTGATTGCAATTCCTTGAGATTAGTTGGAGGGACAACTTCATCAATGGCCTTCATGCTTTTCTTGCCAACTTCAATCCCCCCTTCGTGGACTAAAAATCCCAAGAACTCTCCAGCTGATACCCCAAAAGCGCACTTGTTTGGATTCATCTTTAAACCATGCTTTCAGGTGCATTCCAAGGTCCTTTTCACGTCTTCCAAATGTGTGTCATGACTCAGAGACTTGATCACGACGTCATCAATGTAAATTTCGACAATTTTGCCGATCAGCTCGTGAAAGATGTAGTTCATGGCTCGCTGATAAGTTGCACCGGCATTCTTCAACCCAAATGTCATGACTATCCATTCAAACAGGCCTATGTGACCAGGACATCCGAAGGTCGTCTTTAATATATCCTCTATTCCCATAAAAATTTGGTTATACCCCGCATTACCATCCATGAAACCGATGACCTTGTGTCCAAGCGGCGGCGTCAACCAACAAATCGACAACGGTGCATGGGGTAACCATCCATGGGAGTAGCTCGTTTAAATCCCCGAAATCTATGCGGACCCTCATCTTTCCATTCTTCTTGTAGATCGGGACAATATTAGAGATCCACTCCGCGTATCTGCATGGCCGAACGAAGTTTGCATCAAGTAATCTTTCAACTTCTTTCTTCACATCGGCCAATACTTCGTCTTTGTAGATTTTCCGGGGAGGTTGCTTGTATGGTTTAAAACCAGATTTGATTGGCAACTGATGCTCAACAATGGAACAGTCCAGTCCAGGCATCTCCGAATAATCCCAGGCGAAGCAATCTTTATATTCCTTAAGTAGCTTGATTAATTCTTCCCTGAAGTCTGATTGCAAGTTTGCGCTAATGAATGTCGGCATTGGTTTGTCACCGCTTCCAATGTCAACCTGCTCCAATTTATCGGCCGACATGAATCCTCGCCCCAACTTGCCGTCAGTACCATCGACAGGGTTATCCATTAAAAATTGCTATAAGAGCCGACTGCTTGAATCGGCTGTTGATCGCTGCTGACAGGCTCAACAGGACCTTCTCCCCAGTCTTTTCCTGAGAAACAGTCAATGCCTTGATATTCCCAGAAAGCTGGTTCCACATTTGCAACGCTCACGGAGTCATCTGCTTGGACCACCTCAATATCATCATCTACCCATTGGATGAGCTGCTGATGCATGGTAGATGGGACGCGGCGGCTTGGCGTGAATCCGATCCCGTCCAAGCGAAGAGGGTCGTAGGCCCCTTTACCTTCGATGATGAAGAAGGTTGTGAGCGATGTTTTGGACCCGATCATCGGATCCACGTGGGCGCATCCCTTGGTGTCCGAAGGATTCCGGTGAAATCGTTCGGTATTATGCTTGTAGGTGTCGACCGCCGGGGCCCATGCCAAGTTTTCTCGAAAGTTGTGTACGGCATTACATTGACCGCCGCTCCACCGTCGATAAACATCTTGGTCAATGGCTTGCCATTGACATATCCCTTCAAGTATAGCGGCCTCATGTCGATTTTTGGCCGGTTTGTCGAAGACGGCTTGCTTGGCTAGCACTAGCCGCGCCATCGGTCCCTCAAGCGGTTCATCGTCCGGGGACGCCTCTTCTGCACAACCTAATTAGCGGGAGCCATAAATTCATTCGGCGAAAAATATACCATACACGCCGGAGCCGAACGGTTTGACCCTTCAGGTTTATCCTTTGGACGCCACACCTGTCTTGTCTGGACCCCTGCCTGCCTCAGTTCGCGGTTCCTCAAGTGTTGAACCCTCCTTTTCGACTCTTTCTTAGGCCGGGCGGGCACCATTGCCCCTTTTGCCAGATGTACTCGTCCTCGTCTTCCTCTTGATCAGCCCACCTCAAATCGGCTTGTCTCTTCCCCGGGATGATCGGTGATTTCAATTTTTTGACACCGATCCTCGCTAGGATGTATCCTTCCAATTCTTTCATGGACGGATCGGCGATTGGCAGTCTCCCCGCCTATACTCAAAATACCTATCGCCGCACTGCGGGCGGTTTCTCGGCGTGGGCAGCTTCAACCCTTCGTTCCAGCAGTGCCTGAAGAACGCACACCCCCAGTGCGCGCGCTCCTGCTTGTGCGTATATTGCTCTAGATCTCTCCCCCGCGCGCTTCCTCTTCGGCCCCGCGCCTCTCCTCCTCGTGCTTTCGTTTCGGTAGCATTCTTTCTCCGGGCCGGCGCCGCCACTTATTGAGGAGGATGCGTGTGGTCACCCCGGGTTTGGCCCCGGATGATTCCCCGATCTCGACATGGCTCTTGAGAACACGGGGGGCTTCACCATGCACTCGCTCCAAGGTCACTTGACGTTCCGAGTCTCTTGCCCCATCCTGCCTTGCCCCGGCCGAAGTCGGGACCTTGACCTTGCCCTTCTCTTCGGTTGTCACCATGTTGACGGAAAATCTTATCATGTTCGAGGAAATGGGTGGCCGTCCGCTTTCATCTTGTTATCAAACTTGAGGTGTCCCTCCCGGATAGCTTTCCGGATCCTCATCCCGAAGACCCCGTTAGCCGTTGATGGAGTGCGAGTTCTGTCATGGAAGCCACAGTAACGTTTCTCCTTTACTCCATCGGGCCGAAGCATGGAATGCCCTTCAGGCAATTTGATTCGGCCTTCCTTCACCAGGAGCTCAAACAGCTTATCAGCTTTAGTGATGTCGAAATCGTAGGTGCCTTTGGTCTGTTTGACCCAGCGCTGATTCATGGTCAACGGTTCTTTTCCCCACATGATTTCGGCCGCAGCCACGTCCTGGTCATCATCAGAGTCCTCCATTTGGTCGGCTTTCTCCAGGAATTGATTGTAGATATCCGCCACGTCGTGCTGCTTGCCGAACCTGGCATCTTTCTTGAAACCGTAGGCTTGGTTGCTCATCAGCGACAGCTTTTGGGATAGCTGACCCAGGTTATCGAATTCCATGCCGAACGACTTTTCACGCACGGCGGCGAAGCATCCCCAAGCAACGGCCATGTCGGCCAACTGGTCATCTGGTAGATTTAGCGAAAAACACATGCCCTTGATTTCCCTGAACCTCCCGAGGAACTCCAAGGGCGTCTCACTATGTCTCTCGTTTCAGGGTAGCAAGGTCGATCAGCTTCTTTTCCGTGCTGCCGCTGAAATAGTGGGTGTGGAATTTCCGTTCCAGCTCCTTCCATGTGCCAACTGACTGAGGGGGCAAAGATGAAAACCATTGGAATGCCGCGCCTGTCAGTGACATGGGGAAGTATCTGACCCTGAACGCCTCTTCAGATGAGCACTCTCCAAGCTGCATCAGGTAGCGAGCAATATGCTCCTCCGTGCTCGTGTCATCCTGCCCGGAAAACTTTGTAAATTCCGTCGGAGGCTTTACTCTTGGCGGCAGGATCACGTTGTAATACCACTCCAAGAACGGAGGCGTGTAGGTAGGTCCCCGCATTTTTGGTTTGAGGCCGAACCGATTCGCATCAAGTCGGCCATCTTCTCGTGACGGACATCATCCTCCTCGCGCGCCCGTGAGCGGTCCGTAACCCGGATTCGGGAGAGCATCGATGGCTCCGTAGTTCCCCACCTCGTGGTAGCCTCCGTCGTACAAATTCCTCTGCGCCTTGTTGCTAGGCCGGGGCAATCCCGTAGCCGGAAGCAAGCGGGGCTCCGGGTGAGCCGAATGCCAGCTCCCCGTACGTGGGCTGGTACGGGTTCGGCTGTTGCACCTGGTTGACCCGCGCGCCTTGCGGGTGGTGGGCCGGACCGGTCGCCCTCCTCGCGGCTGCAAGGGGGGGGCGAACTGGCTGACCTCCAGCACCTTGTGGAGGAGGCTGGAAGGCTTGGCTCCCAACGCTCTGCGGAGGAGGCTGGGCTGGCTGGCTCTGCAATGGCGGTTGAGAACTGGACTCACCCATCTCCACGGTGCCTCCTTGAAAGGGTGTTTTATTGAACACCTGCTCCATGCCTGGACCGAAGACAGCCACCATCATTTGTTTGAACGCACCCAGGAAAGCTCTATGGTGCCTGCTTAAGACGTGGTCCGCGGTATCTCGGAACGCTTGCATGCATTCCTCCCTCTCCTGCTGGGTCGTAGCGTCACTCTCCCCTGGCAACAACACCCTGGGCATCTCATTTTTCAAGTATGGGACGCCACTCCTGTTCTTCTTGAATGACAACAAACACTTCTGTTGGAATTAGTCCACGGCATCCTGCGCAGCCGTTGCCGCTGTTCGGAGAGAGGTCTTCGACGTTGACATCCATAATATCCCCGATGTCGGGCATCTTGATTTTCGGCCGTGGTCCCACCGGGCGTGCCAAAAAGTGTGTTGACGCAAAATCTGCACCTAGCGCCAAGCACACGGCCAAGCCGAACAAGCCGGCTTCACACGCGAAGAGATCACAAGACGTGCCGATCAATTTTCTCCCGAAAATTAACAAAAGACAAAGTAGTTAAATTCCAAAGCTTGGAACTTGCCGGGTGGTACCGAACGATTCCGTATTTACGGCTATAGAGCCAAATGAGATGACATATAGGTATAGAAAGCTATCCGCACAAAGAACCGAAACTATTCGGGAGCTTTAAAAAGGAAAAAGTAACATAGCCGAATAGATGACGTAAGCATGACGACGAATCGGTCTTTATCCGGACAAAGATGCACGTGCGCAAGACCATGACCGATCCCCGTGGTGGTCAACATTAAATAATAAATGAAGTAGAAGCACGAGCATAAACATGTAATAAACACGCATGCATAGATCCAAAGCACTAGTCTACCGCATGTCTAGGTACTTTAAAACCCGTCGAGTACGACACCAAGCGAATCTATCCACCGCATGATACAACTTGCTTGGGATCGTGCCACCTTCCACAAACGAGATCTATCCACCGCATGATACGATCTAAATATGGAAAGCTAAAAGCATACAATATTTAAAGCATGAATTGTGCACGTGTTTTACTCATGAAGAGCATAACCGAGCACGGTCGAAATGACCAATTCGGGGTCCATGAAGAAGGAACGAACATTACCAAGTAAGATAAATCTATCGATTGATTTGAAATCTAATCCACCGGATGATCGGCTCCAAAACAACCCAAAAACCCGCATCTACCGCGTGATACCCAGGTTCTTTCAAGATTTATACAAGCTTTGGCAAGCTTGAACCCGCAACACATAACAACCTAGATCGACTCGGTTTCGGCTATCAAAGAGCATGTGATCCACGTGTTATTGAAGCTATGGGTACGAGCTCGAATCTCATGAGGATCACCCAAGGGAAATAAAGCCGATCCAAATCAATCTAGATTGGGCAAAAAGGTGTTACATGAATTTAAACATAAAGCAAAAACTCAAAGCAACACGGGGTAACTTAATGAATCTATTGAATCTTGCCAAAATTCAATAGAGCCGATAACTAGCTTCAAGCTAGGTCTTAGCCTACCGCATGGCTCATGACCTAACAAGAAACCTTCTTGAACCAAGCTTGAATCTACCGCATGACACTAAGCATGGTAACAAGACTACTCACATCGATCTAAATCCACCGCATGATACTAGATATGATACAAGGTTGCCGTACTCACGGAGGTCGACGGATCGATGAACCCTCTCGAAGAACTCGACGACACGACAAATGGACTCTAGGGTTTGGCGTAAAGCCGGTTTGTATTGAGAATGATTTCGTATATCTGTTACATACATTCAGGGTTCATATTTATACCCTACCAAGCACGACCTCGAATGGATTTGATACCTAATTTATCTCTAAGCTCGATCGCTTATCCATCCATTCGTCCTTTCCGCTTGGGCCACGTCACCGTACAATCCCGCAAAATCAGCTCAACAGTTTCCTTGCCGAACGGAAGCAGATAGCCGACCGCGGATTTTTCTGCCGAATGCATCTGAAGAAACCTTCCTTCCACCGAACGAATTTCTCACCGAGTTGGTCCCACAAGTCAGACTCCTTACCAAATTTTGGTGTTAACAGGATCATCAATTCAAGGAAGATTGCAAGACGGTGCTAACATTGAAGATTTCAAGTATCTCTCCAAAGGAAAAGTAATTCCGGTACCTACCTTATCTCTATCACCTCTTTGCTCGAGGATGAGCAAACGTCTAAGCATGGGGGAGGAGGTAGGTACAATGTAATTTTAGAGTTCAAGGGGAGCAAGTAAATTTTTTTTGAGAAACAAAAAAAAGAAAAAGAAAAAATGAGTATAAAGAAAAAATATATATGTATGAGAAAAGGAGAAAAAGAAAAAAATGTGAGTATGAGTAAAAATAAAGTGAGCTCCCCGGTTCTCTAAAGTGCATTAGGAATTTGAAGGCTTCAAAATCAAAAGATCCATACTCATTTTCAAACCATGTGCAATCCGATAACGAGGACTTCCTTTGTGCCTCGGGATCACTCTTTGCCATTTGCACATGTCCAACTATCTCAAATGTGTGTATTTTTCTCTTTCCCCTCCTTAACATAACATTATTTTCCAATGACCTTTTTTACGAGTCTCGGTAAGACCATGAGAAGCTTGTCTTGTTTTGAAAACATCTCATTTATACATATAAAGCCTACCACATATATATATGTTATGAGAGGGAAAGGAGTAGAATGAATAGGCTTGAGAGACAAGTGAGATGAGAGTTCATGAGCAATATGCAAGGTGATTTAAATTTGTGAACTTGGTTTAGCTCTTTTTTGTCTTGTTCCTTATTTCAAAGTTTCTGAGATCTATTTAAACTTTGGAGCATGTTAATACTTGTGGGATAAGCTTAATTGATAATCTACCCTCCATAGGGATGAAGGCTAGTACCTTATGAAACTTTAACAAATTAAATTTTGAGAGCACTATGTTTTCTCATGTATGATCAAGTGCAAGGTTTAAACAATGAAGGGCAACGATGATATCCATCGAAGGCTTACTCGAGGACGAGCAAGGTTTAAGCATGGGGGAGATGTTGACGGTGAAATTCCGTCAACCTAGCCATGAGTTTACCTTCGGTGTTGGCATGACTTTTATATCTTATCCATTGGTACTAACCCCCTTGATATAACAAGTTCATTCGTGCATGTCGGTTTTGGAGTTTAGTGTTTATGTAGGGTTTTGATGTTGAAAGCAAGACTTCCGGGATAAGTTCATCAAGCACCTTGACAAGACCTTGAAGCCCGGTACAAGTCATGCAATGAAGCAAACTTGACTCCAAGAAGCCCAGGGACCTAACCCGAGAAGATGACAAACTTCGAGGACCTAGTCAGAAAAGTGCTGAATCTTGCGGGAAAACGAGCTTCGTCCAACTCAGAGAGAAACTGACGACAAGGGCCCACATGCTGAAGGGGGAAGGATCTAGAAGACTCAGGAACCGACGCCACGCGAAGGACGCAGGCAACTAGGCCGAGGTGGGCCCAGGCCGGTGGGCCCAGGCCGGCCGGCCCGGCCCATTCTGGGGCCCAGTCACCTCCCCCTTTGACCTAGCCGCCATTCGGGCTATTTATAGCCCCGGGGTCGAGAGCCACGGAAGAATCCATTCGTCATCGGCCGCCGAGAAGCAGAGAAGCACCACTAGGAATTGACCCTTAGAGCACCAATTTTTTTTGCAACACCACATATTTGGTTGCAATATTTGGTTTTATAGCAACAAATGTATTAATGGGTTGCGATATCTGGATTTTATGGGAACCAAAAATGTGTGTTGGGTCTGTTGAAACAGTCATTGCAACTGGTCGGTGTTAATGCCACGGTGAAAATGGTGGTTGCCTTTATGGGTACCTATTGACATAACTAATTGTGCATTGCGATAGTATCGATTTATGTTGCGATAGATGTGTGTTTTTTGCCACGAATAATTATTTGGTTGCGAATAGGCATGCCTATGGCCACGATGAAAGAACGTTGTCTACAACATAACCTTTGTTGCAATAGCTCATGTGGCTATTGCATCCAGCAAACAGTTCATTGCATTTGATGTGTGTTTGTTGCCACGAACATTTAGTTGGTTGCGAATAGGCATGCCTGTGGCCACGATGAAATAGTGTTGTTTAAAAATTTAACCTTCGTTGCAATTGCTCATGTGGCTATTGCATCCAGCAAACAGTTCGTTGCATTTGATGTGCATTTGTTGCCACAAACATTTAGTTGGTTGCTATTTTGCCTACTTGTGACGATGATGAAATAACATTGTCTAAAACTTAACATGTGTTGTGATGGCTCATGTGTCTGTTTTCTTCAAGAAAATAAATTGTTGCATCAATTAGCTTCTATTGCCACCAATGGTTTATGTGAATTCTTTTCTTGTATACTTTGGAAACTAAACTATTTTTTCACTACTTTAATTGCTGTAACGCGTACACATTTTTAGTAAGTAAACTGTTTCTTTCATTTTTACCAGTACTAGGATCGTGCCCGTGCCACTAAAAAAATGGTTTCCATGACAAAATTATATGGTCATGTAAAGTACAGAAACTGTCATAAAAAGCATCCTGTGAAGAAAATCCACTGTCATATGGGTCATCACATATCGACCGTCGCTAAATGTACCTTGTGAAGAAAAAATGGTAAACTATTAAATAATGTGAGAACTTTTGACGTTACGTTATGACGCCTATAACTGTCACATAATGTTGGTCAAATCGTCATATATTAACATTCCTGTGTAGAAGTATATGTATACTAGGACTAGGACTCTTGTTGTATGTAACTAGGACCTAGAGTCCTACCTGTATTTGTACCTTCCTGGTTCTATCTTCAGGACTATATAATGAAGCATGGCACCCTTGTTCAGGGTGAGCCGTTCTGTCATATTCCACATGGTATTAGAGCCACCTCCTCCTACATCTAGCTAAGCAAATAGCCTTTTCCCCCTCTCTCGTCGACGACCTAGATGGCTTCGACGAGCTCGGCTTCTTCCCCTGCGTTCAACATCAAGGTCTCTGAGAAACTTACTCGGGACAATTTCCTGGTGTGGCATGCTCAGGTTCTGCCGGCCATACGTGGTGCCCGCCTTTTTGGAGTTCTTGATGGCTCTGTTGCGGAACCCCCAACAATGATCACCATCAAGAAGGCAGATAACTCTGAAGAACAGGAGGAGAATCCTGCTTATGTGCAATGGATTGCACAGGATCAACAAGTTCTGTCCTATCTTATGTCATCAATGACCAAGGAGATTCTGGTTCAAGTCTCCTAATTGGAGCATGCTTCAGAAGTCTGGAAAGCTGTACTTGAGATGTTTTCATCACAAGCAAAGTGACACATCCTTCAGCTCAAATCGCAGGTCTCTAGGGAGAAAAAGGGAGATCAATCTGTGACGACATATTATACTAAGATGAAGGGGCTTGCAGATGCAATGGCTTCTGCAGGCAAGAAGCTTGAAGATGAAGATGTTATTGATTATATCCTCAACGGATTGGATGCTGAGTATAATCCGTTTGTCTCTTCTATGGCTGTCAAAGATAATGTCACGCTGAGTGATTTATATGGGCAGCTTCTTTCTTTTGAAGCTCGTCTTCTTTAGCAAAATCAAGACAACAACCGTTACCTCTCTTCAGCGAACACTGCCTCTCGTGGTCGCGGCCGTGGTCGTGGACGTGGTCGCGGCCATGGTCGTGGAGCATCTTCTTCTTCGTCTGGTCGTGGTTTTTCCTATCATCAAGAATCTGATGATCAAGATGATGGACCCTTGTGTCAATTGTGTGAACGCCCTGGCCATACAATTCATTATTGCTGGCATAGATTCAACAAGAAGTTTGTGCCTCCAAGTTCTGGAGTTGGCCGTTCTCGATCACCAGGTCCTCAAAAGTCTGTCTCCTCTATTGCTCCCACCTATGGTGTTGATACAAATTGGTATCTTGACTCAGGCGCAACAGATAATATTACCAATGATTTAGAGAGGCTATCTACTCATGACCGCTATAATGGTCATGATCAGGTCCACGCTGCAAATGGTAAAGGTATGCGGATTAGTCACATTGGTAATTCTATTGTTCATACTCCCCAACGTGATTTCTCAATTAAAAATGTCTTGCATGTCCCGTCTGCTAATAAAAATCTTATTTCTATTCATCAATTCACATCGGCTAATGATGTCTTTCTGGAATTTCATCCTAATTTCTTTTATATCAAGGACGTGGGCACCAAGAATTTTCTTCTTCAAGGTAGCTGTCAAGATGGCCTTTACCCTATGCCGACCTTTCCACAAGTTCACCATATCAACAAACCGTCTACCTCCATATGGCATCATCGTTTGGGGCATCCTTCTTCGGTCATTGTCAATCGTGTCCTTAGAGATAATAATTTGTCTTTTTCTAAAGAGTCTTGTCAATCAGTGTGTGATGCTTGTCAATAAGCAAAGAGTCATCAATTACCTTATTCCCGGTCTGCGAGTGTATCTAGTCATCTCTTACAACTTGTGTTTACTGATGTGTGGGATCCTGCACCTATGTCCGTAGGTCGTTATCAATACTATGTTAGTTTTCTCGACGATTTCAGCAAGTATACATGGATCTTTCTTTTAAAACATAAGTCTGATGTCTTTGATGTCTTTCTTAAATTTCAGCAACTTGTCGAGCGATTATTTGATCGTAAAATCCTTACTGTCCAATCTGATTGGGGTGGTGAGTATCAAAAATTACATTCTTATTTTCAAAAAGTTGGAATTACTCATCATGTGTCATGTCCTCATACTCACCAACAAAATGGGTCTGCTGAACGCAAACATCGACATATTGTCGAGGTTGGTCTCTCTCTGCTTGCCCAAGCTTGTATGCCTCTCAAATTTTGGGATGAAGCTTTCTTAACGGCCACTTATCTCATTAATCGTACTCCCACTCGCCGCCCTTGTTCACGGTGAGCCGTTCTGTCATATTCCACATCCCGACCCATTTGTTTTTTATATTGACATTCCAGACCTATTTTTTTAGAAGATGCTGACCCATTTGTTTCTTAAGGATGCTGACCCATTTGTTAATGAGCCAATTTTCCCATTTGTTTTTTAGAGGATGCTGGCCCATTTGTTAATGGGCCAATTTTAAACGTCAGTCAGTTTCCAACCTACTCTACTGAGCACATCAAATTTTCAGCAAATAAGCATTTCAAACTCATATAATTTCAACCCATTGAAATAGTGAGCACATTTATCATAACAGCCATTTCATCATAGAAGATATTGTTTGCAGCCCATATATCAAAATTACAACATATTATATACAAAATCTCAGGTTACAATCTTAGCACATAAAAATGGCTGGTTACATTCTTGTTCTCATCTTGCATCCAACAATAATCTGCAACCAAAATAAAAATATGAATCAACACATATAGTACTCTGGCTGCTAAGAAATTTTAATTCCATTCAAGTCAATTCCTCAAATTTACCAGCTAGTTAATTCCTCTTCGAGTACATCAGACCTGTACTCCAGTTTTCTACACATGGTTCCAACAATGAATGGTTTCAACAGAATTATTGATTTTTATGTAAAAGAAACATTGATCCAAGTCTTTTTTTTGGAAGAACATTGATCCAAGTCTAGCGCACCTAGTTTGCCAAAGATTAAGCATTAAATTGTTTTTCATCATAGACCATAAATTGTTTTTATCATAGATACTTGCAGAGTTGCAGGAACATGGAGTTCACACATGCATTCACTACAAACAGATCCCTTAATAAATAGTTAAATGTATCACAAAGATATGGCATTCACTATGAGATTATTTCACCATAGATCTCACATAGAGCACATTCACTATACCTGTGCAAGTTGTTGTTACCTTTCTGTCATTTGGCCAAACGAAGTTCTTTGGTATGGCGGATGAACTCCTTGCTTCTTTGGAGCTACGACTCAATGGCCGCCAAAGTAGCAAGCTGCATCGGTTGGTAAGCATCTCCGATCTGCAAGGATGCATAGCAAATAAACAATATTGTGATCGAGTTAACTATTCTCTACAAGAAGTATCCAGCTATTCTTACCGTATATTATTAGGCTATCCATTGAGCCACGGGAAGTCCAAACTTGCTATTGATGAAAAATGCGAGTGTGTATTGCATGATTTTTCTACATATACACATATAGGCGACAAAAACACCCAAAGCCCAAACCTGAAATGCTTTGGCACAACAAATTTCATAAATGTGTGCAATAACATATTACCTCAAACAATAAATTAAAATGCATTGTTCGGTAAGTAATGGTGTGATATCTTTTTGGCCTAGTGTCCTTTCTAAAGTGCCAAGATTGCTAACATTATCTAAGCTATCCGGATAACAATTCATCAAAGTATTAAAGCGAACAAGTCCTAATCGGGGGCAATTTCCATCCCTTTTCGGTTTATGCATGAGACATCGTGAAATAAAGATGCCAAAAGGACCACACTCATGAATTACAGGAAAATCACAACATATATATAAGTATATACGTCACATATGTACTAATGATTAATCAGGCATCTACAACAGTCACTAAAAAACATTAATTCAGGTATTTCTTATAATCAGGCATCTACAACAGTCACTAATAAAATGGTAAGGGTGTAAAGCACGTGTTGATGTGAACTCTAAGTGTATTCGTGACATATTTCTTATAATCAGGCATCTACAACAGTCACTAATATTACTCTAAGCGTAAGGCTCGACTCGATGGTCGGCACACAAGAGTCGGCGGTCGCGCGGCGGCGTGGTGCAAGCAAGCATAGGGACACATCATGGCACAACTCCTCGGCACGAAGGCCGGCACAACAAGGGAGATCAAGGAGAGGAGAACTCACCAACAGGGCTGCTGTCGCTGTTCAGGAATTTCGTCGAACAAGTAGAAGGTGAGGCCGATGAAGGTAGCAGCTTGCGGTTCAGGCTTCACCATCAACACCTCCGGCAGCTGTGACTTGACGGAGAGGTAGCAGAAGCTTCGCGGTGAGGATGATGTGGCCCACGCAGCAGCTTTCGTGTGTTGTTTGCCATTGGTGCATTCCCTAGAGCAGGTTTGAGGCGAGGAGAGATAAGGCTGCAGCTTAGCATAGATTCGAGTGGAGAACTTCAGAAGAAGGCAGGGAGGTGCAGCTGTTGATTTGCTCCGCCGATTTGGAGAAAGGAGAGGGAGAGAGAGAGGTGCTCTCCACCGTGAAGAAAGAGTAGCAGGAAGAGGCTGGTGGCAGCGGCTTGGCAGAGATGAGAGAGAAGAGATGCTGGTGGCGGCGGCAAGGAACAAAGTAAGAGGCGTGGAGAGAAAAGAGAGCGAGCGTATTTAGGAAAAGTGATTAGGGTTAGCTAGATGGCATTAGGATTTTGGCCCAATCAAATTCAACCCGTGAAATAAACCAATAGCAATTTATTTCGTATAACTGAAACAAAGAGTTAGACTATTTTTCGGAACGAATCAATAGCGAAGTATTAATCTGAGAAGTCGGAAAATATCGTCATAATTCAAATGAGCTCTCGAGAATTTAATCAATGAATTCCCCGAAATCAAATCAATTGCAAAGACCTAATTTGAAGAGTCGGAAGATAATTCCATAATCCACTTAAGAAATTCTAGAGCACTTTAAAAGATTAGTCCGGAAAAAAGTAGAAGGCCGATGGAGAGGTTAAAGAACTTCAGATGGCTTGGGCGGGTCCCAAAGGTTAGAGAGGGTAGTTAGTTCAACTAGCTTTAGATTTATATTTGAATTTAGAATTCAAATATAAATCACACCCAAAGATCCAAATAAATCATTTAAGTACCAAATCACACTAATATGGAAATTGTCGTTAGCAAACAAGGCGCATTTTAATATATAGTTACTAAGAGTTAGGTGAGAGAGCACAAGAAAACAGCCTTGCAATTTTGAGAGAACACATCAAGTACGAAAAATTTTGGATTCACATTTTTGCAAACAACAACATTCCGCAACATTCGAGAAAAATTTGGGATATTATAGGGTGAGTGAGTGGGAGTTAGGGAGCTAGGATTTGGCTTGGAGTAATACAGGACGGTATGATGGACGACCGACAATAGCTGGGCCGTTTGGCCGAAAAGGGTTATTTATGTCCGAACCCTTCACAGTTTAATGTTTGTTCATTTCATTGCACCATTGATAAATTTAAAAAATTAGTGTTACTCTTTTATAATTCTAAGTTTCCCCGGTTTAAATTTAGAAAAATAAAAATTATGCAAACCTGGGAATCTTCTGGTATTAGTATTACTCTTTTATAATTATAAGTTCCATGACTTGTTCTGAATGTTTTTGTAATATGCTCTATGATGGGGTTCCGTAACCGCCGGACAGTAAATTTCTCGGATTGCGTGCCGGGTCTCGGACGGTTGTGCAAATGGGGGTACATAAGGATTTATACTGGTTCAGGCCTCCGGAGAGTAACACCCTACGTTCAGTTCGCGCTGTTGTGTTATTTGAACTGGATTGTAGTAGACGTACAAATGGGCGAGAGAGGGAACTCGGTCCCAGGTCTCTGTGGTGCTGGAGTCAAGTCTGGCTCAAGGTTGAAGAAGAAGAAAATGAGAGAGAACTTCTCCCGAGAGGAGAAAGAAGAAGCAGAAAGTAAAAGGGAAGAGTCTGTCTCGTCGAAAGGACCCCTACTCTCGCTTTTTATAAAACAAGGGGGGCATGTTACATGAGTGGCGTGTAGGAGCACATGATCAATTTAAACTTGTATTTGTCGTATTTCTGTTTTAAATCCACAATTCAAACTTGTATTTGGTATTTCTCCTTCATGTAAACTTTAAATTTGATAATTTTTTCCTGGATTTTTCTAAAATCACACCCTTCCATTTAATGGTCCTTATTTAAATGTTAATTGCTAAGTCTTTGATATATAGTTAAACGACTAAGCACTTATATAACAGCACTCCTCTGTAGGATCAGAAAATGTTAACTTTGAGCTAGAAACCTGATGATACCAAGCAAAATAAAAAAAATAGATCAGAGCAAAAGCTGAAAGATTATATACAGAGGCTCCATACTTTAATGGACTGAAGCACACAACTTTCATTTCTGCTCCAGCAAGTTGCAGGTTAGATTGAAATAATTTTATTATCAGCACTGAGATATGGTCAGAAATAATTTATTAATAATTTTATTATCAGCACTGACATATGGTCAGAAATAATTTATCATCAATACAGTCATTTGTTGCGGCCAAAAAGACATAGCACCAGCACAAAAACAATGTGCTCTGGATTTCATTGTCAGAACAGGAAGTTTTCGATTACTGTTGCAACATCACAGCATGGTTATGCAAAATTCAGGGATGCAAGTATGAAGGAAACTTTGAGAAAAATGTTACCACATACAGATGGATCTAATGAGATTTGGACGAAAGTGTGGAGATGGATAGATATCCGGGCATTAACCTCTGCATGGGAGAAGGTGTTAGGAAAATATTAGAAAACAATAGCTGCGCTCAAATCTTGAATCGAATTACTCTATGACCCGAGGAACCTGACGATTCAACTCGAGACAACTTATCCATACCCACAAAGGGCGTGCTCACCCCAGCTCGAGCCCACTGCGCCGCCATATCAGGAGAGGGAGGGGAAGGGAGGCCGGGATGGACCAAAATGACCCGGTTTTGGAGGCACCAGATCGACCCAGCAAGCACACACCGACGCTCGATTCCGACACTGGCGAGTTGAGAGAAGGGAGGAAGAGAGAAAGAGACCACACCACCGCATCATCGGATCAGGGTGCGTGCGCCGCCAGTACCGAATGAAAAGTTGGTCCAAATAACAAATATAGATCTTGATGAGTATAACAAAATTGGTATTCATGACTTTTCTATTTGAAACAATATGGAGTGTCAAATACTAGCGTGAAGGTGTCATTGTTTTAAAATTCAAAGTTTGACTTGGTCAAACTTTGTCAAACTTTGACCTCGGATGAAAAACTTTTGAATACGAAAGAAAAATGATTTGTATAAAGATTGTAGATCTTGATGAGTTTTAACTTTCATATTCAAATGTTTTTCATCTAGGTCCAAGTTTGACCAAGTCATACTTTGAACTTTAAAACAATGACACCTTCACGCTAGTATTTTACACTCTCAATGGTTTCATTTGGAAAAGTCATGAATACCAAAGTTGTTAAACTCATCAAAATCTACATTTTTTATTCGGCCAACTTTTCGTTTCACAAATTTTGGACCATTCAAATTTTTGATTTTAAATTTTGATGGGTCCAAACAAGTTTTCAAAGCCCTAGACAGTCTCAAATTGAAAAGTCATGAATACCAAAAAATTCATAACTCATCAAGATATACAAACTTTATTTGGATGATTTTTTACATTTGAGAAAGTGTTAGGAAAGTGTAGTTCTAAATCGACAAGTCTCTCACATAGTTTCATAAACTCTACGTTAGATCATGAATTTGTAAGTAGTGTTTACTAACACTTTCTGGTTTGAAAAACTTTTGAATACAAAGGTATTAGAACTCATCAAGATCTACAATCTTTGTATATATAATTTTTCCTTTTGAAAAAGTGTTGGTAAACACTACTCACAAAATCATGTATCTCACGTAGAGTTTACAAAACTATGTGAGAGACTTGTCCATTTAGAATTCCACTTTCCTAACACTTTCTCAAATGAAACAATGACCTAAATAAAGTTTGTAGATGTTGATGAGTTATGAATTTTGGGTATTCATGAATTTTCAATTTGAGACCGTCTAGGGCTTCGAAAACTCGTTTGGAGCCGTCAAAAATTAAAAATCCAAAATTTGAGTCAGTCCAAAATTTGTCAAATGATAAGTTGGCCCACATAACAAATGTAGATCTTGATGAGTTTACTAAAACTGGTATTCATGACTTTTCCATCAGCTGAATTAATAAGAATTATCGAAAGATTTTTATGTGAGACTCTATAGAAGGTACGCAATTTTAAAATAATAAATAGCAGTGGAACAAGCCGGCCGAGTCTGTAGGCTTAAATGCTGATTTTTTGGCCCACATTGGTGGCTCGGCCCACCAACCCAAAGGTCACAAGCAAATATCAGGGTCACTTATCTCCACCGTTCACACACTCAAGTCCAAACCCTAACTCTACTATTTCCAAACAAGCAGCCAGGCGGTGGCGGCGGTTCCCTTACATCACAACGCCTCGGCTCCACGCGACCACGGTGCACGTCGGCGGCTACTACCCTGCAGCACAGCGACAGAGGCGGCGGCCCCCGTGCAACACTGCTCCTCGGATCCACGTGACCACGGCGCAATGGCCTGGCTGGAGCGCGCGGCAGTGCTCAGCAGGAGGCACACATCAGCAGGCTGGGGGACGAGAGGGAGCAACGTAGTGGCGACCGGCGGGCTGATCGGCAACGTGCGGCGACACAACGACTTCTTTGATCTGTTATCCAGGTATGTTTTGTAGTTCGATCTGTTCGATCCATGAATCCCCATCTGAATCTCTGTCTTGTGTTTCTGTATAGTGATGTAGTATGCCTGTTGTGTGCATGTGTAATTGCTAGCCTGAAAAAGATTTCGGTGTTTATCGGAATAGACAAAAAACCGAAAAAACCGAAACCGAAAGTGTCGATTATTGATTTTCTGCCTAACCGATTGGTTGATGGTCGCTGGAAAACCCAAATATTTCCACACCGAAAAGTCGGTTTAAACGGATTGCCTAGGCCTAACTACACGCATTGTATTTCCTAGGCCTAACTACACGCATTGTATTGCCTAGGTTTTACACTTGCATGAATTTATTCTACCGCAGCTACTGTCTTCTTATTAATTGTACCTCATGGATATCAAATTATGAAGTGGCTGAGAACCAACAGGAATGGGCCCAAATCCTTGATTGCTACAAAAATTGCCACTGAACAAGTGTTTGCTTCAGAAATTTTATTCAATTCAGAAGGTGAGGGCCCTGCTGCTATTTTTTCAGTTTATACAAAACTACTAAGGTGTCGGCTCTACTAGCTTGTAATTTAAAAACTAAAACTTTTTACTTATTTTTCGCAGGAGCTAGAGAAGTAGCAGCGAGCAGGGCCACATCCATATATGTTTTTGTGTCTGTAATTTCATCGTACTGTTAGCTAAGGTGCTGCATATCTTCATTGTAGTATTCAGGTTTACTAGCACTGAACATCCTATCCTATGCTTTTTTATTTAGAAATTAAACATTCAACTCCAGACTGTTTTCAGCCCTCAATTGCTATAATTTCCCTTTCCATTTCCAGCACAGGCTATGTCTGGAACCATGATCCCCACACATGAGTCAAATGGACCTACTTCCTAGGACTTCATCACACCACCACGCGTAGAAGCTGAACATGCGAAGATAATTCTGTTGGAGAGGGTGATGCACACACATGCTTCAAAATGTTTTGCACTTTGTTTACCCCAAATTTTCTGTGGCAGACTCCTGAACCACAAAGCGTGATGACTACAGAAAAGGAAGTTGTACCACCTCAGACCATAAAAACTAAGAGTACCTCAGCTAGGAATATTTTTTCAAAAACTAATGCTGCTCTAGGATCAATGATTAGTTTTGTTAGTTCCAATCAGCTATTGAGGACTCGTAATCAGAAAAAAAAGTCAACAGGTATGAATAATGTCATAACTAAATCTGCACCTGATGTTTACCATGTAATTTCTTTATTTTTGCCTGTGGCTTGTGTTCTGTATGCCCTCAAGTAAAGAAAGAAGTGATGTTATCCAATTTATTTACTAACTACAGTTAAACTTGACACTTAATAATATTGAAGAACTAATATGGTATATGCTACAAAATATAAATTTTTGTTGCTGTTGGTTTGTTTAATGTGTGGGAATAAATAAACTACATTTCACATTTTAGTGTCCCATTGGATTCTCATATAATTTACATGCAGATTGAATTGTTAAACTATTTTTCCCTTCAGTGAACAGACACATTTTTTTCTAGGGATATGTACTTCCTAAGCTGATGCATCCTTTTTTTATTATCCAAATATGATGCTAGGGTTACTTGACATGTGCATATGAGTTATTGCTTAGATTCGAATGAATGGATATGAGATGTATTCTGTTTTTGTCAACCTCTAAAGTACATAAATAGAGAAAAGTAATAACCAATCTGATAATGAGTTATTAGCTCTCGTCAGAATGCTTGTCTTGGTTTTGCATTGAATTAGCTTCCTCGTTGGTACTTGTATGCTCTTTTTGCATATGCAGTGTGTATGGACATGAGTATATTCACTGAAATTTGATGAACCTAACAAGTGTTTGGATCCGAATTTTTTGAAACCCCAAGTGGAATCTAATTTGTCTGTCTCAATTGCTCTTGTTCTTGGATTTCTAATTACTCCATTAATTTAATCATATGTGTTTTCATGATTCGCAGAGAAAGACAACCAAAACAATTAGAGAAAGCTTCCATGGCTTACTGTTGATGGGCGGCCACCAAGAATGTTGGACGTGGAGCAACCAGGGAACTAATTTTTAGATCTATTTATTATAAGCTAAACATTGTAGTGAACTTAGTTAAATGTGGTGTCTTTATTTTGTTAGTTGTGGTCATGTGTTACTTTGGTTTGAGACAATCTTACATAAAGAATTAATGAGTTATTAAATGTGATGTGCATGCTGTGCAATTGATTTGTAAACTACTATTCAAATTCACAGCGTTGCGATAGAATAATAGGCAACCATTGATTTTGGTTGAAATATGCATTATTGCAACGAACTTTATGTGTTGCATTATCGTATCATCTATTGCCACAAACTATTGTTTGTTGCATCTGACCTCTATTACCACCAACACAAATTTGTTGCAACATATGTATATTACCTCGAAGACCAGTTCGTTGCACTAACATACCATCTAGTGCCACCATATCCGATTTGTTGCAAAAGCATTATAATGCAATGGATCACAATTCGTGGTAATAAGACCATATGCCTACATAGTTTTGGAGTGGCAATACTTTTCTATTGCAACACATTTGATCGTGGCAATCATGAACTTTTGCATCCTAGTGTTTGGTGCAATATAACCTGAGGCAACCAATGTAGTCGTTGCAATATTTAATCTTGCAACCAAAAATTGGTTGCATTTCCTTTTTTGCTCGTTGCCATATTTGTTATTACAACCTAGTTTTGGTTGCATTAGGCTTTTTTTGCGTTGCAATATTTTTTCTAGAAACTAAATATTGGTTGCAATAGGGTTTTTTTGGTCATTGCATTAGCAAACTCTATTGCAGCACACCATCTTATGGTTGCCTCAGGCTATTGCACCGTTCCAATTGCAACCATCTGTCGACCACCTGACTTCGATGCAACTGATTCCAGATGCAACCAAAACAGCCATATTGCAACCATATATAGGCGTTGGCCAAGGCCTGATTCCTAGTAGTGAAGAGAGGAACACCATCTCGGTGAGGAGAGGGTCGAGCTAGTTGACTAGGGTCTCCCTAGCCGACGTGGGAACCTTGCAAGGAAGACCACGTCGGAGTTCCCGGAGCTAGAAGCAAGATCGAGGTAGGATCCCGGTGGTGATCTTGGTTCATTTATCATGACTAGTTGATGTAACAAGTTGAATCTGATTTCTAGCGATCAAGTGTTTCTCTGAAATCTTCGTTTTCGATCGGCTTTGCTTATTTTAGATCTATTCTTGAGATAGATCACTTAGGGTGTTCTTGTAGCCGTGGTGGCTAGAGGTGCATGCCTGACCTTCCGAAAGATCTCGACTTGTCCTCGGACTCGCCCTAGACTAACCCGCACGAATAGGGGTGCATTGTGACAGAGCGGTGGCTCCAAAAGGCGGGCGTTTTCGGAGTCAGACGGGAAACCACGATTTAAAGAAGCTTCCAATGAAATTTGATTTGCTACTTCTTCTTTTGCACGGAACTTCAACAAAAGGCTTGATCCGATCTCTCTAGATTGGTTTATCTATCTGTCGGTGTTTTAGACCGGCAACCTACCAAGGGGAGTACCCAAAGTAGATGAATGTGGCCTCGCCGAGATCAGTAACTCGAAGGAAGAGACACGTGGCACACAATTTAGACAGGTTCGGGCTGTGAGGTGCGTAATACCCTACGTCCTGTATGCTGCGTGGCTCTGGATTGATAGGATGTGATTACAAGATGATGCAATCTGGTGCGTATGAGCGAGATGTGATGAGATGGCTAGAGAGGGGTCCCTGCCTCACCTTATATAGTCCGGGAGGCAGGGTTACAAGTCGGTTTAGGGAGAGAGTACTAGTCGAGTACGTCTAGGAGTCCTCTATACAGTGCGGGACATGTACAGCTTCCTATCCGAGTACTTCTCCTCCGTAGTCCTTGTGCTTCACGCCAGCAGGTGCCGTGCAGCGCAAGTCGAGTAGTCCCAGGGGCCCACCGAGTAGTCGGTCCTGGTACCCACCGAGGTAGTGGGCCCAGGGAGGTCCATACGACAAGCCCCCGAGTACTTTGTAGTCGAGAAGGATAGCTTCGAGTAGTCTTGACGGCCTTAACGAGTAGTCCTCAAGCGTCCCTGAGTGCTACAAGTCAAAAGTCCTCAAGAATAGTTGAAGCATCCCGAGGCTGGAATGTACTCCAGCTGATGTTTGAGCAATACTGAAGTCTTCTCAAGTAGTCCCAAGTGTCCTCGAGTGCTGCTCTTGAAGGTCTTCAACAATGCCCGTGTTGTCTTGAAGCCGAAACTGATATGGAAGTGCGATTGCAAAATCGCACTCCATATGGAGTAGCCCCCAAGCCTTAGGTTGAGTTGTAGACTCTGGCTGAGGGTCCATCTGAAGTTTTGGCAAGAATATCCCGCAAAATCTGGAGAAAAAACCGAAGGACACGTGGCACGGAGCCCCCGAGCCTTGAGTCGAGTACTTCCTCTCGAATTGAAGGGTCATCTTGTAGAATGTGTCCTGGGTTGCTCTTGAATCTTGTTGCTACCTAGGAAGTTGAATAGAAGTAGCCGAGCCCCCGAGACGAGGCGCGTCGACTAGTAGAAGTTGAAGAGTTAGGCACCGCCGCTGAGTCAGCCATCTGGAGACTTATCCATCCGGCCGTTGGAGGGGTCGCTGTAGACTTATAAATAGAAGCCGAAACCCTTAGGGTTTTGCACCCTACACAGTTGCAGCCATTCCTAGAAGATCGTGCCAGAAACCACCGCCAGTGCGCACTGCCGCCTTTTAGGGGAGTGTAGATCCAAGCACGCCGCCGTAGGAAGCCACCGCCGTAGCCCCCGAGCGAATGCGAGTGAAGACATCGTGCACTTGGAGAATGAAGCCTTCACCGTCGAAAAGCCTGAACACCGCCGGCGGGAAGAAGAGGTCTCGCGAAGAGGGCACCGGATCCGCCGCGGGGACATCGCCGCCGGTGTCTCCGCCGCGACCAGATCCGAATCGGGAGTGGAAGAAATCCAAGGCCAAGAGTGAAGATCTGCTGGCGCTTCTCAACAGTGGATTCCTGCAGGAGAAGGAGGTTGACATGTGGCGAGCCGCTGCAGGGGATCCGTATCCCATGGAGAAGAACCCGGACGAGATCCCCATGTTCACCTGGTTCGCGGAGCGAGGGTTGTCTCTCCCAACCAGCGACTTCTTCAAGGGGCTGCTGGGGTACTACGACATCGAGTACCTCAACCTCAACCCCAATGATATCTTCCATACCTCCGTCTTCGTGCACTTCCGCGAAGCTTTCTTGGGGATCAAGCCCCACTGGGTTCTTTTCCAAAAATTCTTCCGAGTCAAGCCCCAGCCAAGCGCCAACAATCCCCGAGTAGTGGGGGGAGCCGGGATCCAGATGCGCGAGGACGCCGCGGAGCAGTACCTCTTATACAAGCTGGTCGACTCCAATCAAGATTGGAAGTCAAAATGGTTCTACATTACTAATCACCACCCGGAGCTGCCGAAGCCGAGCGGGAAGCAGCCGAAGCACCGGCCGTGGTGGAATTCGGAGCCAACGATGCAGGAGGGTATCTAGCTACCCGAGCTGCTGGCGAAGATTAAGGCTTTGAGAGAAGCCGGGCTGAGGGCCGAACATGTGGCCTTCAGCTTCATGAAGCGAAGGGTGCAGCCGCTGATGGCCTCCGACACCCTAGGGTACCAGTACACCGGTGACGATGACTCGTCGCGGATGCCCGGAGATGAAGTCGACGATGACGACATTGTTGATAGGCTGGGCAGGATCTTCAAAGACATGCCAGTGTACACGCCATGCCCTGTGCCCGAGTACTCCGCCGCGCGTCCACCAAATGAGGTCAGTAGCCATACTGAAGTCAGGTACTGATTATGTAGTAGTACTCGTACTCATCCAATATGCTTCTTGCAGGACGACGTAGTGAAATTCGTTTTCGAGCCGGCTTCGCCTCCTCGACTTGTCGAGATCCCAGATGAAGGGAAGGGGAAGGCCAAGGAGCGCCGCGAAGTCAGTGAAGAGGGCGACACCGTAGTCGTGGAAGACACTTCGGAGGAAGACGATGAGGAGACGCTGCAGGAGCGCTTCCAGCTGCGATCGAGGTTCAGCCGCCCTGGATTGCCGCATGTTCCTCTTGTTCAGGATCCGCCAACTAGCCTAGAGGCTAGTTTGCCTGCGCCGCTAAGGAGGCCGCGCGATGTGGCCCACAAGCGCATGGCCAAGAAGCTGAAGGTCACGGAAACCACATCTCAGGAGGTAAGCTTCCTTGAGTAGCGTAGTCGAGTACTTGTGTCTCGGTGTAGTGTGCTGACGATGAAACTCCATTACTTGCAGGACATTCTGCCTTCCGACCCCGTAGAGCAGGGGGACGAAGGCGACTGGGATACGGTGGGGGAGCCAGCTGGGGGTAGTCGTAGCCCAGCCCCCACCATGGAGGAGCTCTTGGTGCAACTGACGCGCCAGCCCCCAGTTGTTGAGGGGAGCACAGAACCGGCCGCTGCTGTCGCTGAAGAGGCAGCGGCTACTGAGGTGCAAGAGGAAGCGCATGCCGAGATTGGACTGGTTGACATTGCCAGCATCCTCGGTGCCCCAACCGTGACGGTAGTCCGGTCGAGCTTGTAAGTGCTGATCCTTCCCAAGTAGTACATTAAATTTGGTAGTCGTACTAGGTTGACAACCAGCTTGTGTACTCTGCAGGAAATCGACGGACTTCACCTGGGAGGAAGATGAACCCACCACAGCGGTGGCTGGATAGGAAGCCGCGCCGCCCGCTGAGGAGTTTGCTCCTACCCCTCAGGCGGAATCCGGAGCGCCGGCCGTGGAGGCTACATTGCCTGAAGCCAGCATCGTAGAGGGTGAGTACTTTGCGCAAGTGCAAGTGACCCCGAAGGGTAGTCGTAGCCGCCAGGTATGATTGATCCAATTGTCCTTTTGTTGACAGGTGCCGAAGCCAAGGGAAGAGCTATCCCGTCGGCGGTGCCCGTTGAAGACTTGGCACCAGAGACCCAGGGAGCTGGCAGAGAAGCCCCCGAGTCGATGGAGGTGGCCGTCGGAGAAGCCGCCGCGACGGCAAGAGAAGAGCGCGACGATGCGCTGCTAGAACCGGCTCTGGAAGTAGTCGTTCGCTCGCCAGAGATCCAGGACACGGAGCCAATCCGCTCGGCGCCAATGTCCGGAGCCGCGACGAGTAGTCGTGGCGGGATCGAGCTGCTGGCAGATGACCTTGTCGACCCAGCGACGGTAGCTCAGCACATGGAGGCGATGCGCCAGGCCGAGCAATGGATGAAGGTGAGTAGTCGACACCCTTGAGTAGTCAATCCTTTAGTGTTGAGTACCCAGTTGACATCTGTTGTCTGTTGCAGGACGTCGCAGAGAGGTCCTGGCAGAAGTCTGACATGCTTCAGGGGTACGACGACACGGTGCTCCGGGCCGAGGCCTTAGAAGAACAGCTCGTGAAGGCCCGGAAGCACGCCGCCGCGATGCAGTCGAAGCTGGACAGCGCCTTCGCCCAATGTCATAATGAAATCCAAGATATGCAGGCGAAGAGCGACGAGCTGGTGCGGAAGAACAAGTCTCTCCGCAACAAGAATAAAGGTACGTCGTTGTCGTGCTGAGTACCCATTGGTAGTACCTTGAAGGAGTCTGACCCGCTTTGCCTTGTTGATTGCAGAGCTTGAGACCCGCGTCGACCAGCTGAAGGCTTCAGAGACCGACATGAAGAACCTCTTCTACCGGGAGAAGGAGGCCCGCGAGGTACTGGAGTATGATTATAAGCAGCTTGCTTACGAGTGCGACAAGCACATGGAGCTTCGCACTGCGTCGGACCGTGACCTCGTCAACTCCTACAAATCTTTGCAGAAGATGACGAGGACTGCGAGAAGCTGCGGGCCCAGCTGAAGGAACTCGAGGAGGCCGCGCTTCCCATCGCGAGGCTACTGGTGCCTCACCCCGGGGGACCGAAGATAGCTCCATTGGTGGACCGGCTAAGGGAAGCCCCCAGCCACCTGCGACGTACGTGAAGCACTTGGCGAAGTCGATCCCCAACCAGATCCTGGCATATATGAAGTCGTACTTCCCGAAAGCTCCTGTTGACGTAGTCGCCGGCGGACTAGCCGCCAACTGCACGGACGAGCAGTACGCGGAGCTGTTGGAGCAGATGGCGCCCATTGCCGAACAAGTCGCTGAGAAGCTCAATCTCCAGTTGTCCTGTAGAGTTAGCTCGTAGCAGTACTTGTGTATAAACAAAGTTGTAATGAACTTGTTTAAGTATGAACGAGAAAAAGCTTCCATAAATGAGTACTCATTGTCGCGATGTGTATTTTTGGAGTCCCATCATGGAGTTGTCACGAGTAGTCGTACTCGCCAGTAGACCCGTTAAGGGAAAAATACAGTAAATCAGTTGATGAGTAATCAAACTTTATTACTGAGAGAAATACACTTGGATGGCTAGGGCCGTTGTACAAGAGTAGTCGCCAGGACCCGGAGGCCGCCTACGGCTAAGTAGTGCTAGGGCGTACAGCCGCTTACAGCAGTAGATCCGTTAGTAGCCGTGTAGGCTGGATCTGGGAGTACATGGTCTCTCAGTAGACCGCTGCTGGAGTCCTTTGTGTGCTCAGAGCAGCCCAAGATCCGTTAGTAGCCTTTTGCGCTGGATCTTGGAGTAGAGTAGTCCAGAGACTGGTGCCTAGACCCGGAGGCCGCTTACGGCGAAGGGGTCTTTGAGTAGTCGTGTAGACTTGAGCCCCCAGGGTAGTCGGTGGACTAGGCGTAGAATCGACAGAGCTGGTCGACGTTCCACGAGTTGTTGACGTCTTCGCCTTCAAGCGTCTGGAGGCGGTAGGAGCCCGGTCCGGTCACCTTTGCAACTGTGAAGGGACCTTCCCAGGGCGAGCTGAGCTTGTGTAGTCCTTCCGTGTTCTAGATGCGGCGGAGGACAAGATCGCCAACGTTGAAGGAGCGTTCCTTGACATTGCGATCGTGGTAGCGTCGGATACCCTCGAGGTACCTTACTGATTGGACGAGGGCGGCACAACGAGCTTCTTCGAGTCCGTCGATGTCAACTCGTCTGCTGTCTTCGGATACGCCTTCGTCGTATTGCTCCACTGCTGGTGAGTCCCACATGACATCAGCAGGGAGTACTGCTTCGGAGCCGTAGACCAGGAAGTATGGCGATTGTCCCATCGGCTTGGAGGGTTCAGTGCGTAGCCCCCAGAGTGCATTGGGTAGTTCCTTGATCCACTTGCCTCCTTTGGTGTTGGCAGCGTCGTGTAGCCGCTTTTTGAGAGCATCGAGCACCATCCCATTGGCGCGCTCGACTTGTCCGTTGGCCCGAGGATGGGCAACTGAGACATATCGGACGTTGATCCCGCCGTGTTCTCGCGGTACTCCCCGGAGCGGTGGTTGTTGAAGTTGGAGCCTAGGTCCGTGATGACGTGATGGGGTAATCCGTAGCGATGTACGAGTTCATCTAGGAAGTCGAGTACTCTGTCAGCCTTGGGGCATGTAACCGGCTTGACCTCGATCCACTTGGTGAACTTGTCGATGGCCACTAGTACTCGTTGAATCCACCCGGCGCGGCTTGGGAGTGGCCCAATCATGTCGAGCCCCCGGCGGGCGAAAGGCCGGGTTAGCGTTATGGTGACTAGTTTGTAGGCGGGACATGTTGTTGCTTGGCGAAGTATTGGCACCCTTGGCACCTTCGACGAGTTCTTCGGCGTCGCCTAGAGCCGTGGGCCAATAGAAAGCCCGTCGGAAGGCCTTGGCCGACCGGCATGCGCGAGGACGCGTGGTTGCCGCGAACGCCTTTATGGATCTCCTCCAAGATGTCCTTGCCTTCTTGTCCGGGGAACGCACTTCATGAGTACTCGGAAGATGCGCCCGTCCGTAGAGCTTGTCTCCGATGAGGACGTAGGACTTGGCACGGCGGATGAGTTGCTCGGCCAAGTTCTTGTCCGAGGGAACCTTCTCGCTCGCCGAGGTAGTCGATAAAGGGTCGCCTCCGGTCCACGTCGATCATCATGACCTCCTCGGCCGGCGGGGGATGCGGCCGGATCGGTGGTCGGTGGCGCCGCTCCCGGGATGGATGGCGCGTGAAGCTCGTGGACGAAGACACCCGCCGGTACTTGAGCGCGAGTAGAACCAAGCTTCGACGGGACGTCCGCCGCAACGTTGTTGTCGCGGACGACGTGGTGGAACTCGAGACCATAGAACTTGTTCTCGAGCTTGCGGACTTCTAGGCGATGGCGTCCATGTTCTCCTTGTTGTGGTCCCGGGACTTGTTGACTTGGTTGATGACCACCGCGGAGTCGCCGTAGACTAGTAGCCACTTGATGCCCGGTGAAGCCGCGAGGCGGAGCCCGTGTAGCGAGCTTCGTACTCGGCTTCGTTGTTTGAGACCTTCCGGAAGATCCGCAGGACGTACTTGAGTTGTTCGCCCGTTGGAGAGATCAAGAGTACCCCTGCTCCTGCGCCTTCGAGCTTGAGCGAGCCGTCGAAGTACATCACCCAGTGCTCTGGGCGCTCGGTTGGAGTAGGTAGTTGATTCTCTCGCCACTCCGCCATGAAGTCGACTAGCGCCTGCGACTTGATGGCTGTGTGTGGATTGAAGTCGATATTGAGGGCGCCGAGTTCGACTGCCCACTTGGAGATTCTTCCAGTAGCATCTTGGTTCCGCAGGATGTCGCCGAGCGGGTAGTCGGTGACGACGGAGATCGAGTACTCCTGGAAGTAGTGTCGTAGCTTCCGCGAGTGATGAGCACCGCATACGGAAGCTTCGTAGGCTGATAGCGTGCCTTGGATTCCGACAGGACCTCGCTGACGAAGTAGACTGGTCGCTGGACTGGGTAGGCGTGGTCGTCTTCATGCCGCTCGACGATCATGGCAGTACTGACCACATGAGTAGTCGCAACGAGGTAGAGCAGTAGCTGCTCGCCTTTGCGAGGAGCCGTGAGGACTGGTGGCTTTGATAGGAAGTCCTTGAGCTGGGCAAGGGCTTGGTCCACCTCTGGAGTCCACATGAACTTCTCTTGGTGTTTGAGTAATTTGAAGAAGGGGAGGCCCCGTTCTCCAAGCTTCGAGATGAATCTGTTGAGGGCCGCCATGCACCCAGTCAGCTTCTACACGTCTTTGATGCACGTGGGAGCTTTCATGCTGGTGATGGCGGAGATCTTCTCGGGATTGGCTTCGATGCCGTGATGACTGATGATGAAGCCGAGTAGTTTGCCCGATGGTATGCCGAAGACGCACTTGTTCGGGTTGAGCATCCAGCGGTACTCGCGCAGGGATGCGAAAGTCTCTTCAAGATCGGCGATGAGCGTGTTGGAGTTTCTGGTCTTGACGACCACGTCATCCACATAGGCTTCGACGTTCTTGTTGAGTTGCCTCTTGAAGCGGGCTTGGATAGCTCGTTGGTAGGTGGCACCGGCATTCTTCAACCCGAAAGACATGGTCGTGTAGCAAGACACGCCAAGCGGGGGTGATGAACGCGGTCTTCTCCTCGGTCTTCTTCCTTGATCGCGATCCGGTGGTACCGGAGTAGCGGTCGAGGAAGCGAGAGCGGGTCGCGGCCTCGCCGTGGAGTCGATGACTTGATCAATCCGCGACAACCCGAAGGGGTCCTTGGGGCACTACTTGTTGAGGTCGATGTAGTCGACACACATCCTCCACTCGTTCGAGTTCTTCTTGCGGACGAGGACGGGGTTGGCGAGCCACTCAGGATGGAAGACTTCTCTGATGAAGCCAGACGCGAGTAGTTTGGCAAGTTCCTTCTTGATGGCGTCCCGTCTGTCGTCGGCGAAGCGGCGGAGGTGTTGCCGCTTCGGGGTAGCTTTAGGGTCGACGTTGAGGGAATTCTCAATCAACTCCCCGGGCACCTCCGGCATGTCCGTCGGTTTCCACGTGAAGATGTCGCGGTTAGCCGGAGGAAGTTGATGAGCGCGTCTTCCTATTTCGGGTCGAGGCCCCGCCCCGATGGTGGTGGTCTTGCTTCGTTGTCGCTCGTCCCGAGGTCAATTGTTTTGACCAGAACCTCCTCAGGTGGCTGAGGCTTGTTGGCTTTGTCCGACTTTTCTGGGATGTCGAGTTCACTTGGGGCAAGCTTCTTCGACGCAGCGTAGATCTCCATCATAGTGTTGGGTACTTGATTCGTGGAGGCGACCTCCACAGCTTCTGTATCGCAGTCGTGCGATATCTTCAAGTCCCCTTGCAGTGAGAGTACACCCACTGGACTTGGCATCTTGAGTACCGAGTTGGTGTAGTGGGGTACCGCCATGAATTTGGCGATAGCAGGTCTGCTGAGGATGGCATGGTAGGACGTCTCGAAGTCGGCGACTTCGAACTTGATGTACTCGGTACGGTAGTTGTCCCGTGTTTCCCCAAAGGTAACTGGCAGGACCACTGAGCCCAGTGGGATGGCCGCGTTCCCGGCGACGATGCCGTAGAAAAGCGAGGTGCTCTTGGTGAGCATGTGGGTGATGTCGAGGTTCATCTTCTTCAAGGTCTTGGTGAAAAGGACGTTGAGTCGGCTTCCACCGTCGATGAGGACCTTGTTGAGCTTGGAGTCCGCGACCACTGGCTTCAGGACGAGTGGGAACCATCCTGGTTCAGAGAAGCTTGTTCATTGATCCGCGCAGGAGAAGGTAATGGGTACCTCCGACCACCTGAGAGGGGTCGGGACCGCTGGTTCAATGCTCATGACTTCTCGACGGGTAGCTTTCTGAGCCCGTCGACTGGGTAGTCCGCCGAAAAGGACGTTGACCGTCTTGTCGGGTTCCTGGAAGTCGCCGTTGCCTTCATCGGTCTTCTTCTTGCCTTTCTTGTCGTGAGGGTGCCGTGGCTCTGTAGTATCCTTGAGTGCTCGCCGGAGTTGGTAGCACTGCTCGGTGGTGTGGTTGCCGTCCAGATGCCACGGGCACTTCTCTTTCAGCAAGTCTTTGAAGCCGCCGGAAGTCTTCTTCGAGTTCTCCTTTGCGGGGGAGCACCTTGGATAGCTGCGACAGTGTTGTCTGGCTTACGCTTGCGGTTGGGACCCGAGTAGTTGTTGTTGTTGCGACCGCCTTGGTTCCCGTTGTTGCTGCTGCCGCCGCCCGTGTTCTGTTTGCTCTTGTCGCGGATGGCGTCGTACTTGGCGTTGGCCTTGTCTTCTTCATCAGCCTAGGACATGATCATGTCCTTGAGGTGGGTGATGGAGCTTGGGTGGCGACGGCCGAAGTCTTTGAAAGTGCGACGGTGGTAGAGACCGTCTTGGAAGAGGTCGATGACTTCTTTGTCAGAGACATCGACTACTGTGGCGCACTTGTCGAAGAAGCGCCGCATGTACTTGCGAAGGGTCTCGCCTTGTTCCTGCTTCACCATAGCCAGGTCCATGCGAGTACCCGAGCGGCCCATAGCGCCCGCGAAGTTGCTTCGGTGAAGCGCTCCTTCGGTGGTCCCACTTGTCGATCGAGTACTTCTCAAGTGACTCGAGCCATGTAAGCGGGGGCTTGGTCCGGGCGAAGGGGAAGTAGAGGCACTTGGTGTCGTTGTTGCCACCGAGCGTTCTCGATGGAGAGGGCGTAGCATCCGAGCCACCGCACGGATCTTGCTTCGCGTCGTACTTGGTGATTCCCGCAGGCTTGAATTTCTCTAGGAGGAGGAGGTTACGAAGTCGAGCAGAGAAGGCAGGGAAGCCGTCGTTGTCGCTTGACGTGGAAGCCTTCCTGCGCCGTAGTTCTTCAATCTTCTGGCGGGCGTCGAAGCCTCCCTGTGAGGCTCCGGAGACGTGGCTATTCGTGTGGCCTCGACCGCCGCGATCGCCTCCGCCACCAGCCCTCCTGTTAGCCCCATGGTTGGAGCTTCCGCCGTAGCTGCCTCCGCCGCCAGGGTCGCGATGAGGGACGACCTCGCGATCGCCGCCAGCAGCTGCAGCGCTGTTGCCACCTTGAGAGTGTCCGCCGGCCGTTGCGCGAGTACGGTAGGGATTGGCCGGCAGCTCGGCTCGAGTACGGTTACGACCGATGTCCGCACTGCGATTTGTTGCTTCGTTGTCGCGGTTCCTGACGGGAGGCGGTTGAGCGACCCTGGTGTTGACTCACATGAAGTAGGCGTCTTCCGCGAGCTTGGCGATGACTTGTCCCGCGCGCATCCCCTGGGCCTGACGTGCTATCGTAGTGATAGACATGAGGCATTGCTGCGGGGTAGTGTGTACCCGCTCTCTACTTGGTCGAGTGCTTCGGCGAGGTTGCGATGGGGAGGGAGTCGCGGAGACGTCGGCACCGTTCGTTCGCTTTCTCGTTGTGTTCACGTCGGGTGTCTCTATTGGCGGCGGTCTCGTCGGCGGGCGCGTTGGCGGACAACTCGTCCGCTGAGATGTCCTCAAGGTATTGGTCAGGGACCGTCCCTAAGGGCCCTGGCGTCTCGTTGGTAGTCATGAAGATTTGCCGGTCGGGAGAGCCAAGGCTGGAGTCGCTGGTTGCCACCTCTGTAGGAGTGTGCTCCCCGGCTGGAGCGAGCGGTGTTCCCTCTTAGAAGGGAAGTGAGTCGAGGTAGGCGACGCAGCGTGAGTTCCCTCCTGTCAGGTCTGCGGGCTTGCGATCTGGCCAGTAGACAAACCTCCCGACGGGTGTATATGTTATAACCAGGCCGGAGGCTGGTCCTGACAGGGGTTGCTCTGTGATGCTGTTCTCGGACTCCGGCTCGTCGGGGTCCGACCCGAAGTCGAACTCGTAAGAGGAATCCGAGTAGAAGCCGAAGAGAGGGTTGGAGTCCGAGTTGTAGTTGGGGGCGATGTCGGAGTCTGAGTTGTACTCGGGTACGATCTCCTTACCGGCCTGGTGCGTGGTGGGAGCCTTCGAGTGGGCCCTGCTGACGTTGCGGGGGCCACGTGCGAAGCGCTCACGGGGTGGGTAGGCCGCACACGATGGCTGGGTAGCCGGCTCGCATGCGATAGCCCACGGGGACATCGAGTTTGAGTTGGAGTCGGATCCGAGCTCGAAGTCGGCGTATTGATTGAAGAGCGAAACTTCACCGAAGTTGCCGGCGAGTTCGCCCGTGACTACTTCAGGAAGTGTCACGAGCCCCGTCTCCGGGTTGGGCGGCATGGTGAGGCGGCGTTGGAAGGATCCGGTGCCGTCAGCGGTGCAGACCCAGGAGCCGAAGACGAAGGTGTCGCCGCGCTTGAAGGCGACGGTTGGCTTGATGAAGATGGAAGCCGTCGAGTTCGCCATGTGATCTTCGGCGAGAGCCCCTACCTGGCGCGCCAGCTGTCGGTGTTTTAGACTGGCAACCTACCAAGGGGAGTACCCGAAGTAGATGAATGTGGCCTCGCCGAGATCGGTAACTCGAAGGAAGAGACACGTGGCACACAATTTAGACAAGTTCGGGCCGCGAGGTGCGTAATACCCTACGTCTGTCTTTGCGTGGCTCGGATTGATTGGATGTGATTACAAGATGATGCAATCTGGTGCGTATGAGCGAGATGTGATGAGATGGCTAGAGAGGGGTCCCTGCCTCGCCTTATAGTCCGGGAGGCAGGGTTACAAGTCGGTTTAGGGAGAGAGTACTAGTCGAGTACGTCTAGGAGTCCTCTATACAGTGCGGGACATGTACAGCTTCCTATCTGAGTACTTCTCCTCCGTAGTCCTTGTACTTCACGCCAGCAGGTGCCGTGCAGCGCAAGTCGAGTAGTCCTAGGGGCCCACCGAGTAGTCGGTCCTGGTACCCACCAAGGTAGTGGGCCCAGGGAGGTCCATACGACTATCTCTCGCTACCTCCGATCTTTAGTAGATTAGATTCGTTTTTGATGTTCTTAAGTTTAGATGCAATAGACTCTCTTTCAAAGATTGAACTTTATCGGCTTTACTAGATCAAGTCTTGCGTCACACATTTGTTCCACGGATTCGATACCTTGGGTTCACCACTCGAGGGAAGAAGGGTCCCTTGACTACGACGGGAGACTTGTCCGCTTGCAAGTCTAAATGAACTTTGATACAACTATTTACCATCAACAATAATGCTATAATATAAACTTTTTAATTCAAGAGCATAAAGAAAATAATGCCATATTATAAAGTTTCTAATTCTGGACCTCAAGGTTTTGGACTTACAAAGCTTTTAGCCTTTTTCTAGGACCCGTCGGTGTTTTAAACACTACATGAGCATTAAAAAATAGAAGCTATGGAAGTTTTCAAATTTAGAGTGCACATTTTGAAATTATAAAGGTTTGAATCTGGAATACAAAACCTTTTAATGTGCTAGTAGAAAGTCCCTAAATTATGGATTCAAAGTTTTGGATGTAAGAGTATAGTGTTTCAAATTGCTCAATAGGAAGTTTCCCGGGACTTCATGTAATTTATGAGTTTCCAACTTTAAAGTATAATATGTTTAAAATTGAAAGTTTTTGATATATTGTTGTGATTTTGGTGGATTAGAAGAAAACCATGTGATATGTGATGTTTAGCTATAGATACCTTAACAACTAGTAAATTGGTAAGTCACACTTGTAAAATTTGAAGGTAATTGAGTGTGGGGCTTGCTGTTGAGGAGTTAAAGTTCCTGGGAACTTCATATCTAGGATTGTTGCTTAATTCAGCAATGTGATGTCGAACCTTGGAACTCCTTTTTGTAATACTGATTCAGACTTACTTTGAAACCACAAAAATGTGTTCCTCCGTGTTCCTTTCACACTGGCCAAACCTTCAGTTTTTCACTATGGCCAATCGGTTTTATCATCATGATTTTTAAATCAATTCTCCGTATGTGACCACATGCTAGTTTGTGATAAAGATAGCATGCCCTATGAAGTTTATATTTCAAAATGAGCATTTGCATGAGTTTTCTCTCATAATTTCATATAGATTCATCACATTTAATTCTTGCATGTACAATGCTAGCTAAATATAGGAAAGTATTTTTATCTAAATATAGGAAACTATTATGTAAAGTGTTTTGTCTCAGAATTTTTTATTATAAAGCCATCATAAGATATGACATGTGTTGGCCTTCTAGTGTTTGAATATATGAATACAAAGTATTTGGTCCGAGAGTAAAAAGTTTAGAATGTTTCAGTACGAAGTTCCAGATTTTGGAGTTCAAAGTTTCAAGTTACAAAGTTTAGGATTGAACAATACAAATTTTGTAACATTCTAGTAGAAAGTTCCTAGGTTATAGTGCAAGGTTTGGAATTTGCTTTGGAAGCACAATGTTTTTTTTTGAATTTAGAGTGCAAGGTTTTGAGTTACAAAGTTTGAAATCTGACAACTAAAGTTTTATATTTGTAATTTAAGAGTTAACACTCAAGTATAGTCTTTTATTTCTATTGAAAGTCTTTTACCTACTGGTAGAAAATTTGTTCAATAAGAAGTTTCTTATCTATGGTTAAAGAGTTTTGTAATTGAGAATACATAGTTTTTAAATTACCGGTATTAAGCTCTAGTTTTTGTTTTTAGTTCAAATGTTATTTTCGTGTGCCTGCTATATTTTTCTGTGTCATTTTTAAAAAAGTTGGATGCATAAAGTTTTTATATATTAATTTAATGTTTTCATATTTGGGATATAGAGTTTCCAATATGTTATTATTTGAAAGTTAGTGGCTGGTGTTCTAGATTAGCATTTGGATGCTTTTAATATTAGGATAAATTACAGAAGTCGTTCTTAGTCTGCTGATATGATTCTTTTGGTGCTATCTAACAGTTGTGACAGTGGAAAATTCTTAATAGTTGTGATGGTGGCAAATTCTAGATTAACTTTATTCGAACAAGTGAGTATATATTTAACTATTTTTTGTTGTTGTGAGAGTTCAACTCTTTCTTTTATACACTCATGCCCCCATCTTATCTTTATCTGGTTTTCATAAACATGTACATTCTGATTTGAACATTTACCATTTTTGTGGTTCCTAAGTTGGTTTAGTTTTGAAAAAACTTGTATATTTGTTTGGATTGAAAAGTGACTTGATGCAAATAGAAGGTTAGTTAGTTCACATAATGGATATCAGAGATGTTTGACATCCGAAGTTATATATAGGTAGGGTTAAAGTTTTTACACAAAAATAGAAAGTTTTGTTAAATTAGATTGAAATTTTTAACTACACACATGATCTGCATGTATATAATGTTCAAATTAAAAATAAGGATATATAAAAATTCTTGATATACAAATTCTTTTGAAATTTATGTATTTTTATCCAGTCACTCTTTTTTTGCAGAATATCGTACTGAAATCGCGCTCGTCTATCATACAGAAAAAATGGAGAAGCAACCGCCTTTATATTTAACATGGCGATAATTTTTGTATTTCCTTACTCTTTATCTTTATGGTATTAAATTTCAATATAAACGAGTTTCGTATGGTTTATTTTGGTACCATGCAACTTTTATTTCTGTTCGAATAAGCTCTTTCTCCCTAAACTTAAATGATAAATGATTAAACTATAAACTTTCACATTCATATGTATGTGATTTACTCATCCACACACCTGCTGTCCCAAAAGAGAAAAAAGCTAAAGAAGTATGATTCACATTGAAAGGGAACTAAAGTTAGAGACATGTTAAAAGAACTGTGAAGAAAACCCATCATGCTGGCACCGGGACCACCTGGAATTTCCCCACCATCCCGCTGACTGCTGAATGATTGCATGCGCTGACTGCGGGAACGCTCGCGCACTACTACTAGCCACCGGCGACTGTTCGCTGCTATGACGCTGCAGCACACACGCGCCCACTAGCGACTCTCAATATATTTCGGCATGTGTGTGATGCCTTGACGATCCCTGTTCGATGATTGAACCATGAGAAGCTGTAGTGATCTTGCAGGTGAGGTCGTGAGGAGGGAGAATCATTGTAGCCCTCGCACCTAATTTACTAGTTAGCGCATATTACCTTTGAGTCATACTAGAATCGTGCCCGTGCGTTGCTACGGGTCATGAAAAATTCTAAAGCGGAAAACATTATACTAAACAACTGATATCGGCAACATATTATTTTATGACTCACCAAGGATTAATAAATTTAACTTTTTACATACTAATGTCAAAATGGACATGGCACATATAGCATTGAAAGATTTTCAGTTGCCATAGCAATGCATGTACACACATGCACATTAACAACAAAGGTAAGTGATGCAAACATTGTATATAGCATTTAAGTCACTTCTGACTGACAACACAAAGTTTCAGATCTACTATTTATTGTGAAATTGTCTATCAATAGAGAGCTCATTTACACACAAAACGTATTAATTTGCACAATTTTTTTCTTCAAGTGACAAACTAACACAAATATTGATAGACCACTCAGCTCACTCTATCCAACTACGAATTCTTATAGATTCAGCCCAGACAACCAGGTTGTTGAATGTCTCTAGACCATTACAATTTTGCAGCAAAAATCTCCATAGTAAAAAAAAGAGCCACGTTGAAGTTAAAAACCGTGAAGATTATTACACTTCAGATTGGATGATTTGGACACCTAATGCTTTCAGCGTTGATGAGAGGAGCCAGCCATGTCCAGTCAACACTATGTCATCAATAATGTCACCTGGAAATGATCTTAAAAATATAATAAACCTAAAGGAATGCTAAATAATAATCATCTTGAAGGAATGGCAAATAATATTCCTCTTGATTCCTACAGCCACATAACAGGCGTCCATCCATGCTGCAAAGTGTCTGTGGTTAGTTCGTGGCCAACGGAAGAGAATAAAGCAAGAAAGTTCCAGAATTAGAATATATCAATTGGACGATTTATGTCAATATTGCATAGCAAATGAGTCTTTATGGTCTGACCGCAGGCTGTTTGGACAGCATAATGCATTTAGATTGCAACATCATGCAGCTCAAAAACTGCGAATTTGGTGAAATAGAATTAACACAAGTTAGAGAGAAAGTCCTACATATGGAAAATAGTCACATATATGACTGCAGCAAACCAAAAGGTATCTATGAGCATGACAATTCATCGCCACAGTGTTGTACATCCCCCTGTGAGCATAAAAATGGTTCAGCAATGCATTATTTTGGCCACAATCCTACAAATATAATCGCACCATCACGTTGAACCTAAACTAAAGGTAAACAAACCTACATATATCAAGATGGTCTGACTGATTATTATTTTTCTTCAATATGGCAAACCCGGCAACCTCAAAAGAACTCAAGTCTAAAACTAAAGGCAAACAAACCTACATATATCCAAATATGTACAATATAATTCACAAAATATTCAATAATTCATAATACTAAATTACAATATATCACGCAAAGACATGTATTTCTTAATTTTAAATTTCATAAGATCGTGCCTGTGTGTTGCTACAGGCACCCCCCCCCCCCCCCACCCTCGCTGTGTAAGGATGTATCTAGTTGCCTTAATAAAAAGTGATATATGCATTGGATTTTATAAGCATTATGAACTTGACTCATTTAACTTGAACATTGGATTTGATATACACTACTGAATCTCTCCTATATATGGTCAGATCTAACCTAGTTGTAGTTTACTGCTGCTGCTGTTCTTTATACTTGACTCGGTGATCTGGTTCTGATATTACAGCCCGAGAGGAGAAAAAAAACCATATTGATACTGAATGCATGGCGATTTGAAGATTGTACCAGTATTGTTTTCTGACAGTATTCCAAGGCAGTTCCAAGTTGTACTTTAATGTGATCATTGACTGCATCGTAGTTTTAACATGTACAGGACATCCCATGATTTCAATTTTATTGCTCTTTGAAAAAACTTTATTCCAAATGGGCGGTCATCAAAGCTGAAATTATATTTTAAATAATGGATCACTGAAAAATGTCAAACCATAGAATTAGTATTGAATGCTTGAGAAAATCTGTCATCAAAGCTGATATTTGATATAATGGATCACTGAAACTGTCAAACCATAGAATTAGTATTGAATGCTTGAGAAGATCTGAGGTTTCCAAAGTAAAAAAAGGCTATACAATAGAGATAAGGAGGTGCCTCAAAATGAAAAACTGAGAGTTTACTACCTCATCAAGCAAATTTGAACTCTAGTGAGGCAATCAATCCTTGCAGCTTCAATTAAAAATTTGCAAATTACAAAGTTCCCATTAACCAGATACAACTACAATACAATTTAGCTAATGTGGTGTCCCAGAACTGTTGGTTTGGCACTTTTGGCTGTATTGAACCAAACTTCTATTTGTGGTGCTCCAGCCTCAAAAGAAAAGAAAAGAACCCAGAAGACAAAACAAAGGTCTTGGAATAACTTCCCATGTCAAGCTGTTGCAAAATCACCGAAAGATTGCATGGCCAAAGCAGTATGGATCAATTAGATAATATTTAACAGGAACATTGCATTTGATGAAAAGACAGCCAGACACAAATCCTTGCATATAAGATGGCTTGCACGAGAAGCTCCGAGAGATGTTAATAATGTTTTAAATATAAATAGAGTTCCCGATTCCAACAAGATAATAACAAGATATGTGACCGGCCAGTATGACGTTCAAAACTCTACACTACAGGCTTCCAACTTAAATAGATTCAGTAAAGCTGATACACCTCTCTCCTATTTCTAACACGATCTCTTAAACTTGTACTTTGATGCGATCTCAAAGGAGCTACAGAGACAACAAGCAAGGACTAAAACATTCGTGAACAATCAAATAAAGCAAAGGCATACCAATTCATAGGCGAATATAGTAAGGACTCAATGTAGTCCTCTTACCTATTGTGTTCATGCTTTTACATCTGAAACAACTATTAGTGTCTAATATACTTGCAGTGGTGGGCATTATGATTCCCTAAAAATTAACCAAAGCACAACTGCAAACTGAAGCTGCAGTCCAGGGTTACTGCAAGATTGGAATCAGACAGAAAGACGCAACGATCAGACACAATCGGACAAAGCATGTCGTGGCCAAAGAAGGAACTGTCATGGCGGAGGAAGACGAAAACGTGGCTGCTAAAGTCCCCCACGCCGAAGTGCTTGGTGAGCCCGTCGACATCCTCATAGGGTAGCGAGGCCGCCTCGCCGCCGACGACGCTGAGACGGTGGCTGGTGGGGGGATCCAGGTCTGTGGATCTGGTGAACGCATATTCGAGCGCGCGGATGGAGATGGAGGCGGCGGCGAGATGGGGGGCGCAACATCGCGGGTGGTGGGGGGCCGGAGGGAATGAGGGGGGCAGACGTCAGAAAGGTGATATAAAGGCGGTAGCGAGATGGGGGCGGCGACGATTGGGCACTCGGGCGCGGGGGGAGGGGGCGGGGGGAGGTGAGGCGAAGCAGCGCAGAGGACGGGGCCGAACAAGGGCCCACCTGTCGGCGCGCAGGGAAAAGGTGCCGCCGGCAGAACCATCGTACGGGCCGAATCATCGCAGAGGCAACGTTGCCCTTACTGGCTTTTCAGGGTAGAGATTGTGCAAATGACTTGGATCTAGACTCTGGAAGTTCTGATTAAAGCAGTCGCTCAAGCAATCCCAACATTTGTTATGGGATGCTTTGATTTAACAAAAGATATTTGCGACTAGATCAGCACGGTAATCGCCAGACATTGGTGGAGCAATCAAGATAAGGATAATAAAATACAAAAAATAAGTTGGGAAAAATAACACGACCAAAGAATGACGGTGGTTTGGGGTTTAGAGATATCCGCACCTTCAACATGGCGATGCTATCAAAGCAAGGTTGGAGACTGATCCACAATCCAAACTCTTAGTGTTCCCAAGTATTGAGAGCAAAGTATTACCCAGATGGAGATCTACTGCATGCATCTCCGGCTACGAATATGTCATACACCTGGAGGAGTATCTTGAAAAGTTTCGAAGTTTTAAAGGTAGGAATTGTGTGGAGAATTGGAGATGGGAGCAAGATCAATATTTGGTCTGATCCATGGCTGCCTAGAGAAACATCAAGAAGGCCAATCACGCCGAGAGGGCAGACTATACTGTCAAAAGTAATCTTATTACCCAATAACAAGATGGTGGGATGAAGAACTGGTTCGACAAATTTTCGTGGATCAGGATGTAGAAATTATCCTTGCAACACCAGTCCTCGTAGAGCTTGATGATCCGTTTGTATGGCACTACGATAAGAGGGGCATCTTCGGTAAAATCAGCTTATAAATTGTGGATGGGACACATGCGAAAGAATATCAGAGGTGGTGTGGGGACATCATCTGATGGAGGTAGCCTGGTGCAAGAGCAATGGAAGAAAATCTAGAATCTCAAGTGTCCAGTGAAGATAAGACATTTTTTTTGGTTCACACACAATACCTTAGCAATAAATAGAAATCTGGAAAGGAGGGAATGCAGGTGGATACACACTGCATAATGTGCAGTAGACATATAGAGGATGGGTGATGAGGACATGACACCCGTGCATACGACTATGATTCGTGCATGGAATGGAGTAGAAGAAGTCCAACGATGGTGTTCAAGTAGAGGAGGCACGAGGGTAATCTCGGTTCGAGTCCCCGAGGTGGAGGACTAAAGCAGTTCAAGTTCGAGGGAGCAGTGCACAATAAAACGGACGCCCAGGTCGCAGAAGTTAGATTTGAACGTTCTATATATGGTTGGAAGAAACATTTCATAGAGATTACAATGGCGTCAGTTTCATGCCAAAATTCGTCCTGAGTCAACAGGAATCGTCGAAACAAATTGACATCCAGAATCTGCCAAGGTGCTGCGTCACCAGTTTGATGGGCCTTAGGCCCAAGTTGTGGGCGCCCCCTTCTATTAAACTCAGTAGACGCCGGGCTTGTAGTCCAATGGTAGGAAGGTCCAGTAGGACGCTACCGACCAGGGTTCAAATCCTGGTGCTCGCACCTTTTCCTGGATTTATTCCAGGATTTTTGGCGTTATACGTTAAGTGGTAAGCGACATTCCCGTCGACGACGAGGCGCCAGTGGTGAATTCGATATTCTCCAGATCTCGCGGTGCTCAGTCCTTCAGAGGTGCTCATAGGGGTAGGGTTTGCGTACGTGTATTCATAGGGGTGAGTGTGTGTGCGTGTTGTGAGTATCTGCGTTGTACTGTGTCAATCTCAAAAAAGTAGTCGCCGCCTTAGAAACTTGAGTTTTGTTTTACATCTAGCTTTAGCTACACCAGACCACACACAAATACATGCTGATCTCTATGATTCGGGGCGAGGAACCAAGTTGAGAAGTACCTTGGTTCGTGTGTGATGAGTGATTGACCGGATGGTTTGAAGCTTTGTGTGTGTAGTGTTGAGTTGTGTTGTGTGTGTTTTATTTTGTGTATTTACCTTATTGTTTATGTGGTGTGTTGTCAATTCACTCGTGAGGAGTGGTTGACAACGGTGTGTGGACCGACTCTTGGCCTAGTATTGCGGTGTGTTGGTTGCGGCTTGGTTTGCGTTGGTGCGGGTGAAGAACAGGCGCGAAAGGTCTTAGCCTTGCGGGGCCTCCGAGGAGTGGAGAGACAAGTAGGCTTGGTTCGAGGGACCGGTGGCCAACGGGATCAAGTGCGAGCCGCATGGTGCAAGAAGAGCAAGACGAAGTCGTGGACATGGAGCCGGTGCATCGGTGGTGGCCAAGTCAAGGGACGAGGCAAGGCCGAGTAGACCGTCCGGCGCCGGGAGGTGAAAGGCTTGGCGGGCTCGACGCTTGGCGTGGTGAGGCCGGGCCGTGTACGCGGGGGTTTGGTGGTTTGGCCACAAAACCATCGGAGGAGGGTTTCTCGGTTTGGGCCTCAAAACCGAGCCCGAGGGCCCGACGTGACGGAGACGGTATCCGGTGCGTCGGGAAGCTTCGAGGCGGGGACACGCGGCATGATCGAGGTGCTTGCGTCGGGAGGACGTGAAGGCCTGATGGATGCGCGGTCGTCCGATGGTGAACTTCATGTGTTGACCGAAATGCCCCTGTGAGGGCTTGTGTGGTACTCCTAGTGTAGGGGCACTTCGGTCTTTTCTGGAGGGCCTATATATAGGAGGAGGGGGCTGAATTTTCAGCCAACTCTTGGGCTAGAGGCTACTGTACTCTTTCATTTTCGAGTGCTTTGGGGGTGAGGGAGAGAGGGGAGAGTGGCTCTTTGATTGGAGCTTTTTGCCATCTTAGATTTGGTTTCTAGGAGTGGCTTGTAATCGATTGGACAAGATATTCATAGTGATTTCATCCTCTAAATCTTGTGCCAATCTTTCTATTCCCGAATTTCTTTTATTGCTTTTTCGGAGCTCTTTTTGTGCTATTTTCGTGCTTGTTTTTGGTGCCTTTGTTCTTGGTGATTCCGCGGATTTGAGTGGGTTTCTCCCCGGATTTCTTTGAGGGAAACATGGATGGATGTCTAGTGCATCTTTGTGATTGATCTTGTGGCCTCAAACGCCGGAAACCACTTCGATTCAAGGATTTTCGTTCGGTGCTCTAGCTTTTGGTGGTGTTCAAAGGATCCGCGATTCCCGATGATTTAGGGAGTTAGGAGACGAAATTTTTGGGGTATAGCATCCTTGATTGACGCTTTACATGTCCCCAAACTCTTGTCTCAACGACTTCTATCGTTAGGGAGATCCGGTGATGAATTGGGAGTGTTGACTTTCGGGGTCGAGCGGTTTTCGGTTCCGGCCGTGCACGGCGGACGGTCCGCGAGGGCCGGGCGGACGGTCCGCGTGTACGGTGTTCTCCGCGTGTTCTTCGCGTTCTTGCTCGGCTTTGCTTTCGATCCGATTTGGTTTTGGTTTTTCGTTGCGGCGGTTTGCGGACGGTCCGAGCTTCGGTAGCGGACGGTCCGTGGCTCGCGCGAGACGGTCCGCCGGTCTTCGCGGACGGTCCGTTTTTCTCGGGTCGGTTCGGTGGTTCTGTTCGCTTTAACGGACGGTCCGCGACTCGGGCGGACGATCCGCGGTGAGGGTGCGGACGGTCCGCGGTGCCTCGCCGGACGGTCCGCGCGGCCATCGCGGACGATCCGCCTGCCCGGCCGGACGGTCCCCCGCGAGCTTGGTCGCTTTGCTCTTTGGTTCGATTCCTCCCTCCTTCATTCGTGCTTCCGCATGTGCTTCAAGGACTCGTTGTCTTGGCGATTGGTGTGTGATTCGTTCCAACGCTTGTGTGTGACCGGGTTCGACTAGGGTATAGGCCGGGTTCTTTGAGAAGAATTTTTATCCGCTCCTATTCACTCCCCCCCCCCTCTCCTAGTCGCCATCCGATCCTTCAAGAACTCCACCTTCGAGTGATATTAAAGATTGCCCGCCTCGAATTCTTGTTCGTTCGTCGATTGCTCACAGGAATTGATCTTCGTGATCAGGCCGATCTTGCTCCAACAAGGTCGGTAACCACAGGGAGTTGGCGCTTCGGGCTCGCTCGTCGTAGTCGGATCATGAGGGTCTTCTCCCACCGAATTGTATTTATCTCCACTCACCGAAAGATAAAGCACCCCCTCTATCAAGTGGTATCAAAGCCAAGTTAATCGGTGAGTTTATCGAGTGTTTTTTATTCCTATAGTCTAGAAAAATAAAACAAATATTTGTTTTAGGTTAGATCTTTGTCCCAGCAACCCGTTTTAGCCTTTCACGTTCATTCAATAACTTCCTTTGTTGAGTTTGCATGCTTTGTTCGTTTGATCATTGTTGGTCACTTGTTCTCCTTTTGTTCTCGTTTTTTTCGTCCCTCCAAACCCTAGCCGGCTTATTTCTTCCTTCCGCTGCCTGCCACCACGCCGCAAAACCCTCTCGCGCAACCCCCCTCGTGGCTCGGTCCTCGGACTCCCTGGCCGCGTGGTCCCTCGCTGCACCGAGCCTTTCCTTTCTCCGCGTGTGTTTCCTTCTGTGCCGTGTCTTCTTTGGCAAGTCAAAACAAAAGGAAAGCAATGAAAAAAATAGGGCAAGTGAAAAAAAGGAAAGGCACCGTTTTGGTTCAATGGTCCTGCCGACGAGACCCACCGCGACCCCCACCACGCCAACCCGCGCGACGCTGCTCGCCCCCACCCCGCGCGCTATTTCCCCCCCCCCGGACCAAGCCCCACCGCGACCCCCCTACCGCGACAACAACACCCTCCATGCACAGTTTTTCCCCTTCGCGACCCACCCCGCGTGACGCTGCTCACCCCCACGCTATTTTTCCCCGGGCAGAACCTCCCCTCGCGCTCAGTTGTGCGTGACCCTGTGCGATCGTTGCACCCCTCTTCCCTGCTTTGTGTGAAAAAAGGAAAGAAAAAAAGGACAGTAATTAGTAGAAAAAACGGACAAGTCAAAAAAAGAGGGGAGAAGGAGGACATCGTATCCCCACACGCACTTCGCGGCCTCATGGGTTCTCCCTGTATAGCTCATTTTCCCCCCTTCTACCGAACACCTACTCCATGGTTGTTCCTTCGCTCCCCTCCACTATTGCACTCTGTTTCTAGCAACGTTTGATCGTGTTTAACACTATAATTCAACTTCGCATTATTGTTTGATTGTGCTAATCCTTCGATTGAGTGCGGTGCTTATGTAACGAGCATAGATCGTTATTGGTAACGGGCAAAGCGCCCGTTACCGATATAGCGTTACAAATAACCCATCATCGGTAACGGGCATTTTGCCCGTTACCAATAAAACACACTGGTAACGGGAATCAAGTTGATGTATGTTACCAATAACTGAATATTGGTAACGGGTCTGAACTATGCCCGTTACCTATAACAAAAACTAGTAATGGGCACCATTTAATGCCCGTTACCTATGTGGGATTAAAAAATAAAAAAATAAATCAAAATACACTTCCATTCTTTTATAAACATACATACATACATACATACATACATACATACATACATACATACATACATACATACATACATACATACATACATACATGCATGCATGCATGCATGCATGCATGCATGCATGCATACATACATACATACATACATACATACATACATACATACATACATACATACATACATACATACATACATACATACATACATACATATGTTTATATACAACAATGTCTCCCTTGATACCTCAAAAGACCAAAAATTACATGGCTGTAAAATGACATGACTATAAAATGGCTCAAAGATAGAAGAATCAACAAATGACTGTAAAATGGCTCTAAGAAGAATCAACAATCAATGGCTGTAAAATGAGAGAACAACTTCAAGTTAGATATATGAATAAGAAAGGTCTCTTAAGTTGATGGCTTAACACTTTCAGCATTCCTTCAACTTGGTAAGAGAATAATGGCAAGAACTAATTTAATGCAGCATTCCTTCAACTTGGTAAGCGAACAATAACTTCACGACCAAAAGAATGACACTGTCCTAGAAACTTCACGAACAATAACTAAGCAAGGTAAAATTGAGTGCCATTAGTGGAAAATGCAACACTGAAATTTGTCCCCTGTAAAATGAAGTTTCAGCAAAGTAAACACGAAAAATTCCAACTTCTGATCAAGGATCCAAGAACAAACTTGCCGATCACTATTGTTCTAAACCTATTTATTTCAAACACTCATACTAGGTGATAATCACAAGGACATCAACTAGAACCATTAGTAGTAAAAGCGATGACAAACTTATACAATAATAAAAAGCCAACCACTGCTACTTCTATTATCAACAAGCCCAAATTAAATTATCAATAGACCCCAAGAACAAGGTAGTACTAGTTGTGATGTAGAAACAAAGGAATTTAACAGTCTTTGAAAGTTCATGGACATTCATGACTTGAAATTTGTCTGGACTGGAGATATATCAGTCTTTGAAAGTTCATGGGCATTCACTAATGTTTGTAGATGACATGTCTATTCTAAAAATTTAACAGGAAAGTGGTAATTAACGGCTAGCTAGCAAAAAAAATATACAAAGGTATTAAATAAACTTATGAGGGTAATAGGAAACTCTTGATGACCCCCATCCCCAGGTATTCTATTTAAAAATGCAATCAAGAAATCTCTCTTGATGTACAAGGGAAAAACATTCAAGAAGCTGATATAAAGTTCACAAACAAGCCAGTGTTAAAAGAATTACCAGATCAGTCGAATTACTTGAGCTTGTATTAAGACTTCATCCTAACCGCACATCAATTTAATTAAAGCACAAAGGCAAGTCATGCTTCTCATGATGGTCACCTAAACACAACCTTAGCAGATCAACTTCTGTACTAGCTCAGATGGCAAAGTGTGGTTTTATCATTAAACTGATGCTACTTTATTACATAATGATGAGAAAGAGGTAAAAACTGTACCAAACAATAGACGAAAATGGAAACTGAAACACATCAAGACAACTAGGCAGACATTCTTGAAAAAAACTAGGAAAGGTACACATTAACAAAGTCCTAGTTTACATAACATCAGTCAGAACTGTCTTGCACCAATGGTCAGATATCATGATCTAGTGGACAGAAAAATGGTTATATATCTTCCAAACTCCTCTTCAAAATATGACCAGCTTCTAATCGGCAGCAGGGGTGTGGTATGACCTACTTTGATCGGCAACAGGGGTGTGATATGACATTCTAATGGGCAACATTATAATAGTATCTAAGCTAATGCAAGGCCTCATAATCACAAAACTTCAATTTCTATAAGCACACCTCAGTGTTCTAAGATAGGATCAATGATGACCAAGTTCCTAGGAAGTGATGGGCTATTTGACGTAAATGATGTCCTCCTCATCTAGCTTGTCTGCATCCCAGTCACCATGTTCTTCTTCTGATATATATGAACCTTCTACATCTTCCTCTCCGTCTTTTCCTTCTTGTTGTTCCCTTTCCTCCTTTAGTTTGTCAAGTATAGCAAGGATCTATAAATATACAAACATTATTAGTCAATGTTATTCCAGTACATTCCTGCAGCCTATCAAATTGTTTGTGTTGATATCCAATTGCCTCTAGCAGGCCTTATGCTTCTTACATCCCCATACAGCATAAAGATGATTATAATTTTCACAAAAAATGCAATGCATATACTCTTTGAAGTTCAAAAAAGAAGCAAACTAATATGCTGTGTCAGATTGTAGTGGGGCAAATACAATGGCAAATATATGATAAGTATGTGTTTCGTAAGAAAGCACCTGCATGTGTGTTTAGACAGGTTGCTTCGTTGTCTTAGCACATGTTGTGGTGATCACACATTTGGAAACAAAGTACTGAACAATCATATACCAAAGGCATACATTTGAGTTCAATGTAACATGTGCACCGAATAAAGTATGGTAAAGTATTCTAAGGTAATGAACATGAATGAATAAGGGTACCCAATCCGGCGAACCCTACCAAGAAAACGGGGATGAGGACGAGGAATTGCTTTAGGAGGAGATCAATGGAGGGGAAGAGGTGACGTACCTTCCGTGATACACCCCACTGGATTGGCCCGCTCGCTGCAGGGACTACTCCTCTACTCCTCCGCCACCGCACACCGCAAACCAAGGCTGTGAGGGGAGCTTCCTGCGCTGCCTGCCCCCACGATCTTCCCATCACGCGAATCGAAGAGGGGAAGGGGCAAAGAGGGAGGAAGGCGGAGAAGTAGAGGAGGGAGGAGCTTTGGGGCCAGAGAGGATAGATCCGGCCGGGAGAGAGCTCCATGGCCGGCTAGCACGTGGATCTGGCGCAGGGGAGTGGCGGCGCATGGGGCCGACCGCACTGTTAACGACATCTGATGCGGCCCACTTGCGGTTGGCAGCCTCCATGGCATGCTCGCGTGAAGGTCTCGCGAGTCCTGGTCGACGGAGGCGGCGACGGCAGGTAGAACCTTAGCTAGGGTTTCGCTCCGCGGGGGCGACGGGTGAGGAGGAGAGGAAGGCTGCGAGAGGGATGTTGGAGGCAGACGCGAGTGGAGGGGAGGGGGGATAGGGGTGGACGCGATGCAAGAAGGGTTGTGTGGACGCGGATGTGAGTTGAAATTAACGCGATTGAAAAGAAAATTCGAGTTCGGGACTCATGAATGGTAACAAACACTGTGGAGTACGTTACCACAAATATTAAAGGTAACGGGTATTAATGAACGCCCGTTACCGATAAGTTTGGGCTGCACCATGGAGGCCTTATATGTAACAGACATAGACTATTGGTAACAGGCGTCTTTTGACGCCCGTTACAGATCTGGGACCTTGTAACGGACATTGTACGCCTGTTGCCAATATTGTGTGACCTATTTGAGGTTTTCACATAGTGAATCTTTTGCGGGTTCCACCGGTTGGTTGTAGTTCGCCCCTGTGTGCTTGGTACGAATGGATAAGAATTTGATAACAACATTAGTTTGAGTGCCTTTGTGAGCAACTACACTCCTATTTTGTCGTCGAATTTGTTTTTGTGTTTGCGTTAACCATGGCAGGCGACGACAAGAGAGATGACCAACTGTAGGACATGCAAACACGAGTTGATGGAGTTGCTGCGAACATTCAAACGATACATACACGACTGGATTCGATGACTACTTCATCGAACGAGCGTTTCGATCGGATCAAGTTCGCACAGACGTCTACTAAGACGACACTCGACGCCATTGTAGCACAACTCGATGCATTGCACACTACGATCAGAGGGTTGCAGAAGGACAGTCGGCGTCGTGACTATCATGTGCCACACCATTCCGGTAATGATCCTTTTGCTAAGATTAAATTTAAAATTCCACTTTATAATGGAAAATATGATCTAGCTGCATATCTTGATTGGGAATTAGAAGTTGAACAACAATTTGCATGCCATGATATTCCTGCTACTTCTCAAGTTAAAGTTGTTATTAGTGAGTTTACTGATTTTGCTTTATGGTGGCGTGACTATAATAAATGACATCCCAATATAATTCCAACCACTTGGGATCAATTAAAAGCTGCTATGCGACATAGATTTGTGCCTTCTTATTTTGCTCGAGATTTGCGTAAACAAATGCAGCTTTTCAGCAAGGTTCTCAGTCTGTTGTGGACTATTACAAGGCATTAGAAAAAGACATGATTCATTGTGGGTTATTAGAGCAAGACGACCCTGAAATGGCACGTTTTCATGGTGGATTGAACTGTGAAATTCAGGATATAATTGCTTATAAGGAATATGCATATATGGCTACTTTATTTGAGCATGCTTGCAAAGCTGAACGTGATGTGCAGGGACGTCTCTCGAAGCGATATTCTAACTCTTTTGAAGGACAAAGCTCGACATCCAGCTCATCGCACACTCTCCCAGCGCCATCCACACCCACCACTACACCGCTCAAGAGGACGGCCGAACCTGCAGGCGCATCCTCATTTGCAAATTCAGAACCATCACTTCACAATGCACCTAATACTCCTACTGAGAACATAGGTAATGCCCATGGTGCTACACTCACGGAAGGTGACAATTGTGTTAATGTGCTGAATTTTTCCACAAATCATGCTTTAGTTGAGCAATTAATAGTGGAACCATCTCTTGATTTATCTTTGTCACATGGTGATTTGCTTGATGTTTCTTGTGATAAAGATGAATTGTGTGCTACTACTTCAGTTTTACATGCTAGTGCCGAATAGAACCATGTTATCCATGTTGCTAGTAAAAATGATGAAATACAATTGTTGTCTTCTTTACATACATTGGGTTACATTGAATTTGATGATTTGTGTAATCTAGATTGTTTGGAAGAGAGAATTTTTGCAAATACTGATTTGCCGTGGCTGTCTAGACATTCATATCATGTTATTGGCAAATATAACAACAAAGGACAATATATGATACATCATGTTTACATTTGTACAAATATGCATTTTCCTTTTGTTGTGCAAGATTGTGATCAGTTAGAGAGTAACCATCATACGAATATATTCACATGTTCCTCTCGTAGTTTTGTTCCGCAAGAAGGAAAGCATTGCTGGTGGCTCTCTATGATTTTTGGTTCTGCATTTTCTTCCAATAAACCGGCTATTCCTGTTGTGTCCTTTGTTGTACTAATCTTTTGCAGGATAGTAATGCAAAACATAATGTGTCTTTCAATAACGAAGTCTCCAGATATACTGGCAATTTTATGCGACATGACATGATACACAATTGGAAACATGGTCACAGTCCTCTGCTCATAATTTTTTTGTTTTGCTTTATTTCTGCAACCCCGTTCTCCTTTGTGTTGTGCAGGATCATTTTCAAGTACAATCGACGCTGAGGACAACTTTTCTTCATAAGGAGGAGAATGATGAGGACATGACACCTGTGCATACGACCATGATTGGTGCATGGAATGTAGTAGAAGAAGTCCAACAAGGGTGTTCAAGTCGAGGAGGACACACGAGGCTAATCCGGTTCGAGTTCCCGAGGTGGAGGCCTAAAGCCATTCAAGTTCGAGCCCAGTTCAGAGTCCAGGAGCAGTGCACAATAAAACGGACACCTAGGTCGCATACGAAGTCAGATTTGGACGTACTACATATGATTGGAAGCACGATTTCATAGAGATTCCAATGGCACCAGTTTCATGCCAAAATTCGTCCTGAGTCAACGGGAATCATCAAAACAATTTGACGTCCAGAATCTACCAAGGTATTGCGTCACCAGTTTGATGGGCCTTAGGCCCAAGTTGTGGGCGCCCCATCCTAGGACGCCCCCAACCCTAGGACGCCCCTCTGCTGCCATCTTAGAAACTTGAGTTTTGTTTTACATCTAGCTTTAGCTACACCAGACCACACACAAATACGTGCTGATCTCTGTGATTCAGAACTCCACCTTCGAGTGATATTAAGATTGCCCACCTCGAATTCTTGTTCGTTCGTCGATTGCGCACAGGAATTGATCTTCGTGATTAGGCCGATCTTGCTCCAACAAGGTCGGTAACCACAGGGAGTTGGTTCAGCGATTGAATTGGCGCTTCGGGCTCGCTCGTCATAGTCGGATCATGAGGGTCTTCTCCCGCCGAATTGGATTTATCTCCACTCACCAAAAAATCGGGCACCCCCCTCTATCAATGCAGGTCATCTCTTTTTTAGGTGCAAGTGTGTGTGTGGCGAGAGAACTATCCCCGGGGGATCGCCGTTAGAACTTGGCTGAACTGCAGGTCATCTCTTTTTTAGGTGCAAGTGTGTGTGTGGCGAGAGAACTATCCCCGGAGGATCGCCGTTAGAACTTGGCTGAACTGAACTCAACCAAGGACGTGATGGTGCAGGTGATAAAGATGGAAGAAACACTACAAATGAAGGTGGTGGTATTACTCTGTCTTTGGTGGAGTGAACATAATGTCGTTCGTGAATGGGATTAGAGAAGAACAGTAGGGGATTATTTGGCATATGTAGTGCATAAAGATTCAGTGGAATTTCTAGAAGTTCACAAGCAAGCAACTGGAGGCACTACAACACAGTCACAATTTAAAGGCATTTTCTTAAAATGCCTTAATTACTTGTTGCATAAATGCATTTTTCTTAAAATGGTGGCAATGGGGACCATTCAGAGTAGGGATAGCAAAGCTAAAGGTAGTGATGTATATCCGTGGGAAGATTCAAAAGCTAGGAAATGCCACTGCCCCTTGTATAGCATGGCCTCGAGAAAATATATGGTCTCTACACTTAGTTGGTTTATTTGATTACTTCTTTTTCATGAAACTCAAGTTTGTATACGTAGGTAGCGCATGTTTTTTTTACATGGAAAGATGCTTCCATTAACTCACCGACGGGCTATAGTAGTCGCTTATAGGTGCTTTATATTTGTCCATATATGTGTGCTCGTTTCATTCCTAGCTACTATATATCACATATTCACATGTTTAATGTAACGAAGTTTTATTAGCATGATTTCTCGGCCCGAATTACTATTCATTTTAAATTTTTTATGCGCAACTTTTGCAAAGAAAAACCGTAGTTTAGAGCCTCATGGCAGCCAGAGCCAGCCTTACATGGCAATGCAAGGACACCGAAACCCGCGAGTCGAGAGACAGAGAAAATAATACGCCGGCCGGTTTCACTCAAAAAAAAAAAGAGCAAAGTCCCCTCTCGCCAAATTCAAAAGGTTTCTACTGCCAGTCGGCCACACTTCAGTATAACTTTATCTGACTGATCATTCGGACGCGGATTCATTGCCTTAGCTCCTTCAAGGCACGACGTGCCTTTCAGCTATGTATCCGACGTTAAAATCTAATCCAACGGCTCGCAGCAGTTTAACTCGTTTTTAACAGGGGATCCTGGCAGCGCACCAATCGCGTGTTCCGTTGACTCAACTCGCGTCAACTCGGCAGCCCCGCACGCGGGAGGTGGCGAAGAGGAGGCAGCGCGCGGCAGGAGGGCCTCGCCGGCGGCGAGGTTACTTAAGCAGCCAGCAGCGGCGGCGGCGGTTGCAGCAGGCCTCTTCTATCCAACTCTCGCAGCCCTGCAGCAGCCAGTCTGGCGGCCATGGACGTTAGCGGAGCTGATGCCACCGGCAAGGTGAAGAAGGCAACGGTCGGGCGCAAGGCCGGCGGGCCCAGCAAGAAGTTCGCCCCCGCGCAGTTCTGCTTGCGCCGCCTCCCGTGCGCCGTGTTGCTGGAGCTCGCCAGCAAGGGAAACACGGCTAGGGACAACAAGAGGACGGGCGTCAGCCCACACAACGACGAGGAGCTTAGCAAGTTGCAATCTCTCGCGGGCTCTGCAGTACATTACAACGCAGATTGCAAATCTTGACAAGAAACAGATCATGAATACATGGTACATAACGAGCTCAGATTGTTGAAAATTTTCCAATTAAACAGTATGCACATACCAAGGACCACTAAGATAGTAAAGAATTCGATTTCTAATTTGTTCCGATTGAATTCGGTTACAAATTAAGCCACACACGACAACTGACGGCACATCAGAAATGTTGGGCAGGACGGCGCCGTGGGTGATGGTGACGCCAGCAAGCAGCTTGTCGAGCTCGTCGTCGTTGTGCATCGCCAAGAGCACGTGGTACTCCAGAACGGCGCCGAGCTCCAACAGGACGGCGCGCGGGAGGTGGCGCAAGCAGCAAGCAGAACCGTGCGCGGGGGCGGACTTCTTCCTGGGTAAGTAACCTCGCCGCCGGCAAGGCCCTCCTGTCGCGCGTTGCCTCCTCTCCGCCACCTCCCGCGTACGGGGCTGCCGAGTCGACGCGAGTTGCTATTGCTAGTACTCAACGACACACAATTGGAGCGCTGCCTGCTGCCTGGATCCCCTGGAAAAAACGAGCTGAAGCGCTGCGAGACGTTGGATGGGATTTTAACGTTGGATACATAGCTGAAAGGCACGCCGTGCCTTGAAGGAGCTAAGGCACTGAATCCGCGTCCCGATCATTCGTGGTAGTGGTACAGTGTGCCCAGTGGGCAGGCTTCATCAGAAACTTGCCAACAGCAGTTTCATGCCAACAGCTTACTACGACTAGTCCTATATATATCGGGTCAGATGGACTAGCCTTTTCATCAGACAAGAAAAAACAGAACCATTTAGGATTGTGCGACGACAACGTCAGAGAGGGCATTGCAGCCTCCGCATCATGAAAACCCCCAAAGAAAAGAATACAGCCGATGCGTGTCGTCCAAGGTCCAACCAACCGAATTAGAGCCCCTTTGGGAGCCCAAAATCCCGGCGGGATCCCCCCTTACCCCGGGCCGAACCCCCGCATCAATTTCGGCCCCGGGTGGATTCGTCCGGTCATTTGGAAGCCCACTAACCCAGGCCGCCGAAACCCTAGCCCCCTCTTTCCCCGTGCCTTGTCTTCCCCACCTCCCGAGTCGTGACGGCGCCGCCCCGTCTGTTCCTCGCGAGCGCGACTCGCTCGCGGTCAGCGCCTCCGCCTCCACGCACGGCTCCTCCCCCTCCACTCTGCCACTTGCGCCGCCGTGCTTCACCACGCCGAGTCACCGTCCGCCGCCGTCTGCGCGCTGCCGCCCCTCTGCGTCGTCGTTCACTCATCCACGTGCTTCCCCTCCTCTGCCATCCTCATCCTCGTCCCGACCAGCAGGCGTCGCCGCTGTCCCTATCTAGGCGTTGCCGCCCACCTCCGTGTACACGTCCCTATCCAGGACTGCAGCCGCCATTTGGATCTACAACACCACCACCTCGGTCGCCTCTTAGGTATCCACTTTCCTCTCTTCTCATATCGCCATTTGGTTCTTCTTTTTTTGCGGGTAGGTTAGGGTTCTTCCTTCTCCTGACACATTCTTGATTTTGATGGGTTTTCAGTGAAATTAGGGTCAATAACCCTAGAGCATCTTGATTTTGATGGGTTTTTAGTAAAACTTGGGTCAATAACCCTAGAGCATGAACTCAATTTACTTCCCAAATGATGATCCTTAGGTGCTATCCGGTTCAGGTAAACTAGCCCAAGTTCGTGTCTTACCTTCTGCATCCAAGATGTGCCTACTTGCTGAACAAAATTGTGATGATACATGGCTAATTAATCAGATCGTGTAGCACTTTCTTGTAATAGTAGTCACCATGAATTAGCAGTCTCGGTGCTTATACCTGCCCTGTTTTCTAATATAGTTACTGCAATAAGGCGCCAAGGCTTATTTCTGTGGAATTTGTCATGAACGGGAGCTAGAAAAACATAGCACTCATGAATCATGACATTGGGTGCTACTGCCCACACTATATATGAGAAAGGTTCTCTTATGGGGAGTAGTGAGAAATATTCCTCATGGAAAACCCTTGCCCATTCTGAGGCTTAAATTTTAGAGAAGCATGACATATACTTTGTATTTCTGAAATATATGCATGAAAGTATATAGTAGTGGGTGTTCACCCCTTGACAATCAGCCAGGAAGCAAAGTTGGTGATGTCCAGAATCAGTTACATGTTGTAAATTGTTCCACAGATGTAACCTGCAAGTTTGAATACAAATACCAGATAGAAGATATTCCCTAGTTCTAGTCGTCACTTGAGAAGCGTTTCCTGTTATTGTTCCCTCTTAACTGTACCATCAACTGTCATGATCCATGTATCTGTAAGCTGTAAGATGTTGATTGACTTCACAGTTTGTGATGTGTGCTATAAAAGTTGACATATTGGAAGTCTTCATGTGGTGCATGTCTTGTGGGGTAAAAAGATCGGAACAAATTGCATTACAGTCATCGTCCAAGACTCCCATGTACATTGCAAACTTTTCAAATTTTCTGAAGAGGAACCAAAATATGCGATTTTTTCGATTATAAAAAAAGAAACTCTGCCAGCTGCCAGCACTACGAAGCCATCAGACGCAGTGATGCAGTAGTGGCAGAGCCTTGGTGCTTATAGTTGCTTGATAGTGTACCTAACGGATGGGTCTGTTGTTTTATTTGGCTGCAGCAGGAAGTGTCACCGCTGACCTCCGGCCGGCTCTCCCACAGCAGCAGGCCTCTCAACGAAGCCAAGGTCTTTTATTCCTCTCTTGTGCTGAATATGGGTAAACTGTGAATGCATAATGTGATTGTGCACCTAATTCTTGGAGTGCTTTGTATTTCTTGGCTACCATGGATTTCCACCATACCTTTTTTTTGTCCAAGTTTAGTTAACCACCAGGCCATACTTACATGTCTTAACCCCCAATGTTGCACCTGCTATGCAATGGTTTTGTTAGGCTTACTGTTACCTCATTTACCAAGCTATACTGTCTTTTTTTAAGCTTGGCGGTCATGATGTTTGTTCACATGTGAGGACCCGGTTACAACAATTTTGGAATAGAAATAGTCTGTAGTAGCATGCTGCCATTAATTTTTTTGAGTGTATGAACAAGACTTAGCTGTATTTCATCTATGCTTTTTTACCCTGCTTATTTTGCTAATAGACATTTCATCTATGATTTTTTACCCTCACTGAACTATTGCCTCCAATTCATAGTGTTTCTTCTTCTTTATCCTGCGCAGGCCAAGCCTGATGTTGTATTTAAGGAGGCTGCTCTAAACTCTACGCTAAATCTACAGGTTTGTTAAGGTACTTGTCCTTCTCCTTTCGGCATCCCCTATACCTCCCTTTGGGAACTGGTACTGAATTACTATTGAATTACGCGAAATTGCTGATCTGATACTACTAAGTTGTGTTGTGGTAACAGTGCGGCCTGCCTCTGTGATGGTATCTTTTAATGCTGTTTTTTTAGAATACCTTTTAATGCTGTTATGGTACAGATGCTCACTTTTTTTTTGTGAGAATAGACGCTCACATCTTCATATAGCTAGGTTTCTTCTTCCAATGTTAGTTATGCTGCAATGTTATTGCAGGGTTCTATTTAGAGCCATTATCTCTTGGTTAGATACTTAGATCATGAGACGCGTCACTTTTAGTTGCCCACCTATAATAGTTTAAGTAGCAGTTTGTAACTAGTTTAGATGGTTTAATGGTGATGTGAGAAGTTAGCGTTTGTAACTAGTTTATTCTATGAACCCTTCTTTTCATCATGTATGTCCATCAGTATTCTGATACTTGGATATGATTTTCTGATGTTGACGTTGTGCTTTATATCATAGATGCACTCCGAGATTGATTTAGGGCTGTTAGATCCACTAATCTTGTCTTGGACTATATCGGTTTCTTATTGTTAGATCCACTACAAGATTGGAACATGAGTGTTCATTTCTATGTTTTGATGATGTTGTTTAGAGGTCAGGTGGAGGCTGTGTAGCTTAAACCTGCATAGTTGAATGTTTGGCTGATATTAGTCCCTTCTATGATAATTGAGAAATTTAAGAGCACCAAACTGTATCAGTAGATGATTAGTTTGAATGTTCACTCTGCCATAGCTACAAGTATACAAGAGATATCACATGGTGCTTTCCGTTTCCTTTACAAAGAGTTAATTCTCTTATATCTTACATGTGATGAGTTGTGTTATGTCAACATTTCTTAGTCTAGTGTGTGTACATTTCAACAAATCCTTAGGTTGCTCTTATGACTTGTTACTCAGATGAAAGCTTGATCTCAACGAACTATCAGTGTTAAACTGTTACCCATGAACTGTGCTTTATATGTCACGCCCGCAAGTGCCAGCTGCTATGGCAGCAGAGGCAATATTCCTCGTAGCCGTAGGACGCCATTGCCACAGGATAGATGCATGGAAAATAAACTCAATTATTCTTCAATTGTTTGTTTTATAGGCAACATTGCCACAGGTGATCTAAACTTCACATCAACTCAACCAGTACCACCTCCACTAGTGCCACATCCACCACAAAGAAGTGAGCTGCAACCTGAACCCAATCCCCGAAGTGGTATCTCAAATCAGCCACCCCAAGTACCACTTCCATCTCAGATCAGTATTGGTCTTGGTGGTGTAGAAGGCCTAGAAGTTCAATCTGATATAGGTACTCACAATTTAGAGGACCTAGATGTTACCAGTGGAAAGAAACGCAAGCAAAGTCAAATGGCGGCAAGACTTGGGGACTACCTTGGCTTTAGAAAGGCTCAGATTCAAAAGGCTCAAGAAGCAATAGAAGAGAAAAAGAAACGTGAAGAAGACTACTCAATTGAGAAATGTATTGACATTGTGGATGCCATGGAAGGGCTGTCTGATGAAGAAAAGGCCGATGCAAATGAAGTTTTTGAAAATGAAACACACAGGAAAGTGTTTGTGGGTACCAAAAATCCAAATGTCAGGCTGATTTGGTTGAAGAAAAAGATTGCTCGGCTTTCTACCCCCTCTAGTGCTGCCAGCAGTGAAAACTAGTCAGGTACTGTTTCTTTTGGGCCGACAATCTCATTGCTTGATCTGCCTGTGGGTACAAACAATCTCATTTCTTTTCAATTTGTGAATTTGCAAGCATTTATGCCTACATGAGCTCAAAATATGCTTGTGTTGATCTTGGAACAACATTTGTACATTGATCTAGTGTTTGTTTTTCTGTTTTTCCAATAAGTGAAACAATTTAAGCTAATTTATTTCTGACGACCTTTTTCAGAATATGTGAACAGTGAACTATTGAAGATTAATAGGTGAAAAATGTTGGAGGAAAGGTCCTTGGAATATTTACTAGCTAAATATCTTATACAATAATTAGATTATACGGTGGAGGAGATTAAAAAACGACCAAAGGAGGCTTGTAACTTTTTTTGTCAATTGCATGTGTTGGATGTAATATGCCTTATGTATGTTGAATTAAGGTAGCTGGGTGTACTTCATTTGTGAGGTGTGAGATTATTTATGGCTTATTTTACCCTCATGACTCATTTTCTTCATATTTTGGATTTGTTCGTGGATTTGAGGACGTGTAGCATCTGTGACTGATGTTTGCTTTTGTTCTTTTATACATATATGTCAGGATGTTAAATGACTTTTTTTATTTTTGTGGACTTTTTTCAAATTAATTTTCTGGTAGCAAATGCCTGTGCTTTTTTCCTATACTTGATAATATTGTGGATTGTAATCTAAATATTGATATTTATGTATCAGAATTGTGGACTGTTATCTAAATATTTTGTGGTATTATCTCATAATAATTGTGGACTTTAATATAAATATTGCTGAAAAGTTTTGCTATTATCTCATAATTTTGGTTTGCAGCTTTATTATCTAATTAGTATATATCCCTAGAGCTTTATTATCAATCTGATTATCCTAGGCATGCAAATCCCTGAGTTACCAAACAGTCACGGTGGGAGGAGGGCTTTTCCTTCCTCTGCTGGGGAGGGATATGATGGCGCATCATTTTTCCTGTGGGGATTTGCTGCACGCCCCCCCTCGCTGCCAAAGGAGGCCTTAGAGCGAAGAGGTAATTCGTCACTGGCCCACGGCCAACAGCACGGTGGATGGACCCGCGCGGCCGTGATACGGCCGGCTACGGCGACACGCGCAAGGCGCCGTCGCGCTTGTCCGCTCGCGGCGACCGCGAGCGGGGCGATCCGTATTCTCTTCTCCCCCCGACGGTGGGAGGTGGCAGCTTGCCGGTCGTGCTGGCGCTGGGTTCTTGCCACTGCGAGAGCTCCCGCGAGTGGGAGTTTGGTTTCGGTCGCCTCCTAGTGCCGGCTCCCTCGCGCCGTGGCCGTGCGCCGCGCCCTCTTCCCGATAGCGCCGCGGCTTGCGCTGCCGGCCGGCTGCCCCGTTCGCTCGCTGACGTCGACGCCCCTACATTTCGCGGCTGTTTTCAGCGGCCGAACCGAAGGAACGTGTTGCTTTGCAGGACGATGTACTAATCGAGGTTGTCATTGGTTCCACAACTGTTCGGTTGGCCGGGTGGTCGATGGCCGGTCTTTGGTTTGTTCGAGAGAAAATCTTCTTGGTTGCGGCTGGTTGCTTTGGTGGCTGGTTCGTTCGAGAGAAAAGATCTTCACGGCGTACGGTGGGCGATAAGCGAGCGAACAGGCTGTTGGTTGTTCTCCATTGGCGGTTACGGACTATCATCGGACATTCCCAGTTCCTACATGGCATGCATGCACGGACGCACCGAGAAGTGTGCTGCTGACGGAGGAGTTGCCTACACCTTGCAGGCCGTACTCGAGCTAACAGGTGGTACGATGTGCGCGCGCAGGGAGTGACTGAGTGAGTGAGTTTTTTTTTCTTTAGCAGATAGTGAGTGACCGAGCGATAAAAGCACACCACCGCAGCAACGGCAGCAGACGGCGCTATTGCGGGCCGAGTCCGACAGAGAGACGGCCATTTTCGTATTCAAGGCCTATCATCGGTCCAGAAAGAAAAGATTGGATGGGCTACCAAGCAAGGGATGTTCCCTGCTTGGCTTGGGCCTTCATTTAGGCCATTAACACCTGGGAGAAGGATTTTTTAATTTTATATTTAAATTTCTTCGATTTTACGAAAATAAATAGTTGGATTCAACATTAGCAGAAATAGCCACGAAACGCTATTTGAAACGGCGGTTGAAAACCTTTTCAACCGCTGTTTCAAAGGGCGGCAGGCTCCTACCGCCGGCACAAAGGGCGGTTAGAACCTACCGCCAATTGAAATGGCAGTAGGTTTGCAACAGTGACAGCATGACAAGTATGGTTGCCGGAAGACTTTTTTTTAGGAAAACAGCAGGGGAGGCCCCTACTGGTTTTTCATTATATTAACAAAAAGACATGTAAAATAGCGGATTACAAATCCAACAGGAAAGAGAAAAAGACATTAGTGGAAGTTACACAACCAAAGTTCCAGCTCCCGCTTCAAGGATGGCCTAGCCCTAAAAAGACTCCCTTGCAGCTACCGCCAGTTGAAACGGCGGTTTCGACGAGCCTACTGCCGTTTCAACCGGCGGTAGGCTTTATTTCCACTTTTTTCTTTGGGCAAATTGCATAACTGCCCTCATTTTGGTTCTCAACTGCATGTTTACCACTCTTTTTTAGACTTTGCACATTTGCCCCCATTTTTTAAATCTGAAACTGCCGTCTACCCCTATTTCCGAACGTCGTGACCCATGACCCATAAAACCAAGAAAAGAAGTTAGGGAAAAAGGAAAGACAGATGGGAAATGACTTCTTTGCCCCTGTCTCTTATCCAACCGATACAGAATCCGCTCCCTCTCCCCGTGAGCCTGTTGACCTTATCCTCTTCCCCTCCCTACGGTGGTGATCGGCGACAGCACGAATCCGGTGGGCGGCAGTAGGGCAGTGGTCCAGGAGTAGGTGGCGCGGAGCCGCGGCTCGCCTTGCGGGGCCTGGCGGCGCGGGTGCTCGCAGGGCGGGCGCAGGACGCGGGTGCTCGCGGGCGCGCGCGGGCGGGGGCCATCCACGCGGGTGCTCGCAAGCGGCGCGGGGCCGAGCGGCGCAGGATCACTATGTGAAAACCTCAAATAGGTCACGCAACATTTGTAACGGGCCCTTAACACCCGTTACATGCACCCACATATGTAACGGTTGTTACTTGGTGCCCGTTACAGATAAGCGTGGCAGGTCGACCCCGGGGTTGGCCTCCGCAACGCCCGTTACAAATGTGGACTTCTGGCAACGGTCTTCTTAAATGTCTGTTACATGAATTCTCTGTAACAAATGTTAAATAGAGCCCGTTACACAAGTGAAACCTATTGTTAACGAACTAGTAAAGTCCGTTACTGATCAATGCCCTATCAGTAACGGGCTGTTTAAGTCCGTTACTGATCACTCCATATTGGTAACGTGCTATAAAGTTCGTTACCGATGAGCATTTGACGTCCGTTACTAGTTTGAGAGCCCAATAATTGAAGTCTGAGAGCACTTAACTACCGTGAAGCGGGAGCGCGGCGTTAGTGAACAAATGAGACTGAGGTTTGTTAATCATCGTCTCCTTTGAGTCTGTCCTCATTGACAGGTCAACTCGATCCATCTCTCATTGATTCCATTTCGACTTACAGACACAATCAACACACATATCTTCTGAGACAAAACAAACATCATAAGAGAGATAACTTCTCCACAAAGATAAAGATAACTTGTCCATAGGAATAAAGATAACTATTACAAAAGGTTAACTTGTCCATATATCAGGCTAGGACTTAACTATCTAGTCCATCACATTATTTACTATGGTCGTGCTATCTGACCATACACATCAACAAAGGCATGCCCCTTGAACATCAACAAAAGTATGGCTACTCACCCTGCACATCAACAAGCTTGAACTAGATCATGCCCCATCAAGATTATTGGCTCCTTTTGCAGCCTCTTCGTAAGCAACCAAGGATTCTTTAAGCTCTTCTAGCACACCTTCAATGGGCTCGAGATTTTGTTCAGTAGTATAATTGTACCTCCTTATGTGCTTAGCCTTTTTGATGAGGATGTTCACTTCTTTTGTGATTTTTTCAAACTCAGGTTTCACATAATCCCAGACATTAAGGTTAAGAAGTAACTCAAGCTCTGCTCGCGACTCAAATAGTTTTGCCTGAAATAGGGTTAAACATGGTATAAGAACAACATAGTTAATTTATAACTAATTTGCCTCGAGACCTTGGAGCAAGGTGTGACAAGTAAAAAGCGAACTTAGTTCGGAACGATTTACCTCGGAACTTGGTATAATTAAGATCATGACAAGCATGGAAGACATCATCATAGGCACTAATTAACTTTATGAAGCTCAAGCTCAAGCTCAAGCTACCTTAAGCTCCATCTATAGAACAAGTAAAAAGGCAGTGAGATTCAGAGAAACTTGCCTCGCCGTCGTCGTAGTCGTTGCCGCAGTCGCAGATGAGGTCCTTTACACCTTCTCGCCGCTCCCTCAACACCTCTTCGTAGTTTTCAGACACTTGTGCTCGCAAATGTGAGGCAGACCACTTGCTCACGTCGCTGCCCCCTCACCGGCACGCTCCTCCTGGCTGCTGCTTGGCCCCTCGTCGTAATTCGAGAGGATCCAGTTGAGGACCCTCGTCTACGGCATTGGGTTCACTCCACTGCTGCTTGGCCCCTCTCCGGCGCTCATCATCATCTCCCTCTTCGCTGCCATCTCACCGGCATACGCGCGGATCCAGTTGCGACACCGTTTCACGTTCCGGTTCTCCTCGATCCTGGACACACGGGGTTGTCTGCTGCTTGGCCCCTCGCCGGCGCTCATCGTCGTCTCTGTCTCCATGCCTCCTCTGCGCTTTTTTTCAAGGAAAGTGCTGCGCTTATCCATTTAGAAAGAAGAAAGGGGCAATATTTGGGATGGAGGGGGTAGCAGTCAATGCCGACACGGGTTAGCAAACCCGGGTCACTTTGTAGTTTGTATGAAGAAAGAATTGGTGTAATGAAGAGAAAAAGAGATAGAGTTAATAACCCTTAGTTTGATGGGAGATGATGTGGGTAGCTTGCATGAAGAGAGAAATGAAGTTAATGATAGTTAGTGGGTATTAATGATAGTTAGTGGGTACCAATTATATAAGTCATATAGATATAGGTTAATAAAAATACGAACAATTCATAGTTTTTTAAGAATCGAACAACTCATAGGAGTAGTTGGGCATTTGGTATTTTGAATAAAATATGAACAGGCACACGTCTCCTTGTGACCACATCCTTGTGACCAAGAGCTCTCCTGAGCGGACACGGGTTCCGAGGCGCGTGACCGACCGCCTGACAGTTCGCCGTCTTGTCAATATAAATCCTGGCCGGCCAAGAACTTCGTAAATCGCGACACCAAGAAAACCCCAGCACCACCGTCTCTAGTCACCAAAAAGTGAATCCAAGAGCTTCTCCTTCCTCAAGCAAGCGCATGGTGTCAAGAGATCCATCAAGGAAGCGGGGGAGGGAGGAGGTGCCGCCGCCCCCGCCCGTCGAGCCCGAGGAGGTGCCGCCGCCCCCACCCGAGGAGGTGAAGCGGCTGAAGCCGCCCCGGCGCAAGGTGGCGTGGCAACCCGTGGTGCCCCTGCGTGCTCCAAAAGTAGATTTTCAGGATGCCCGTTTTTCAGTGAAGATGCTCTACCAGGCTTGGCAGAGTCTTGGAAAGGTGGCCGTTCATCTCAGGGTCCAACAACCCACTGATCCACTGCAGACGACCGTGATGGATTACACCTTCAAAGTCAATGTCTTGGCTGGGCAGCTAGAGAGAGAAGAGGTCCCCTCTGTCTATGACGACGACAACGACGATGGCGGCCTCGACGTCTCCAGCTCCGGATCTGACTCCTACTCCGACGGTGGGGCTCCACCGGCGGCGACTACCTCTGCTTAATTAATTTGTTCCTCTGTTAATGTGTTCTTCCAATGTGCTTGTTGAACTTGTGATGGACTAGCTAGTAGATCCTCTGTATGTTCCTCCTGTGTGTATGTTGAACTTGTGATGAACTAGTAGATCTAAGAGACACAGTAGATCAATCCATGTCTCCTATTTTGGAAGGCATTGCAATGTCTATGGCAGCAGCTTACAATAAATTGCAATGCGTATGCCAGAAGTTTGATACTCTATTTGTGTCATTATATGGCAGCAGTTCACAATGAATTGCTATGTGTATATATGCCAAGGTTATGCCAGAAATTTGTTACTCTGTTTGTCTTAATAATCCACATTTCTTTTGCCTCGTGCTGCAATGAAATGTCAGCACAGATGAATTGATGAATTTTGTGATGTGTGACACATTAAGATTTGTGACCCAATTGTCATTCCATTCATTCTTCATTCATACATTTAAGTTTGCCATATGTGACAAATTTTTCACTCTTCATCCACACAGATGAAGCAAAAGCACCACTTTTAACATCGGATCACATTGTCCATCTTCTCCTCCAGTGCTTTCTTCCTCTACTTGTCCTCCAGTGCTTGCCTCTACTCGCCGCTCCTAATTTGACATTCCATTGAATCAACTACTTCATCGATCACGTCTGCCCAATTCGACGGTCGAAAAACAATGACGCCAGCATCCTTCAGCATCTGGAGATACTCCTTATGGAAATGATAAAATCTACAATTCTTGGCGTACTGCAGAATCAAAAGCACATAAGAACCCTAACTCAGATTTGGGAGATACAGCAGACTACTCACCGAGTTCCTTGCACACTTGAAATAAAGACGACCGTGGTTTTCACCTTCCTTCTACGTCCGCCCCTCCACCACCCGAGCCATACCACAGTCCGGCAAGGGACCGGGGAAAGCCGCTTAGCTCACCGACCGGATCCAAGCCGATGGAGTGATTGTGGCTGCTCCGGCAACCTTGGACCCTGCTCCTCGCATGTGCACCTCTAAATGAATCGGCGTAGTGCGACATGTGTGCGACGGCGAGGAAGGACGGGCGGGCGGTGGCGGTGGAGCTCAGATCGGGGAAGAAGAAGGGGGCAGGGGTCGGGGCGCCGGGGTGGATGCATATTCATTCGGCAAGGGGCATTTCTGACAATGGAGCACTTGTTGGCGACGATGGTTAGTGTACCACCGTCGCCGGGGCGGATTCCGGCCAGGGGCATAATGGAGCACTTGTTGGCGACGATGGCTAGTCTACCCGGATCACCTTTGTCAGTCGGGTAGGCTACGGTTATCTTTTTTATATAGGCTTCTGACGCTGACGCGTGGGCCCAACACTATTTTTTCTGAATTGAAACTTGCTTCCCTCAAATATTATACCCCATAAACAACACCAAAAAATTCGTAAAAATATGAATAATTCATAGTTCATAATTTAGTATTTGAATAAAATATCAACAACCAAACTTGTCTAACCAAATTTCTTAAAATTAGAATTTTTATCTCTTGTTTATGATATAATAATTATAATAATGTCTTAGTTTGTTCTAAAAATTCTACAAATTGACTTGGCAACATAATTTAAGTCCCTAAGCTTGTCTACAAAAATTCAAATGGTTTCGAAAATGGAAGATTATACTTGTGCACAAATGTCTACATCTCTCACATAGTTTCTTAGAATGTTACTTCAACATTGAAGTTTTCCACACTTTAAAACATGTTAGAACTCATATGCATTTGAAATTTTTAACATAACCTTATGTTCACCATAAAATTACGAAATGCAAAGTTTAATTAGTAATGGTTGTGTAAAAAATATTATTTATATGTTGTACTTATAAGGAACAATATAAGGTGTATAAACAACATCTAAGAAATGGAATTACATACAAAAAATGTCATAAATGAATAGATGTTGATTTTAAAAAAACTCAGAAACAAATATCATCAAATTTGGATTACGGTTGACAGAGAAAAACGTGATACAAAATTTGATTGCAGATTAAAAGGGGAAAAGCAAACTGTTCTTCATTCGAATAGACCTGGCCCTGCCCCTTCATTGGCGACGAGTGTTTGTTAATCATAATATCATTTGCGCATCCAAACCTTTTTAATAAACGCTCCGCCCTGCCTTCCGCCTCTTATCCCCTTATCCGGCTTCCGCCTTCCTTGTTTCAGTCGCAGCCTCGTCTCCGTCGTAGGTATGGCCCGCGACTCTAGGGGGAGGCTCTGCAAGGAGGAGGCCCCGCGGCCACGTCCCCGTTCGTCCTCGGTGCTATCCGCCGCCCCCCGCCATGATAGTGAGGTTCCGTGGTGACGAAGAGGATCCATCCCAGTGCGCCGCCCCCGTGCGTCTTCCTCGACACTCCATGGAAGAGGCCGGTTCTTCGTCGACCTGGGGGAGGAAGCCATACACGCGCGCAAGGGCCAAGTTGGCGGACTCCAACGACGCCCTCCATGGAGAGGCAGGGTTTGTTTCCTTAACGCAAAGGAAGAAGCAGTCCACGCGCATTGAGGTGAGCGCGGACTCCTCCAGCAACGACCCAGGCTGAAGAGTGGTGCTAGTAGACCTCATCTCCTCTGGCAATGACTCTAGCAACAACTCTGGCGACGACTCTGACAACAACTCCGGCGACGATTCTGAAGACCATGAGGCAAGTTTTGAAACCACCACGCACGAGATTTGTCCTTGGACCTTCACATCTTCACTGATCAATTGTTCTAATGTATAAATTTCCATTTGTTGTAGGAAGTTATTGCACATGACATTGACAGGATTTGGGCTGAAATCAACAAGCTCAAGGAATAAGCTGAAGAGAAGCAGGCATGTTTTGAAACCAGTTAGAGCTAAAATAGCTTTCTTGTAAATTACAACTATTATAAAGCTTGCATCAATATAATTTTTCCTTTGTTTTTGGACTGTGCTGTTACTCGTGATGACATTGACTACATCTGGAAAGGAATCGACAAGCAGGATGAGCAGCTTAAAACTGCACAAAAGAGACAGGAGATTGAACTTCTGAAGAAGAATACTGAGCTGGCAGAAAGAGTTGCAAAACTAGAGACAAAGCTAGCTGAACTTGAGGCAGCAGCACAAAACAAGCCATCTAGCTAGCTAACTAGTTCCCTTGCAGCAACAATCTAGTTTGGTGATGCGCCCAGCTGATGCAGTCTTATTTTGGTGATGTGCCATGCTGATGCATGTCAGATGTGAATATGTTTGTTATGAGTTATGAGTTAGTTTGCTTGGTGATGTGACCTACATTACTCGTTTTAAGGCCCACACAAGCCCACTCGCGCTAGGTTAGTACTTAGTAGGGAAGGACACCTCCCTCACACAGTCTCCTCCCACACCCCCCTCGCACCGCCGCTACCACTTTCTCCCCCTCGCCTTCGTCCCCCTCACCTCCCCCACGCTGTGACCCACAATACACCCCTTCGCTGAGACGCACACCACACCACGCTCGGCACGACGTGCACCACACCTCTGAGAGCGAGATCTAGAGGAGGAGGGACCCAGCTGCGGCATCGGCGACGATGACGACGACTAGAAGAGGGATCCAGCGACGACGACGGCGACTAGGAGGAGGAGAGATCGAGCCATGAGGTCGGCGCGAGGATGAGGACGTGGCGGCGAGCTGGCAGTGATGAGGAGTAGAGATCCCTCCGCTCCAGTAGTGCGAAGGTCAGTGGCGAATCTAGAATTTGAGTTTATGGTATGCCGCTCTAAAAATGTATTATACAATTCGGTAAATGCATTCTACCAACTCGGTAATAATTGTAAAATTAACAACAATTCAGTAATAAGGTAATTTGGTATTTTTGCTCGAGTTTATGGAATTAGACCAATGAGGACCATGTGTGGTTCGAGGACCAGTGGATGGTTGCTTCCTGGTGTGATGAGTGATTGACAATGTTGTGTGGACTGATTCTTGGCTAAGTGCTGTAGGTGCAGGTTGCGGCTTGATTGGTGTGAGTGCAGGTGAAGAACAAGTGCGAAAGGTCGTCACCGGTGAGGCCTCCAGGTGTGGAGAAGACAAGTTGGCTTGGTTAGAGGGACCCGGTGGCCAGCGGAGTCAAGTGCGGGCCGCATGGTGGCATGAACAGCAAGATGAAGTCATGGACGGTTTCTTGGTTGAGCCTCAAAACCAAGGTCAAGCCGGGACTACGTGGGAGCCAAGTCATGAGTGGAGATTGGCGGAGGCTACACCGAGTTCGCGGGGTTTCCGGTGGTTCACCAGGAAACCACTAGGTTCCTTGGTTGATCCACAAAGCCAGGACCGAAGAACCGAAGACGGAGATGCAGCAGCTGTAGACCGGTCTGACCGGTGGGTACCGATCTGACCGATGAGGAGCACCGGTCTGACCGGTGTGCGACGACGCAGTCCGGAGACTTCAAAGCGGAGGACACGCGTTGGGATCGCAAGGCTTGCGTCGAGGCTAAGCAGGTTGCGGTCGCCGGGCATCCGTCCGATGGAGCGATGACAAAGATTTCTGATTTCTCCCTCGAGGGGTATGTATCCCTAATTAGCTAGTAAGGGTATTTTAGACTTTCGGTTGCCTCCATATAACCCAAGTGGTGAGAGGATGGCAGCCATCTCTTGGAACCCTAGTTCATTTTCTTTCCTATTTTCCCTTCCTATTTTCTTAGTTTTTCCATAGGACTAGCTTGAGAGCTTCATGGTGAGATCTTGTGAGAGGTTGGATGATCGGGTGGCAAGCTAGACCTTGTATGAACCTCTTTGTGATGTATAAATGATTCGGTGTGGTTCCTCAAGGTTTGGATGTGGTGTTCCCGTTCGTTCTTTGTGGTGATTTTCGGAGCTCTCTCTTGGTGGATTTCTTGGAGTGTTTTCAGGACCTTTCTCTTGGGGATTTTGTGGGGTATGTATGTGTGAACCCTTCGTGGTTCTTTTCCCTTTGATTCCCCTCCCAAATTCGTGAGTAAAGGGGCTCGATTTTGGGGTTTTTTGGTGCTCTAGGGTTAGAGTAGTTCTTGGCGGGATTTTTTCGATTCCTCTTGATTTGGTGAGTTTTGGTGGACAATAACTTGGCTATGGACTCCCCATTAGGTGTTCGTACTATCCCCAAAGTCTTGCACAAGTCCGTGGAGCGATTAGGGAGATCAGAGTTTGGATTTGGGGGTGTTGACCCACGGGTGCTGTTCTTCCTGAAAAGCCCAGGCCACATCGGTCTGACAGGTACCTCTCACCGGTTTGACCGGTGCCAACCCCTGTTGGGTTTTGCTCGGGAGAACGTTTGGGTGAGTTCTCCGTCGTTCCATGTTGTTGCTGTTTCGAGTTTGGGTCAGTTTGGAGCTCGGTAGGCCTGTTTAGTGTTTTGGGGCTTTCTGGCTGGGACCGGTCTGACCGGTGTGTTGCACCGGCCTGACCGGTGTAGAGCTATTCTATGGAAGTCGCCAGGATTCACCAACAGGGACCGGTCTGACCGGTGGTGCTCACCGGCCTGACCGGTGTAGGTCAGTAAGGCTCGAGTATTGTGTTCCGCTGCGTTCTCGGGTCTGTGAGGTTGGTTGTTGGTTTCTAGGACCAGTAGCATTCCAGTGGATGTGTGGTCTTGGCCAACTTGGGTAGTGAGTTAGAGACGTGTGTTGGAAGCTGCGTTCATCTTGTTGGAGCCTTTATCTCCTTCGAGAAGAATTTTTATCGGCTCCCATTCACTCCCCCTCTCTGGTTCGCCGTATCGGTCCTTCAATTGGTATCAGAGCCGGTTATAGGTCTTGATTGACTCTAACCAGTCTAAGATCCACGGATGGTGTACCAGGAACAGGGTTCGGGTCCTCCACACTTCGATGGCAAAAACTATCAGATGTGGAGTATGTGGATGGCGGCGTTCCTCCGCGCAAAGGGTCAGATCCTTTGGGATGTCACGGTGGACAACAGCTATGTGCAGCCGATGAACTTCCTTGCTCCAGGATCGAGGGACATGTTCGACACCAACAACAAGGCGGTCGACTACTTGTTTCGTGCTCTGTGTCAGCCTGAATTCGATCGGGTGCACATGGAGAGCTTGTCTTGTAGAATCTGGTCGGTGTTGAAGGAAGCTCATGTTGGGAATGCCTAGGTTCAGGCTTGGATGTATGCGACCTACCGGAGAGAGTATGAGAATTTCACTCATATCCCCGGTGAGTCCATCGATGCCTTGTTTCACAGGTTCACAGTGGTGGTGAACAACATGAGGGCCAATGTGGATGTGCTCCCATACAATGATCATGATAGAGTTGTCAAGATCTTACACTCTTTGGATCGTACGGTTTGGGGCGGAAAGTTCGAGGCCATTGTGTAGTTGTAGAAGTATGACACTCTGACCATGAATGAGCTGTTCTTGAAGCTCAAGTTGGCTGAGGTGGATAGGGGCATGACAGCCAAGATCGAGGGCCCGACTGACTCTCTTAGTCTCGCCCTCATCGGTGGTTCGAAAGGAAAGACTAACGCTAACCCATCCACTAGGATGTTCTCCTTGTCCTCTTTGATGTCTATGCCAGATGAGGAGTTTGACGTGCTTGGAGAGGACGAGCTGGCGTTGCTGACGAGGAGGTTCGAGAGGCTGCACGAGAACTGGGTGAACATGAGGAGGAACACGAGAACAGTGCAGCAAGCCGGGACACTTCGTCACCGACTGCCTGGAGAAGGTCGAGAACAAGGACAGCTACAAGCACAAGTCAAGGACGGATGGCAAGTACCGGTCGAGGCGTGACCACAAGAGCAAGCACAAGAACAAGAACAAGGACGAGCGACGATCGAGGATGAAGGAGAGCCGAGGTAAGGCCCGAGCGGTGGTTGGAACGAGCGACGTCAACTCCAGTTCCGCGTACTCTACCTCGAGCTCAAGCAGAAGTGAAGATGAAGGTGATCGTCGCAAGGGCAGGAAGTCGTCCAAGAACCTGAGCGGGCTGAGCTGCTTCGCTAGAGACAAGCCCCTGCACCATGGCGCCGAGCTCCGGCAGCAAGAAGAGAACACAGAGCGACTCAGACTCTGACTCCGACGACGAGGTGCGTGATGAACTTCCCTTCTTGCGCCAGGAGAATGAACGGCTTGGCTTGTTGCTTGATAATCGTGATGACATGCTTAGAGAGGCCAAGAAAATGAGGAAAGAGCTTAGGGCTTCACTCGAGGATGCTAGGACTAGAGTGGCTAAGCTAGAAACACAGAATTTGGATGCTAAGCTTGAAATTGATTCTCTGAAAGCTTCACCTGTTGTTTCTGATGAAGTTGAATGTGCTTACTGTCCTATCTTTCTAGCTGATCTTGCCTTGTTTAAGGAAAAGCATGCCTCCATGTGTGAAGAACTAGATGTACTTAGGGTTGAAATGGCTGAGCTTAAGTCTAGACCTGCTTTGCTAGGTGCTTGCACTTCTTGCCCTATTTTGCATGGTAAAATTGATGAGATGCATGCTTACACTGTTTCTCTTGAGGCTAAGCTGAAAGAACCAATCCCTAAATCTTGCTCTACCTGTGAATTGCATGCTTTGAAGAATCTAGAACTTGCACATTATGTTGATCGTTTGCTGGATGAGAATGATGAGTTGAGGGTTGTCTCGTCATGAGCCTCAGTTGAAGATAATGATCAAGACATACAAGAGGCAGATGGTGAAGGACTTGGGGCAAACAAGGTTGGTGAGGGAATTGGAGAGAATATCCCATAGCCACCAAAAACCCACCACAAAAATGATTTCCCCCCTAAACCTAACCATCTTAGGAACCGACTAGACACAACCCCAGCTCGACCTATGTTTCCTCCACAAACAAAAGATTTCCAAAAGCTTATCAAGTTTGTGAGCACTTTGGGGAAAGTGTTCTTTGGGAAAGAAAGTGAGAAGGCAAGTGAGGAGAAGTCGTGTGAGAAGCCTAGTGAGGAGAAACCGGTTGGGAAGCCGAGTGGAGAGAAACCAAGTGAGAAGCCCCAACCCAAGCCTAAGCCTAAGCTTGTGAGGTTTCATTGTGGCTATTGTGGGATAGATGGCCATAAGGATGAGTTTTGCTTCAAAAGGAAGTGAGTGGAGAGAATGGCGAAGGAGTGGGCTAACAAGGACAAGTACCACCCTTCCAATGGTGTACTTGAGCCTCGTGTGCATATGCCCAGAGCCAAGGCGAGTGTGAGAATAGTTCCGGCTTGGGGAGAGTGAAAGGCTGTTGGAGGTGCTGCTGGCCGGGCTACACCGGTCAGATCGGTGAGAGGCACCGGTCAGACTGGTGCTGGCCTGGACAGGTAGCAGTTTGGGTTTCGTGCTTGTACAAGTGCTAGGTTTGGTTCTGGAGGTCGTGGTTCTGGTGGTTGGCCTGGAGAGTTTGCAGGAGGTCAGTTCGCTAGGCATTCTCCCCCTCGTGCTCAATACGGGAATGGGAGGAGTCGTAGCTTTGAGTTGGAGAGGAGGAATGGTCCATGGTTTCCCTTTCGTGATTTTGGTCCTCCTCCAGTTAGAGAGGTATGGTTCCCTCATGGTGGTTACAGTGGTGGTGTTCGTGGAGGTAGCTTTGGTAGGAAAGGTGTTTTGGATTGTGCTAACCCCACTTTTGAGCAAATGGCTCGGCACTGGTTTTACTCTTTTGGTACTAACCCTAGTGCTGAGTCGTTTGTTCACTCACGTGCTTGTTTTTGAATTTCATGTGGGAGACTTGAAGAACATTTGGTTGATTGACTCCGGTTGCTCGAGGCATATGACCGGAGACAAGGGGTGGTTCTCAAGTCTCGTCCCGGTGGTGACAAGGAGGTACATCACCTTTGGGGACAATGGGTGTGGGTGTGTGCTTTCAGAAGGTAAGATTAAGGTGAGTGACAAGATCACTCTCAGACGTGTTGCCCTTGTTCAATCGCTTGGGTACAATTTGTTTTCTGTGTCCCAATTGTTGGATGAGGGTTTTGAGGTGTTGTTTCGGCCTGGTGGTTCTTAGATTTTGGACTCTCGAGGGGACCTAGTCTGTATGGTCGTTCCCGAGGGTCAGGTGTTTCGAGCTTATTTTTCTCAATCTTCTCGTGTTGAGCGTTGTTTCTTGGCTGCTCTTCGAGTGAGTTGTGGAAGTGGCATAGGAAGTTGGGTCACTTGAGCTTTGACCTTTTGTCTCGCTTGAGTAAACTCAATTTGGTCCGAGGATTGCCATGGTTGCGGTTTGAGAAAGAGTTGGTTTGTGCGCCTTGTAGGCATGCCAAGATGGTGGCCTCTTCTCACCCGCCTCTCACCGATGTGATGACTGAGCGTCCATGCGAGCTGCTCCATATGGACCTTGTTGGCCCAGCTCGTGTGCCATCTGTGGGTAGAAAGTGGTATGTCCTTGTTGTGGTGGATGATTAGTCTCGATATGCGTGGGTGTTCTTTCTTGAGGAGAAAGGGGAGACGTTTGGTTTTGTTTGAGATCTTGTCTTGAGGTTGAGGAACGAGAGGCACAGAGATGCCATACGAGAAATCCGCAGTGACAATGGCTCAGAATTTAGAAACTCTCATTTTGAAAGCTTTTGCCATGACTTGGGTCTTGAACACCAGTTTTCGAGTCTGTATACGCCTCCTCAGAATGGTGTTGTGGAAAGGAAAAACAGAACCTTGTGTGAGATGGCTCGGACGATGCTTGATGAGCATAGGACTCTGAGAAGGTTCTGGGCTGAGGCGGTGAATACCGCATGCTATGTGTCGAACAGGATCTACCTCAGAGTTCATAAGAAGAAAACATGCTATGAGTTGATGCATGGTCGCACACCCAAGGTGAGTCACTTCCATGTCTTTGGTTGCAAGTGTTCCATTCTGAAGAAAGGGAAGAAATTGGATAAGTTTGAGGCTAGGTCGGTCGATGGTATTTTCTTTGGTTATGCATCTCACTCTAGAGCATATCGTGTACTCAATCTTGAAACTAACCAAATCGTGGAGACTTGCGAGGTAACCTTCGACGAGACACCGCCACGTATTCAACGTGTATTTGAGTGTGCAGGTGACGATGAACTTGGCAAGGAGACCTTTCAGGAGGAGGAGCATGAACATGGAGACGATGAAGATGGCGGTGTGGTGCCCGCGGCTGAGCATGGACCTACTACTTCGACTACGGTGATGGACGACCCCTCTCCACACCTACAACGACAAACCAAGATCAAGGAGAAGCTATTGTTGAGGGGGAGGTAGCATCAAGGCGAGAACCTCTCCGGCGAGTACAAGTGGATCACCCAGCTTCGAGGATCATCGGCGACATGAATGAACGTACTACATGGTCGAGGGTTCGGAACAATTCTCATTTCGCTCATGCTGCATTTGTTGCCACCTTTGAGCCCAAAGACATTGGACACGTACTATCTGATCATAATTGGGTTAATTCGATGCATGAGGAGTTGGAGAACTTTGAGAGGAAACAGGTTTGGGAATTGGTTGACCCTCCCCCAGGGTGTAAGCCAACTGGTACAAAGTGGGTGTGGAAGAACAAAGAGGGAGAGAAAGGTGAAGTAGTGAGAAACAAGTCAAGGCTTGTTGCTCAGGGGTTCAGTCAGAAGGAGGGGATCGACTACGAGGAGACCTTTGCTCCCGTAGCCCGTTTGGAGGCAATTAGGATCCTTCCAGCCTTTTCCGTGTCTAAAGGGTTCAAGTTGCACCAAATGGATGTGACGAGTGCCTTCTTGAATGGTGTTTGGAGGAAGAAGTGTATGTGAGGCAACCACCAGGGTTTGAGAGTGAGAAGTACCCCCACCAGGTGTACAAGTTGAGGAAGGCGCTGTATCGGTTGAAGCAGGTGCCTAGAGCTTGGTATGGTAGGTTGAGGGGGTTCTTGTTTGAGCGAGGGTTTGAGATGGGAAAGGTCGATCAGACCTTGTTTTTACTCAGGCAGGGCAGAGATATCCTGATTATGCAGGTGTACGTGGATGATATTGTCTTTAGTGGCTCGTCTAACTCTCTTGTTGCAAGGTTTGCAGAGGATATGAGCAGGGAATATGCGATGAGCATGATGGGTGAGTTGCAGTTCTTCCTTGGGCTACAAATCAAGCAATCAAAGGAAGGAACATTTGTGCACCAAGCTAAGCACACCAAGGACATTGTGAGGAAGTTCAAGATGGAGGACTCCAAGGCTATGGCGACGCTGATGAGTACGACTACAACTCTTGATGTGTATGAGGAAGGTGAGCACGTGGACCAGAAGGAGTACCGAAGCATGATCGGGTCACTCCTCTACTTGACGGCGACGAGGCCGGACATCTAGTTCTCGGTATGTCTGTGCGCTCGTTTTCAAGCGTCTCCGAGGACTTCGCATCGGCAAGCGGTCAAGCGCATATTCAGGTACTTGCGTCACACTCCCGACTTCGGCCTTTGGTACTCCGCGTCTTCTTCTTTGGCGCTTCATGGTGTCGGTTGGATAGGAAGTCCACTTCTGGGGCTTGCCAGTTTTTGGGTTCTTCTTTGGTGTCTTGGTCTTCCCGCAAAAAGTCGAGTGTTGCTCAACCACTACCGAGGCAGAGTACGTTGCCGCAGCTAGTTGTTGCTCTCAGCTCCTTTGGATCACATACACCATGAGTGACTTTGGTGAGGAGTATACCCATGTCCCACTTCAATGTGATAGCACTAGTGCCATATGCGTTGCAAAGAATCCAGTGCTCCATTCCGAAACCAAGCACGTAGAAGTGAGGTATCATTTTTTGAGAGACAACGTAGAGAAAGAGAAGATAACCTTGATCCATGTACCCACACATGACCAACTAGCCGATATTTTCACCAAACCCCTAGATCAAGCAACTTTCACTTGTTCACGGGGGGAGCTTGGTGTGTGTTTTATTTCTTGAGTTGGTGTGTGGGAGCTCCTTTGTAGCATATGTATAGCTTGTCCTTGTGCATTTCTTGCATTTGGCATGGCATATGTAACATGATGTATAGGCATCCTTGTATCTTAGATTGCATGCATTTTGTATCAAATGCATTGGTTAGGAAAAGCTTCTCCTATATACATTGTTCACCATGGAATGCTATGTGTGTCTTTGTGAGCTTGTTTGGTAAGCTATGGTTAGTTTGGCTTAGCTCTTGATAATCTTGGTTTATATCCATGTTTGATGGCTATGTTTTTGAAAAATGTCACATGTATGCTCCCTTGTGAGTAAATGCCTTTATATGATCTTGACATGTTTTAGTGGTTTGGTTATTCTTAATTTGTGGTTGGATAGCTTATTTTGATCATATGGGGCCAAAGGCTCATTTGCCATCATGAATGTTTAGCCCTCTTGCTTTATCTTGTGGAGGGGCATAAGTTCCTTTTTGTCGCAAAGACATTTCATGTACCAAATATGAATCTGAAAATGAAATGTAAAATGCTTGGAAAATGTGCTCCCATGTCATAAGTGCTAAATTTAATTTGCTTTGGGTGCTAAACCGTTGCATGATGTCTACCAATGAAAAGTCTCATATATAGAAGTAGACACATGGCTCGGTGGCTTTGACATGACATGAGGTGCTTGTGGGTGTTTGTGATGATCTTATGATTAGAATCGTTGTCCTAGCATGAAGTTTGTGTGGCTTTGCCATTTTGACATGTTTTGCTCATGTTTAGGACTTTGTTCATGAGAGGGAAATTTTTCGCAAAATTGCTCAATTCCATCTTAGCTTCGTCCAATGTTTGTGAAACTTGGTGATCATGTAGTTGATGTCAATACGAATCTATGGAGTATCTAACTTGCTCATTTGGACATGTGTAGCACCCTATGTTGAATTTTGTCTATTTGAGAAGCTCTAGGTTAAATTTTTTGCATTTTGGGCTTGATTCATGCATTGTCAACAAGGGGGAGAAGTTTGAGCTTGTTTTGGGCTATTGAATGCATTTAGAAGGTTTTCAGGTGGTTTCGAGCCATTCCTGGGCTCTGTTGCACACCGGTCTGACCGGTCGAGGTCACCGATCTGACCGGTCAGAGTGCCGACCCTGTTCATATGTTGGGCACCGGTCTGACCGGTGGTGGTGACCGGTCTGACTGGTTAGAGCTGAGCTGATGCAGCTGCTCTATTTTCTTCAAGTGGTTTGCATGCATTTGTCCAGGGGGAGTTGCATTGGTTCAGGGGGAGCTTGCATGTGTGCAGAGGGAGCCCTGCATCTGCATGTTCTGCATCCGCATCTCAGCCACCAGTTCTTGCTTGATTTGTTCCTTTATCTTTTCCGTATCAACTGATGTGTCGATCTTCGTTCTCTTCTTCTTCCTGTACATCTCGACGTGTTGAGGCCATGCATACTTCCAGCCCTAGTAGACTTGCAAGCGGACAAGTCTCCCGTCGTAGTCAAGGGACCCTTCATCCCTCGAGTGGTGAACCCAAGGTATCGAATCCGTGGAACAATGCGTGATGCAAGAGTTGATCTAAGAAAGCAAGAAACTTAGATCTTCAAAAGGAGAGTCTAATGCATCTAATCCTAAAAATCAACTCGAAAACAAATCTAATCTACTAAAGACCGGAGGTAGCAAGAGATAGAGGGGGATAGATAAACAGATCTAGAGAGATCAGATCAAGCCTTTTGTTGAAGTTCTGAGCAAAAGAAGAAATAGCAAGTTCAATCTCATTAGAAGCCTCTTTAAACCACGGTTTCTTGTCCGACTCTAAAAACGCTCACATTTTGGAGCCACCATTCTGTCACAATGCACCCCTATTCGTGCGGGTTAGTCTAGGGCGAGTCCAAGGACAAGTTAAAATCATTCGGAAGGTCAGGCATGCACCTCTAGCAACCACGACTACAAGAACATCCTATGTGATCTGTCTCGAGAATAGATCTAAGATAAGAAAAGCCGATCGAAATCAAAGACATCGGAGAAACACTTGATCGCTAAAAATCGGATTCGACTTGATAAATCAACTTGGTACATGATACATGAATCAAGGTCACCACCGGAATCCTACCTCGATCTTGCTTCTAGCTCCGGGAACTCCGACGTCGTCTTCCTTGCAAGGTTCCCACATTGGCTAGGGAGACCCTAGTCAACTAGCTCGACCCTCTCCCCTCTGAGATGGTGTTCCTCTCTTCTTTGCTCCTCGGTGGCCGATGACGAATGGATTGATGCGTGGCTCTCGGCCTCGGGGCTATAAATAGCCCGAATGGCGGCTAGGTCAAAGAGGGGTGACTGGGCCCCGGAATGGGCCAGGCCGGCCGGCCTGGGCCCACTTCGGCCCAGTCGGCTCCCTCCTTTGCCCTACGTCGGTTCCCGAGTCTTCTAGATCCTTCCCCCTTCTGCATGTGGGCCCTTGTCGTCAGTTTCTCTTCGAGTTGGACGAAGCTCCTTGTCTCGCAAGATTTGGCACTTTTCTAGCTAGGTCCTTGGAGTTGTCATCATCTCGTGTTAGGTCCCTGGGCTTCTTGGAGTCATGTTTGCTTCATTGCATGACTTGTACCGGGCTTCAAGGTCTTGTAAAGGTGCTTTATGAACTTATCCCGGAAGTCTTGCTTTCAACGTTAAAACCCTGCATAAACACTAAACTCCAAAAACATGCACGAATGAACTTGTTATACCAAGGGGGGTAGTACCAATGGATAAGGTATAAAACTCAAGGCAACACCAAAGGTAAACTCATGGCTAGGTTGATGGAATTTCACCGCCAACATCTCCCCCATGCTTAAACCTTGCTCGTCATCGAAGGATCGGATGGCGACTAGAGAGGGGGGGGGGAGTGAATAGGAGCCGGTAAAAATTCTTCTCAAAGAACCTGTCCTATACCCTAGACAAATCCCAGTCACACACGAGCGATGGATCCAATCACACACCAATCGCCAAGACAACGAGGTTATGGATCAACCTCAAGTCTTAGGAACGATTCCTTGAAGCACACGTGGAAGCACGAAAAAAAGAAGGGAGGAATCGAACCAAGGAACAAAGCCGCCGTGCACCGGTGGACCGTCCGGCCAGAGGGGGTCGACCGTCCGCAAAGGCCACGCGGACGGTCCGGCCAGAGCCGCGGACGGTCCGGCCAGAGCCGCGGACGGTCCATAAAAGCTAACGAACCACCGCAGGGCAAACCGGGAAAAACGATCGTCCGCAAGGACGGGCGGGGGACCGTCCACACCGGTCCGGACCGTCCGCTACTGAAGCTCGGACCGTCCGCAAACCGGTTGCAACAAAAACCTAAAACAAAACCGGATCGAAAATGAAGGCGAGCAAGAACACGACGAACACGCGAAGAACTGGGATGAACAAGCACCTCGCGGACGCTCCGCCAGGCACACGCGGACTGTCCGCGCCTCACGGACAGAGGCAAAAACAGCCCGACCCCGCGGGTCAACTCCTCCAACACATCACCGGATCTCCCAAACGATAGAAGCTGATGAGACAAGAGTTTGGGGACAAGATAAGCGTCAAACAAGGATGCTATACCCCAACAATTTTGCCTCCTAACTTCCTAAATCACTGGGAATCACGGATCCTTTGAGTACCACAAAAAACTAGAGCTCCGACCGAAAATCCTTGAATCGAAGTGGTTTCCCGGCGTTTGAGGGCACAAGATCAGTCACAAAGATGCACAAGAAATCCATCCATGTTTCCCTCAAAGAAATCTGGGGAGAAACCCACTCAAATCCACGGAATCACACGAAGAACAAAGGCACCAAAAACAAGCACGAAAAAGACCACGGGAAACACAACGCCGATTCTTCTATACAAACCAGGAAAGATTCACAAGGTCTAGCTTGCCGCCCTAGCATCCATCCCTCTCAAAAAATCTCTTATGAAGCTCTCAGGCTAGCCTAGACAAGAAATGGAGAAGAAAATGTCTCGGGAAAAAGAGAAAGAGGAGGGGGAAAATGAAACCCTAAGTCGCGGAGAGAGAGAGCCATCCACACACACTCATGGCTTATATATCGGGTCCCGCCGGTGTGGTAAATGACTCGACTACCCCTAACTCAACTACTGACGATACAACCCACGCAGGGGCATTTATGTAATGTCTGTGGGTCTTTCCATCGGACGGCCACGCCTTCGCCGCACCCCGCGTCCTCCCGACGCAAGTCATGCGATCCCGCCGCGTGTCCTCCACTTCGAAGCTTCCCGACACGCCCGGATCCCGTCTCCGTCGTGTTGGGCCTTCGGACTTGGTTTGGAGGCCCAAACCAAGAAACCGTCCTCCGATGGTTTCGTGGGCAAACCGCCAAACCCCGCGTGCTCGGCCCGGCCTCCAGCCAAGCCTCTCGACTCGACCGCCACCGTGCACCGGCTCGATCCTCCACGACTTCGTCTTGCTCGTATCGCCACCATGTGGCCTGCACCGAGTCCCGCTGTCCACCGGGTCCCTCGAACCGAGCCTACTTGTCTCTCCATCTCCCCGGGGGCCCCTCAAGGTTGAAGACCTTTCGCGCCCGTTCTTCACCCCGCAACAACACGAACTAAGCCGCGCCTACACCGCGCACTGAGCCAAGAGTCAGTCCAACACCCGTTGTCAATCACTCATCACTGAGGAGCGGTCATCCATCGACCACCGGGACGCTCCTGGCCTCAATCTCCCCCTTGATGAGTGCATTGACCAAACACAACACGAAATGAAATTCAGAGAAAGAAAGTAAGGAGAAAGAAAAACGAAGAAGCTCAACTCATGACCAAAACCAAAGAAAGGCAAAGGAAGGTCACAAGCCGAGCAAAGCACAAACTCCAGACTGAAAACAACAAGAAAGCTCCCCCTGAACAAATGCAAGCTCCCCCTGAACATGTGGATGAAAACTTCCAAATTTTAGATGTATTTTTCTGAATTTTTCATTAAGCTCACCTCTTCCCCCCTTGTTGACAATGTATGAATCAAGGTGAAAATGCAGGAATGTAAGACAAAGCATATAAACATCTACATGAGCTTCTCAAATCGGCCAAATTTAGTGTCAAAGGCTAGAAGTGAGACAAAGAGCACACATATGGGTCATAACATAGTCAAAGCATTGCCACAAGTAATATATGGAAATATAGGCATGTGACAAAGCAAATTTTCAGATTTGAGCAGTTTTATCAAAAGATGGCTGACTTCAAATGTAAAGGCCTATCCATGTCATATTCTTGCCAAAAACATACATATTATCCAAAGATCATACAAGGATATCAAATTCTTAACAAAAGATCATTGCAAACACCCATAGACCAAAGCATGTCATGTTAAAGCTCATGAGCCATGTGTCCACTTCGGGGAGACTTCTCCACTGGTGAACAACATGCAACATGTTTTGCACCCATGTGTGAAAGATAAGACATTTTAAAAATAAACATGATGGATGGAGCATTTTTCAAGCATACACACTTCTTTTCAAGATTAATTCATTTCATGGTACATGAAGTGCCTTTGCGGCAAAAAGAAGCTTATGCTCCTCCATGAATGCAACATAGGCTAAACATTCACAATGATATCGGCCTTTGGCCCAAATGCAAGAAAGGGACATCCAAGCACAATCTAAGCATGAAAGGCACATTTAGACCAAAAAGTGACATGGATACACTATTACACATGAGTGGAGCACATTTCATCAAATTTAGTCAAGATTAGCATTTGATTCAAAAAGGCTATCTCACAACACATATATCTCAAATATTCCAAGAGCATAGCCTGACATAGCCATTTTTCCACACACATGACCAATATCTCACAAGTAGCCAAAGAAACTCAGATAAGGCATATGGAAGAAGCTCATCATCCTAAAATGCAATATGATACAAATGCAACATGATATATAACAAGATGGCTATCCTACCATGGTTTATACATCAAGCAAAGCATGTATATACATCAAAGGAAAAACATGGTATGATACATATGGTACAAAAATAAATCCCCCAAGAATCAACTAGAAAGGGCAAGAAACCCCAAGTTCCCCCCGCAAGCGCACAAATGTAGCTTGGTCGAGAGGCTTTGTAAAGATGTCTGCAAGCTGATCTTGGGTAGAGACATGACTCAACACAATGGTCCCTTTCTCCACATTGTCTCTCAAGAAATGATACCTCACTTCTATGTGTTTGGTTCTGGAATGAAGCACTGGGTTTTTTGCTACGCTTATGGCACTGGTGCTATCACAAAGAAGTGGGATCTGGGTGCACTCCTCACCAAAGTCTCTCAAGGTGTATGAGATCCACAACAGCTGGGAACAACAACTCGCGGCTGCAACATACTCCGCCTCGGTGGTGGACTGAGCTACACTAGACTGCTTGCGGGGAGACCACAAAACCAACGAGGACCCAAGAAACTGGCAAGTACCAGAAGTAGACTTCCTCTCGACTCGGCAACCGCAAAGAAATCCGCATCAGAAAAACCATGAAGTGAAAGAGTCGAGGAGGATGAATACCAAAGGACAAGACCGGGGCGGATCGTAGGTACCGAAGATCCTCTCCCGTGACGCCCCGGTTTTTAAGTACCGTCATTAACGCTAATGACAGGATCGGCGCGGTCAAACCGGTCAAACCCCGGTCAAACCTAGGTCAACCTGGGTCATCACCCGAAAACCTCGCCAGTGAACCCCAATGAACCCCTTGACCAAGCCTACACACACCCGTAGTCGACCCTTGGTCAAAGACACGGTCAAAACCGGCTTGACCGTGGACGTCAGCGAATGTCGTCCGAACTTTTGCCGCGTTCTCCAAAATTCACCTAAACACCGCAAAATCTACCTTTATGAAAGTTGTCTATCTTGTTGAGGGACACAACTTTCATGTAGATTGGCATTTCAAATTTTGGGTGGAAATTGGTGAAAAACTCGATCGACCGACGTACCTCCTGCTTTCCGGAAACAGTGCCGACATTCAATATTGGCACGACGTTCCCGCAAAATCTGTTGAGAAAAACACTATATGGCCTTTTTGAAAGTTTTAGAGGGTAGTTAGATCTACAACTTTACTATTCATTGTTTTGTGCACTTTAGTTCAAGATTTTGGAGTTACACACGTCCAAACCAGGGCACCGCGAAACGGGTCGGCCGCTCGGCGCCGCACCGCGCCGCGGCACGACGTCGCGCGTCGCGCCCGCATCGTGCCTCGCGCCCGCGTGCCTCGGCTTCCGGACGCGCACGCACGCCGGGACCACCTAGGCGACCGTGCCCCGCGTTGCCCGAGGCTCCACACGCCTCGAGAGCTCCCCGGAGTCACCCCCCCTCGCGTCGCTCGCCGGCCGGCCGGGACGGCGTCCAACGGACCGCCGGTCGCGTCCATGCCGCACGGACCGCGCGTCTTACCGAGGCCGTCGCCCACCCCAAGGCACGTCGCCATCGCCCCGCGGTCACAAGCCGGCACGTGTGCCGCCTTAAAAGGGGGCCGCCGCTCCTTCCCCGGACGCGCCGGACTCTCCCCGCCACGCCGAACCGCCGCACCGCCCACGCCGTCGACACCGCCGCCGTCGAGTTCCCCGTCCGCCCGCGGTCGCCACGCTTGAGCACACCCACGGACGCGAGCACCTACCGAAGCCTCCCCGGCCCGCTCTTAACCCCCGACCGCGCCCTCACCTCGCCGGAGCGAGCTCCACCGCGGTCGCCCTCTCGGTTGCACCGCCGGCGGCCACCGCCGCTCGCCCCTCCGCCCGTCCCAACCCCCAATCGGGCCTAGGACACCCCCTACGCCGCCCCGCACCCTACCCCCGACCCCGCCCCCGCCGCCGGCCGGCCGGAATTTGGCCGGAGCCGCGCCGGCCGGCCGCCCAAGGGCCGCATTGCGAGGCCCCCTTTCTTTCCAAGGGGTTTTCCGCAAAGACAGGGGTATGTCCGTAAGGAATCCAAAACTTCGAGGGTCTAGCCGCAAAAGTAATTCTTAAATAGTACTTGAGCTTTGATTGATTCTTGTAAATTGCGTAGAAAATCACAGAAAAATCAGAAAAATGCAAAACCTATTTTGTTGGATTCGTGATGAATGATACTACAACTTTTGTTATTCTGGCCTGAGCTAATTCCTTATAATTTTTGCATGAAAAATACAAATGTGAAAACCCTAGATCTGCAATATCTCAAAAAACCATAAATCCTATGTAGCTAATGTTTGGATATGTCGTGTGTTAGGTCACGACTAGCTCCTATGCCAAAAATTGCACAAAGTGATGATGTAAATATTTTTATAAAAATGTTTTTCTATTTCAGGAAGATCTGCATAAATGATTTTTCTTGTTAAATATGCTCATGTTCTTGACCCCAACTTGTGCACACTGTCTTTTAATACCAAAATGCACATCTGGTGAATTAATCATGATTTGTGGGTTAACAAAAATAATTATTCTTGATTTATGCATGTTTTCCTTTGCAAATTCATAAACCAAGTTCAGTAGAGATTCCATGTGAACATGCTGGTTCTCTATTCTTGCTTAGGACCAGAGAGCATGCACAAGAAAGTTTGGATCATTTTGATGCTTATTTATTTTTATATGCATTTAAATTGGATCACTAGCGAACCTTTGTTATTTTCCATAATATTTAATTTACTAGCATCCAACACTTACATGTGGGTCCAATGGACCAGTATAGATGCTAGTAGGCTTAAGAAACACTCCTTTAATTTTTGGTAATTTAATTGCTTAATAAAAAGCTTGAAAGCCCTTTTTAATATTAAAGAGAAATTAAATAAAGAAAAGCCCTTATTTAATTCTTTTTCCTTTTTTGAAAGTATTATCTAATCTAATTAAAAGATAATTAATTCTCATCGCTGGTAAGGAATTAATTCAAGGACAAAAATATTATTCATATCCTTGCTTGTGAGAGGAAAATGATTAAAGCTTTCACATGAAATGACAAGTACAAAGAAACCTATATTCAATTGTGCAATAAAGGAATAACCCATGTACAACCAATAACCTTCCTAAGAGAGAAATCACCAAACCACCCATGTTAACTTGAGGATGGTTGCAAATCATGTTAAAAAGGTTAAATATACCTACCCTCTACTGTTGGTGAAATTAAATTAAATTATTTACATATAGATGTACACAGTCACCATCAAAAAGAATAATTAATAAAGAATTGCATATTACTCCTTTATGGAAGAGTATGCTGAATGTATTCTTATCTAGGTGAATGTGCCCAACAAATACACCCCTTGATTGTCAATATGGTTTGTAATTGATTAAAGTATAAACCGTCGAATAAATCCCGCATTTGCATCTTCGTGTAGATCTTTCCGCTAGTAGATGTACGCTCGTGCCGGAAGGAGGAGACGAAAGTGCCGACAAAGAGCTGCCGTGCGTGAACGTAACTCAAGACCTGGACCCAAGTCCAGAAGGGCCCAACGCCAACCTTGCCAGCGAAGGCAAGCCCCGGATCATTAACCCCGTATTTTAAAATTATGCAATTATGTTTGCTATTATTGTGCATTTACATTCAGGAGTTGAATTGAAACCCTAGATGCATGATCCCTAGGTACCTATGCTCTATCACTAGTATGCTAGGTTGATAGCTGCTATGCTATAGGACCGATAGAAGTCGAGTGATGTTCGTCACTCGCGAGAATAGGTTCCTAGATAGGAATCATAAGATATCCTTAAAAGGATTGCTCATGTGGTAAGAGCATGGGAATTGGGCTCCGGTCCGGTGGTCATGTGGGCTAAGCTTTTGAACGTACTAAACATTCACCGGTTATGGGGCCGGTAAGCCTAGTACCTTAATGAGGCGGCACGGGATCCTACCGTTACTACTCTTGAGAAATCTCCTTACCGGCTAGCTACGGGAAGGGTGGTGTATGGTGACTCCGGGTATCTCGCGGGGTATGCGGATAGCTTCGCACCGGGGACCGTAAGATTCGATCCCAACCCGAGGATTTATGGGGACGGCCTGGGACAGTTGTCCTCGCGGGGACAGCCTACCGTGTGTTTGGGTCTACCTTGCAAGGTTTAAATCAATCGATTGTCGGCCTCTCACCGTTATCCGAGACTGCTTAATCAACTGGCCATGATATCCCATAATGATGGAACTCGAGAAATATGGTTGGATGAATTAATTGCTTGTCCAATTCTTGATTGAATTAGTTGGCACACTTAGAAATGGTAATCAACTAGAACTTGTGCTAAAAGATTGAAAGTAAGGATCCACCCTCGGTAGCTTTCCAAAGCAAAAGAAACTCTACCGGCCAAAAGCCTTTCATGTCTAGAGGTTGGTGATGTAGTCATCACCCGACGGTTAAGTCTTGCTGAGTATTAGTATACTCAGCCTTGCTTTAAAACTGTTGTTGCAGGTGTGATTGACCAGAAGGGTGACGACAAGAAAGGACATCACGGATGGCCTCCTGTGATGTTCACCGTTGCGCTAGTTTAAATTATTTCCGCTGTATTTTGAACTCTGAACCTTTATCTCATGCCATGAACAATGGTTTGTAATAAAATGTTTAATTCATGTTGTACTCTGGACTCGCCTTCGCGTGAGTTTTAATGCATGTGTCGATCCTCCCGTTCGGTGTCCAAGTGATTTACCGGGCGTTAACCCGGCAACCAACGACAGGATGATACTTTACTATTGCTTAATGACCAAAGTGGATCGGTCTTAGGCGATAGTACGGTATTTTCCTGGGCGGGTTGTCACAGCTGGTATCAGAGCGACTGCATGCACCAGAGTTTAATTAACAACTCTAATCACATGATTTTCGAATAAAATTTGCCAAGATTGTTTGATTTGCAAAACACGTTGGTCCGTTAAGGATAAACTAGACCGAGAGGCCCTAGAGGGAAATTTTTGGGTTCTTTCAGGTGGCTTATTAATCTATGGTTTATTTTGCTAACTCCCAGCACATTACTTTATGTCAGACTTACTTTCTCGCACAACCAAACTAGGAGCCACGTGTTTTATACGTGTGCTGTTCCGCATCACGGGAATTGCGAGGGTTGATGGAGTGATCCATTCCACGGATCCCATCTTCGCGTCTGTTTATGAGTTGTGTTGTCGCCACGTGTTTCATACGTGTGCATTCCGCATGTCGCTCATGCGAGGCAAGGATATGCTCCATTCAAACGGAGGATGTCCGAGGTTGGACGTCGTCCATGCGAGCGGCTTAACACATGGATGCCGTTTCTATAGTGAATGGTAATGTATGTGGACGCTTTCATGAGTGCTTGGCATGAAAGGTTCGATGTGTTCCGTGATCTTCTCGCAAGTACACTAACCCCGTTACGTAAGTTCGCTAAGTAAGCATCGACTAGACCTTGACTAGTTATTATAGGGAGATACGTGTATGTGCCATGCCACCGGCACTAACTCCGAGTTTTTGGGCTGGAATGCCATTGAGAGGACGAATAGGACGTCTTGCATCATGTTAAAATTCATGAAAGAACCTAAACTTAACTCACGTCTATTTCCGTGCTCTCTCGAAGTAAATAGTGATAGCGTATTTTGTTCTGTTTAGCCTCTTTAGGCGTAGGTGTGTTGCCATGCTTAAATTTAATAGATTTGTTGCTTAAATTGCTGTTCTTGTCCAAGAACCTTTCGTCTAGGTGATCCTAACCTAGGTTGCTCCAATCTAATCCCGTTCTGCTAGCCCCAGTTCGTGATCATACCTTGGTCTACCGCGAGTTATACTTGGTAGTCAACCCTTGTCTTGACATCTCCCTAGAACCTTTGAACCTTGCTTGGTTAAGCACCTTCCGAGTTCTCTAGCTCAACCTTGAGTACCCAACTTAAGTTTCATAACCTTGCTAAGTTGCTACGCCAATTGGGGAAGTGTTGGGCTCTGGTTTGAGTAGGATGATCGGTTCCCGATTGCCAGACCATGTATCATTGGTATGCCTGCTCGTGCGAGCTCGGCATATGATGGTATTTAAGTATGCATGGTTACCCCATACCTTGACCTTACCCGTACTCGTGGATCGAGTTACCTTTGTATACTCGCACCCGCCTGATTCTCACTTTTGTCATTATGTCCAGATGGACAACGTTGGCTCTACATCGACCGATGTGGAATCATGGACTCTCGTGAACTACCTCGAGGAGGGTGGTTTTCCTGCACTTTTGTGGGACACCCCGAAGGGCTTTGGGTACACCACTTACCCGCAGTACTCGACACGTGAGGTCATGACCACGAGCCAACTCCTTCGTTGTGAAGTAAAGGTGAAGATTTCGGTGTGCCCGACCAATCTCGCTTGGGATGAGTGGGAGTGTACGGCCCACGGAAGGAACTTGTCCGACACGGTGCGAAAAGCTGCTCTTGAAGCACTCACAACCTTCGTGGAAAGCACCCTGCCGAGATAGCCAACTCTGCGGCTAAAGTCATTCGGTACCCGAGCGACACATTGCACCGGTGGTGAATGAGAAACGATCCTTCCAGCCCCGCAGCAACTCTCACTATAGCCCCGATCTTGTCACCTCAGTCCGCTTCTCAGAAGCCATGTACGACACCTACCAACGGATGGTGGGAGAAAGTGTATTCTATAGACACCAGATCTATAGATACAAAGTTAAGGAAGTAGAGTGTTCAGCTCAAGCGTTGAAGGAAGCCCGAGCAATGGTCGCTACTCTCAAGAAGGAAAGACGAAAGGATAAGGCCAAGATACAAGAGTTAACGGAGATCATACATGAGCAGAATTTCTTGTTGCAGCATAACGATCAGTATATGCTTGAACTAGAAAATCAACTGGAAGCTCTAGCCGTTCCACCCCCAGAACCTGTCATTCCTGGACCAGTGCAAGAAGAAGATGTTGAGGATATCCAAGGTGAATCCGGAATTGAGTCCGGACCCGAGTCGCCGTAGTCCTTCGGCATGGAAGATTCCACCCTTGGAAGTTGGTCCAAAGGTGGGAATAAAAGTTCGAGTCGTAAGAGCGTAGTGTTGTGAGAAACCCTAGTGTACCACAACCGCTCTTGGTTAGTTGCGGTTGGTTGAACTAGGAACCTTGTCATTGCGGCTAGTCCGCCTTGTAATTCCAAATGTGTTTGGTAATTCCGAAAACCCTCGGCCGATGAAATGCCTTGATTTAAACCTCTCTTTACGCGGTAATGTTCGTAAGGCATTATTTATGCTAGTTGTGATCAATCAAGATCCGTGCTCCACGAATTTCATGCCGAGTCAAGGATCCAAGTGATTCCTCAATCCCGAACTTGTTCTTTTCGGTCTTGCTCAAACCTTGTGATTTAAATTAAAATGTAGCTTTTGAGCATACATCGCATAGCATATGCATTTGGGAAGCATGGGTATACTAACGTGCATTCGCATGAAACTCCGTACCCTACTCTACCTCTCTTGTTTGGTGATGTTGTTACCCCATAGTCAAAGGTGCCGCGACGGAACCTAGGGTATCGTGTGTCTTTGCAGCCACCCGACCGCCACTAGGAGCGCGCAAGGTATCTTGGTTGTGAGATAGCAACTCGTCACACAGATCCTCTCTCTACTTTGATTTCCCTTCCAATCATCAACGCATATGGGTAATCGAGTCATGCTAACGTGCATCATGAGCACCATACTGCACAAGCATCTACATTGCATCAACTTTGAAAAGTATTGCACTTTCAAAACAATGAGTTGTCGAAACCTCAAAAATTTGCGAAATAAGTAAAGGTGTGAGCAAGATTATTTCTTGAAGTTCCCACTTGAAGTCATCCTTCGTACAGGAGATTATGGGACTCTGTCTTTAGCCTTCCTTTCTTTGTAATGGTCTATTGGAAATCTCTGTCGAATTGGCCCCTTGCCGTGAATCTCGACGACCTTGTAGCATCGATTCCTTTTCCTGCTAGCCAAGTGGAAACAGTAAAAGTAGAAATTTTTCTCGAGCAGTCAAGGTTCTCGAATAGTCAACATGGAGAAGTCATCCATCGTGTATTCGTTCTTGGTCCGTGCTCTTAACCTTCAAGTTCTCAAAATCGAGCAAGGAGGTACGCCCAGGATCGATCGAAGCAAATTGCTACGCTCCTCAGTGTTGCTATCACAAGCGTCAAGCGTAATATACCGAGTTTTTCTCGTTTTGCTCCCCATCACGGTCGATTATTTAGACCGTTGAGCCCCATCATCATCAGTGTCACGGTCATACGACGCCATGACGTCGCTCTACCATCAATTTCCGCAACCGTATTCACGACGCCGAAGCCTCACGGGCTGACCATTGTTGAGCTCCGTGTTATCTACACCCGATACCCGACCGGATCAACCGACCGTTCTGACCTCGCAGCGGTTATAAAATGGAACCGTTTAACCGAAACCGCCGATACGAAAGCTCATTTTCCATCCAAGTTCGGCGGTATCACCATTCTTGTTCTTCTTCCACCTACTTCAATCCCCCCGAGCAACCGTTCTCCGTCTTCGTTTCCGACGTCAAGAAGAAGCTCGGAGTAGACCAAGAGCGAAATCAATCCAAGCCGCCACCCATGACTCCATCTTCGGAGGAGCTCGAGTCGTTTCGCCGGACATTGTTAGGGATGTACCTCTCGTATCGTAGGAGGATTATGTCCGCTTTTAGCTGTGCATATGCACATTCATCGTCCTCTTCCTCACGAACGGCGATGAGGTAGTAAGGAAAAGCACCTTGTACCTTTTGTTCCAGCTGCATTCCCGATCATGAGATGTGTGTAGACAAAGCTTTATCAAAGTGATATTGTGACTTTTGGATGTCCGGTTTGTATTACTTACCGTGAACGAGTTCCGTAGAGTACGTTTGAATTATAAGTTTCTGAGTGAGGGTCCAAACATGTACCAATTAGGAACTTAAGATTTCCAGATGTTCCGACCGGCATGGAATAACCCCTATGGTTTTGATGCATCAGGTAGTGGTGCTCTTACTCTACCGCCACCCACGATGTTGACCGAAGCCTTCGTAGCCGCACATACCGAGGTGTTGCGCCAACTCCTGCAAACACAACAACGGATGGCTCAGCAACTGCCGCAAATGCCGCCGTTGCAACAGAAGGTTCAACCTTCCAAGCCCTGTTCACCCGAAGAGCCCACCCAGACGGACACAAACGCCATTGTCGGCGCAACTCAACTGTTAGAAGGGCAAAATTCCGTGCTGAGCCATATGGTGTACGATATCATCCAAGGACGTTATGGGAAACCATATCAGAATAGTTTGCGTGACAGGTCTCTCTCGGTCCTTATCTCGCCTCTATGGTCGAACAAGCCCGTTTGTTCAATCCGTTGGAGGAGTATGTTAATCAAGACCAACCCCAAGCCTCCGACTCAATATTACCACCTTCTCGACTACCGATGGATCTTAGGGCGTAAGAGAGGGCAAATGAAGGCATAGAATGAGTACTATCCGAGATAGATGTAAGTGAGTGGGAAATTACCCGTACGGAGACTTGTCCACGTGAAGGCGAGCGAAGATGTAGCACTAACAAGACCACTCAACTCTCCGCCGGTGCAACACCTTCGCGAACCACGAAGAGGGCAAGGAAAAAGGAGAGGAAGAGGCTCCACCTTATCGAGGAAACCCGAGAACCGATCTCCAAACCCAAAGATCTTCCTCCCCGTTTGTGCTACAATTGCGGACGGCTCGGGAATTTTGCCAATGAGTGCCCGAACCCCGGACGGCGAAAGCCCCAAGAACACAAGCGAACCCCCGGATCCGCTATCGACAACAACAAGCCAAGCCCTCAAGAGGAGCAAAGCCAACCGAATTTCTTAGGTAACACCTCTATCCTAGAACCGTTCCTCACCTCCCCTTGTAATTTCGAATCTCGGGACAAGATTATTCTTAAGGGGGGTAGACCGTGACGCCCCAGGTTTTTAAGTACCGTCATTAACGCTAATGACCGGATCAGCCGGGTCAAACCAGTCAAACCCCGGTCAAACCTAGGTCAACCTCGGGTCATCACCCGAAAACCTCGTCGGTGATCCCCAATGAACCCCTTGACCAAGCCTACACACACCCGTAGTCGACCCTTGGTCAAAGACACGGTCGAAACCGGCTTGACCGTGGACGTCGGCGAATGTCGTCCGGAACTTTTGCCGCGTTCTCCAAAATTCACCTAAACACTGCAAAATCTACCTTTATGAAAGTTGTCTATCTTGTTGAGGGACACAACTTTCATGTAGATTGGCATTTCAAATTTTGGGTGGAAATTGGTGAAAAACTCGATCGACCGACGGTACCTCCTCGCTTTCCGAACAGCCGACATTCAATATTGGCACGACGTTCCCGCAAAATCCATTGAGAAAAACACTATATGGCCTTTTTGAAAGTTGTAGAGGGTAGTTAGATCTACAACTTTCCTATTCATTGTTTTGTGCACTTTAGTTCAAGATTTTGGCGTTACACACGTCCAAACCAGGGCACCGCGAAACGGGTCGGCCGCTCGGCGCCGCACCACGCCGCGGCACGACGTCGCGCGCCGCGCCCGTGTCGCGCTCGCGCCACGCCGCCGCGCGCGCCTAGGCTTCCGGTCCGCGCACACACGCCGGGACCACCTAGGCGGCCGTGCCCCGCGTTGCCCGAGGCTCCACGCGCCCCGAGAGCTCCCCGAGTCACCCCCCCCCCTCGCGCCGCGCGCCGGCCGGCCGGACGGCGTCCAACGGACCGCCGGTCGCGTCCGTGCCGCACGGACCGCGCGTCCTACCGAGGCCGTAGCCCGCCACAAGGCACGTCGCCGTCGGCCCCGCGGTCACAAGCCGGCACGTGTGCCGCCTTAAAAGGGGGCCGCCGCTCCTTCCCGGACGCGCCGGACCCTCCCCGCCACGCCGAACCGCCAACACCGGCCACGTCATCGACACCGCCGCCGTCGCGTTCCCCGTCCGCCCGCGGTCGCCACGGTTTGAGCACACCCACGGGATCGCGAGCACCTACCGAAGCCTCCCCGGCCCCGCTCTTAACCCCGACCGCGCCCCCACCTCGCCGGAGCGAGCTCCACCGCGGTTGCCCTCCGGTTGCGCCGCCGGCGGCCACGCCCGCTCGCCCCTCCGCCCGGCCCAACCCCCAATCGGGCCTAGGACACCCCCCCTACGCCGCCCCGCGCCCTACCCCCGACCGCCCGCCGCCGCCCCCGGGAATTTGGCCGGAGCCGCGCGCGGCCGGCCGCCGGGGGCCGCATTGCGAGGCCCCCTTTCTTTCCAAGGGGTTTTCCGCAAAGACAGGGGTATGTCCGTAAGGAATTCTTAAATAGTACTTTGAGGGTCTAGCTGCAAAAGTAATTCTTAAATAGTACTTGAGCTTTGATTGATTCTTGTAAATTGCGTAGAAAATCACAGAAAAATCAGAAAACTGCAAGGCTAATTTTGTTGGATTCATGGTGAATTGTTCTACAACTTTTGTTATTGTGGCCTGAGCTAATTCCTTTTAGTTTTTGCATGAAAAATACAAATGTGAAAACCCTAGATCTGCAATATCTCAAAAACCATAAATTCTCTGTAGCTATTTTGTGGATATGTTGTGTGTTAGGTCATGACTAGCTCCTAGGACAAAAATTGCACAAAGTTATGATGTAAATCTTTTTCTAAAAATGTTTTTCTATTTCTGGCAAATCTGCATAAATGATTTTTCTTGCAACAAAATATTCATGTTCTTGAGCTCCACTTGTGCACACTGTCTTGTAATACCAAAATGCACATCTTGTGAATTAATCATGATTTTTGTATTAACAGAAATAATTATTCTTGATTTATGCATGTTTTCTTTTGTAAATTAATAAACCCAGTTCAGTAGAGATTCCATGCAAACATGCTAGTTCTTTAGGCTTGTTTAGGATCAGAGAGCATGCACAAGAAAGTTTGGATCATTTTGATGCTTATTTATTTTTATATGCATTTACATTGGATCACTAGCGAACCTTTGTTATTTTCCATAATATTTAATTTCCCAACATCCAACACTTACATGTGGGTCCAATGGACCAGTATAGGTGCTAGTAGGCTTAAGAAACACTACGTTAATTTTTGGTAATTTAATTGCTTAATAAAAGGCTTAAAAGCCCTTTTTATATTAAAAAGAAATTAAATAAAGAAACACCCTTATTTAATTCTTTTTCTTTTTTTGAAAGTATCATCCAATTTAATTAAAAGATAATTAATTCTCATTGCTGGTAAGGAATTAATTCATGGATAAAAATATTATTCATATCCTTGCTTGTGAGAGGAAAATGATTAAAGCTTTCACATGAAATGACAAGTACAAAGAAACCTATATTCAATTGTGCAATAAAGGAATAACCCATGTACAACCAATAACCTTCCTAAGAGAGAAATCACCAAACCACCCATGTTAACTTCAGAATGGTTGCAAATCATGTTAAAAAGGTTAAATATACCTACCCACTACTGTTGGTGAATTTAAATTAAATTATTTACATATATATGTACACAGTCACCATCAAACAGAAGAAGTAATAAAGAGTTGCATATTACTCCTTTATGGAAGAGTATGCTGAATGTATTCTTATCTAGGTGAATGTGCCCAACAAATACACCCCTTGATTGTCAATATGGTTTATAATTGATTAAAGTAAAAACCGTCGAATAAATCTTGCATTTGCATCTTCGTGTAGATCTTTCCGCCAGTAGACGTACGCTCGTGCCGGAAGGAGGAGACGAAGGTGCCGACAAAGAGCTGTCGTGCGTGAACGTAGCTCAAGACCTGGACCCAAGTCCAGAAGGGCCCAAGGCCAACCTTGCCATCGAAGGCAAGCCCCGGATCATTAACCCGTCTTTTAAAATTATGCAATTATGTTTGCTATTATTGTGCATTTATGTTCAGGAGTTGATTTGAAACCCTAGATGCATGATCCCTAGGTACCTATGCTCTGTCACTAGTATGCTAGGTCGATAGCTGCTATGCTATAGGACCGATAGAAGTCGAGTGATGTTCGTCACTCGCGAGAATAGGTTCCTAGATAGGAATCATAAGATATCCTTAAATGGATTGCTCATGTGGTAAGAGCATGGGTATTGGGCTCCGGTCTAGTGGTCATGTGGGCTAAGCTTTTGAACGTACTAAACATTCGCCGGTTATGGGGCCGGTAAGCCTAGTACCTTAATGAGACGGCACGGGATCCTACCGTTACTACTCTTGAGAAATCTCCTTACCGGCTAGCTACGGGAAGGGTGGTGTATGGTGACTCGGGTATCTCGCGGGGTATGTCGGATAGCCTGCACCGGGGACCGTAAGATTCGATACCAACACGAGGATTTATGGGGACGGCACGGGACGGTTGTCCTCACGGGGACAACCTACCGTGTGTTTGGGTCTACCTTGCAAGGTTTAAATCAATCGATTGTCGGCCTCTCACCGTTATCCGAGATCGCTTAATCAATCGGCCATGATATCCCATAATGATGGAACTCGAGAAATATGGTTGGATGAATTAATTTCTTGTCCAATTCTTGATTGAATTAGTTGGCACACTTAGAAATGGTAATCAACTAGAACTTGTGCTAAAAGATTGAAAGTAAGGATCCACCCTTAGTAGCTTTCCAGCAAAAGAAACTCCACCGGCCAAAAGCCTTTCATGTCTAGAGGTTGGTGATGTAGTTATCACCCGACGGATAAGTCTTGCTGAGTATTAGTATACTCAGCCTTGCTTTAAAACTGTTGTTGCAGGTGTGATTGACCGGATGGGTGACGACAAGTAAGGACATCACGGATGGCCTTCTCGTGATGTTCACCGTTGCGCTAGATTAAATTATTTCCGCCGTATTTTCGAACTACGAACCTTTATCTCATGCCATGAACAATGGTTTGTAATAAAATTTTTAATTCATGTTGTACTGACTGACTCGCCTTCGCGTGAGTTTTAATGAATGTGTCGATCCTCCGTTCGATGTCCAAGTGATTTACGGGCGTTAACCCGGCAACCAACAACAGGATGGTACTTTACTATTGCTTAACGACCAAAGTGGATCGGCCTTAGGCGATAGTACGGTATTTTCTCGGGCGGGTTGTCACACTCTTGACGGCATGTCGATGTGATGTCTTTGGCGAGGCACCGAAAACGAGCGCACGGACACACACCGAACCGTATGTCCGGCCTCGTCGCCGTCGGGTAGAGGAGGGAGCCGATCATGCTCCGGTACTCTCGCCGGGTCCACCGGTTCTCCGTCCTCGTCCGCGTCCAAAGTAGTCATACTCCCCATGGGTGTCGACATAGGCTTCACATCTTGCATCTGGAACTTCCTCATCATGGATTTCGTGTACTTGGTCTGATACACAAATGTTTCGTCCTTCACTTGCTTGATCCGCAACCCGAGAAAGTACTGCAGCTCGCCCATCATGCTCATCTCGAATTCCCTGCTCATCTCATCTGCAAACTTGGCAACAAGGTTATGTGACGAGCCACCAAAGACAATATCATCCACGTATATCTGCACAACCAACAAGTCATTCCCATGCTTGAGGAGAAACAAGGTTTTATCCACGGTACCCATCACGAACCCTCGGTCAACGAGAAAACCTCTCAATCTCCCATACCAAGCACTCGGGGAGCTCGTTTCAACCCATATAGAGCCCTTTTCAACCCGTACACCCCGTGTGGGTACTTCTCACTCTCGAACCCCCGGTGGGCTGCTTCACATACACCTCCTCCTCTATGACCCCATTCGGAAAGCACTCTTCACATCCATCCGATACAACTTGAACCCTTTAGCCACGGCAAAGGCTAGAAGGATCCGAATTGCCGCAAGACGGGCCACGGGAGCAAAGGTCTCCTCATAGTCGATCTCCTCCTTCGACTATATCCCCGAGCAACAAGTCTAGACTTGTTCCTCACAACCATCCCATTCTCACCCTCTTTGTTCTTCCAAACCCATTTTGTTCCTATAGGATGGCAATTTGGAGGTGGTTCAACTAACTCCCACACCTGGTTCCTCTCAAAATGTTCCAACTCCTCATGCATAGAATTGACCCAGTTTGCATCAGATAAAGCGTGTCCAATGTCATTGGGCTCAAAGGAGGCAACAAATGCAGCATGAGTGAAATGAGAGGAATTTCTGAACCTTGACCGCGTGGTACGTTCATCGATGTCCACAATGATCTTCGATAGAGGATTCACTTCCTGAATCCGCCGGGGAGCCTCACACCTCGAGACTACCTCCCCCTCAACTTCAGCTTCCGTCGCCTGGTCCTCTTGTCGCACCGTCGTTGTCCATGAAGTAGACAGTCCACCCTCCGTAGTGGTCGTAGGGGAAGTAGTGGGTACACACTCCGCTTCAGGCGCATGGTTCTCTCCATCATCATCTCCAGCTTCATCCCTCTCCTCTTCAAAGAGATCCTCAGCCATCTCCTCATCACATGCACATTCAAAGCCAAGAGAGGTACATGGCATTGTCTCGTCGAAGGTTACCTCGCAAGTCTCCATGATTTTGTTAGTCCTAAGATTAAGCACTCTATAGGCTCTAGAATGGTTAGCATATCCAAAGAAAATCCCATCACTAGACCTAGCCTCAAACTTGTTGAGTTTTCCCCTCTTAAGAATAAAGCACTTGCAGCCAAAGACTCGGAAACGACTCACCTTGGGTGCCGACCATGCATAAGCTCATAACATGTCTTCTTCTTGAAAGCTCGCAATAAAATCCTATTGGAGACATGACAGGCCGTATTGACCGCCTCAGCCCAATACCTCCTAGGAGTCCTGTGCTCATCGAGCATCGTCCTAGCCATCTCACAAAGAGTCCGATTTTTCCTTTCCACGACTCCATTTTGAGGGGGCACAAAAGGGGTCGAATACTGATGTTCAAGACCTAGATCACGACAGAAGGCATCAAAATGAGAGTTCTTGAACTCTGAGCCATTATCACTGCGGATAGCTCGAATGGCATTCCCATGCCTCTCGTTCTTCAACCTCACGATCAGATCTCAAACAAAACCAAATGTCTCACTTTTGTCCTCCAAGAAAAACACCCAGGCATAGCGAGAGTAATCGTCCACCACAACAAGGACATACCACTTCCCACCCACCGAGCGAACTCGAGCTGGCCCAACAAGGTCCATATGCAACGGCTACGTTGGACGCTCGGTCATGACATCGGTCAGGGGTGCATGGGGAGTGGCTACCATCTTGCCATGCCTACACGGAGCACAGACCAAATCCTTCTCAAACTTCAACTTTGGCAATCCTCGGACAAGGTCAAGACCACTCAAGCGGGAAACCAAATCAAAGCTCAAGTGACCCAACCGCCTATGCCATTTCCACAAATCACAAGAAGGACCAGCCATCAAACAACGAGCAGGACCCAAAGAACGAGAGAAATCAGCCCTGAAAATCTGACCCTCGGGGATGATCATACAAACAAGATCACCTCGAGAATCCAGCAAATGAGACTCACCAGACTTGAAACGCACCTCAAAGCCCTCATCAAGCAACTGAGAAACCGAAAGCAAATTGAAACCCAAAGACTTCACAAGAGCAATCCTCTTCAACGATACCTTGTCACTAACATGCACTACACCCTCAGAAATCACCCTTCCGCGTCCGTTGTCCCCAAACGTGATGTACTTCTTTTCCTTCACTGGGGTGAGGCTGGAGAACCACTTCTTGTCTCCGATCAAGTGTCGGGAACATCCGGAGTCGATCAACCAAAAGTTCTCCAAGCCTCTTGCCTGTAGTCAGAAACAAGAACGAGAATGAGCCAACGACTCGACACTGGGGTTAGCACAAAGAAAGTTGAACTAGTGTCGAGCCATCTGCTCAAAAGAGGGGTTAGCAAACATCATTCCCTTGCCACCAAATTTCCCATGTCCCATGGAAGGAGTACGAGCACCACGAGGGGGAAAACGTGGTCCGTAGTTCCTCTGGAACCCAAAGCTGTGATCATCTCCCCTAGACCCGTATTGAGGACGAGTAGGAGGACGTCGAGCAAAACCACCACGAGCCCGACCAAACCTCTCACCAGCACGCACACCATCATCTCTCCTATCAAACCTCTCACCACCACCTCTCTGTGGGAACCTACCACCCTGAGCTCCAACTCTACCAACACTCCTCACACTTCCCACACCCCGTGGAAGTGGCACTCTAGGCTCGGGAATACCATGAGACCGGCGATACTTTGTCCTAGTTTGCTTGCTCCCTAGCAAGCCTCTCATCCCTCTTCCTCTTGTAGCAAAACTCGCTAGATGCCACAATACTCACACCTGAAGGGGATGGGTTTTGGTTTTGACTCTGGCTTCTCTCTAGGTTTGACGCCCTTCTCACTCACAAACTTCACCGGTTTCTGGAAGTCATTTGTTTTAGGTGGGAATTTGGGTGGATTTTGGGTTGTGTCAAGCTTGTTGCAAAGGTGGTTGGGCTTTGGAGTGAAAGAGTTCTTGGATGCTTTTGGAAGTGGAACTTGGATGTCTCCGATCACCTCAAACTCGGGGGTGGACTCAACACACTTCTCATACACACTCTCCCCACTGTTTTCTCCCACTTTCTCACCCAACTTCTCAAAACCCAAACCACGACCATCCGCTCTCTTGAACTCCTCAATCATGATTTTCAATTGAGGTTCCTGCCCAGACAACCAACCCAACACCTTCCTCAAATAATCATTCTCTTCATAGATGACATCCAAACGGGAAGTAAGTTCAAGATTGCGCAAAGTAACTTCATCACAACTAGTGCATGCATTGACAACAGGAGATTTCAAAGAAGCTTCCAAAGTGCTAATGGTAGAATGAGCATCAACAAGCTTAGCATGCATAGTAGGACATGATTTACAAGCACCGAGCAAAGTGGGTCTAGCCTTAAGCTCATCATACTCAGTCCTAAGAGCATCTAGTTTAGCCAAAGTGGAAGCATTCTTCTCATTAAGAAATTTGATCTCATTCAACCAAGCATCACATTCAGAACAATCAACATCATCAGAAATGGTAGGAGTAAGTTTCAAAGAGTCATTCTCAAGTTTCAATTCAAGCAATTTAGACTCTAACTCTCCTGCTTTCTCACTAGCATTCTCAAGTTGAGCCCTAAGATCTCTCCTCATCTTCTTAGCATCTCTCAACACACTATCACGGTTGTCAATCAAGCCATTCAACCTAGTGATCTCAGCAAGCAAAGAGTCGGGGTCATGGTTTACCTCATCCTCTGAGTCAGAGTCGGTGTCTTCTTTCTCGCTCTTCTTGCTGCTTGAGCTATGGGCCATGCCACAAAATCCTTCAAGTGCCACACAGCTCAAACCACTGAGGTTCCAGCTTGCATTCTTCTTGCCCTTGTGCCTCCCGACATCTTCATCCTCACTGCTTGAGCTTGAATGCGCGTCCCTTGAGCTTGTGTCGACGTCACTTGCACCGGCCACCATGGCTCTTGCCTTGTCCTTCTTGTGGCCGCCCTTGCTCGATCGCCACTTGTCCTTCTCCTTGCTCTTGGACTTGTTGTAGTGCTTGCCCTTGGAGGAGTACTTGTCTTCACGCCTCGGGTGCGCCTTGTACTCGTTCATCTTGTACTTGTTCTCCTCCGCTTCCAGGCACTCGGCGATGAAGTGTCCACGCTTGCCACACTTGTAGCATGTCCCCGATCTCCGCCTTGCATTCCTCCGGTTCTCATGTAGTCGATCAAACCTCCTTGAGAGCAAGGCCAGTTCCTCCTCGCCCAGCACATCGAACTCTTCATCTGGAATAGACATGAGAGAAGACAAGGAAAACTGTCGACAGGAAGGGTTAGTGTTGGCTTTGCCCTTTGATCCACCCACAAGAGCAAGACTACGATCAGTCGAGCCCTCATGCTTGGATTGCATCTTCCTATCAACCTCAGCTGACTTGAGCTTAGAAAAGAGATCATCCAACTCAATGGTCAATTATTGCCCGGACTCCTTGATGGCCTCAACCTTAGCACCCCAAACATTCTGGTCCAAGATATGCAAAAGCTTCAAAGCTTGATCATGCTCGGTGTAAGGGAAATCCTCAACATTGGCCTTCATGTTGTTCACGATGGCGGTGAACCTCTAAAACATTGCATCAATGTCCTCACCGGGAAGTTGAGTAAAGTTCTCATATTGCATCCGGTAAGAAACAAAGAGGCGAGCCTTCACATGGTTATCACCACTGTGAGCAACCAATAACTTCTCCCAAATTTGCCAGGCAAGATTCAAATGGCGAACACGCTCAAACTCAGGATCACACAAGCTTCGGACCAAGTGATCAATGGCTTTTGCACTTGCCTCATACTTGGCCTTAGCACCGGCATCGGTCACCATAAGAGTGTGGATATCCGTCGGAATAGCATAGGTCTTGTCAAGCATAATGAAATCCAACAACTTGCCACAAAGAAAGATCATCATTTGGGCCGCCCGCTTGTGGTAACCCTTCCCATCGAAGTGCGGCGGACCGCCCCGCTCAACGTATGCCATCTTAGGATTCAAGACTTGTCAAAGTCACCACGAATCCGGCACCAAGATCTAATACGAATTGAACGATTCCTTGAAGCACATGCGGAAGCACGAAAGAAAGAAGGGAGGAATCAGACCAATGAACAAAGCTGCCAGGCACTGGCGGACTGTCCGGCCAGGAGGGGCGGACTGTCCGCAAAGGCCACGCGGATAGTCTGGCCAGGAGCCGCAGACCAGTCCAGCCAAGTGCCGCAGACAGTCCGGCCAGGAGCCGCAGACAGTTCGTAAAAGCCAACAGAACCTCCAGAGATGAACCGGGAAAAACGGACTGTCCGCAAGGACCAGGCGGACTGTCCGCACCAGATCCGGACCGTCCGCTACTGAAGCTCGGACCGTCCGCAAACCGGTTGCAACAAAAACCTAAAACAAAACCAGATCAAAAACGAAGGCGAGCAAGAACACGACGAACACACGAAGAACTGGGCTGAACAGGCACCTCGAGGACGGTCCGCCAGGCACACGCGGACTGTCCGCGCCTCACGGACAGAGGCAAAAACAGCCCGACCCCGCAGGTCAACTCCTCCAACACATCACCGGATCTCCCAAACGGTAGAAGCTGATGAGACAAGAGTTTGGTGACAAGATCAAACAAGGATGCTATACCCCAAAAATTTTGCCTCCTAACTTCCTAAATCACCGGGAATCGCAGATCCTTTGAGTACGACCAAAAACTAGAGCTCCGACCAAAAATCCTTGAATTGAAGTGGTTTCACGGCGTTTGAGGGCACAAGATCAATCACAAAGATGCACAAGACATCCATCCATGTTTCCCTCAAAGAAATCCGGGGAGAAACCCACTCAAATCCGCGGAATCACACGAAGAACAAAGGCACCAAAAACAAGCACGAAAAAAGACCACGGGAAACACAACGCCGAATCTTCTATACAAACCAGGAAATATTCACAAGGTCTAGCTTGCCGCCCTAGCATCCATCCCTCTCAACAAATCTCTCATGAAGCTCTCAGGCTAGCCTAGACAATAAATGGAGAAGAAAATGTCTCGAGAAAAAGAGAAAGAGGAGGGGAAAATGAAACCCTAAGTCGCGGAGAGAGAGAGCCATCCACACAAACTCATGGCTTATATATCGGGTCCCACCGGTGTGGTAAATGACTCGACTACCCCTAACTCAACTACTGACGATACAACCCACGCACGGGCATTTATGTAATGTTTGTGGGTCTTGCCATCGGACGGCCACGCCTTCGCCGCACCCCGCGTCCTCCCGACGCAAGTCATGCGATCCCGCCGCGTGTCCTCCGCTTCGAAGCTTCCCGACACGCCCGGATCCTGTCTCCGTTGTGTTGGGCCTTCGGACTTGGTTTTGAGGCCCAAACCAAGAAACCGTCCTCCGATGGTTTTGTGGGCAAACCACCAAACCCCGCGTGCTCGGCCCGGCCTCCTGCCAAGGCTCTTGACTCGACCGCCAACGTGCACCGGCTCGATCGTCCACGACTTCGTCTTGCTCGTCTCGCCACCATGTGGCCCGCACCCGATCCCCGCCGTCCACCGGGTCCCTCGAATTGAGCCTACTTGTCTCTCCATCTCCCGGAGGCCCCTCAAGGCTGAAGACCTTTCGCGCCCGTTCTTCACCTGCAACAACACGAACTAGGCCGCAGCCTACACCTGCGCACTGAGCCAAGAGTCAGTCCAACACCCGTTGTCAATCACTCATCACTGAGGAGCGGTCATCCATCGACCACCAGGACGCTCCTGGTCCTCAGTCCTTGAGTAAGCCTTCGATAGATGTCATTGTTCCCCTTCATTGTTTAAACCTTGCACTTGATCATACATGAGAAAACACAATGCGCTTCAAAATTTAATTTGTTAAAGTTTCATAAGGTACTAGCCTTCATCCCTACGGAGGGTAGATTATTAATTAAGCTTATCCCACAAGTATTAACATGCTCCCAAAGTTTAAAAAGAGCTAAACCAAGTTCACAAATTTGAATCATCTTGCATATTGCTCATAAACTCTCATCTCACTTGTCTCTCAAGCCTATTTATTCTACTCCTTTCCCTCTCATATAACATGTATAAGTGGTATGCTTTGTATGGAGCTTTTTGGGGAAGTTTAGTCCTACCAAGATATTATAAATGAGATGTTGTCAAAACAAGACAAGCTTCTCATGGTCTTACCGAGACTCATCAAAAAGGTCATTGGGAAATAATGTTATATCAAGGAGGGGAAAGAGAAAAATACACACACTTGAGATAGGTGGTCATGTGCAAATGGCAAAGAGTGATCCCGAGGCACAAAGGAAGTCCTCGTTATCGGATTGCACATGGTTGGAAAGTGATTTTGGATCTTTTAATCTTGAAGCCTTGAAATTCCTAATGCACTTTAGAGAACCGAGGAGCTTATTTTATTTTTACTTTTTTTCACATTTTTTTCTTTTTTCTAATATATTTTTTCTCATACTTTTCTCTTTTTCATTTTTTTCTTTTTCTTTCTCAACAAAATTTTTATTTGCTCCCCTTGAACTCTAAAATTACATTGTACCTACCTCATCCCCCATGCTTAGACGTTTGCTCTTCCTCGGTCAAAGAGGTGATAAAGATAAGGTAGGTACCGGAAATACTTTTCCTTCGGAGAGATACTTGAAATCTTCAATGTTGGTACCGTCTTGCAATCTTCCTTGTTTTGATGATCCATCCTCAACGATAGGTTGTGGTCAAGGAGGTAATCACAAAAGATGATATTTGGTTTTAAGGGTGGATATCCAGCGAGGTTTGTGAGATCTCCGATGTGGGGATACACAATGCACGGATAAGAGGATAGCAATAAGACAGATACGCAAAAATGGAATGACCAGCTTCTTAGTCTCGGGCCAAAGAAATCATGGCCTGCAATAACTCACTCAAAAATAAATCTTGTACACTAACATTTATGCACTCAAATATAAAAATGGCTCTAGATAGGTAGAGCAACACACAAGTGACATTTATGACAAAGTTAGCATTACTTTTAGGAATAAAAACCACCTTTAATCCATCTAAAACTTTAGAGCACATGAAACACTATGGGTCTTTATTTTAATCATAACCTCCTCTAAAGATTAAGCTAGTATTTAGAGAAATTCAGATTTGTATTTTAAGAGAGCACTAGATTTAACATGCATAAATCAGTTACAAAGATAAACAAAGCGGCAATTATAATCATATATCATCATGGCATAAATTTCATAACTTTACCAAAGGTAAAAACAAAGTGGTGTCTTTATTCATGATGAAAACAAACTAACACACATGCTGAAAATAAACTAACACACATGCTGAAATTTAAATAAAAACTGAAAACACAAGCAAGCACAATCTGAAAATTACAGAAAAAGGGAAAAGAAAAGAAAACTAAAGCTCCTTCTTCTTCTTAATCTTCCGTTGGTGGTTGGTGTTGGTAATCTTGGTAGTTGTACCCTTCCTCATAATAGGTTTGAACATCCCCTCCAACGAATTGATCCGGCGGGTACTAGGTGAAGACGCACAAGCTCATAGGCAATATTTGCATAGCCCTCACCTAATTGAGCCGCGTTGGATTGGATGGCTGCAACGTTTTGCATGTTTCTTGCAGCATATCCTCCAATTATGGCCACACTTTGTTGTGTTTGGGGGTATTGTGCATAGGGCTCCGCAAAGGTATGTTGGGCACCATATAATTTTGTGGGGGCATGGATGCTTGCATTGGTGGCCCTCCATAATAACTTGGCGGTGTAGGAATTCCTCCGAACGGTGGCACATAGTTTTGTTGTGCACCTTCCTCTTGTGCCGAGGAGGATCCTTCCTCTACAATCCTTCCTCTTTTATTCTTCCTTGTCGGCACAAAGAGTCCTTCCTCCAACCAATCTTCCTTCCCTTCAATGAAGAGTCTCAATCTCGGATCCGGAAGGGGTAAGTTCACTTTGACCACATTAAAGCCTTCTCTCTCATCTCCGCTAATATATTTTCCTTACTTCAAATATTCAAATCCGAGAGAGGTCCCGGGTAGAAGATGTTCTGGATTTCTTGGAATTCCCGGTCTTAAGGAGATGGCCAACATATAGAGGTAGCACCCCGAACCAATATCTCCCGATCCCGATGTTGCCTCGCAACACCATCGGTTGATCATGAGGTATGAGGGGTCTATTGGCTACCTGACAATTAAGGCTGAGTAAAGCCAATTCAACTCTGTGTCGGTCACCTTCGTCTCCCTCATCCTCCCCATAATCCTCTTACACATCCATGAGTGAAATACTTGGATGATGGGGTCCCGGATGGAATTTCGTTGTTGGTGGGCTTCCCCGGAGATTAAATTCCAAAATCCATCCAACATGCCTTCTGGCACATCAACTTTCTCCGGAGCTCCCTTTTAGAAACCAAGTAGCTCCCTAATATGCTCATTGGGAACCACTTGCTGAATCCCCTCCAAACGGAACGATAAACTTGGCACCCCCTCATCAAGAATAGGCGCCATAGTCATCAAAATTTCCAAGGCAAACTCCTTGTGGGTGTTTGCCGACACCCCATTGGAGAATTGCACCCATCCAAGGTGCCCCAACATATAATATATGTATGTGTCAAAAACCAATGGGTTGAGAGCTTGATCGTCAAAATTGACGTTTTCCACAAGCCTCTTCTCAAGGCGAGAGAGTTTATTCTCCTCCTCCTCCGACAAGAGGATGAAGCCATATGTGGAGTACCACGGAGTGTATGGAGGTGGAGCGGATGAACGGGTCGATCGACGAGGTGGGATGGGCGGCTCCCCCGCACGCCCTTGAGGTTCAGTAAACCTCATGGACAAGCTCCTTGTTGCCCTCATGCCACCAAGGAGGAGAGTGTCATTCCTCCTTGGCGGTGCCGTGTCCTCCTCCATGCTCCGAGGAGACTCAGAAACCGAGTGCCTCCTCGAAGACGTCGTCGAAGATGGCTTGGACGACGACGACCTCTTCTTCTTGGTGAAGAGACTTGTAGTTTTCTTCCACATGATTGCAACACTCTTCTCTCTAATAAAATTCCGGGTTTCAACCGGTAACTAGGCACATCAAAAATTACTTCAGAATGTGGACTTTGAGGGGATTAAGGGTGTGAATTGTTTGAGCAAACAAGCTTAGGAAGGATGGCTAAGTATATGGTGGTTCTGGACTGAAAACTTGAGCACAAAAATAGAGGAAGGAGAGAGTTGCTTGCCTGCAGAAGACGGGCACCGGGGGGTGCCATTTATAGGGCAGGCTGGCCGGCCTGGGCCGACCTGCCTGGGGTGGTTCCCGCCCCCCGGCTTGGTTCTTTCTCCCAGCACAATCATCTCCCCTTTGTGACTTTTGTGCCCGCGTGCTCCACTAGTTGCACCGCCCAAACGCTCTTGTCCACTCCTTTGCTTGCATTATTGGTCCTTCCACTTGATGCCTTTGTTTTGAGTCATGTCCATGCTCCCTTGCTCCACTTGCTTCACATGCCACCATAAATTTCCTGCAAAGCAATGCTTGTTGCCCACCCATGCTTGTCCTTTGCATGTGGTCTTGATGAAAGTTGTTGGGAGGGCATCCAATGATGCATCATGGTGCATGCATGATTAAGTTAACTAGATTGCCTCCCTCTAAGCATGTCTTAAGGCTAATCAGTCCTCTAATTTCGAAAATTAAAAATAATTTCAGAGCTATGCAAGAGCTCAAGCATAACTTTAGAGAAGTTTTTAAACCATTAAAAACAAATGTAAGTCGAAAATATTTTCCGACTACATTTATATCGGTCTCACCGATATCGTTTGCCTTCATTAGTTGAGAGCAAACTTTCCCGGCTTGATCATGGGGGCATAGGTTTAGTTTCTAATTTTGGCTAGATGAGAGAGATTTTGAATGAAATAAAATTAAACGAGGATTAGAAAAATTCTAATCTTAGAGAAACCAAGGATATGGATGTTTAAAACAACCAAAAGTTTTAGTTTCTAGGTTCACGCGAGTCCTACCACGTGCTGAAATTCAATTAACATCTACATACATGTCGTGGCTCTACTCGTGTGTTTTTAACATGTAAAACAAGTCAACCACAACATCATAAAGAGGATGAGTGGTTGAGTTAGATTATGAATTTATTTGGTTGTGGTTTCTCGAAAAGAAGCAAACAAACACATAGGAGGGTTCATGTAAAGGGTTTACGATCAAGCAAAATATTCAACCAAGAATTATGTCTTTAATATTGTTCAACCACTTCTAAGTCTAATGTCTTTGCGTAGTGAAATTCAAAACTGAATTATTTAAAAGACTCGAAAAACCTGGAATCGGGTTGTCCTCCCGGTAGCTTATTCTTGACTTGACGAAACGGGTTGCCTCCCGCCTAGCGCTTCATTTATAGTCCATGGCTAGACTTCTTCACTTGATTACTCCGAATCAATGCTCTTTGAGGGCGTTGCAATCTTGGGTACCCACTTCCGCACCATCTTGGGCACGGGCTTATTCTCTGGCTTAGTAATCTTTTTGGTCTTCACAGGCGTCTTTTGTTCCTTTTCTTGACGGATGCAACATCTTCCTTGATTTTCTTCACGTCCTTCTTCTTAGGCTCTTTCTTCTTCTTCAGACCTTCCTTCTCCCTTGGTTCCTCCTTAACAACGCGACGATGAGGTGGAACATATTTAACTTCAATCATATTGCATACCTCGAGGCGTGGTCAAAACTTGAAGGAACTTTTCTCGCCATTAATGTCAAAGTTGATCTCCCCTTGCCAACATCAATAGTAGCTCCCACGGTCTTGAGAAACGACCTCCCAAGGATGAGTGGTGGCTTCTCCCTCTCTCCCATCTCGAGTACCACAAAGTCGACGGGGATGAAGTGATGTCCAACCTTCACGGGCACATCTTCGGCGATGCCCAAGGGATAGCGAATGGAGTTATCACCCAACTCCAAGCACATACTCGTAGGCTCCAATGGTAGGTGTAGCTTCTCAAACACATCCCTTGGCATGACGCTCACACTAGCTCCAAGACCGCATAACGCCTTCTCGAACTTGAATGAACCAGCGGAACATGGAATTGTTGGGCATCCGGGGTCCTTTTGCTTCTCTAGTCCATTAGCAATAATGGCACTACATTGCTCGGACATCTTGACATGATCTACCCTGAGTGTTGCTATCTCATATTTATTTGCAAGTGTGCCTTTGAAGTAATGAGAATATATAGGAACTTGATGGGCATCCAATAACGACATGTTGATGCTAAGTCTACGCACAACATCCACAAACTTCTCAAAGTGATTATCAAGTTTACCTTAGAAGTAGCGTGGCTTGAGTTGCGGTATCTTCGTGTCTTCTCCCGGCATCTCTAACTCGGGCTCTTCGGTGACGATCTCCGTAACTTCCTCCTTAGCAAATTGCTCCGCCTCAGCGGATGGTTTAGGCTTCCTTGCTCCCGCGGAACATTCTGGATCTTCGGTCTCCTTTCGCGAATGTGTTTGAATAGCCTTCGACGTTTTGGGACCTTTAGGTTGTTTTGGAAGCTTCCCTCCATTAGTAGTGAGGCGCCCGACAAGTTGTCCCACTTGCGTCTTGAGCATCTTCATAATGGTGAGAACTTGATGGTTGGAGCTTCCGACCTCCGTCACTTTGCTATCGATGTTCTCCAACACCTTGTCTATGGCCTTGAATTTGGTGATGGTGTCCTTGTTGATCTTAGCTTGCTTGTCCATGAAGTCCTTCAATTGTATACGAAGCGGAACTGAATTCGGAATGGATGATCTTGCATTAAATTGAGGTCTACCTTGCCCGTAGCAGAAGCTCGGCAAATCTCCCTTCCTCATGTAGTCAAGCACCTTAGCTTCCTCCGGACAATCCTTGTGGACATGGCCATATTCTTCGCACTCTTCACATGTGGATCTTGCTTCGGCAGCCTTTAAGTCTTGAGCCTCTTTCTTCTCTATCTCCATCTTCTCCAACCTCCGCATGAGTGAGTCGATCTTGCCTTAAAGAATGTTTTCCTTCTCCACTTGCAAGACTCCCTTGACGTTCCTCGTGGGTTGAACCAGAAGTAGATGCCCGGACGACGCCCACGTTTCATTGTCCACGACCTTCTTGAATAGAGTGAAAGCTTGAGTCGGAGTAAGCTCGACGATAGATCCTCCCGCCGATGCATCGATGATCATCCTTGACGCCATGGTGAGTCCTTGGTAGAACTTTTGCACGAGGTCCTCCTTCTGGAACCTTGTGATGTGGAACCGCCTGAGTGTACTCATTGAAGTGCTCGAATGCCTCCGAGATAGTCTTCGTAGGATATTGAGCAAAAGTAGCAATCTTATTGTGCAAGCTTTGAGTTTTACCCAGTGAGTAGTATTCCTTCATGAAGGCCCTCATCAACGCATTCCAATTTTGCACCGTCTCCACCGGTTGACTGTGGAATCATTGCAAAGCCTTCCCGAGTAGCGAGAACGGGAAGAGCCTCGCCCTCATTTGATCTTGAGTCACCCCGTCCATGTTGAATGTTTGACATAGTTGAATGAATGCTTGGAGGTGAAGGTTTGAATCTTCTTTACCAGTGAAGGGTGAATGTTGCACCATGCAGATCGTGGAGGTCTTGATCTCGAACGGCCTTCTGATCTCCACGAGGTTCAAGATTGGTAGGTCGACGATGTCGGGGTGCATAGCTCCCCGATCTTGTGTTCTTGCGGCGGTTGTTCACCCATCGATGGAAGTCGATTCTCCCGAGGACTTTGAGGTGGTGAATTCTTCGGAGATTCCAACGATCCTTCGTCTTCCGACTTTGAATCTACAAAATCCAGCTTTTTAGCTTGATTGGTTCGCGTCTCCTTAGCCTGTAAAGTTTTTCTAGGTCACCCACAAAATTATCGGGTTTGTTGGAGAGGTAGCCGTCCATCTCCTGTTAGCGTTAGCGATAAACAAAATATATAAAAACGAAAAAGTAAAAACAAATCTAAGAAAACTAGGGTTAGACAGACTAGATTATATTGATTTTGAGGATGGTCAAGTTAGTAGATGCAAAAAAAACTAAAAAAACTGAAAATTACACAAAAGGCAATAAAAGATCGAATCTTGATCACTTGTTTCCCGGCAACGGCGCCAGAAAAAGTGGGCTTGTTGATGGTCTATAATCGTATTAAACTTCAAGTAGACTTGCAAGCGGGCAAGTCTCTCATCGTAGTCAAGGGACCCTTCTTCCCTCGAGTGGTGAACCCAAGGTATCAAATCTGTGGAACAATGCGTGATGCAAGAGTTGATCTAATAAAGCAAGAAACTTAGATCTTCAAAAGGAGAGTCTAATGCATCTAATCTTATAGAACAACTCGAAAACGAATCTAATCTACTAAAGACCGGAGGTAGCAAGAGATAGAGGGGGATAGATAAACCAATCTAGAGAGATCGGATCAAACCTTTTGTTGAAGTTCCGAGCAAAAGAAGAAATAGCAAGTTCAATCTCATTAGAAGCCTCTTTAAATCACAGTTTCCCGTCCGACTCCGAAAACGCCCGCCTTTTGGAGCCACCGTTCTGTCACAATGCACCCCTATTCATGCGGGTTAGTCTAGGGCAAGTCCAAGGACAAGTTGAAATCTTTCGGAAGGTCAGGCATGCACCTCTAGCCACCACAGCTACAAGAACATCCTATGTGATCTATCTCGATTCTCGAGAATAGATCTAAGATAAGAAAAGCCGATCAAAATCAAAGACGTCGGAGAAACACTTGATCACTAAAAATCAGATTCAACTTGATAAATCAACTTGGTACATGATACATGAATCAAGATCACCACCGGGATCCTACCTCGATCTTGCTTCTAGCTCCAGGAACTCCGGCGTGGCCTTCCTTGCAAGGTTCCCACATCGGCTAGGAAGACCCTAGTCAACTAGCTCGACCCTCTCCTCTCCGAGATGGTGTCCCTCTCTTCTTATCTCCTCGGCGGCCGATGACGAATGGATTCATGCATGGCTCTCGGCCTCGGGGCTATAAATTGCCCGAATGGCGGCTAGGTCAAAGGGGGGTGACTGGGCCCCGAAATGGGCCGGGACGGCTGGCCTGGGCCGACCGGCCTGGGCCCACCTCGGCCCTGTCGACTCCCTCCTTTGCACTATGTCGGTTCTCGAGTCTTCTAGATCCATCCCAATTTTGCATGTCGGCCCTTATCGTCAGTTTCTCTCAGAGTTGGACGAAGCTTCTTGTCTCGCAAGATTCGACACTTTTCTGGCTAGGTCCTCGGAGTTTGTCATCTTCTCGGGTTAGGTCCCTGGTCTTCTTGGAGTCATGTTTGCTTCATTGCATGACTTGTACCAGGCTTCAAGGTCTTGTCAAGGTGCTTGATGAACTTATCGCGGAAGTCTTGCTTTCAACGTTAAAACCCTGCATAAACACTAAACTCCAAAACCGACATGCACGAACGAACTTGTTATACCAAGGGGGTTAGTACCAATGGATAAGGTACAAAACTCATGCCAACACTGAAGGTAAACTAAGGGCTAGGTTGACGGAATTTCACCGTCAACAACCGTGTTGTTCAGGGCAGCCCAAGCACTGTCTTAGCACATCATACTCCCTCTGCCCTTCCATTCCCGAAGATTCTACACATGCAATCTTCTCCTTGATGTCCGTAGCCAATTTTTCTACCTCTTTGTTGTTGAACACTATCACAGCAACACGGTCTTTAATCACTAGCTTACTCCTTGCTCGTAGCCAATTCTTGGAACGATCGTCAGGGTAGGCGTCATATGGGTTGGGGATACCAAATTTGCGCCTAATTGTCTGTCCTCTTCCTCCCATTGTTGTAGTTTCACAGTATAACCAGCTGAACCCATGTTGTGCTCACTTGTGTTCCGGCTTCGGAGTTCTTTGAACTTGACACTAGCAGATGAGGCTTGCTCTGTTTTTGTGTGTTTCATGAACTCCTTCCACTATTCCGGGACAATAAACGGGTGCTTTGTAAATGGCTCAAGTCCTTTTCTGATAAAATCTCGCCTAAGCTGAAATCTGAATTGTCTCCATGCCTTGGCTGCCGTCTTCCAGAAAAGCTTGAATGCCTGCGGTTTCGCATCTTCCTGGAACTTGAAGTGTTTCTGCACATGCTTATCAAACAAGTCCCACTTTTCATCATTACTTAGTTCTTTGATTTCCGGCAAGTTCAGAGGTATCTTTTGTCTAGCAACGAGCCCCGCAAGCGCCCTGAACCTATGCTTTTTGAGTCAATGGTACCGGCATCCCCACTATGTCGACCTCAGTGACTATCATTGTGTCACTTTGCCACTTTGTGGATGTCCTTGGCGCTCTGCCTCGGCGTTGAGCCCCACCCATCTGGTCTTGTTGTGCACTAACAGTGCCATAACCCTCTTCTTCATCTTGTGCCCAGGTCTATAGTCCTCGTCAGAATTATCCTGTGAATTAATAGTCAAGGGAATTATAGTAACTACTTTAGCCCACTGTAATATCATTGGTTCTTGGTAAACCATTAACATAAATGGGAAATTCAGTAACCAAAAAATTAGTGCAGGCAAAGCGACCATAGCATTAGATGCAGGCTGCCTCAATTGCTAATGAGGTACTTATTTAACTTGGAGAGAATGTGCAGATGTGCAAAGGAACAAGAGCAAAACCAAATGTAAGAGTCAATCTAAAGGGAAATTCTATGTATGTATACGATCGACAGCTAAGTATGTCCGCATGTACGTATACAAAGGAGCCACGGCATACCCTGCAATTCCCACAAGTACAAGTATATTATACGCATTTATATAAAAAGAAAACCATACACACGCATATGTTGTATACTTGATTACCTGAACGCATGTGTGCTGCAAAAGCGTGCTTGGCTGAAGGACCGATACGGCGAACCAGAGAGGGGGGAGTGAATGGGAGCCGATAAAAATTCTTCTCGAAGGAGATAAAGGCTCCAACAAGATGAACGCGGCTTCCATCACACGTCTCCGACTCACTACCCAAGTTGGCCAAAACCATGAAGCCATTGAGTGCTACTGGTCCAAGAAACCAACAACCAACCTCACAGACCCGAGAACGCAGCGGAACACAAGACTCGAGCCTTACTGATCTACACCGGTCAGGCCGGTGAGCACCACCGGTCAGACCGGTCCCTGCTGGTGAATCCTGGTGACTTCCACAGAACATCTCTAGACCGGTCAGACCGGTGCAACACACCGGTCAGACAGGTCCCAGCGAGAAAGCCCCAAAACACCAAACAGGCCTACCGGGCTCCAAAGTGACCCAAACTCGAAACAGCAGAAACACGAAACGACGGAGAACTCACCCAAATGTTCACCTGAGCAAAACCCAATAGGGGTCGGCACCGGTCTGACCGGTGAGAGGCACCGGTCAAACCGATGTGGCCTGGGCTTCTCGGGAAGAACAACACCCGCGGGTCAACACCCCCAAATCCAAACTCCGATCTCCTGAATCGCTCCACGGACTTGTGCAAGACTTTGGGGACAGTAGGAACACCTCATGGGGAGTCCATAGCCAAGTTATTGTCCAACAAAACTCGCCAAATCAAGAGGAATCGAAGAAATCCTGCCAAGAACTCCTCTAACCCTAGAGCACCGAAAACCCCAAAATCGAGCCCCTTTACTCACGGATTTGGGAGGGGAATCAAAGGGAAAAGAACCATGAAGGGTTCACACATACACCCCCACCAAATCGCCAAGAGAAAGGTCCTGAAAACACTCCAAGAAATCCACCAAGAGAAGGCTCCGAAAATCACCACAAAGAACGAACGGGAACACCACATCCAAACTTTGAGGAACCACACCGAATCATTTATACATCACAAAGAGGTTCATACAAGGTCTAGCTTGCCGCCCGATCATCCAACCCTCTCACAAGATCTCACCATGAAGCTCTCAAGCTAGTCTTATGGAAAATCAAAGAAAATAGGAAGGGAAAATAGGAAAGAAAATGAACTAGGGTTCCAAGAGATGGCTGCTATCCTCTCACCACTTGGGCTATATGAAGGCAACCGGAAGTTTAAAATACCCTTACTAGCTAATTTGAGATACATGCTCCTCGAGGGCGAAATCGGAAATCTTTGTCATCGCTCTATCGGACGGATGCCCGGCGACCGCAACCTGCTTAGCCTCGACGTAAGCCTTGCGATCCCGACGCGTGTCCTCCGCTTTGAAGTCTCTGGACTGCATCATCGCACACCGGTCAGACCGGTGCTCCTCACCGGTCAGACCGGTACCCACTGGTCAGACCGGTCATACCCACCGGTCAGACCGGTCTGGAGCTGCTGCATCTCCGTCTTCGGTTCTTCGTTTCTGGATTTGTGGATCAACCAAGGAACCCAATGGTTTTTTGGTGAACCACCGGAAACCCCGCGAACTCGGTGTAGCCTTCGCCAATCTCCACTCATGACTTGGCTCCCATGTTGTCCCGGCTCGACCTTGGTTTTGAGGATCAACCAAGAAACCTTCCATGACTTCATCTTGTTGTTCATGCCACCATGCGGCCCGCACTTGACTCCGCTAGCCACCGGGTCCCTCGAACCAAGCCTACTTGTCTTCTCCACACCTGGAGGCCTCAATGGCGATGACCTTTCTCGCTTGTTCTTCACTTGCACCAACACTAGTCAAGCCACAACCTGCACCTGCAATACTTAGCCAAGAATCAGTCCACACAATGTTGTCAATCACTCATCACACCAGGAAGCGACCATCCACCGGTCCTCGAACCACACATGGTCCTCAATCTCCCCCTTGATGAGTGCATTGACAACACCCACAAATAGTAACACGAGAGAAAAGAAAAAGAAAAGAAACAAATAAAAACAAACTCCAACAAGCGATCGAAAGCCAACCAAAGGCAAAAAGAAAGATCACCTGAAGAAGACAAGCCTCGGACCCCTTAGGCAAGGGCAATGGCTCGACACATCCGAGACAAAACCATGCTTAAGCAAAGAGTGCAAAACACCAACCAAAGCTCGAAAACCACAGTGGATCACGTGGAGGGGGCTTCAATGTGAGCCTGCACTTGGTCTTGTTCATCTAGAGGAGACTACGCTACAAACAGTCCCGATTCATGAAGACTGTGTTGTGGTTGAAGTGATCAATGTATATACTATCTTTGCGGACGAACTGTTGGAATACCCTCCTAATGACGAGGTGATGAAACTCGGACAAGCTCAAGGACAGAGGTTACAATGGAGAAGGTGTCGGATTGACATCAAAGGAGCACCAACATGTATATCTCGTTCACAGGCTATTGTACAGATTCCTTGTAGTTCACACAGTACGGTACAGGTTCCTTCCTCAGATGGTTCCACTCCTCCTCCTCAATCCCCACATGTTCCATCCCCACATCTGGAAGGTACACAAAATATTCCATCCCCACCTACTCCTAGTCCTGGAAAAATAGAAAAACTTGCATCCCCACATCCGCAAGAGACACCAAATATTCCATCCCCACCACCACCTCCTCCTTTTCCTCCTCATGAAACAACAAAACCTACACCACCAAATGGAAGTGCTCAAAACAATCATGCCAAAGTAGGTACATTTGGCCTAATACCTCTGTAATAGGTCCTGGTGAGACACCATTAGGCAAGAAAGCCCTTGAGAAACCTTCACCATTTCAAAGCCGCAAGAAGAGAAACTTGCCAAAAATAACGACTCTACGGCAAAGACCTACAGCGAGCAAGCGAGTGCCCTTAAGAAACCTTGTTCAGCCATCTCAAAGTAGCGAGAAAAGGAAATTGCTCGTTAATAAAACCTCTAAGAGGTCTATTAGAAAGCAATCTAAAAGAAACACCAAGGAGAATCATCGATATATGACTAACCCAAAGCAATCTGAAAGTGACACTGATAAGAATCCTTGGGCTATGGCTAACGCAAATTACAAATTCGGAAAGAACATTCTCAGTGATGGTGATCTCAAAAAGGCTGCTCCTTTTACCAAAAAGCTCCACACATTCTACATGCAACATGGTAAGTCAGATGATGCTTCTGACATTATGGTCACACTTCGGCCCGGGACCAATGCATGGCTGAAGAGAGATGAATCGTCAAACGCACTCCAGCTGATGCCTGTGCAACTCAATGATTTGTACGATCTCTTCAACTTGGATGCTTTGGATCTTACACTTCTCCGCTGCTTCATCTTGTATGTTGCTTGAAAATTTAATCTGCTTCTCACTAATCACATCCTCTATCAAACTGTGCTTTTTGCCTCACATCATCTTTATTACCATGTATTTTTCCTCCTTATACTTTGTTTTTTCTTACTAATAGGAATATGACTGTAGAAGTTGACAACAAGGGCCCTGCAGTTGGCTACCTCGATCCTGAATGCCTTTGCTCGACAACGTTGAGCAGCACGGATAACACCGTTTCTTTCTCTGTGTCCTATATGTTCAATGCCTTCGAACAATTTGCTACAAAGAATTTAATGCTTACCGCTTATCTCAGTACGAACCACTGGATTGCAGTGGCGATCGTTCCGAAGCAGCGGAAGGTCTACTATCTTGATTCATTGAAGACAATTAATACAAATACTGGCCCTTTCGAGCTAATGATTAATGAGTAAGTTATTTCTTTCTTAACCTGCGGATGTTCCTCAACAAACTGTACAGAGTATATTAATTAATAGTGTCCTAACCATTGTTGATTGTTTCGTTGTAGGGCTTGGGAATGTTACTGCCGCAAAAAGTTCTCGCGCCATGTCCCCTTAAAACACGTCAAAGATGTCAAGGTACATACCACTTATTTCCTTCCTGTGAAAGTTAGTACTAAAGCTTGAGTTTATTTCTTCTCGATCACCACTATTTTTCTTTGTACGTTTATTGCAGTGCCACCAACAACCTACTGGATCCAGACTCTGCGGCTTCTATTGTGCCTATCACATGCTTCAATTAAAATATAGCAGCCCACATATGGAGGTACTTTCTTGGGATCTTCATTTGTAAAACCTGCAACTGAGCACAGTTCTTGCTTATTAACACTACACATGTTTGGTAACCACCTATATATGTGTGCTGACTGGTGACATTATTATATCTAGAGGTTAGATCTAGATGAGCATCCTCTCGACGAATCATTGCTAGCAGATGTACGTGAAAGAATTGCCACATTCCTCATGGAACAGGTGATCACAGCCAGAGGAAAATTTCATGCTGATGAAACTGTGTGGGCTTCGATTATGTTTGGTGACTAGGAAATTTTTGCATTCCTCCTTGTCCATGAATTTTTGCATTCCTCCTCATTGTCCATGAATTTTTGTGATATTGTTGCATTCCTCCTTGGGAGATGCATTTCCTTCTTGTATGAGATGATGATGCTGAATTTTGTCATATGATGCATGTGAATTGTGGATTTCTGTGAATTTGGATGCTGGATCTAATTTCTGTGAATTTAGTCATATCCTGGCTGGTTCTAGGATGCAGCCCCTGATGGCTGCCAATCCTGGTTGGATCCAGGATGCAGCCGGCAAGCAGGCAGCAGGTTACTGTAGGGGTGGCCTACGTATCTGTAGTGGGAACACTGACCACTGAGTAACGGGCTTCAATTGGAACACCCGTTACAAACTTACCAACAAAGTGATGAGCACCGTAAAGGCCTGTTACCAATACGTGGCCCAGTCATTGAGACATCGGAGATGCAGGTTCACCACACGCGTCTCTGATATTGATTTCACAGTAACAGGCTTTGTTTTGGTGCCCGTTACCAAAGTTCCCTGTGGGCCCAAAGAAACAATCATTTTCACGTGACCGGTGGCTAGTTGTGGTAATAGTTGTTGTTTGACGCCCGTTACGAATATGTGTTATCAACAACGAGCATCTGCCTGTTACCTTTCTTGGCTTATTTGTAACACTTGATCGGTAACGGGCGCATTGCCCGTTACCAAAGGCAATCTACACCTGTTACCAAAGCCAATTTTTCACACAGTGGATGCTGGTGCCCTCGCGCTCGCAGGTGGCGCAAGGCCGTAGCTCGCCTCGCGTGGACGGGCGGCGCGGGGCCAGGGCTTACCTTGTGTGGGGCCGGGGCCGCGGCTCGCCTCGCGGGAGACGACCATCCGCCACAGGACGCTGACGCTCAGGGCCTCGTCGGCTTGCGACGAGATGCAAAGTGTGGCCATGGAATCGATTGCTCAGCAGGATGGGTAAGCTCTTCATCCTTGAATTTTGTATTGGCAATTGAATCGATTCAATTTGTAGAGTGATTTGGCTAACTCAATGGGATGGTAATTAAGATGTGCTTACAGTAGCGGCTGACGTTATTTGTAGGCTCAATCATAGTGAATTTAAGCTTGTTATAAACATTCGCTCGCACTGGAGCTTGCAAGATGGGGGGCCAAAGGCATATAAGGAGGCAATCTCTCACAAAATTTGTTGATAGACAAAGCTATAGCCTGCTGCAGTAAGATGTCACCCTATAGTGAGGAACAAAGTAGTTCAATCTCCTATTACTCCACCTCCTTTTGATCTTCCTATAGATCTAGCACAACCCACTCATGATCTGAGAGAGCCCACAAATGAAATGACCGAGGACCATGTGTGGTTCGAGGACCGGTGAATGGTCTTTTCCTGGTGTGATGAGTGATTGACAACGTTATGTGAACTGATTCTTGGCTAAGTATTGCAAGTGCAGGTTGCAGCTTGACTGTTGTTGGTGCAGGTGAAGAACAAGTGCAAAAGGTCGTTGCCGGTGATGCCTCCAGGTGTGGAGAAAACAAGTAGGACTGGTTCGAGGGACCCGGTGGCCAGCGGGGTCAAGTGTGGACCACATGGTGGCAAGAACGGCAAGATGAAGTCGAGGACGGTTTCCTGGTTGAGCCACAAAACCAAGGTCGAGCCGGGACTTCGTGGGAGCCAAGTCATGAGTGGTGATTGGCGGAGGCTACATCAAGTTCGCGAGGTTTGCAGTGGTTCACCAGAAAACCATTGGGTTACTCGGCTAAGACACAAAGCCGAGGCCGAAGACCGGGCGTGGCTGTCAGGACAAAACCGGCCTGACTGGTTTGGAGAACCGGTCTGACCGGTTTGGGGTCGCAGGGCACCGGAAGCTTCGAGGCGGAGGACACACGTCGGGATCGCAAGGCTTGCATCGAGGCTACGCAAAGTGCGGTCGCCGGGCATCCATCTGATGGTGCAACGAAGACAAATTCCCAAAGCGCCCTTGGTGGGTGTGTATCTTTGTTTAGGCCTTAGGGGCATTTTAGTCTTTCGGCTTGCCTCCATATAACCCAAGGGGTGAGAGGATGGCAGCCAACTCTTGGAACCCTAGTTCATTTGCTTTCCTATTTTCCCTTCCTATTTTCTTAGGATTTCCATCGGACTAGCTTGAGAGCTTGTATGAACCTTTGTGGCATGTATATATGATTCGGTGTGGTTCCCCAAGGTTTGGATGTGTTATTTCCGGTTGTTCATGGTGGTGATTTTCGGTGCCCTCTCTTGGTGATTTTCTCGGGGTGTTTTCGGGACCTTGCTCTTGGGGATTTGATGGGGGAAATTTGTGGGAACCCTTCGTGGCTCTTTGGGCTGTGATTCCACTCCCAAATCCGTGAGTTAAAGGGCTCGATTTTGGTGGTTTCGGAGTTCTCGGGTTGGAGGTGCTCTTGAGGGTTGACTTTCTATTCCTCTTGATTGAGTAGGTTTTGGGGACCGAGCTTCTAGCCAAGGGTAGCCCACGAGGTAACCCATCTATCCCCAATGTCTCACTTTGATCCGTGGAACGAATCGGGAGATCGATTGAAGGGAGTGTTGAGTTTTTCCCGCAGGCTCTGTACTTCCCGACTGTTCAGGCAGAAACGGCCTGACCGGTTTCCCAAACCGGTCTGACCGGTTTCGCCCTGTGAGCTGTCGAGAAGGATTTTTGAGCAAGGAAGTCTCTATTGCACCATGGATTCATTTGTTTAGATGTGGAAAGGCTCTTGAGGCGTTTTGGGTCTTTGGGGAGTTTCTAGACAAAATCGGTCTGACCGGTTTGCCAAATCGGCCTGACCGGTTTCCCGTGCCTGTGTGAGGCTAAGTCCAACAGAAGCGGTCTGACCGGTTTTAGAAACCGGCTTGACCGGTTTGGGCTGCCAGCAGCCGTCTCGTGTGTGTTTCCGCCGCGTGTGTGCTTTGTGGTCGTTGGTTGGGTCTTGCTCCTAGATTCGGTAGCACTTCGGTTGCTACGTGAACTTGGCAAGAGAAGCTTGCGGAGGTGCACGAGTGAAATCGGGTTCATAGGCCGAATTCTTGAATAGAATTTTTATCGGCTCCCATTCACTCCCCCCTATCTGGTTCGCCATTTCGGTCCTTCAAGTGGTATCAGAGCTGGTTCGGGTCTTTTCGGTATCAGAGCTGGTTCGGGTCTTTATTGACTTTAACTAGTCTAAGATCCAAGGATGGTGTACCAGGAACGGGGTTCGGGTCCTCCACACTTCGATGGAAAGAACTACCAGATGTGGAGTAAGCGGATGGCAGCGTTCCTCCGCGGAAAGGGTCAGATGCTTTGGGATGTCACGGTGGACACAGGCTATGTCCAGCCGATGAGCTTCCTCGCTCCAGGATCGAGGGACATGTTCGACGCCAACAATAAGGTGTTCGACTACTTGTTTTGTGCTTTGTGTCAGCCTGAGTTCGATCGGGTGCACACCGAGCACTTGGCTTGTAGAATCCGGTTGGTGTTGAAGGAGGCTCAAGTTGGGAATGCCCGGTGTTCGAGCTCGGATGTATGTGACCTACGGAGAGAGTACGAGAACTTCACTCATCTCCCCGTGAGTCAATCGATGCCTTGTTTCGAGAGGTTCACGGTGGTTGTGAACAACATGAGGGCCAATGTCGACGTGCTCCCGTACGATGATCATGATAGAGCGGTCAATCTTTACACTCTTTGGATCGTACGATTTGGGGCGGAAAGTTCGAGGCCATTGTCGAGTCGCAGAAGTATGACACTCTGACGGTGAATGAGCTGTTCTCGAAGCTCAAGGGGCATGACAGCCAAGCTCGAGGGCCCGACTGACTCTCATAGTCTTGCCCTCGTTGGTGGTTCAAAAGGAAAGGCTAACACTAACCCATCCACCAGGATGTTCTCTTTGTCCTCTTTGATGTCTATGCCAGATGAGGAGTTCAACGTGCTTGGAGAGGACGAGCTGGCGTTGCTGACGAGGAGATTCGAGAAGCTGCACGAGAACCGGGTGAACAAGAGGAGGAACACGAGGACATGCTTCCAGTGCGGCAAGCCGGGACACTTCATTGCGGACGCTCGGAGAAGGTCAAGAACAAGGATGGCTACAAGCACAATTCGAGGATGGATGGCAAGTACCGGTCGAGGCGCGACCACGAGAGCAAGCACAAGAAGAAGCACAAGGACGAGCGACGATCAAGGAAGAAGGAGAGCCGAGGCAAGGCCCGAGCGATGGTTGGAGCGAGCGACGTCGACTCCGGTTCCGCGTACTCCACCTCGAGCTCAAGCGAAGTGAAGACGAAGGTGATTGTCGCAAGAGTAGGAAGTCGTCCAAGAACCCGAGCGGGCCCGTCCAAGAACCTCGAGCTCATAGTCTTGCCCTCGTTGGTGGTTCAAAAGGAAAGGCTAACACTAACCCATCCACCGGATGTTCTCTTTGTCCTCTTTGATGTCTATGCCAGATGAGGAGTTCAACGTGCTTGGAGAGGACGAGCTGGCGTTGCTGACGAGGAGATTCGAGAAGCTGCACGAGAACCGGGTGAACAAGAGGAGGAACACGAGGACATGCTTCCAGTGCGGCAAGCCGGGACACTTCATTGTCGACTTCTCAGAGAAGGTCGAGAACATGGACGGCTACAAGCACAAGTCGAGGATGGATGGCAAGTACCGGTCGAGGTGCGACCACGAGAGCAAGCACAAGAAGAAGCACAAGGACGAGCGACGATCGAGGAAGAAGGAGAGCCGAGGCAAGGCCCGAGCGATGGTTGGAGCGAGCGACGTCGACTCCAGTTCCGCGTACTCCACCTCGAGCTCAAGCAGCAGCGAAGACGAAGACGATCGTCGCAAGAGTAGGAAGTCGTCCAAGAACCTGAGCGGGCTGAGCTGTTTCGCTAGAGAAGGCTTCTGCACCATGGCGCTGAGCTCCGACAGTAAGAAGAGCACACAGAGGGAGTCGGACTCTGATTCCGACGATGAGGTGTGTGATCAGCTTCCCTTCTTGCGTCAAGAGAATGAAAGGCTTGGCTCGTTGCTTGATAACCGTGATGACATGCTTAGAGAAGCCAATAAAATGAGAAAAGAGCTTAGGGCTTGACTCCAGGATGCTAGGACTAGAGTGGCTGACCTAGAAACACAGGTTCTTGATAGAAAGCTTGAGATTGATTCCCTTAAGGCTAGCCTTGTTGTTTCTGATGAGGTTGATTGTGCTGATTGCTCCATTTTTCTTGCTGATCTTGCTTTGTTTAAGAAGAAGCATGCCTCCAAGTGTGAGGAACTAGATGTGCTTAGGGTTGAAGTGGCTGAGCTGAAATCTAGATCTGCTTTGCTAGGTGGTTGCACTTCTTCCCCTGTCTTGCATGCTAAAATTGATGAGCTGCATGTTTACACTGCTTCCCTTGAGGCTAAGCTGAAAGAACCAATTCCTACATCTTGCTCTACTTGTGAACTGCATGCTTTGAAGATTCTGGAACTTGTGCGTTATGTTGATCGCTTGCAGGATGAGAATGATGAGCTAAGAAAGTTGATGGGTTGGTTGTCTGGTCATGAGCCTCAGTTGCGGATGATGATCGAGGCATTTAAGAGGAAGGATGGTGAGGGACTTGGGGTAAACAAGGTTGGTGAGGGAAGTGGAGAGAATATCCCAGAGCCACCAAAAAAACACCACAAAAATGATTCGCCCCCCCAAACCTAACCATCTTAGGAACCGACTAGACACAACCCCAGCTCCACCCGTGTTTCCTCCACTGACAAATGATTTCCAAAAGCCTATCAAGTTTGTGAGCACTTCGGGGAAAGTGTTCTTTGGGAAAGAGAGTGAGAAGGCTAGTGAGGAGAAACCGGTGGAGAAGTCGAGCAGAGAGAAACCAAGTGAGCAGCCCCAATCCAAGCCCAAACCTAAGCTTGTGAGGTTTCATTGTGGCTATTGTGGGAGAGATGGCCATAAGGATGAGTTTTGCTTCAAGATGAAGCGAGAGGAGAGAATGGTGAAGGAGTGGGCTAACAAGGACACGTATCACCCCTCCAGTGGTGTAGTTGAGCCTCATGTGCAGATTCCCAGGCCAAGGCAAGTGTGAGGATAGTTCCGGCTTGGGGAGAGCGAAAGGCTGAAGGAGTTGTTGCTGGAGGAGTGAAACCGGTCATACCGGTTTTGAAACCGGTCAGACCGGTTTGGGGTCTGCAGAGTGGCAAGTTTGGTTTTCATGCTCGTGAGGAGTCTCGGTTTGTCTCAGGTGGTCGTGGTTCTGGTGGTTGGTCTGGAGAGTCAGCAGGTGGTCAGTTTGCTGGGCGTTCTCTCTCTCGTGCTCAATACGGGAATGTGAGGAGTCGTAGCTTTGAGATGGAAAGGAGGGACGATCCACGGTTCTCCTTTCGTGGTTTTGGTCCTCCTCCAGGCAGAGAGGCTTGGTTTCCTCTGAGTGGTTACCGAGGTGGTGTTCGTGGTGGTAGTTTTGGTAGGAAAGATGGTTTGGTGTGTGCTAACCCCACTTTCGAGCAAATGGCTCGGCACTGGTTTTACTCTTTTGGTACTAACCCCGATCTTTGAGTCGTTAGTTCGCTCACGTGCCCGTTTTTGAATTTCAGGTGGGACACTTGAAGAACATTTGGTTGATTGACTCCGGTTGCTCGAGGCATATGACTAGAGACAAGGGGTGGTTCTCAAGTCTCGTCCCGGTGGTGACAAGGAGGTACATCACTTTTGGGGACAATGGGCATGGGTGTGTGCTTCCAGAAGGTGAGATTAAGGTGAGTGACAAGATCACTCTCAGGTGTGTTGCTCTTGTTCAATCGGCCGGGGTACAATGCGCTTCGTGTCCCAGTTTGTTGGATGAGGGTTTTGAGGTGTTGTTTCGTCCTGGTGGTTCTCGGATTTTGGACTCTCGAGGGGACCTTGTCTGTATGGTCGTTCCCGAGGGTCAGGTGTTTCGTGCTGATTTTTCTTAGTCTTCGGGTGTGTTTCTTGGCTGGTTCTTCGAGTGAGTTGTGGAGGTGGCATAGGAAGTTGGGTCACTTGAGCTTTGACCTTTTGTCTCGCTTGAGTAATCTGAATTTGGTCCGAGGATTGCCACGGTTGAGGCTTGAGAAATAGTTGGTTTCAGTGCCGTTTAGGCATGCCAAGATGGTAGATTCTTTTCACTCGCCTCTCACCGATGTGATGACTGAGCGTCCATGTGAGCTGCTCCACATGGATCTTGTTGGCCCAGCTCGTGTGCGATCTGCGGGTGGGAAGTGGTATGTCCTTGTTGTGTTGGACGACTATTCTCGGTATGCGTGGGTGTTCTTTCTCGTGGATAAGGGGGAGACATTTGGTTTGGTTCGAGATCTAGTCTTGAGGTTGAGGAACGAGAGGCACGGAGATGCCATACGAGCAATCCGCAGTGACAATGGCTCGAAATTGAGAAACTCTCGTTTTGAAACCTTTTGCCATGACTTGAGTCTTGAACACCAGTTTTCGAGTCCGTATACGCCTCCCCAGAATTGTGTTGTGGAAAGGAACAACAAGACCTTGTGTGAGATGGCTCGGACGATGCTTGATGAGCATAGGACTCCGAGAAGGTACTGGGCTGAGGCGGGGAATACCACGTGCTATGCGTCGAATAGGATCTACCTCAGAGTGCATGAGAAGAAAACCTGCTATGAGCTGATGCACGGTCGCACACCCAAGGTGAGTCACTTTCATGTCTTTGGTTGCAAATGCTTTATTCTAAAGAAAGGGAAGAAGTTGGATAAGTTTGAGGCTAGGTCTGTCGATGGTATTTTCTTTGATTATGCATCTCATTCTAGAGAATATCGTGTGCTCAATCTTGACACTAACCAAATCATGGAGACTTGCGAGGTAACCTTCGACAAGACACAGCCACGTAGTCAGCTTGTTTTTGAGTGTGCAGGTGATGATGAACTTGGCGAGGAGATCTTTCAGGAGGAGGAGCATGAACTTGGAGATGATGAAGATGGCGGTGTAGTGCCCTCGACTGAACATGTACCCACTACTTCGACTACGGTGGTGGACGAACCCTCTCCTACACCTACGATGACAAATCAAGAATGAGGAGAAGCTGTTGTTGAGGGGGAGGCACCATCAAGGCGAGAACCTCCCCGGCGAGTACAACTGGATCACCCAGCTTCGAGGATCATCGGCGACATGAATGGACGTACTACACGGTCGAGGGTTCAAAACAATTCTCATTTCGCTCATGCTGCATTTGTTGCCACTTTTGAGCCCAAAGACATTGGACACGCACTTTCTGATCACAATTGGGTTAATTCAATGCATGAGGAGTTGGAGAACTTTGAGAGGAATCAGGTTTGGGAGTTGGTTGATCTTCCTCCAGGGTGTAAGCCGATTGGTACAAAGTGGGTGTGGAGGAACAAAGAGGGAGAGAAAGGTGAAGTGGTGAGAAATAAGTCGAGACTTGTTGCTCAAGGGTTCAGTCAGAAGGAGGGGATTGACTACGAGGAGACCTTTGCTCCCGTAGCCCGTTTGGAGGCAATTAGGATCCTTCTAGCCTTTTCCGTGGCTAAAGGGTTCAAGTTGCATCAAATGGATGTGAAGAGTGCTTTCCTAAATGGTGTGTTGGAGGAAGAAGTGTATGTGAGACAACCGCCGGGGTATGAGAGTGAGAGGTACCCCCACCGGGTGTACAAGTTGAGGAAGGCGCTTTATGGGTTCAAGCAGGCGCCTAGAGCTTGGTATGGCAGGTTGAGGGGGTTCTTGTTTGAGAGAGGTTTTGAGATGGGGAAGGTCGATCAGACCTTGTTTCTATTGAGGCAGGGCAAAGATATCCAGATTGTGCAGGTGTACGTGGATGATATTGTCTTTGGTGGCTCGTTTAACTCTCTTGTTGCAAGGTTTGCAGAGGATATGAGCAGGGAATTTGAGATGAGCATGATGGGCGAGTTGCAGTTCTTCCTCGGGCTACAAATCAAGCAATCAAAGGAAGGAACATTTGTGCACCAAGCTAAGTACACCAAGGACATTGTGCGGAAGTTCAATATGGAGGATTCCAAGGCTATGACGACGCCGATGAGTACGACTAAAGCTCTTGATGCGGACGAGGAAGGTGAACATGTGGACCAGAAGCAGTACCGAAGCATGATCGGGTCACTCCTCTACTTGACGGCGACGAGGACGGACATCCAGTTCTCGGTATGTCTGTGTGCTCGTTTTCAAGCGTCTCCAAGGATTTCGCATCGGCAAGCGGTGAAGAGAATTTTCAGGTACTTGCGTCACATTCCCGACTTTGGCCTTTGGTACTCCGCGTCCTCTTCTTTGGCGCTTCATGGTTATTCAGACGCGGATTTTGCCGGGTGTCGGTTGGATAGGAAGTCCACTTCTGGGACTTGCCAGTTTTTGGGTTCTTCTTTGGTGTCCTGGTCTTCCCGCAAATAGTCGAGTGTTGCTCAATCCATTACCGAGGCAGAGTACGTTGTCGTTGCTAGTTGTTGCTCTCAGCTCCTTTGGATTTCATACACCATGAGTGACTTTGGTGAGGAGTATACCCATGTCCCACTTCAATGTGATAGCACCAGTGCCATAAGTGTTGCAAAAAAACCCAGTGCTCCATTCCAAAACCAAGCACATAGAAGTGAGATATCATTTTCTGAGAGACAATGTTGAGAAAGGGAATATAGCTTTAATCCATGTACCCACACATGACCAACTAGGCGATATTTTCACCAAACCCCTAGATCAAGCAACTTTCACTCGTTTGCGGGGGGGGGGGAGCTTGGTGTGTGTTTGATTTCTTGAGTTGGGTGTCCGGGAGCTCCTTTGTAGCATATGTATAGCTTTCCTATGTGCATTTCTTGCATTTGGCATGGCATATGTAACATGATGTATAGGCATCCTTGTATATTAGATTGCATGCATTTTGTATCATATGCATTTTGTAGGAAAAGCTTCTCTCATATACATTGTTCACCATGATGTGCTATATATGATCTTGTGAGCTAGTTTGGTATGCCATGGTTAGTTTGGCTTAGCTCTTGATGATCTTGATTTATATCCATGGTTGATGGCTATGCTTTTGAAAAATGTCACATATATGCTCTCTCCTGTGTAAATGCCTCTATATGATCTTGACATGTTTTAGTGGCTTGGTTATGCTTAATTTGTGGTTGGATAGCCAATTTATTGATCATATGGGGCCAAAGGCTCTTTTGCCATCATGAATGTTTAGCCCTCTTGCTTTATCTTATGGAGGGGCATAAGTTTCTTTTTGTCGCAAAGACATTTCATGTACCAATTATGAATCTGAAGATGAAATGTAAAATGCTTGGAAAATGTGCTCCCATGTCATATGTGCTGAATTTAATTTGCTTTGGGTGCTAAACCGTTGCATGATGCCTAGCAATGAGAAGTTTCATACATAGAAGTAGGCACATGGCTTGGTGACTTTGACATGACATGAGGTACTTGTAGGTGTTTGTGATGGTCTTATGATTAGAATGGTTGTCCTAGCATGAAGTTTGTGTGGCTTTGCCATTTTGACATGTTTTGCTCATGCTTAGGTTTTTTGCTCATGAGAGGGTAACTTTTCGCAAAATTGCTACATTCTATCTTAGCTTTGTCCGTTGGTTGTGAAACTTGGTGGTTATGAAGTTGATGTCATTACGAAGCTGTAGAGTATCTAACTTGCTCATTTGGACATGTGTAGCATCTTGTGATGAAATTTGTATACTTGAGAAGCTCTAGGTTGCATTTTTGTCAAATTTGAGCCTTGATTCATGCATTGGCAACAAGGGGGAGAAAGGAAGGTGGAGAAAAGTTGCATTGCATCCCTGGAACCTATCCCAAGAGCAAAGGGGGAGCTTGTGCATTTCTTTTGCATTTTTGGCTTTTGGGGGTGTGGTCTACTGTGTGAAATAGGCCTGACCGTTTCTCCGAACCGGTCTGACCGGTTTTTGTGTGTTGACGGTTAATAGTTGTATCGAATTTCGTTTAGACTTGGAAGCGGACAAGTCTCCCGTCGTAGTCAAGGGACCCTTCTTCCCTCGAGTGGTGAACCCAAGGTATCGAATCCGTGGAACAAATGTGTGACGCAAAAGATGATCTAGTAAAGCCAAGTAACTTCAATCTTCGATAAAAGAGAAACCCTAATGCATCTAGGTAAAAGACATGAAACTAATCTAATCTACTAAAGACCGAGATAACAAAGTAAGATTGGGTAGATAAACCGATCTAGAGAGATCGGGTTAAGCCTTTTGTTGAAGTTCCAAGCAAGAGAAGAAGTAGCAAATCGAATCTTATAAGAAGCCTCTCTAAACCGTGGTTTCCCGTCCAAATCCGAAAACATCCACCTTTCGGAACCCCCGTTCGTCACAACGTATCCCTACTCATGCGGGGAGTCTAGGGCGAGTCAAAAGACAAGTCGAGATTCTTTCGGAAGATCCGGCGTGTATCTCTAGCCACCGCGGCTACAAGAACACCCTATGTGATCTATCTCGCGAATAGATCTAGAATAAGCAAACCGATCGAAAAACGAAATCTTCGAGGAAACACTTGATCGCTAAGAATAGATTCAACTTGATAATTCAACTATGACAATGATACATACACAAGATCACCACTGGGATCCTTCCTGGATCTTACTTCTAGCTCCGGGAACTCCGACATGGTCTTCCGTGCAAGGTTCCCACGTCGGCTAGAGGAAACCTAGTCAACTAGCTCGACCCTCTCCTCTCCGGGATGGTGTCCCTCTCTTCTCTTCTCCTCGGCGGCCGATGAGGAATTGTCCCCCCATGGCTCTCGGCCACGGGGCTATAAATAGCACGATTGGCGGCTAGGGCAAAGGGGAGCATCACTGGGCCCTGGACAGGGCTGGGCCGGCCGGCCTGGGCCCATCCAGGCCCAGCCCGAGGCCTCCTTTGCTCTATGTCGGTTCCCTTGCTTCCTGGATCCTTCCTCCTTCTGCATGTAGGCCCTTGACGTCAGTTTCTCTCCGAATTGGACATAACTCCTTGTCTTGCAAGATTCAGCACTTTTCTGGTTAGGTCCTCGGAGTTTGTCATCTTCTCGGATCAAGTCCCTGACTTCTTGGAGTTAAGTTTGCTTCATTGCATGACTTGTACGGGGCTTCAAGGTCTTGTCATAAGGTGCTTGATGAACTTATCCCGAAAGTCTTTCTTTCAACGCTAAAACCCTGCATAAACACTAAACTCCAAAACCGACATGCACACGTGAACTTGTTATACCACGGGGGTTAGTACCAATGGATAAGGTATAAAACTTATGCCAACACCGAAGGTAAACTCATGGCTAGGTTGACGGATTTTCACCGTCAACATCTCCCCCATGCTTAAACCTTGCTCGTCCTCGAGTAAGCCTTCGATGGATATCATCGTTGCCAAACAATGTTTAAACCTTGCACTTGATCATACATGAGAAAACATAATGCTCTCAAAATTTTAATTCGTTAAAGTTCCATAATGTACTAGCCTTTGTCTCTACGGAGGGTAGATTCTTAATTAAGCTTATCCCACAAGTATTAACATGCTCACAAAGTTTAAATAGATCTCAGAATTTTTGAAATAAAGAACGAGATGAAGAAAAGCTAAACCAAGTTCACAAATTTAAATCATCTTGTATATTGCTCATGAACTCTCAACTCGCTTGTCTCTCAAGCCTATATATTCTACTCCTTTCCCTCTCATCACATACATGTGGTAGGCTTTATATGGAGCTTTAGGAAAGTTTAGTCCTACCAAGATTTTATAAATGAGGTGTTGTCAAAACAAGACAAGCTTCTCATGGTCTTAACGAGACTCGTCAAAAAGGTCATTGGAAAATGATGTTAAATGAAGGAGGGGAAAGAGAAAAATACACACACTTTAGATGAGTGGACATGTGCAAATGGCAAAGGCCAAAGAGTGATCCCGAGGCACAAAGGAAGTGCTCATTATCAGATTGCACATGGTTGGAAAATTGAGTATGGATCTTTTTCTCTTCTTCCTTTCTTTCTTTCATTCTTTTTCTCATTCATTCATTTTTTTTGTCATACATTCGGTAACGAGACTTTCACATCGGAGTTTTGATTTTTTTTATTTGCACCCCTTTGGACATTTTTTTTAATTGCTCCCCTTTGAACTCTAAAAAATTGCATCGTACCTACCTCCTCCCCCAGGCTTAGACGTTGCTCGTCCTCGAGCGAAGAGGCGATAAATAAGGTAGGTACCTGAAATATTTTTCCTTGGAGAGATACTTGAATTCTTCCATGTTAGTACCGTCTTGCGATCTTCCTTGAATTGATGATCCATTCTCAACGATAGGTTGTGGTCAAGGAGGTAAACACAAAAGATGATATTTGGTTTTAAGGGTGGATATCCGGCGAAGTTTGTGAGATCTCCAATGTGGGGATACACAATGCACGGATAAAAGGCTAGCAAAAAGATAGATACGCAAAAATGGAATGACCAGCTTCTTAGTCTCGGGCCAGAGAAATCATGTCCTGCAATAACTCACTCAAAAATAAATCTTGTACACTAAGGTTTATGCACTCAAATATATATCGGGCTCGGATAGGTTGAGCAACACACAAGTGATATTTATGACAAGGTTAGCAATATTTTTTAGCATAAAAACCATCTTTAATCCATTCATAACTTGAGAGCACATAAAACACTATGGGTCCTTATTTTAATCATAACCTCCGCTAAATATTAAGCTAGCATTTAAAAAAATTCAGATTCGTATTTCAAGAGAGCACTAGCTTTAACATGCATAAATCAATTACAAAGATAAACAAAGCGGCAATTATAATCATATATCATCATGGCACAAATTTTTGTAACTTTTCCAAAGATATAATCAAGGTGGTATCTTTATTAATGATGAAATCAAGCTGAAATACAAACTGAAAATAAACAAACACACTTGCTGAAATTTAAATAAAAACAGAAAATATTACACAAACACACACAAACAAAAGCTGAAAATTACAGAGAAAGGGAAAGAAAAGAAAACTAAAGTTCCTTAATCTTCCTAGTCCTCCGCCGGTGGTTGGTGTTGATGATTTTGATAGTAGTACCCTTTCTCGTAGTAGGGTTGGACATTCCCTCCAACGAATTGATCTGGCTCCACTAGGTGAAGGCGTCCAAGCTCATAGGCAATATTTGCATTGCCCTCACCAAGTTGAGCCGCATTGGCTAGGATGGCTGCGACGTTTTGCGCATTTCTCGTAACATACCCTCCAATTATGGCCACACTTTGTTGTGGTTGGGGATATTGTGCGTAGGGCTCCGCGAAGTTTACGTTGGGCACCACATAATTTGGTGGGGGTACCGGTGCACCACCCCCCCATGCTTGCTCTTGTGGCCCTCCGTAATAACTTGGCGGAGGAGGGATCCCGCCGAATGGTGGCACATTGGGTTGTGCACCACTCGCTTGTGCGGAGGATGTCCCCTCCTCTACGATTCTTCCTCTTTTATTTTTCCTTGCCGGGACAAGGAGTCCCTCTTCCAACCAATCTTCCCTCCCTTGGCTGAAAAGCCTAAGCCTTGCATCCGGAAGGGGTAAATTCATCGTGGCCAAACGAAAACCTCCTCTCTCATCTCCACTAATATATTTGCCTTGTCGCAAATACTCAATGCCGAGAGAGGTACCACGCAAAAGATGTTCGGGGTTTCTTGTGATCCTCGGCCATAGGGAGAAGGCCAACATAGAGAGGTAGCATCCCGAACCAATATGTCCCGCTCCCGATGTTGCCTCACAACACCAATGGTTGATCATAAGGTATGAGGGGTCTATTGGCTGCTTGGCAATTAAGGCTGAGTAGAGCCAATTCAACTCCGTGTCGGTCACCTTCGTCTCCCTCATCCTCCCCAATACCCTCTTGCACATCCAAGAGTGGAATACTCGGATAATGGGGTTGCGGATGCAATTGCGTTGTTGGTGGGCTTCTCCGGAGATCAACCTCCAAAATCCATCTAACATGCCGAGAGGCACATCAATTTTCTCCGGAGCTCCCTTATGGAATCCAAGTAGCTCCCTAACATGCTCGTAGGGAACCACTTGTTGGACTCCCTCCAAACGGAATGATAAGCTTTGCACCCTATCATCAAGGATAGGTGCAATGGTCATCAAGATTTCCAAGGCGAACTCCTTGTGGGTGTCCACCGACACTCCGTTGGAGAATTGCACCCATCCAAGGTGCCCCAACATGTAGTATATGCCGGTGCCAAAACCCAAGTAGTAGAGTTCTTGGTCGTCAAACTCGACGTTGGGCACAAGCCTCTTCTCAAGACGAGAGAGCCTCTTCTCCTCCTCCTCCGACAATATGATGAAGTCATATGAGGAATATATCGGAGTGTATGAAGGTGGCACGGTCGAACGGGTTGATTGTCGTGGTGGAACGGGCGGCTCCTCCGTGTGCCCTTGAGGTTCAGTAAACCCCATGGATGTGCTCCTTGTTGCCCTCATGCCACCAAGGAGGAGAGCATCGTTCCTCCTTGGTGGTGCCGTATCCGTCTCCATGCTCTGAGGAGACTCGGAAGCCGAGTGCCTCCTCAAAGACGTCGTTGACGACGGCTTGGATGACGATGATCCCTTCTTCTTGGAGAAGAGACTTGTGGTTTTCTTTCACATGGTTGCTGCACTCTTCTCTCCACTAAAACTCCGGGTTGCAACCGGTAACTAGGTACTTAAAATCTTACCTCGGGATGTGGACTTTGAGTGGATTAAGGTGGTAGATTTTTTTGAGCTATCAAGCTTGGGAAGGTTGGATATGTCTACGGATGTTCTGGGCACACAAACTTGAACACACAAACTCAGGAAGGAGAGGGAAGCTTGCTCGCGAAAACGGGAGCCGGGGGCTCCTTAAGTAGTGGAGGCCGGCCGGCCCGGGTGGCCTCCGGCTCCTCCCCCGCCTCGGCTTTCTTCCGACACGATCATTTCTCCTCTCGCAACTTTCTTGCCCGCGTGCTCCACGAGTTGCACCGCCCAAACGCTCTCGTCCACTCCTTTTCTTGCATTATTGGTCCTTCTACTTGATGCTTCATGCATTGAGTCATGTCCATGCTCCCTTGCTCCACTTGCTTCACATGCCACCATGAAATTCCTACAAAGTTCATGCTTGCTGCCCACCATGCTTGTCCTTTGCTTGTGGACTTGGTGAAAGTTGATGAAAGAGTATCCAATGGTGCATGCATGATCAATTCAAACTAGATTGCCTCCCTTTAAGTGTGTTTAAGGTTAAGAACTCCTCTAATTCGAAAATTGAAAATATTTTTTAGAGCCATGCAAGAGCTCAAGCATAAATTTAGAGAAGTTTTTAAACCATTAAAAACAAATGTAAGTCGAAAAATATTTTCCGACTACGTTGATATCGGTCTCACCGGTATAGTTTGCCTTCATTGGTTTAGAGCAAACCTTTCCCGGCTTGATCATGGGGGCATAGGTTTAGGTTCTAATTTTGGCTAAATGAGAGAGATTTTGAATAAAACAAAATTAAATGAGGCTTAGAAAAATTCTAATCTTAGAGAAACCAAGGATATAGATTTTTAAAACCAACAAAAAGTTTAGTTTCTAGGTTCACGCGAGTCCTACCACGTGCTGAAATTTAATTAACACCTAGGTATAAGTCATGGCTCTACTCGTGTGGTTTTAGCATGAAAAATAAGTCAACCACAGCACCATAATAAGGGTGAATGGTTGAGTTCGGTTCTGAAATTATTTGGTTGTGGTTTCTTGAAAAGAATCAAACAAACACATAGGAGGGTACATGCAAAGGGTTTATGATAAAGCAAAATATTCAATCAAGAATTATGTCTCTAATATTGTTCAACCACTTCTAAGTCTAATGTCTTTGCGTAATAAAACTCAAAACTAAATTATTAAAAAGACTCGAAAAACCTGGAATCGGGTTGTCCTCCCGTAGCTTATTCTTGACTCGACGAAACGGGTTGCCTCCCCGCCTAGCGCTTCGTTTATAGTCCATGGTTAGACTTCTTCACTTGATTACCTCGGATCAACGCTCTTTGCGGGTGTTGCAATCTTGGCTACCCACTTCTGCACCATCTTGGGCACGGGCTTCCTCTTCGGCTTAGTCAACTTTTTTTTTTGGTCTTCTTAGGCCGGCTTTGTCTTTTGGTCTTGACGGATGCAACAACTTCCTTCATGTAGTGGCTCGACATCTCGAACTCCGGTTCTTCGGTTGTGATCTTCATGGTCTCCTTAGTGTGATCCTCCTTCTCTCCCGAATGAGTTTGAGTAGCCTTCGCCGTGTTGGGACCTTGGAGTTGTCTCGGATATTCTTCTTTGTTACCCATCGGGTGCCCGGCAAGTTGTCCCACTTGCGTCTCTAGCATCTTCATCACGATGAACACTTCAATCCTCGCATGTGGATCTTGCCTTGGCAGCCTTTAGGTGTTGAGCTTCTTTCTCTATCTCCATCTTCTCCATCCTCCTCTTAAGTAAACCGATTTGCCACTCAAGGAATTCATCTTGTATGTATTCATTGAAACGCTCCAAAGCTCCCGCAATCATCATGCGGATAGTTGAGACCTTGATCTTGAATGACCTTCCGACGTCTTGAAGGTTTATGATAGGTAGATCAACGATGTCGATTTAGGTTGATCTTCCTTTGGACTTGGAGGTGGTGATTCCCTTGGAGATTCCGGCGGTCCTTCAACTTCGGCTTTTGAATCTAGGGTTTCCAACCCTTTAGCTTGTGTTGCACGTCTCCTTTGCCTATAAAGTTTTCCTGGATCATCCACAAAAAAAGTTTAGGTTTCTTGGAGAGGTAGCCAACCATCTCCGGTTAGGGTTATCAATAAACAAAGTATGCAAAAACTAGAAAGTAAAAATAAATCTATGAAAACTAGGGTTAGACAAACTAGATTAGATGTATTTTGAGGATGATCAAAGTTTAGTAGATGCAAAAAGAAAAACAAAACGAAAACTGAAAATTACAAAAAGGCAATACAAAATCAAATCTTGATCACTTGTTCCCCGGCAACGGCGCCAGAAAAAGGGGCATGTTGACGGTTAATAGTTGTATCGAATTTCGTTTAGACTTGCCAGCGGACAAGTCTCCCGTCGTAGTCAAGGGACCCTTCTTCCCTCGAGTGGTGAACCCAAGGTATCGAATATGTGGAACAAATGTGTGATGCAAAAGATGATCTAGTAAAGCCAAGTAACTTCAATCTTCGATAAAAGAGAAACCCTAATGCATCTAGGTAAAAGACATGAAACTAATCTAATCTACTAAAGACCGGAGATAACAAAGTAAGATTGGGTAGATAAACTGATCTAGAGAGATCGGGTTAAGCCTTTTGTTGAAGTTCCAAGCAAGAGAAGAAGTAGCAAATTGAATCTTATAAGAAGTCTCTTTAAACCGTGGTTTCCCGTCCAAATACGAAAACATCCGCCTTTCGGAACCCCCGTTCTATCACAACGTATCCCTACTCATGCGGGGAGTCTAGGGCGAGTCAAAAGACAAGTCGAGATTCTTTCGGAAGATCCGGCGTGTATCTCCGGCCACCGCGGCTACAAGAACACCCTATGTGATCTATCTCGCGAATGGATCTAGAATAAGCAAACCGATCGAAAAACGAAATCTTCGAGGAAACACTTGATCGCTAAGAATAGATTCAACTTGATAATTCAACTATGACAATGATATATACACAAGATCACCACCGGGATCCTTCCTGGATCTTACTTCTAGCTCCGGGAACTCCGACATGGTCTTCCGTGCAAGGTTCCCACGTCGGCTAGAGGAAACCTAGTCAACTAGCTCGACCCTCTCCTCTCCGGGATGGTGTCCCTCTCTTCTCTTCTCCTCGGCGGCCGATGAGGAATTGTCCCCCCATGGCTTTCGGCCACGGGGATGTAAATAGCATGAATGGCGGCTAGGGCAAAGGGGAGCATCAATGGGCCCCGGACGGGGCTGTGCCGGTCGGCTTGGGCCGGCCGGCCCGGGCCCATCCGAGCCCGGCCCCCGAGGCCTCCTTTGCTCTATGTCGGATTCCTTGCTTCCTGGATCCTTCCTCCTTCTGCATGTAGGCCCGTGACGTCAGTTTCTCTCCGAATTGGACATAACTCCTTATCTTGCAAGATTCAGCACTTTTCTGGCTAGGTCCTTGGAGTTTGTCATCTTCTCGGATCAAGTCCCTGACTTCTTGGAGTTAAGTTTGCTTCATTGCATGACTTGTACGGGGCTTCAAGGTCTTGTCATAAGGTGCTTGATGAACTTATTCCGAAAGTCTTCCTTTCAACGCCAAAGCCCTGCATAAACACTAAACTCCAAAACCGACATGCACACGTGAACTTGTTATACCACAGGGGTTAGTACCAATGGATAAGGTATAAAACTTATGCCAACACCGAAGGTAAACTCATGGCTAGGTTGACGGATTTTCACCGTCAACATTGTGGAACCGGTCTGACCGGTTTTGGGAACTGGCCTGACCGGTTTGTGCCCAGAGTTGGGACTTGTTTAGGGGGAGCTTGCATATGTGCACGGGGAGCTTGCATATGTGCAGGGGGAGCTCTTGTTTGCTTTGGTGGTTTGTGCTCTTTGCTTGAGCATGGTTTTGTCTCGGATGTGTCGAGTCGTTGCCATTGCCTAAAGGGTCCGAGACTTGTCTTCTTCAAGTGATCTTGTTCTTTGCCTTTCTCGGCTTTCAATCACTTGTTGAAGTTTCTTTTTGTCTCTTACTTTTCTGTTTTCTTTTCTCCGTGGTTACCAATTGTGTGTGCTGTCAATGCACTCATCAAGGGGGAGATTGAGGACCATGTGTGGTTTGAGGACCGGTGGATGGTCGCTTCCTTGTGTGATGAGTGATTGACAACATTGTGTAGACTGATTCTTGGCTAAGTAATGCAGGTGCAGGTTGCGGCTTGACTCGTGTTGGTGCAGGTGAAGAACAAGTGCGAAAGGTCGTTGCCGGTGAGGCCTCCAGGTGTGGAGAAGACAAGTAGGCTTCGTTCGAGGGACCCGGTGGCCAGTGGGGTCAAGTGCGGGCTGCATGGTGGCAAGAACAGCAAGATGAAGTCGTTGGACGGTTTCTTGGTTGAGCCACAAAACCAAGGTCGAGCCGGAACTTCGTGGGAGCCAAGTCATGAGTAGTGATTGGCGGAGGCTACATCAAGTTCGCGGTGTTTGTGGTGGTTCACCAGAAAATCACCGGGTTACTCGGCTAAGCCACAAAGCCGAGGCCGAAGACCGGGCATGGCTGTATGGCCGAAACCGGCCTGACCAGTTTGGAGAACTGGTCTGACCGGTTTGGGGTCACAGGGTGCCGGAAGCTTCGAGGCAGAGGACACGCGTCGGGATGGCAAGGATTGTGTCGAGGCTACGCGAAGTGTGGTCGCTGGGTATCCGTCCGATGGTGCTACGAAGACAAATTCCCAAAGTGCCCTTGGTTGGCGTGTATCTTAGTTTAGGCTTTAGGGGCATTTTATTCTTTCGGCTTGCCACCATATAACCTAAGGGGTGAGAGGATGGCAGCCAACTCTTGGAACCCTAGTTCATTTGCTTTCCTATTTTCTCTTCCTATTTTCTTAGGATTTCCATAGGACTAGCTTGAGAGCATCATGGTGAGATCTTGTTGAGAGGGTTGGATGATCGGGCGGCAAGCTAGACCTTGTATGAACCTTTGTGGCATCTATAGATGATTCGGTGTGGTTCCCCAAGGTTATGATGTGTTGTTCCCGGTTGTTCTTGGTGGTGATTTTCGGTGCCCTCTCTTAGTGATTTTCTCTGTGTGTTTTCGGGACCTTGCTCTTGGGGATTTTATGGGGGGAATTTTTGGGAACCCTTCGTGGTTCTTTGGGTTGTGATTCCCCTCCCAAATCCGTGAGTTAAGGGGCTCGATTTTGGTGGTTTCAGAGTTCTCGGGTTGGAGGTGCTCTTGAGGGTTGACTTTCTATTCCTCTTGATTGAGTGGGTTTTGGGGACCGAGCTTCTAGCCAAGGGTAGCCCACGAGGTACCCCATCTATCCCCAAGGTCTCACTTTGATCCGTGGAACGAATCGGGAGATCGATTGAAGTGAGTGTTGAGTTTTTCCAGCGGGCTGTGTTCTTCCCGACTGTCCAGGCAGAAACCGGCCTCACTGGTTTCCCAAACCGGTCTTACCGGTTTCGCCCTGTGGGCTGTCGAGAAGGATTTTTGAGCAAGGAAGTCTCTGTTGCACCAGGGCTTCATTTGTTCAGATGTGGAAAGGCTCTTTAGGCGTTTTGGGTCTTTGGGGAGTTTCTGGACAAAATCGGTCTGACTGGTTTGCCAAACCGGCCTGACCGGTTTCCCCTGCCTGCGTGAGGCTAAGTCCAACAGAAGCGGTCTGACTAGTTTCAGAAACCGGCCTGACCGGTTTGGGCTGCCAGCAGCCGTGTCGTGTGTGTTTCCGCTGCGTGTGTGCTGTGGCTGTTGGTTGGATCTTGCTCCTAGGTTCAGTAGCACTTCGGTGGGCTACGTGAACTTGGCAAAAGAAGCTTGCGGAGGTGCACGAGTGAAATTGGGTTCATAGGCCGAATTCTTGAATAGAATTTTTATCGGCTCCCATTCACTCCCCCCTCTGGTTCGCCATTTCGGTCCTTCAGCTGTTGGTTGAGTCTTAAACCTAGGTCCAGTAGCACTCCAGTGACTGCGTGGACTTGACAAGAGAAGCTTGTGGAGGTGCACGAGTGAAACTGGGTTCATAGGCCGAAATCTTAAATAGATTTTTTATCGGCTCTGTTGACGGATAAAAGACGTATCCCTCTACGATCCGCAAGCGTACGGATCCACACCTTTTTCACCACGGGATTCCCAAGGTTCTTGTCAATCCATGGAGCAAGGGGATTACAAGAATTTGATCTACCTCTACACACTAGCTACTCAAACCCTAACTATGATTAAACTAGAAAACGACTAAACTACACCAGAGAGAATGATTAAGCAAACAAGATAGGAGACACTCGCCCATGGGTCTACAATACTAGATCATGCAATCGCTTAAAGACATGAAAACCAATCTAATCTATCGGGGGTTGTGACCACGGTTTCGCCCTTTCCCTCCTCTCGTACTGTCACTACGCGAAGGTATTCATGACTAGACCTATGATGGACACGGCGTATTGAATGGATCCAAGGAAGCATTGGAGCTCTACTCCCTTTACGGCATGGTAGCTAACCTTAAGCAATAAAGTATATTCAACACAAGATGATAGATAGATAATCCGACAAAGTACGATTACATCTCAAGATCGATTACAACCCATGGACGAATAAGGAGATTACCCCATCAAGGTGCTAGACATAGCACCGTTGATCATGGTCATCCTTCCGACGGTGTCTCCTTCTTCTCCACTTGTGGGTGATTCCTTCGAGGTGGACGATCTCCCTCCGGAGATCTCCCTCCTCTCTCTAGCTTGTGGATGGCCTCCTGATGCGAATGGCTCTCTCTCTCTCTGTCGAATGGCGGCGCCTTTAGGGTTTTAGGGTTGAAGATCCTTCGGGTGCAAGGAAAGGGGGGCCGAACCGAAGCCGGAACTGGGCTGGTCCGGCCGGCCTGGGCCGACCGGCCCGGGCCCAATTCGGCTCGGTTCGGTCGCCCCTTCGCTCCCGTGGGTCCTCAGGTGATTATGCACTTTGCCCCTCCTCTTGCATGATTTTGATGATGTCATCCTCGCGTCCAAGATGGAGGTTCTCCGCGCATGAAGTTTGGTCTTTTACGCTTCAATCCCCGGGGGTGTCCCTTCGTAGCACTTCGGTCCTTGCCACCATTGGAAGTGATTTCATCAAGCTCATGAACACGAACAAGACTCCATAAATGCTCCTTTGAACTTGTTGTGAATCCGTCCTTTATGTCCATGTTTTCCTACATAAACACAACACTTCCAAATGCATGCACATAGATGAACTTATTATATGATTAGTGTGCCTAGTGGCGATTAGTTCCATAATCAAATCCAAACCAAAGTGTAATGAACATTCTTGGTGTACCAAAATACACCGTCAATGTCTCCCCCACGCTTAGCTCTTGCTCGTCCTCGAGCAAGTACTCACAAAAGAACTTCGTCCAAAGTGTTGTAATCGTGTACCGCTAATCCTTCTTCGCAAGCTAGTCAATCTTTTCTTCTTTAATACATAAACATAAAGTAATGTTCATCATACATAAACATGGGCATTTAGAATTTTTATCACGTCAAGATTTACCCCACAACTCAAACTCTTCACTTGAAGCCTTCAATCTCAGCCATGCTTAGTTCTTTGCTTCCATCGGAGGTTTTTTTATGATTTTTCAAAAATAAAATTCCTGCAACAAGTGTTAGACAAAAACCTTTCTCCAAGCTCTCTCTAGTCACTCAAATGAGGTGGCTATCCTATTCAAATTTTATAAAACTCTCACCTACCATAAGTCTCTCATATAACATGTAAAGTGGAGCTATAGGTAGGGCTGGTGCAATCAACACAAATATTGTCAAACTAAGAACTTCCTCTAATGATTATTTACCTTTCAAAGCCAATGATCATGAGAATTAATCCATTTGTAGGGATATCAAGGATGAGAAGATTTAGAATAGTGGACATGTGCAAGGGCAAAGAAAATTATGACTACGAGGTACCGATGACGTCCTCGTTGTCGGATTGCACATGGTTGGAAAAAGAGTGAAAGTTTCGTCTCTCAACAACGTGACATCCTTCCATGCACTTTTATTTTTTTCTTTTACTCGATTCTTCCCTCTCATATCCTTCTTGCCACTCCTCTTTTCTCTTTCTCTTCTTTTTTTTTCATTCTCATATTTTTTTCTTTTTCTTTACTTTTCTATTATTTTCTTTCTTTCTTTCTTTCTTTCTTTCTTTCTTTCTTTTCCATACTCATACTTTTCTCTTTATTTTTCCCTCTCTTGACAACTTTTCAAAGCTCTCAACTCCTCTCTTTCTTGCATGCATACAATCTGAAATTTTAAATAAATCATGCTAGAGACGAGATGAAACTTTGGGAGTAGATTGTGTTCAAGGAATGCGATGTAAAATAGAGATGTATAGGGTTGGGTATGGAATTCGGCGATGTACGGGACTTCCGATGTGAAAGTCACGTTACCGAATGCATGATGAGGCTAGCAACAAAAGATAAGCACAAGAACATGATCATTGCTCGAAATTAAAACTCTCAAGAGAGAAGGATCCTAGCCCAACTCATCGTGCTAATCACACTTATGCTGGAGCAAAAAATGAATTGGCTTTGTATAGGATTTTTTTCTTACTCTCAACTTGGAAAAAAAGGTTTTGCTAACCTTTATTACAAGGTTCTTTAGATAATTGTCAGAACTGAAATCCTCCAACTTATAGCATTGAACATAGCACAAATAACATGTGAAGCTCAAGATCGAAGTGTGGTATGGGTACTTTTAGTAGTAGCAATACCACTAAGCACCACGGTAAACATTTTTCAAACCACACACTTATGTTCATATATCAAGAATTAAAGATAAACAAACAAGTGAATAAAGATAAGCATCACACAAGACACAAAATATATAAAGACTCTTTTTATTTGATTTTCTTTGACTCAACACTAATTTAAGACACTTGCAAAAATTTAAAAACACACTCAAAAAACTAAAGACTCTTTGAACTCTAAGACTCTCTCAAAGATTAAACCGAACCTAAACTTTGAAGCTCAAAAGCTAAGGCTAGCTAGCTAGCTCTCCCCCACGCTAAAAACATATGACGTCCTCGTCGTATCTTACAAAATTACTAAGGGGAAAACTAAACCTAGTGGTACTTCCCGCAACTATTGTACCACTTTCCTCTCATGTTCCCGACCATGCCAAAAAGTTTGTGCACGTTGAGGTTTGGTAACTTGTCATCCTCGACCACGCGCTCCAAATCCTCCATACGCTGCCTCATCGCCTCCATGGCTTGGAAACATTCGTCGACCATTGCGTAGAGATCCGAGATGGAGTGACGGCAAGCCGCACAACACATCGGATGCAACCCGAAAGGGTCGTCATTGCCAGGGTCTCCGCCATCATCACTGCCGTCGTCGCCGCCGCCGTTGGGGCCTTCGGGAGTCTTCTCCTTGGGCACCTCATCCCAAATGTAAAGATCGTTATCATCTCTTCCGGCGGCCGCCCACGAACTCGGGATACGATCGTCGGAGTAGTCGCTACCCCCATAGTCCTTAGGCTCGGGCGACACCTCATTGTAGTCCTTCCGCTTCATGCCTTCAATGCGTGCCGACCTTCGAACGGGCGTAGGGACCTTCTCTTCTTCGACGGGGTTGCGAGATGCGATAGCTCCGGTCGGGACACGTCCTCCGCGACGGATGCAGGCGGTCCTCTTGATCTCGACGGGTAGCTTGAGCTCGTCTCTTTGCCTCCTCCATCAATGGCTCCTTGGCGCCTTGCTTCAACTCTAAGCTCCTCGGGGACACGGTGGCTACTGCGTGGGTGCAAAATATTGCTTGATGGGATTGATTCCCGAGCTCCCAATTTGGCCAAATAAATAGTCCGAAGAGGAAAACCCTAGGAACCTCATTTTCCTTATTCAAACTTCCCTTAAAATTCTATGACCGAAGAAGGAAGTCGAAAAGGAGCAATTCGGGAAAAAACCGGGATCAACCGCCGCCGGGACCCATTGGGCCGGTCGGACTGGGCCGGCCGGCCCACCCTGTCTCGGGGGTCGGGCCAGTCCGGTTTTTTCGTGCACTGCCCTTTTTCCCCTTCTTAGCCTATGGGAAAAAGTTGGCCCAGTAAATCTTCGCGAGAAACTCCAGAAAATTAAAAGAAAAACTATTTACAAAAATTCATGCCTTGTTTTTCGTCCTAGGCGGGATGTTCGGGCTCTTCTTCCATGGTGAAGACATCAACATGGTGAAGGGGCACAACGACGGGTTCGTAGTAAACCTTAAGTCGTTGACCATTCACCATAAATTGATCGCCTTTTACATCCATAATGGTTACCGCTCCATTGGAGAGCACCGAATGCACAACATAAGGTCTGTCCCACTTGCTTTGCAATTTCCCCTTTCGAAGGTTTTAAACCTCGAATTGTAGAGGAGGACCTTATCTCCTTCTTTAAAATCTTTCTTTTTTAACCTTTTATCATACCACCTTTCGATTCTCTCTTTGTATATGCTTGCATTTTCATATGCTTTCAACCTCATCTCCTCTAGCACGCTTATTTGAATTCTTCGTTTCACCACCGTGGCATTGAGATCAAGGTTCATCTCTTTAATCGCCCAATAGGCTTTATGTTCCAACTCAACTGGAAGGTGGCAAGCCTTTCCATAGACGAATTGATAAGGGGTCATACCTATCGGTGTCTTGAACGCCGTTCGATAAGCCCACAAAGCTCCGTCTAATTTGTTTGACCAATATTTGCCTCCCTTCTCTATGGCTTTGTTGAGGATGCTTTTTAATTGCCTATTTGACGTTTCTCGCTTGTCCGTTGGTTTGTGGGTGATAGGCCGTAGAGATCCTATGCTCAATTCCCAACTTGGACAAGCAATTTTTGAAATTCTTCCCGGTGAAGTGAGTTCCTCCATCGCTTATTAAGATTCTCGATATACCGAAACGAGGAAAATTCACATTCTTGATCATAGTAATGGACTCCTCCGTGGAAGCTTTACGACATAGCATAGCCTCTACCCACTTGGATACATAATCAACCATGACTAGAATATACTCATATCCGTGTGAGTTTTTGAAAGGCCCCATGAAGTCTATACCCCATACATCGAATAAATCGATTTGTAGATTGTATTTCAAAGGCATAGAATTTCTTTGAGAGATGTTTCCGGTTCTTTGGCATTCGGGGCATGATGCAACATATCTTTTAGTATCTTCATGCATCTCCGGCCAATAGAATCCGCTCGACCATACTTTTGCTTGGGTCCTAAAATGACTATAGTGTCCACCGTACTATGCCGAGTGGCACTTTCTTAGAATTTCTACCCTCTCTTCTCTTGGCACACATTTTCTCATGACTCCATCATTGCCAAGTTTGAAGAGGTATGGTGCATCCCAAAAGTAGTTCTTACTTTCGGAGATTATCTTCTTTTGGGAGTTTTTATCTAGATGATCGAGAGGCATCTTTCGAATCACTCGAATGATATCAATCATCCAAGTGTCCTTATCGAGCACTCAATAGAGGTGGTCATCTCTCATCTTATCTTCTATGGGCTCTTTATCATCTTGTCCACGATTCATCCTAGACAAATGATCGGCCACAACATTCTCCAACCCCTTTTTATCATGAATTTCAACATCAAATTCTTGGAGAAGAAGGATCCAACGGATCAAACGTGGTTTAGCTTTCTTTTTAGCCAAGATATACTTGATGGTTGCATGATCGGTGTAAACAATGACCTTTGAGTTCACGATGTAAGATCTGAATTTTTCGAAAGCGAACATCACCGCTAGCACCTCCTTTTCCGTAGTGGCATAGTTTAATTGTGCCCCATTAAGAGTTTTGCTAGCGTAGTAAACGGCGTGAACTCGGCCTTCCTTTCTTTGACCCAAAACTGCGCCTACGGTGTAGTCACTTGCGTCACACATGATCTCGAAAGGTTGGCTCCAATCCGGAGGTTGAATAATGGGAGCACTCACCAACGCACTTTTCAAGGTCCGGAATGCCGCTAGGCACTTCTCATCAAAGTTAAAAGCAACATCCTTTTGAAGGAGATGTGTTAAAGGCTTTGTGATCTTTGAGAAGTCCTTAATAAATCTTCTATAAAATCCAGCATGGCCTAGAAAGCTCCTTAAGGACTTAACATCCGTCGGAGGTGGGAGTTGCTCAACCGTCTCTACCTTAGCCTTGTCCACTTCAATGCCTCTCTCGGATATAACATGTCCGAGCACTATGCCTTGCTTAACCATGAAGTGGCACTTTTCCCAATTTAACACCAAGTCTACCTCCGCACACCTCGTGAGGACCTTATCCAAGTTTGCCAAGCAATCCATTAACGTCTTCCCATAAACGGAAAAATCATCTATGAATACTTCGACAATTTCTTCGATGAATTCCGAGAATACGACCATCATGCAACGTTGAAAAGAGGTCAGAGCGTTGCATAGACCGAAGGGCATCCTTCTAAATGCAAACATTCCATAAGGGCATGTAAACGTTGTTTTGTGTTGATAGTCCGGGTGAATGGGAATTTGCATGAACCCCGAGTACCCATCGAGAAAGCAAAAATAAGCGTGGTTCGCTAATCTCTCGAGCATCTCGTCAATGAACGGTAGGGGGAAGTGATCTTTCTTCGTTGCTTTGTTAAGCTTATGATAATCGATACATATTCGCCACCCGGTCACGGTTCTCTGCGGTATCAACTCGTTCTTCTCATTCTTCACCATGGTTAAACCTCCTTTCTTTGGTACACAATGTACCGGGCTCACCCACTCGCTATGCGGAATCGGGTAGATGATTCCGGCATCAAGTAACTTGATGACCTATTTCTTGACTACCTCTCTCATGGCATGAGTTAGCCTCCTTTGGTGGTGCACTACGGGCTTACATTGGTCTTCCATTGGTATACGATGAGTGCAAAAGGCTGGGCTAATACCCTTGAGATCATTAATCGAATATCCAATCACCTTCCTATGTTTTTTAATAAAATCAGCAACTTCTCATTTTCTTTGGGACTCAACTGGTCGCTCACAATGACTGGATAAGTCTTGTCTGGGCCCAAAAATTCATACTTTAATCCTTTGGGCAAAGGTTTAAGGTCTACTTCGGGCACTTGTGGCTCCTCGGGTTTTACTTCTCCTATGTCTTCGAATTTTTCTTCCTCCACACTTCCATCATGTGGTTCTAAGCCTTTTGTTGCTTCTTCTAGTTCTTCATCTTGTTGATTACTAATTTGATTTTCCATCGCTCTTTGCAGTGGGTCTCTAAGGGTTTCAACAAAACAAAGACTACCTACCTCCTCTACTTCTTCTTCGGGAGGAAAGGGTGTAGGGTGTTTAGAAATGCGAAGAAAGTTATATGTGTACTTTGTTCCATTAAGGTTCATAGTTACTTTTCCTTCTCTAACATCCAACACGACATCAACCAATTTAAGAAAGGGCCTACCTAGGATTATGTGATCATGATTACTATGGTAAGCATCAATAAGAAAGAAATCGGTTGGTATACATTTTCCAGAGATTTTTACTTTCATGTTGCAAGCAATACCTAGAGGTTTAATAGTTCTACCATCTCCCATAATTAATTTTGTTGATGTTGGAGCTAAGTCTAGGTTGTGGTCTTGAACTTTATCGTAAATTTTAGAAGATAGGACACTTACTTGGGCTCCGATGTCGCATAAAGCTTTGTATTGAACTTCGTTGATCTCACAACTCAAGTGTGGTGCCATCTTCTCTTCTTCTTCGGATCCTATCGCGTAAACTTCGGCGAGGCGAGCGTCTGGTGATGCTTCGGGCTTGATTCCCATGATTCTCTTCACCTCGGCTATGTGTTCTGGATCCACTTCATCATCTCCAAAGAGTTTTTGAAAGATCTCACCGGTGGTTTCAAAGTCGTATGAATCTTCCACTTTCTTCTCTGGTGGGAAATCCACTTCCAATGCTCTTGCCATCCCCTTTTGATTAGGGAACGGTCTTCTCCGTAATCGATAGGAACCCAATCCATTGGTTCGAACTCCCTTAGTGGCTTCGCGCTTGACATGCTTCTCTTGTTTGTTTCATTCGATGCGGCGAAGTCAACGCTCGGGGTAGTCCTTGACTTGATGTGTTCTTCTTCAAGCTTTTCTTGGATTGGCTGCTCTTTTCTGACTTCCGGGGTTGCCTCTTTAGAAAATTCAGCACACTTCTTCTTCCTTGAATTATATTCCGGCTCTTCCGCAAGTCTTGTTTTCCAATCTCTTCGCATGGCAGCCGCTTTACTAATTTTTTGTAGAAGTTGGGTGGCTTCCGTGAGTGTTTTCTCCATGAGATCCCGACCTGCACACATTTGGACGTGTTGCATGCAACTAGGGGTTAGGGAAAAGAAAAATGTATGCAAGAGTATGTCACTGGAGAAGCTGAGTCTTGGTCCTTGTTCGATCAACTCATTAAACCTATTCCAAGCTTGGTCTATCACTTCCTCTTCTCCTTGCGTGAAAGTGATCACTTGCCTCGTTAGATATTGAACCTTGCTAATTGGAAAGAACTTCTCGCAAAACTTCTTTGTCAACTTGTTCCAATTTCCTTCAACTTCAAAGGACGCAAACGAGTACCATGCCTTTGCTTCACTGGGAAGTGAGTAGGGAAAGAGATTCCATTTGAACCATTCATCGGGAACTCCTTCTTGACGCACCGTGTTGCATAGCGTCGTGAAATGCCTTAATTGTCTATATGGGTTCTCCATAACCATCCCTTCAAAAAGGTTTGCCGCCACCATCTCGATGATCTTGGGTTTAATTTCATACTTGGTCGCTTCGAGCTTCGAATCCGACTCTTGTACTTTTATGTCTTCACATTGAGGCTAGCGTAATCCCTTAGTGATTTCTCTGGCTCTTCCACGGGTTGATTGACGAACGCCATCTAGACAATAAGATTAAAACAAAAACAAAAACAAACAAAGTGGTTTTCTGGATAATATGTGTTAGGTATAGCAAATAAAAGATAAACTAAATATAAAACTAAGTTAGATGCAAACCAAACGATGTAAACTAGCTTGCTCCCCGGCAACGGCACCAGAAAAAGGGGCTTGTTGACGGATAAAAGATGTATCCTCTACGATCCGCAAGCGTACGGACCCACACCTTTTTCACCACGGGATTCCCAAGGTTCTTGTCAATCCGCGGAGAAAGGGAATTACAAGCGTTTGATCTACCTCTACACACTAGCTACTCAAACCCTAACTATGATTAAACTAGAAAACAACTAAACTCAACAAGAGAGAATGATTAAGCAAACAAGATAGGAGACACTCGCCCATGGGTCTACAATACTAGGTCATGCAATCGCTTAAAGACATGAAAACCAATCTAATCTATTCAGGGTTGTGACCACGGTTTCGCCCTTTCCCTCCTCTCGTACGGTCACTACGCGAAGGTATTCATGACTAGACCTATGATGGACACGGCGTATTGAATGGATCCAAGGAAGCATTGGAGCTCTACTCCCTTTACGGCATGGCAGCTAACCTTAAGCATTAAAGTATATTCAACACAAGATGATAGATAGATAATACGACAAAGTACGATTACATCTCAAGATCGATTACAACCCATGGACGAATAAGGAGATTACCCCATCAAGGTGCTAGACATAGCACCGTTGATCATGGTCATCCTTCCGACGGTGTCTCCCTTCTTCTCCACTTGTGGGTGCTTCCTTCGAGGTGGACGATCTCCCTCCGGAGATCTCCCTCCTCTCTCTCTAGCTTCTGGATGGCCTCCTGGTGCGAATGGCTCTCTCTCCGTCAAATGGCGGCGCCTCCAGGGTTTTAGGGTTGAAGATCCTTCGGGTGCAAGGAAAGGGGGGCCGAACTGAAGCCGGAACCGGGCCGGGCGGCCGGCCCGGGCCGGCCGGCCCGGAGCCCACCCGGCTCGGTTCGGTCGCCCTTTCCCTCCCGTGGGTCCTCAGGTGATTATGCACTTTGCCCCCTCCACTTGCATGATTTTGATGATGTCATCCTCGCGTCCAAGATGGAGGTTCTCCGCGCATGAAGTTCGGTCTTTTACGCTTCAATCCCCGGGGGTGTTCCTTCGTAGCACTTCGGTCCTTGCCACCATTGGAAGTGATTTCATCAAGCTCATGAACACGAACAAGACTCCGTAAATGCTCCTTTGAACTTGTTGCGAATCCGTCCTTTATGTCCATGTTTTCCTACATAAACACAACACTTCCAAATGCATGCACATAGATGAACTTGTTATATGATTAGTGTGCCTAGTGGCGGGTTAATTCCATAATCAAATCCAAACAAAAGTGTAATGAACATGCTTGGTGGACCAAAATACACTGTCAACAGGCTCCCATTCACTCCCCCCTCTCTGGTTCGCCGCTTCGATCCTTCAAGTGGTATCGAGCCGGATAGGACTTGATTGACTCTAACCAGTCTAAGGTCTAAGGATGGCATACCAGGAATGGGGTTCGGGTCCTCCACACTTCGATGGGAATAACTACCAGATGTGGAGTATGCGGATGGCGGCGTTCCTCCGCGGAAAGGGTCGGATCCTTTGGGATGTCACGGTGAACACAAGCTATATCCAGCCAATGAACTTCCTTGCTCCAGGGCCGAGGGACATGTTCGATGCCAACAACAAGGCGGTCGACTACTTGTTTTGTGCTCTGTGTCAGCCTGAATTCGATCAGGTGCACACGGAGAGCTTGGCTTGTAGAATCTGGTCAGTGTTGAAGGAAGCTCATGTTTGGAATGCCCAGGTTCAGGCTCGGATGTATGCGACCTACCGGAGAGAGTATGAGAACTTCACTCATCTCCCCGGTGAGTCCATCGATGCCTTGTTTCAAAGGTTCCCGGTTGTGGTGAACAACATGAGGGCCAATGTGGACGTGCTCTCGTACGATGATCATGATAGAGTTGTCAAGCTCTTACGCTCTTTGGATCGTATGGTTTGGGACGGAAAGTTTGAGGCCATTGTGGAGTCGGAGAAGTATGACACTCTGACCATGAATGAGTTGTTCTCGAAGCTCAAATCGACTAAGGTGGATCGGGGCATGACAACCAAGATTGAGGGCCCGACTGACTCTCATAGTCTTGCCCTCATCGGTGGTTCGAAAGGAAAGACTAACGCTAACCCATCCCCCAAGATGTTCTCCTTGTCTTCTTTGATGTCTATTCCAGATAAGGAGTTCGACGTGCTTAGAGAGGACAAGCTGGTGTTGCTGACGAGGCGGTTCGAGAGGTTGCACGAGAACCGAGTGAACATGAGGAGAAGCACGAGGACATGCTTCCAGTGCGGCAAGACGGGACACTTCATTGCCGATTGCTGGGAGAAGGCCGAAAACAAGGACAGCTACAAGCACAAGTCAAGGATGGATGGCAAGTACTGGTCGAGTCGTGACCACAAGAGCAAGCACAAGGACGAGCGACGATCGAGGAAGAAGGAGAGCCGAGGCAAGGCCCGAGCGATGGTTGGAACGAGCAACGTCGACTCCACTTCCGCGTACTCCACCTCAAGCTTGAGCAGCAATGAAGATGAAGGTGACCATCACAAGGGAAGGAAGTCATCCAAGAACCTGAGCGAGCTGAGCTGCTTCGCTAGAGACGGCTTATGCACCATGGCGCTGAGCTCCGGCAGCAAGAAGAGCACACAGAGCGACTTGGACTCCGACACCGACGACGAGGTGCGTGATGAACTTCCCTTCTTATGTCAGGAGAATGAACGGCTTGGCTTGTTGCGTGATAATCATGATGACATGCTTAGAGAGGGTAAGAAGATGAGGAAAGAGCTTAGGGCCTCGCTTGAGGATGCTAGGACTAGAGTGGCTGAGCTAGAAACACATAATTTGTATGCTAAGCTTGAAATTGATTCTCTGAAAAGCTTCACCTGTTGTTACTAATGAAGTTGAATGTGCTGATTGTCTTATCTTTCTAGCTGATCTCGCCTTATTTAAGGAAAAGCATGCCTCCAAGTGTGATGAACTAGATGTGCTTAGGGTTGAAGTGGCTGAGCTTACGTCTAGACCTGCTTTGCTAGGTTCTTGCACTTCTTGCCCTGTTTTGCATGAAAAAATTGATGAGATGCATGCTTACACTATTTCTCTCGAGGTTAAGTTGAAAGAACCAATTCCTACGTCTTGCTCTACCTGTGAATTGCATGCTTTGAAGAATCTGGAACTTGCACATTCGATTGATCGTTTGTAGGATGAGAATGATGAGTTGAGAAAGTTGATGGGTTGGTTGTCTGGTCATGAGCCCCGGTTGAGGATAATGATCGAGACATACAAGAGGTAGGATAGTGAGGGACTTGGGGCAAACAAGGTTGGTGAGGGAAGTGGAGAGAATATCCCCGAGCCACCAAAAACCCACCACAAAAATGCTTTCCCGCCTAAACCGAACCATCTTAGGAACCGACTAGATACAACCCTAGCTCCACCCGTGTTTCCTCCACAAACAAATGATTTCCAAAAGCCTATCAAGTTCGTGGGCACTTTGGGAAAAGTGTTCATTGGGAAAGAGAGTGAGAAGGCTAGTGAGGAGAAACCGGTTGAGAAGCCTAGTGAGGAGAAGCCGGTTGAGAAGCCGAGTGGAGAGAAACCAAATGAACAGCCCCATCCAAAGCCTAAATCTAAGCCCATAAGGTTCCATTGTGGCTATTGTGGAAGAGATGGTCACAAGGATGAGTTTTACTTCAAGAGGAAGCGAGAGGAGAGAATGGCGAAGGAGTGGGCTAACAAGGACAAGTACCACTCCTCCAGTGGTGCACTTGAGCCTAGTGTGCAGATGCCCAGGGCTAAGGCAAGTGTGAGAATAGTTTCGGCTTGGGGAGAGTGAAAGGTTGCAGTAGGTGTTGCTGGAGGGGTGAAATCAGTCAGTCCGGTTTGGATTCGGCAGGGGGCAAGGTTGGTTTTCGTGCTCGTGAGGAGTCTCGGTTTGTTGCAGGAGGTCGTGGTTCGGGTTGTTGGTATGGAGAGTTTGTAGGTGGTCAGTTTGCTAGATGTTCTCCCCCTCGTGCTCAATACGGGGATGGGAGAAGTCGTGGCTTGAGGTGGAGAGGAGGAACGGGCTACTATCTTCGTTTCGTGGTTTTGGTCGTCCTCCAGGTAGAGAGGGTAGGTTCCCTCATAGTGGTTACCGTGGTGTTGTTCGTGGAGGTGGCTTTGATAGGAGAGATGCTTTGGAATGTGCTAACCCCACTTTCGAGCAAATGGCTCGGCACTGGTTTTACTCTTTTGGTACTAACCCCAGTGCTGAGTCGTTTGTTCGCTCACGTGCTCGTTTTTGAATTTCAGGTAGGAGACTTGAAGAACATTTGGTTGATTGACTCCGGTTGCTCGAGGCATATGACCGGAGACAAGGGGTGGTTCTCAAGTCTCGTCCCGGTGGTGACAAAGAGGTACATCACCTTTGGGGACAATGGGCGAGGGCATGTGCTATCAGAAGGTGAGATTAAGGTAAGTGACAAGATCACTCTCAGGCGTTTTGCTCTTGTTCAATCGCTTGGATACAATTTCCTTTCCGTGTCCCAGCTATTGGATGAGGGTTTTGAGGTGTTGTTTCGGCCTGGTGGTTCTCGGATTTTGGACTCTCGAGGGGACCTTGTCTGTATGGTCGCTCCCGTGGGTCATGTGTTTCGACCAGATTTTTCTCAGTCTTCTGGTGTTGAGCGTTGCTTCTTGGTTGGTTCTTCGAGTGAGTTGTGGAAGTGGAATAGGAAGTTGGGTCACTTGAGCTTTGATCTTTTGTCTCGCTTGAGTAAACTCAATTTGGTATGAGGATTGCCACGGTTGACGCTTGAAAAAGAGTTGGTCTGTGCGTCGTGTAGGCATGCCAAGATGGTAGCCTCTTCTCACCCGCCTCTCACCGATGTGATGACTGAGCATCCATGCGAGCTGCTCCATATGGACCTTGTTGGCCTAGCTAGTGTGCGATCTGTGGGTGGGAAGTGGTATGTCCTTGTTGTGGTGGATGACTACTCTTGTTATGCTTGGGTGTTCTTTCTTGAGGAGAAAGGGGAGACATTTGGTTTTGTTCGAGATCTTGTCTTGAGGTTGAGGAACGAGAGGCACGGAGATGCCATACGAGCAATCCACAGTGACAATGGCTCAGAATTCAGAAGCTCTCGTTTTGAAACCTTTTGCCATGACTTGGGTCTTGAACACCAGTTTTCGAGTCTGTATATGCCTCCTCAGAATGGTGTTGTGGAAAGGAAAAACAGAACCTTGTGTGAGATAGCTCGGACGATGCTTCATGAGCATAGGACTCCGAGAAGGTTCTAGGTTGAGGCGGTGAATACTGTGTGCTATGTTTCCAACAAGATCTACCTCAGAGTGCATAAGAAGAAAACCTGTTACGAGTTGATGCACGGTCACACACCCAAGGTGAGTCACTTCCATGTATTTGGTTACAAGTGCTTTATCCTTAAGAAAGGGAAGAAGTTGGATAAGTTTGAGGCTAGGTCGGTCGATGGTATTTTCTTTGGTTATGCATCTCACTCTAGAGCATACCGTGTGCTCAATCTTGAAACTAACCAAATCGTGGAGACTTGCGAGGTAACCTTCGACGAGACACAGCCACGTAGTCACCTTGTCTTTGAGTGTGCAGGTGATGATGAACTTGGTGAGGAGATCTTTCAGGAGGAGGAGCATGAACATGGAGATGATGAAGATGGCGGTGTGGTGCCCGCGACTGAGCATGTACCTACTACTTCGACTACGGTGATGGACGACCCCTCTCCCACACCTACGACGACAAACCAAGATCGTGGAGAAACTACTGTTGAGGGGGAGGTAGCATCAAGGCGAGAACCTCCCCGGTGAATACAAGTGGATCACCCAGCTTCAAGGATCATCGGCGACATGAATGAACGTACTACACGGTCGAGGGTTCGGAACAATTCTCATTTCTCTCATGCTACTTTTGTTGCTACCTTTGAGCCCAAAGACATTGGACACACACTATATGATCATGATTGGGTTAATTCGATGCATGAGGTGTTGGAGAACTTTGAGAGGATTCAAGTGTGGGAATTGGTTGACCCTCTCCCAGGGTGTAAGCCGATTGGGACAAAATGGGTGTGGAAGAACAAAGAGGGAGAGAAAGGTGAAGTTGTGAGAAACAAGTCAAGGCTTGTTGCTCAGAGTTTCAGTTAGAAAGAGGGGATCGACTACGAGGAGACTTTTGCTCCCGTAGCTCGTTTGGAGGCAATTAGGATCCTTCTAGCCTTTTCCGTGGCTAAAGGGTTCAAGTTGCACCAAATGGATGTGAAGAGTGCGTTCTTGAATGGTGTGTTTGAGGAAGAAGTTTATGTGAGGCAACCACCTAGGTTTGAGAGGGAGAAGTACCCCCACCGGGTGTACAAGTTGAGGAAGGCGCTGTATGGGTTGAAGCAGGCACCTAGAGCTTGGTATGGTAGGTTGAGGGGGTTCCTGTTTGAGTGAGGGTTTGAGATGGGGAAGGTAGATCAGACCTTGTTTCTTCCCAGGCAGGGTGGAGATATCCTGATTGTGCAGGTGTACGTGAATGATATAATCTTTGTTCGCTCGTCTAACTCTCTTGTTGCAAGGTTTGCAGATGATATGAGTAGGGAATTTGAGATGAGCATGATGGGTGAGTTGCAGTTCTTCCTCGGGCTACAAATCAAGCAATCAAAGGAAGGAACATTTGTGCACCAAGCTAAGTACACCAAGGACATTTTGAGGAAATTCAAGATGGAGGATTCCAAGGCCATGGAAACACCTATGAGTACGACTACAACTCTTAATGCGGATGAGGAAGGTGAACACGTGGACCAGAAGGAGTACCGGAGCATGATCGGGTCACTCCTCTACTTGACGGTGACGAGGCCGAACATCCAGTTTTCGGTATGTCTGTGCGGTCGTTTTCAAGCGTCTCCAAGGACTTCGCATTGGCAAGCGGTCAAGCGCGTATTCAGGTACTTGCGTCACACTCCTGACTTCGGCCTTTGGTACTCCGCGTCTTCTTCTTTAGCTCTTCTGAGGACCAGGAGCGTCCCGGTGGTCGATGGATGACCGCTCCTCAGTGATGAGTGATTGACAACGGGTGTTGGACTGACTCTTGGCTTAGTGCGCGGTGTGTAGGCCGCGGCCTAGTTCGTGTTGTTGCGGGTGAAGAACGGGCGCGAAAGGTCTTCAGCCTTGAGGGGCCTCCGGGAGATGGAGAGACAAGTAGGCTCGGTTCGAGGGACCCGGTGGACAGCGGGACTAGGTGCGGGTCACATGGTGGCAATACGAGCAAGACGAAGTCATGGACAATCGAGCCGGTGCACGGTGGTGGTCGAGTCAAGTGGTTTGGCGGGAGGCCGGACCGAGCACGCGGGGTTTGGTGCTTTGCCCACAAAACCATCGGAGGACGAGTTTCTTGGTTTGGGCCTCAAAACCAAGTCCGAGGGCCCAACACGACGGAGACGAGATCCGGGCGTGTCGGGAAGCTTCGAAGAGGAGGACAAGCGACGGGATCGCATGGCTTGCGTCGGGAGGACGCGGGGTGCGGCAAAGGCGTGGCCGTCTGATGGCAAGACCCACAAACATTACCTAAATGCCCCTACGTGGGTTGTATCATCAGTAGTTAAGTTAGGGGTAGTCGAGTCATTTACCACTCCGGCGGGACCTGATATATAAGCCATGAGTGTGTGTGGATGGTTCTCTCTCTCCACGACTTAGGGTTTCATTTCCCCCCTCCCATTTCTCATTTTCGTAGCTATTTTCTTCTCCATTTTCTCTAGGCTAGCATGAGCTTCATGTGAGATTTGTTGAGAGGGATGGATGCTAGGGCGGCATGCTAGACCTTGTGAATCTTTCCTGGTTTGTATAGAAGATTCAGAGTTGTGTTTTTTGTGGTCTTTTTGTGCTTGTTTTCGTGCGTTTGTTCTCGGCGTGATTCCGCGGATTTGAGTTGGTTTCTCCCCGAATTTCTTTGAGGGAAACATGGATGATGCCTTGTGCACCTTTGTGATTGATCTTGTGCCCTCAAACGCCGGAAACCACTTCGATTCAAGGATTTTCGGACGGAGCTCTAGCTTTTGGTGGTGCTCAAAGGATTCGCGATTCCCGGTGATTTAGGGAGTTAGGAGGTAAGATTTTTGGGCTATAGCATCCTTGTGTGACGCTTTTCAAGTCCCCAAACCCTTGTCTCCACAGCTTCAACCGTTTGGGAAAACCGATGATGATTTGGTGGAGTTGACCTTCGAGGTCGGGCCGTTTTTACTGCTCCGTCCGTGCCTCACGGACGGTCCGCGTCGTCTCGGCGGACGGTCCGCGCCGCGCGTGTTCGTCACGTGTTCTTCGTGTTCTTGCTCGGCTTCGCTTTCGATCCGCGGTGTTTTCGAGTTTTGGTTCGACGAAGTTTCGGACGGTCCGCGTGTCTTTGGGCGGACGGTCGCGGGTGCACAGCGGACGGTCCGCGTGCTCCCCGCGGACGGTCCGTTATTCGCGATGCGTCTCTGGTGGTTCCGGTGTCTTTTTTGGACGGTCCGGGGCTCGGGCGGATGGTCGCGGCAAGGGTGCGGACGGTCCGCGATACCCGGCCCGACGGTCCGCGCGGCCATCGCGGACAGTCCGCGCTGTCTGGCCGGACGGTCCGCCGTAGGCTGGCAGCTTTACCTCTTGGTTCGATTCCTCCCTTCCTTTCTCGTGCTTCCGCGTGTGCTTCAAGGAATAGTTCCTAAGACTGGAGGTTGATCCGTAACCTCGTTGTCTTGGCGATTGGTGTGTGATTCGATCCATCGCTTGTGTGTGACCGGGATTTGACTAGGGTATAGGCCGGGTTCTTTGAGAGGAATTTTTACCGGCTCCTATTCACTCCCCCCCTCTCTAGTCGCCATCTGATCCTTCATCTTCATGGTTTTTCAGACGCGAATTTTACCGGGTGTTGGTTGGATAGGAAGTCCACTTCTAGGACTTGCCAGTTTTTGGGATCTTCTTTGGTGTCTTGGTCTTCCCGCAAACAGTCGAGTGTTGCTCAATCCACTACCGAGGTAGAGTATGTTGCCGCAGCTAGTTGTTGCTCTCAGCTCCTTTGGATCACATACGCCATGAGTGACTTTGGTGAGGAGTATACCCATGTTCCACTTCAATGTGACAGCACCAGTGCCATAAGTGTTGCAAAGAACCCAGTGCTCCATTCCAAAACCAAGCACATAGAAGTGAGATATCATTTTTCTGAGAGACAATGTTGAGAAAGGGAAGATAGCTTTGATCCATGTACCCACACATGACCAACTAGCCGATATTTTCACCAAACCCCTAGATCAAGTAACTTTCACCCGTTTGCGAGGGGAGCTTGGTGTTTGCTTGATTTCTTGAGTTGGTGTGTGGGAGCTCCTTTGTAGCATATGTATAGCTTTCCTTATGCATTTCTTGCATATGGCATGGCATATGTAACATGATGTATAGGCATCCTTGTGTCACACCTGTTTTTCCAAAGAAAACCAAGTGCATAACTATATGCATGCCAGGATCAAGTTTCATGCATATAGTGACATATAAGTGAATACAGAAACAGTATCACGTAAAGAAAGAGAAAGATATCAGAGATTTACAATTAATCCTGGAAACGAAGGCTTCAAACATCATAGGCAGTCGACTGAGGGTTGCGTACGCCTAGCACCAGCAACATCTTCACAAGACTTCAAAGCAGCTTCCTCTTTCTGAGCAACATTGTTTATAGCAAGGTTGAGCACTTGGCGTACTCAGCAAGTGTGGCGGAAAGGATGAATGCAAAGGCTTTACAGTGGACTGGGCTCTTAGCATTTAGCATTTTAGTTAGTCCAATTTTATTAAGCAACTATTTACTAGCAGGTATAAATATATACCATCCCACAATGATCAGAAAGAGATAGATAAGATACACCATAAGAATATGGCAAGAATAACCTGAGAGCGCGATTTAAATCCATCTTCAAGTTCAATTAATCATGTGAGGGTCTAGGTCGCTCTTGACCGTGAGCACGGCTAATCGATTAGTTTTACACTCTGCAGAGGTTGTACACTTTCACCACAAGTAGCGTAAAAGCTCCGAAGAACTTTAAACCCAACCATGTGATGCTGCGCAGGCACCATACCACACTACCGAGGTGTGGTTGCATAGGGACGCTACATGGCCTTTACAAAGGTTCCCTAGCAAGTTATGACCCACAAGGTCTGGATTAGTTAGCAAGGTATAAAGTCCCCTAGCAGGTCGATACCCCACCATAAAAAGAATAACTCACCCAACCCCCTGCTAGAGCGAGTCCATACCCTGCAGTACCGCCGATCCCTTGTCCTTATCAGGTAAGATCACCCCAAGCTAAAGTTCCTAATTATTTGGCCAAGACCAATGCCCGTTAGTTCTTGTGGCTGTACTGTTTTCTTGTATGGTTCTCCATGTTCCGATTAATGCACAGTGATCTTGTATTAGAATTATCATAAAGGAACATAGAGCATAAATAGATAACCATGTTGATTATTACCAACCTAGTTGAGCACACTAAGCAACATCTACCATCAAGATTAATTAAGCAACCAGTTTAAACAAGGCAATGGTAAAAGAATACTAGTCATCGTCCTTAATAGGAACCCATGAAAGTTAATGCAAGCAATACGATGTGTGATTAAATAATTATTGGAACAAAAGAACAAGGACACACTTGCCTTTAACCAGAGGGTAGTTGCTCAGAATCTTCAACTTCAAGCTCTTCAAAACTTCTCAAACGGCATTCACTCTAAGCACATCAATCATCGAGCACAAGCATACAGAACAAACAAACAAACAAGCATACACTAAGAACAATATATCAATCAAAAGAAAGCTTTAAAAGAATGCACTAAAGGATAGGCTTGATTAGATGGATCACTAAAGAACACAAAGTGTGCTTGGAAGGGAAAGGCTTAGTTAACTTTGAAGAGATGGTCGTGGAAGATTGAGCAAGGACTGGAAAGATCACACTGAGATAGATGTGACACCCAAAAAATTCCATCACTAAAATCAACTAGCAACTTAAATTAGTCTTAAGGATTTAAAGAATTTAAATTGCCATTTAAATTGAGCTCTAAAATATTAAACATAATTTAATAAACTTAGAGACAACAAGTGATTATGCATCATCAGTTGGCTTGCATAGTTTTTGGTTGCTTGTGTGGTTTCTAAAAAGTTTATAAATTTTTGAGAAAAAGTTTGAAAGAGTTTTGATTTGAATTTGAAAAGAAATAGTGGTTTAAAAAGAAGTTTGAAAAAGAAAAAAAAAGAAAACCTTGCCCGGCTCCCCTTTCGGCCCAGCCAGGCCTGCCGGCCCACTTAACTCACCCCGCACCGGCCCGCCTCTTTCTTTCTCTTTTTCTTTTTCTTTCGCTGTCGGCCCGACACCCGGCCCCACTCGTCAGCCTCTCCATCTCCCCCTTCCTTTCTTTTTCCCCTGCCTCGCCCGGCCCGCCACCGCGGCCGTGCGGATCCCGCCTTCTCCCCTTTTTTCTCCCCATCAAGCTTGCCAATTAAGGCATTTAACCGCCCAGGCACGATTGGGGCCGTTTCCCCTTTCCTTGCACCGAGCCGTGATGGCCGCGGCCATCAATGGCAAGCGCCGCCGCCCGGAGCCCGCTCACCTCCCTTCGCCTTCCTCCCTGCGTTTCTATTTAAACCCGTGCTCGATCGCCTGCGCCTCCCTTTGCCTTCCCAACACACCTACTCCACGCACACGAGCCCAATTCCACCAGCGCCGCCGCCTCGGGTCCCCGCCGCCGTCGTGCAAACGTCGCCGTCGGTGAAGGACCACCTCCGCCGCCTCCCTTTTCTTCTCTTTGGGTTCACCAGGGGCTCATCAAGCTCAATTGGCTGCAGGTTCCCGTCCTCAGAGCCCGTGGGTGCCGCGCCTCGTCCACGGCGAAGCGCCGCCCGTCCTGCCGCCGTTGCCAAGCCCCGCCGCTGTTGAATCCTCTTCATCTTCGAGCTCGCCCGCTTCACCTTTGAACTATGAGCATTTATCCCCGCCCGTTTTCCCTTCTCTCCGTGCACAGCAGCGTCCCCGCGAGCTCACCGGAGTGGCCGCTCCGCCCCCGTCCGGTGCCGGTCGCCGGTGAGGCACAATCACCCCCTTGACCCCACGAACACGTGCGCAAGCGTCCCCGCATCATTTTGCACCAGCCCGTGGTCGGAGAGGTGGCCGGGAACGCCGTCCAGGGCCAACGCCGGCGAGCTCCCGTCGCGCGCCGCCGCACTCCGACGACACCGCCGCCGCGTCCCGCACGCACACGTTTAGGGCCGTCGGATCTCGCATGAGCGGCCCCGATCATGTACCCCTTCGTTTTAAACGGCCGGTCCACCGTGGACCCGTGCACCGGCGCACGGTGCGGTCCACGGCGCACGCGCGTGCCGGCTGCCATTGGATGCGAGATCCACGGTGCTGGTCGGCTGTTTTGATTAAGAGTCCCTGGAAGATTTTAAATTCACATGCCGGTCCTTCCACCTTTGAGAACTTTTACGGTTAGGTCCGGATTTTTATGTTTTAGCCCCTGCCGACCTAGATTCCTTTAACGAGAGGTCCTTTTCATTCCTTTTAGCATTTAGACCCCTATGTTTTATTTTATAATTATGTTTTAGCCCTGATTTTATTTATAAAAAGCCCTGTAAACTTAGATTTCTTGCAGATAGGTCCCTGTAACTTGTTTTAATCATATCTTTCTCGTTTTAACTCCGTTTTCAGCGTTCTATATACCGAAATGATCGTCTCGATGAGTAGAATCTTTTAAACAGCAAATTTACCAGTTTTGTTACTGTTTGGTGTACTGTTTATTTATTTTTTGTTGTTCATGTTTGACTCGTAGATATCGTGGCTATTTCGTCTGAGCTCCCTGTCGGAGGTGATCTGGAAGAGCCTGTTTTCGAGGAAGATTTCACTCAGCTTGTAGAGGAAGGCAAGTGGCTTTCCCCCTCTGTATTATCTTTTTGAACCTATGTCACCGCATGTTAAACAATGTTTACTATTCCTGTTGCTATGCATAAACTCGATGGGCAAACACCTAGTTAAGGACTTGACTAGACATTTTACCTCATTACCTTGATCAACCCCTGTTTAACAAATGCTTGGGGTAGATAAATGCTTAGTTTGCTTTACATGAGTTTGGTTATGCTTTGTTTATGTGATACATCTCGGTTTTGTTTATATAATGTGCTTGTGCTTAAAACAAGATAACTTGATTTAAAATCGGAACATGGAGAACCACCCAAGACAACGGTACAACCACAGTCCACATGGCTCGACTTAGCCAAGTAATTAGGAGAGTGGGTTAGCCGATAGCTCTTTTCCGAGAGGGGCACGGGGGGCTCGGGGTTGCGGGGGTATAGCCCGGTTCTTTTGGGGTAGCGACCTTGGCTAAGGTGCCGACCACTAGGGAGGGTTATGGTCCGCCCGGGGGTCATGAATCGTTGCGAGCCGTTGGTTTCTCTTCTTTCCTTTGTAAAGGCTTCGTAGTGGACCCCTAGCCACTCGCCTTGGAAGTGTTTAAGGGTCTAGCTAACCCGGGCAAGATGGGGAACACGAACCGTGGGTAAAGTGTACATCCTCTCGAGTGTAAAACCGATCGATCGGCCGTGCTCGCGGTCATGAGCGGCTTGGACCCTCACATGATTAATAAACTTGAAGATTAATACAAATCATGGGTTTGTGGTTTGGTTTGAGGTTTCTTTTAAGGATAAGTGGGTTGGTATACACTTACACCTAGTAATTAGGTGCTTGCTAATAAAACTTGACCAACTTATAAAATGCTTACCGCCGTGAACCATAGCCTATCCTTGATAGCCTTGCATTGTTTCCCCCACTTGCCGAGCACCAACCATAAGTGTGCTCACCCTTGCTTACCGCTGTTCAGAGGAGAACGTCGGAGGCGAGGACGAGTACTGGAGTGACTACGAGGAGTTCTAGGGCATGCGGATCCCCCAGTCATCATGCCTGTGGAAGTCAAAGATGGAGCTGCTCGTCGCCTAGTTATCGTTGTGTTCGGACCTTCGAGTCCACCTCTCTGGATGTAATAATGGATATCGTACTGGTTTAACTCTTGAACGATTTATTACTGCAATGGTATTACACTCGTTTTGTCTATCATGTGTGTGTAAAATGATCCTGGCGCACACGTGAGATGCATTCGGTTTTCCTTGTAAAATCGGGTGTGACAAAGTGGTACCAGAGCCGTGATGACTGTAGGTCGCAGCCTTAGTTAGAAATGGACGGAATTAAGGATTCATGTTCTAGAGAACCCTATCATGCTTCAAACCATCTTATTTACGCATTAAAAATCTAATTTAATCTTGTTTATCATTTAAACTGTCATTTTGATTTATTCTGTACTCTGAGATCAGTTTTGCTTTGACAGATGGCCAGAACCTACATGACCCCTCGCAAAGGCACTGGTGGGCTCTTTCCCACTGGACAGCTGGCTCCTCGCCATCGTCTTGAGGATGTTGAGGAGGAACCAGAGGAGTTCCAGCCAAAGGCTGAGGTGGAAGAAAACCCGAGAGGAGTTCTAGCCGGAACCGAAGAGGAGGATCCTGAGGAGGTTGAGATGGAGGAGGAGGAGCCAGATGAGCCATTGGAACAGCCACAGCTGTACGATGGCACCGTGCTGGAGGCAGACGCTGATGGGGACATTGTGATTCCACCGGTGCTTGTGGCAAATGAGGAAGCACCCCCTGCACATGTTGATCCAGTGCACGATGGTAAAGGTGGTGACCAAGATGATTCAAGTGATGACGGCGGAGATGAGGAAGGTGGTAACAATGCTAATGGCAACCCGGAGGAAGATGAGGATGAAGACCCTCGCTATCACGGGGCAGAATATCACAAACATTCCACTGAAGTTGAGAACGGACAGTTTTGCATTCTTCTGTGGGAGGTTCTGCGATACACAGGGGATATACCATAAGGCCTCTCTACGTGACAAAGCACTTCAGCGAGCCAGGAATGAGAGACTACTACACCAACAGAGTTTACATAAGGAGGCCCCCGAATGATACGAGAAGGCCGGAGGTATCGCTCATCTCACCACGGCACGGCCCAATTCTCCACGGATGATGCTTTGCGGTGAATGATGCGACGAGGAGGGCACTCCGGTCAATCCGCAATGCGAATCGGGTGCGAGTGTTCCACTCGGAGTATCGCCATGTGCCTCGTCGTGCAAGTGGCACGAGAGGTGACTGTGGTGCCAGCAGGAGGTAATGATCGCATCGACGTCTTGGCACGTGTGACTGCTGCCTTGAACACAGATCTGGAGGGGGCAACTACCGAAATGAACAAGTATCACGAGGAGTTGCGGTCGCTCGGTGAAGATAGCACGTACGAAGCACGGTGGCGGAACAGCGACTTCCTCAAGAAGTTATGTCATATCAGACCACAGCTTCCCCTCCGCGCAAGAGACTCCGTTACGGCTACGCTGAAGCTACTACTCATCTTGGCTAGGATCCTAGGATACTCGCCCTTATCATTTACCTTTTCGCTAGATCGTTCCTGCGTGAACGTATTGCTTGTAATAATGAATGCTATTTGCAAACATGTTTGAGTTGGATCTTTGCTTGATTGTGAATTGTATGGTGGAGTGATGGCCACTATGCAATCAGAATTTTTAAGTTGATTAAAGAATAGTTTGGGTTTTATCGGTTGTCATTGCTTAATCTTCTATGCAAGTTTGATTGGATCAAATCTGTTTTCGCAGTCATATGACATACCAGTAATGTTTTGTTTATAACTCAAGATACAGAACTCCAAATGACATGAAACCAGTTGGGTTAATTCACAAATTTAGAGGATGATTTTCTGTCAAAAATTCAATGATATAAAGTATATATTCTGGGAGTTATGCACAAAGTAATGAACATGTCAGAGTCTGTAAATTTCTGCTGATACAGCTGCACTGTTTGAATTTTATCTCGAGTTATAGATGTCCAAATGAGGTGATTCCAGTTGGGATAGTTCCATAATTTCATTCATTATAATCTGGTAAAAATTTGTGGTCATTGGATAAATACACAGAAAGTTATACATAATTCTTTGAGGTCAACAGAATCTGTCCTAACTGAAGAACATGCTGTTATTTTATTTTGAGTTATCCTCTTATGCATTGATTCAAGTACAACTATCTAAGATATGATTTTTCTAACGGTCAGATGGTAAACACCAGGTCTGGAGGAGGTCAAGACGTGCCACCTGTGATCCGTGCACATATCGCAAATCAACAGAACCCAGCACCACCCCCACCAATCAACCAAGCAATGGATCCAAACATGCAGCAGTTTCTGGCAGCGCAGATGCAACTGATTCAGAATCTTACCAACACTGTGCAGCAATGCAAGCTCAACAGAACCAGCCACCACAGCAGATTCCTCCACCACCCCCGCCACCAAGGGACAGGCACAAGGAGTTCATGAGCCACCATCCTCCTACGTTTTCTCACTCGTCTGATCCACTGGATGCTGACGACTGGCTGAAAACCATCACCAAGAAGCTGGAGATCGTGCAATGCACTGACAGGGAGATGGTCCTGTATGCTGCCGGAAGACTCGTGGGGCAGGCTGCAGACTGGTGGGATGCGTACTCAACTGCTCATCCCAACAGGCAGAACATTACTTGGCAGGAGTTCCGTGACAACTTCCGTACTTACCACATCCCTTCAGGGGTTATTAAGCTTAAGCAGAGGGAGTTCTTGTCTCTGCGGCAGGGCAATATGTCAGTGACCGAGTATCTGGACAAGTTCACTCACTTGTCACGCTATGCACCTGATGAAGTCAACACTGACCCAAAGAGGCAGGAAAGGTTTCTGGATGGCTTGATTGGGCCTTTAAACTATCAAGCTGCAGTCACATCTTCCCGGACTTTCGGGCGCCCGGTGAACAAAGCTATTGGGCCGGAAAGCAAGAGAAAGGAGATGGGTGAACGAAACGCAAGTTTCGGTCACATGGACGATCTAGCGACAACACCCATCCTCGCTACGGTTCTCGGCGAGCTCGACTCCATATCGCCCTGGTGGTCAAGGTGGGAGGTACCCACGAACATGCGAGCTGCGGCGCTCGTTTCGGCCACGGCGCTTCAATCCCCGGACACCCGCAGCTCCTACCCCTCGGGCGAGTCGTCCTAACAATAACTGCGGGGCGCCCGTCGGAAACACCAACCCCTGTTCGGCTCGGTGGATGCTTCAAGTGTGGAGAGCCGGGGCATCATGCTAACAATTGTCCCAAGAGGGTGATGCAAACTCCGCAAAGAGATAGTGGAAACGAGATTGGGCGGTCATCTTCGTAGGCTCGTACTCCACGGACACCTAGCAAGAGAGGCCGGCGAGTCATGTGCGTGGCCGAGTTAATCATGTATCGGTGGAGCGAGCTCGGAATGACGCCGGCGTGGTATTGGGTACGTTTTTCATCAACTCGTACCCTTGCTACCGTATTATTTGATTCGGAGCATCACATTCATTCATAACCGATCAATTTGTGGCAAAATATAACTTATCTATGAGCTCAATGAAGAACCCACCGATAGTTAGCACTCCTGGTGGAGAAATGAAAACTGGTCATATATGCCCACAAGTAAAGATTAATATCATGGGGGTAGACTTTCTTGCTAATCTGGTAGTTCTAAAATCATGGGGAATAGATGTCATTCTTGGGATGGATTGGTTACAAAAGCATGATGGAGTTATTCAGTGTCGGAAGAGGTCAGTGCAGTTAACCAGTCCTCAAGGGGAGAGAGTAGAATATGTGAGTACACCCTCATCCAGCAAAGGAGTTGTGAACTCTGTAGAAGGCAAGGCCTTGGAAGATATAAGGGTAGTGAATGAATTCCCTGATGTGTTTCCAGAGGATTTGCCAGGTATGCCACCTGACCGTGACATTGAATTTAGTATTGAACTTATACCCAGAATCTTGCTCCCATATCTAAAAGACCTTATAGAATGGATGTTAAAGATTTAGCTGAATTAAAGAAACAAATTGAAGAACTACTTAGTAAAGGGTTTATCCATCCTAGTTCATCACCATGGGGAGCCCCCATACTCTTCGTTGATAAAAAGGATGGATCTAGGAGGTTGTGTATAGACTATCGATCACTTAATGAGGTTACCATCAAGAACAAATACCCTTTACCTCGGATTCAGGATTTATTTGATCAGATGAGAGGAGCTAAGGCATTCTCTAAGATAGATCTTAGATCAGGTTATCACTAGTTAAAAATCCGAGTGGAGGATATACCAAAGACAGCATTCACATCTAGATACGGGTTGTATGAGTTCACTGTGATGTCCTTTGGCACGACCGATGCACCAACATACTTTACGTATTTGATGAACAAGGTATTCATGGAGTATCTGGATAAGTTTGTTGTGGTATTCATTGATGACATATTTGTATTCTCTCGGAGTGAGGAAGAACATGAAGAACATCTGAGGCTTGTGTTGCAGAAGCTTCGGGAACATCGGTTGTATACCAATTTTAGCAAGTGTGCTTTCTGGTTGAAGGAGGTCTCTTTTCTCGGACACATCATCACAGATGGAGGAATTGCAGTTGATCCAAGCAAGGTTCGGGATGTATTGAACTGGAGTCTGCCTAAGAATGTACCGGAGATCAGAAGCTTCCTTGGACTTGCAGGATACTATCGGAGGTTCATTGAAGGATTTTCTAAGATAGTGAAGCCACTTACCACTCTGCTCGAGAAAGGAAAAGAATTTAAGTGGGATGAGAAATGTCAGGCTAGTTTTGAAGAGTTGAAGAAGAGGTTGACCACAGCACCTGTGTTGATCATGCCAGACATACATAAAGGATTCGATGTGTATTGTGATGCCTCTCGGCAAGGATTGGGTTGTGTGTTGATGCAAGAAGGAAAGGTAGTAGCTTATGCTTCAAGACAGTTGAGGAAACATGAGCAGAACTACCCTACTCATGATCCTGAGTTAGCCGCGGTTGTTCACGCATTGAAGATTTGGAGACACTACATGATTGGAAACAAGTGTAAGATCTTCACTGACCACAAGAGTCTGAAGTATATCTTTACTCAGAAGGATTTGAATTTGAGGCAAAGAAGGTGGTTGGAGTTAATCAAAGATTATGATTTGGATATTCAGTATCATCCAGGAAAGGAAAATGTTGTGGCAGATGCTTTGAGTCGGAAGGGACAAACTAACATGCTGATAGGACGCCTACTACCTCAGGAGCTATGTTGGGAGATGGCACAGCTCAACTTGGGAATAGTTGCTTCAAGTGAGACCTTGACATTAGAAATTGAGTCGACGCTTGAGCGAGGATATCGGGAAAGGACGGTTGATCGATGATAAGATTGCGAGAATACAAGAAGTTAATTAAGTTGGGCAAAGTTCCGAATTCGAGAAGATGAGCAAGGAACAGATGTGGTTTAAGAACGAGAATCGTGTACCGAGATCAAGGAGTTGAGAGAAGCTATCTTGAAGGAAGCACACGATTCAGCTTACTCTATACACCCTGGGAGTACTAAGATGTATCAGGACTTGAAACAGAGATACTGGTGGTATGGAATGAAGAAAGATGTAGCAGCTCATGTAGCTTTGTGTGATGTGTGTCAAAGAGTGAAGGCTGAGTATCAAAGGCCAGCAGGATTGCTTCAGCCTCTAAAGGTGCCTGAGTGGAAATGGGAAGAAATCGGTATGGATTTCATAGTGGGCTTACCTCGTACTCGTGATGGGTATGACTCTATATGGGTTATTGTGGATAGGTTAACCAAGGTAGTGCACTTTATTCCGGTGAAGACGACTTATACAGGAGTGAAGCTAGCTGAGTTGTATAATTCAAGGATAGTGTGTTTGCACGGGGTACCGAAGAAGATAGTGTCAGATCGAGGCACACAGTTTACTTCACGGTTTTGGCAGAAGCTGCATGAATCGATGGATACAAAGTTAAATTTCAGTTCAGCATACCATCCTCAGACAGATGGGCAGACAGAGAGAACAAATCAGATTCTTGAGGATATGTTGAGAGCTTGTGCGTTGAAGAACAGTGGCAGTTGGGATAAGAGTTTGCCTTATGCAGAGTTTGCTTATAACAAGAGCTATCGATCCGGCATTAAAATGGCACCTTTTTAGGCTCGTATGGAAGGAAGTGTAGAACACCGTTGTTTTGGAACCGGACCGGGTGAGAGACAACTCTTTGGACCAGATAGTATAAGGGAAGCGGAAAAGCAAGTTGAAATCATAAGAGAGAATATCAAAGCGGCACGGTCACGCCGGAAGAGTTATCTTGATCCTCGGATAAGAGGTGATTTTGGAAGTTGGTGATTATGCATACCTCGAGTGTCACCTATTCGGGGATTACGAAGGTTTAATGTCAGAGGGAAGTTATCACCTCGATTCATCGGACCTTTCAGGATTTTGGAACGGAAAGGAGAAGTAGCATACCAGTTGGAGTTGCCAGCACAGTTGTCGGGAGTCCATGATGTGTTCCATGTATCACAGCTGAAGAAATGTACAAGTGAGGTTAAGATAGAACCGGTACAGTTAGAGGATATTCAAATGGAGAATGACCTAACATATAAAGAATACCCCGTTAAGATCTTGGATATATCAGAAAGAGTTACCAGGAGTAAGATCATCAGAATGTGTAAAGTACAGTGGAGTCATCATACCGAGGAAGAGGCGACTTGGGAAAGAGAGGATGAACTTAAGGAAGACTTTCCTCAGCTGTTCTCTAAGTCTTCTGAATCTCGGGATGAGATTCTCTTTAAGGGGGTAGGATTTGTGACACCCTAAAAATTCCATCACTAAAATCAACTAGCAACTTAAATTAGTCTTAAGGATTTAAAGAATTTAAATTGCCATTTAAATTGAGCTCTAAAATATTAAACATAATTTAATAAACTTAGAGACAACAAGTGATTGTGCATCATCAGTTGGCTTGCATGGTTTTTGGTTGCTTGTGTGGTTTCTAAAAAGTTTATAAATTTTTGAGAAAAAGTTTGAAAGAGTTTTGATTTGAATTTGAAAAGAAATAGTGGTTTTAAAAGAAGTTTGAAAAAGAAAAGAAAAAAAAGAAAACCTTGCCCGGCTCCCCTTTCGGCCCAGCCAGGCCTGCCGGCCCACTTAACTCACCCCGCGCCGGCCTGCCTCTTTCTTTCTCTTTTTCTTTTTCTTTTCTTTGTCGCCGCCGACACCCGGGCCCCACTCGTCAGCCTCTCCATCTCCCCCTTCCTTTCTTCTTCCCTCTGCCCTCGCCGGCTGCCGCCGCCGCGCCGCGCGGATCCCGCCGCGCCCCGCCTTCTCCCCTTCCTTTTTCTCCCCATCAAGCTTGCCAATTAAGGCATTTAACCGCCCAGGCACGATTGGGGACGTTTCCCCCTTTCCTTGCACCGAGCCGTGATGGCCGCGGCCATCAATGGCAAGCGCCGCCGCCCGGAGCCCGCTCACCTCCCTTCGCCTTCCTCCCTCGCGCTTTTATTTAAACCCGTGCTCGATCGCTCGCGCCTCCCTTTGCCTTCCCAACACACCTATTCCACGCACACGAGCCCAATTCCCCGCGTCGCCGCCTCGGGTCTCCGCCGCCGCCGTGCAAACGTCGCCGTCGGTGAAGGACCACCTCCGCCGCCTCGCCTTTTCTTCACTTTGGGTTCACCGGGGGCTCATCAAGCTCAATTGGCTGCGGGTTCCCGTCCTCGGAGCCCTCGTGGGTGCCGTGCATCGTCCACGCCGAAGCGCCGCCCGTCCTGCCGCCGTTGCCAAGCCCCGCCGCTGTTGAATCCTCTTCATCTTCGAGCTCGCCCGCTTCAACTTTGAACTGTGAGCATTTATCCCCGCCCATTTTCCCTTCTCTCCGTGCACAGCAGCGTCCCCGTGAGCTCACCGGAGTGGCCACTCCGCCCCCGTACGGTGCCGGCCGCCGGTGAGGCACAATCACCCCCTTGACCCCACGAACACGGGCGCAAGCGTCCCCGCATCATTTTGCACCAGCCCGTGGTCGGAGAGGTGGCCGGGAACGCCGTCCAGGGCCAACGCCGGCGAGCTCCCGTCGCACGCCGCCGCACTCCGACGACACCGCGGCCGCCGCATCCCGCACGCACACGTCCGGGGCCGTCGGATCTCGCACGAGCGGCCCCGATCACGTACCCCTTCGTTTTAAACGGTCCGGTCCACCGTGGACCCGTGCACCGGCGCACGGTGCGGTCCACGGCGCACGCGCGCGCGCCGCCGCCGTTGGATCCGAGATCCACGGTGCTGGTCTGGCCATTTTGATTAAGAGTCCCTGGAAGTTTTTAAATTCACATTCCGGTCCTTCCACCTTTGAGAACTTTTACGGTTAAGTCCTGATTTTTATGTTTTAGCCCATGGCCAGCCTAGATTCCTTTAACAGGGGTCCTTTTCATTCCTTTTAGCATTTAGACCCCTCTGTTTTATTTTATAATTATGTTTTAGCCCTGATTTTATTTTTAAAAAGCCCTGTAAACTAGATTTCTTGCAAATAGGTCCTTGTAACATGTTTTAATCATATCTTTCTCGTTTTAACTCCGTTTTTAGCGTTCTATATACCGAAATGATCGTCTCGACGAGTAGAATCTTTTAAGCAGAAAATTTACCAGTTTTGTTACTGTTTCGTGTACTGTTTATTTATTGTTTGTTGTTCATGTTTGACTCGTAGATATCGTGCCTATTTCGTCCGAGCTCCCCGTCGGAGGTGATCGGGAAGAGGTCGTTTTCGAGTAAGATTTCACTCATCTTGTAGAGGATGGCAAGCGGCTTTCCCCCTCGCATTATCTTTTTGAACCTATGTCACCGCATGTTAAACAATGTTTACTATTCCTGTTGCTATGCATAAACCTGATGGGCAAACACCTAGTTAAGGACTTGACTAGACATTTTACCTCATTACCTTGATCAACCCCTGTTTAACAAATGCTTGGGGTAGATAAATGCTTAGTTCGCTTTACATGAGTTTGGTTATGCTTTGTTTATGTGATACATCTCGGTTTTGTTTATATAATGTGCTTGTGCTTAAAACAAGATAACTTGATTTATAATCGGAACATGGAGAACCATCCAAGACAATAGTACAACCACAATCCACATGGCTCGGCTTAGCCAAGTAATTAGGAGAGTGGGTTAGGCGATAGCTCTTTTCCGAGAGGGGCACAGGGGCTCGGGGTTGCGGGGGTATAGCCGGTTCTTTTGGGGTAGCGGCCTTGGCTAAGGTGCGACCACTAGGGAGGGTTATGGTCCGCCCCGGGTCAGAATCGTTGCGAGCCGTTGGTTTCTCTTCTTTCCTTTGTAAAGGCTTCATAGTGGACCCCTAGCCACTCACCTTGGAAGTGTTTAAGGGTCTAGCTAACCCGGGCAAGATGGGGAACACAAACTGTGGGTAAAGTGTACAACCTCTGCAGAGTGTAAAACTGATCGATCAGCCGTGCTCGCGGTCATGATCGGCTTGGACCCTCGCATGATTAATAAACTTGAAGATTAATGCAAATCATGGGTTTGTGGTTTGGTTTGAGGTTTCTTTTAAGGATAAGTGGGTTGGTATACACTTACACCTAGTAATTAGGTGCTTGCTAATAAAACTTGACCAACTTATAAAATGCTTACCGTTGTGAACCATAGCCTATCCTTGATAGCCTTGCATTGTTTCCCCCACTTGCTGAGCACCAACCATAAGTGTGCTCACCCTTGCTTACCGCTGTTCAGAGGAGAACATCGGAGGCGAGGACGAGTACTGGAGTGACTACGAGGAGTTCTAGGGCATGCGGATCCCCCAGTCATCATGCCTGTGGAAGTCAAAGATGGAGCAACTCGTCGCCTACTTATCGTTGTGTTCGGACATTCGAGTCCACCTCTCTAGATGTAATAATGGATATCGTACTGGTTTAACTCTTGAACGATTTATTACTGCAATGTTATTACACTCGTTTTGTCTATCATGTGTGTGTAAAATGATCCTGGCGCACACGTGAGATGCATTCGGTTTTCCTTGTAAAATCTTGTGTGACAATAGAGCTCGATCCTATTGGTTATGCAAGCGCAAGAAACGCTGAAACAAAACTAAGCTTGAAACTATCGTGAGATCATTAACAACAACAAGAGACTACGTGCTTGTTCATATCTTAATTTAAGAAATCAATTGAAAGAATATTTCAGAGAAATACTCTATGTTACTGTTAAACAAGTTACATTTAATTAAAGAAATCACGATAAACATAATCATGTTTTATTTGTAACATTCGAGTGGAAGTTATGTGAAATTAACAATTACTTTAGTAAGATAAAGCAAGTATAAGATATCTAGACGAGTAACTTTATGTCACGTGTTCAACTAAACATATTTAATATTGAAAAGGCATTTATGATGCCATTAAGCATATTAACTTTATTATAGAAACCGATATTTACTCTAACATCTTTTATTTAGAAAAAACTGGTTATGAATAGGGATTAACCATTTACATCATGATTAAAGAAAACCAGATTAGAACCTAATCACTTTTTATTTATAAAAGCACTGGAATAAGAATTAGTCAAGATTAACATGCATCTTTAGTATTAAAATAAATAACAAGTGATACACATGCTAACGTACAAGTTAAGGTAGAACGAACGAGAAAGATAGAAGAGAACTATAACACACACAAACCTTAGGCTAGGGTTTAGAAGAACTAGTCTACAAAGAGAACTCGGACGAACAACTGACACACTAACCAAGGGTGATCTAATCTGACAGGAGAAACAGATAATAGGGTAAGCTCTAAGGAAAGGTAGCTACGACGGATTAGGCACAAGAACACAACTGATTCATGAAGAGACAACCTAACTGAGATAGGATAGACATGAACTATAAGTTGATGAATGAGGTTCTAAGAGAAACATGAAATAATCATGGTAGGATTACTTGATAAAGAAATGCAGAACAGAAACTCTAAGATATCTACTAGGATCACCAAAGCACACAAACCGTGCTTAGAAGGGAAAGGTCTAATTAGACGCACATGGTGTGAGATTGAGTTAACACCGGAAAGATTTAGAACTTCAGATAGCCTTGATCAAAAGAGACACTGAGGTAAAGAACGTCTAACGATTGATTTGCACATACAAGAGAACAAGGCTATGAGCTAGATTTATTTTAGTTAACAAAATATATGTAAGGATATTTCATAAATAAAATACATCATGTTGGAATTAAAGCAAATTAAACTTTATTTACAAATCCGGTGTAAAGAACTAGTCAAGTTTTGTTTATAAAGATTCGTATATGAATTAACCAATCAAACATTTAATTTAGAAAAACTAAACTATATGAACAATCTAAACAAAACTTTGTAATTCGGGTAGGTCATATTATTATAAAAAACATTATGGTATTGGCATTAATCAAATTAATATTTATTATAAAAGCCGATGTAAAAGCCTAACCAACTTTTAATTAGAAAAGATTAATTAATCATTAAGCAAATTAATATTTGACTTATGGAAAACCCGGTAAAAGATCTAATTTAGATTTTATTTACAGAAGCATGTGAGAGACATTAATCAAATTTACTTTGATTATGAAAAACAGTGTATAGATCTATATAGCTTTTATTTATAAAAGGCATGTAAACTAGACATTAATCAAAATTAATATTAATTTTATTTTCAGAAAACAAAAATGGTGAAAACACACCACTAATGTGTGATTTACAATATTATGAACCTAACACAATTTGAACGGATTAAAACGGAGCTAAAACAAAGATTTTACGAGATAAACAAGATTGGAGGACCTATTCGTGATTAACTATAGACTTCAGGGGCTAGCTGAGAAGAAACTCGAGACACAAGAAACAGTGCTCGTGAAAAGGATAAAACTCGGGGTTAGTGTAAAAGAGCATGGGTGGATTGGATCTAAGGAATCTAATAGATCTAGGGGGTTTTCTGCAAGGTTTGCAAGACACATGAAAAGTTCTAAAAATTACCAAGAAGAATTGGGGTCTATCTGCAAAACCGACCGGCCTCATCCCCTACCTCTGTTCGAACCAACAGCAGGGGGCGGCGGCGGTCCTGGGAGGCCAAACCGCCGGTGCTAGGGGCGGCCTCGGGTTCGTCCAAGGTGGGGAATAGGAAGAGGAGGTCGTGGGGATCGTGGTTAGGTGCTCACCGGCGGAGAAGACGCGGGGACGCGACCGGAATCCGGCCGGCGGCTCGGTCCGGCGGCGGTGCTTCGGGCGGCCGGCGGCGCGGTCTTGCGCGGGCGGGAAAGCGAGCTAGGGCGCGGGGGCTCGAGGCCGCAGCTTTATAGGGCGCGAAGGTCGCGACCTGGCTTGGCACGGAAGCCAAAGTTGGCGGCGGCGGGTGTCCTGGCCGTGGAGGCCATGGCCTCTGTGGCCGATGGGCTTCGGCAGGCCAGGCTGGGCCGGAGAGGGTTGGGTCGGGCCCACAGGCTCGGCCCAATCCGGTAGGATAGGTTTTCTTTTTTTCTGAAATACATTTTCAGTACAAAGAATTCTAAAGAAACTCCATTAATTCATTTAAAGCACTAAAAATACTCAGAAAATCCCAAAAATTCCAGGAAAATTCCTAGAGATAGATTAAGACATGAACAATCCAAATAAAGTATTTGGACCTCATGAAAAAGATTTTAAAGCCCTCTAATAAATAGAAATAGCTCAAGGAAAATGAGAATAAATTCCAGAAAAATCCAGAAAGTTCTCGGGAGAGTTAGGACAGCTCCTAAACGCATTTTTGAAACCTTTTTGCACTCAAGAAGCACCAAGATGCATCGGCATGAATGCAACACTCACAACTTTTTATTTGATTTAGAAAATCCAACAAGGATTTTCCCTATACTATATTTCCTGTAAAGAAAAATAAATGTTGGAAAATTTTTAAAATTATGTGAAATTTGTTATTAAATTATTCTCTCTATTCACATCCTGAAATTGGAAATTTCAGGGTGTGACACCTTGTATCTTAGATTGCATGCATTCTGTATCATATGCATTTTGTAGGAAAAGCTTCTCTCATATACATTGTTCACCATGATGTGCTATATATGATCTTCTGAGCTAGTTTGGTATGCTATGGTTAGTTTGGTTTAGCTTTTGATGATCTTGATTTATACCCATGGTTGATGGCTATGTTTTTAAAAAATGTCACATGTATGCTCTCTTGTGAGTAAATGCCTTCATAAGATCTTGACATGTTTTAGTGGCTTGGCTATGCTTAATTTGTGGTTGGATAGCTTATTTTGATCATATGGGTCCAAGGCTCATTTGCCATCATGAATGTTTAGCCCTCATGCTTTATCTTGTGGAGGGGCATAAGTTCCTTTTTGTCGCAAAGGCATTTCATGTACCAAATATGAATCTGAAAATGAAATGTAAATTGCTTGGAAAATGTTCTCCCATGTCATATGTGCTAAATTTAATTTGCTTTGGGTGCTAAACCGTTGCATGATGCCTACCAATGAGAAGTCTCATATATAGAAGTAGGCACATGGCTCGGTGGCTTTGACATGACATGAGGTGCTTGTGGGTGTTTGTGATGGTCTTATAATTAGAATGGTTGTCCTAGCATGAAGTTTGTGTGGCTTTTCCATTTTGACATGTTTTGCTCATGTTTAGGACTTTGCTCATGATAGGGTAAATTTTCGCAAAATTGCTCAATTCTATTTTAGCTTTGTCCAATGGTTGTGAAACTTGGTAATCATGTAGTTTATGTCATTACGAAGCTGTAGAGTATCTAACTTACTCATTTGGACATGTGTAGCATCTTGTGATGCATTTTGTATACTTGAGAAGCTCTAGGTTGCATATTTTCAATTTTGGGCCTTGATTCATGCATTGGCAACAAGGGGGAGAAAGAAAGGTGGAGAAAAGTTGCATTGCATCCCTAGAACCTATCCCAAGAGTCAAGGGGGAGCTTGTGCATTTCTTTTGCATTTTTGGCTTTTGGGGGGTGTGGTCTGTTGTACCAAAGCGGTCTGACCGGTTTTGGCAACTAGCCTGACCGGTTTTGGTAACCGGTCAGACCGGTTTTGGGAACCAGACTGACCTGTTTGTGCCTAGAGTTGGCACTTATTCAGGGGGAGTTTGCATATGTGCAGGGGGAGCTCTTGTATGGTTTTGTGGTTTGTGCTCTTTGCTTGAGCATGGTTTTGTCTCGGATGTGTCGAGCCGTTGCCCTTGCCTAAGGGGTCCGAGACTTGTCTTCTTCAAGTGATCTTGCTCTTTGCCTTTCTCGGCTTTCGATCGCTTGTTGGAGTTTCTTTTATTCGTTTCTTTTCTTTTTCCTTTTCTCTTTGATTACCAAATGTGTGTGTTGTCAATGGACTCATCAAGGGGGAGATTTAGGACCACGTGTGGTTCGAGGACCGGTGGATGGTCGCTTCCTGGTGTGATGAGTGATTGACAACATTGTGTGAACTGATTCTTGGCTAAGTATTGCAGGTGCAGGTTGCAGCTTGGCTGGTGTTGGTGCAGGTGAAGAACAAGCGCGAAAGGTCATTGCCGGTGAGGCCTCCAAGTGTGGAGAAGATAAGTAGGCTTGGTTCGAGGGACCCGATGGCCAGCGGGGTCAAGTGTGGACCGCATGGTGGCAAGAACGGCAAGATGAAGTCGAGAACGGTTTCTTGGTTGAGCCACAAAACCAAGGTCGAGTCTGGACTTCGTGGGAGCCAAGTTATGAGTGGTGATTGGCGGAGGCTACATCAAGTTCGCGGGGTTTGCGGTGGTTCACCAGAAAACCATCGGGTTACTCGGCTGAGCCACAAAGCTGAGGCCGAAGACCTAGCGTGGCTGTTAGGCCAAAACTGACCTGACCGATTTGGAGAACCGGTCTGACGGTTTGGGTCGCAGGGAGCCGAAAGCTTCGAGGCGGAGGACACGCGTCGTGATCACAAGGCTTGCTTCGAGGCTACGCGAAGTGCGGTCGCCGGGCATCCGTCCGATGGTGCTACAAAGACAAATTGCCAAAGTGCCCTTGGTGGGCGTGTATCTTTGTTTAGGCTCTAGGGGTATTTTAGTCTTTCGGCTTGCCTCCATATAACCCAAGTGGTGAGAGGATAGCAGCCATCTCTTGGAACCATAGCTCATTTGGTTTTCCTATTTTTCCCTTCCTATTTTCATTAGGATTTCTATAGGACTAACTTGAGAGCTTCATGGTGAGATCTTGTGAGAGGGAAAGATGACCGGGCGGAAGCTAGACCTTGTATGAACCTTTCATGTTATGTATAGATGATTCGGCGTGGTTCCTCAAGACTTGGTTGTGTTCCTCCCGTTTTTCCCTTTTGGTGATTTTCGGAGCCCTTTCTTGGATTTTTTGTTGGGAAGTTTTGAGGGCGTTTCTTTGAGGGATTCTTGTTGGATGTCACGTATGAGGACCTTGTGCCTCTTTGCTTGGTGATCTTGATCCAACAAACCCTCTGAAACGGCTTCGATTTGGGTGTTTTCGGAGGTTTCCATTGGAAGGTGTTCTTGAGGGTTGACTTTCGATTCCTCTTGATTGAGCGGGTCTTGGGGACCGAGCTTCTAACCAAGGGTTGCACACGAGGTACCCCAACTATCCCTAAAGTCTCACTTTGATCCGTGGAACGAATCGGGAGATCGATCGCTTGAAGGTTTGAGTTTTTCCCGCGGGTTGAGTTCTTCCCGACTGTCCAAGCCAAAACCAGTCTCACCGGTTTCCCAAACCGGTCTGACTGGTTTAGCCTTGTGGGCTGTCGTGAAGAGTTTCTGAGCAAGAAAGTCCATGTCGTGCTATGGATGTTCTTGTTCAAAGGAGGAGAGGTTCCTGAGGTAGGTTTTCTCTCGGAAGGGTCTTTGGGGAGTTTCTGGACAGAATCGGCCTGACCGGTTTGCCAAACCGGTCTGACCGGTTTCCCCTGCCTGTGTGAGGCTAAGTCCAACAGAAGCGGTCGGCCGGTTTCGAAACCGGCCCGACCGGTTGGGCTGCCAGCCGGCGGCGTGTCATGTGTGTTTCCCTTTGCGTGTGTCTCGTGGCTGTTGGTTGGGTCTTGCTCCCAGGACCAGTAGCACTCTAGTGGCTGCGTGGACTTGGCAAGAGAATCTTATGGAGGTGCACGAGTGAAATTGGGTTCATAGGCCGAAATGTTCAATAGATTTTTTATCGTCTCCCATTCACTCCCCGCCTCTCTGTTCCGCCGCTTCGGTCCTTCAACAGCCTCAAACACAAATGATAGAGCTACAAAATCTAAGAAAGGAAAGAAGTACAAGAGAAAAGGTGCATATGATGATGATGAGATGGTTGGAGTTGATGAGGAGGGCAATTACTCTGACAGTGAATCACTTGCTGCACTAAGTGATCGTAGCTATGACACTGATTTGGCTACATCTTCTGATTCTGATTGCTCTAATCCTGAATATGAACCGAATGTCGAAATAGTTGGTGAGGATGATGAAGATGATATTTCTGTCTTTTCTTATGATGTTGACAATCCATGTGTTGACATTGGTTTGGTGTTCCTTGATGTAAAACAATGCAAATCAACATTAACCCAACATGCAATATTGAATGATTATGCTTTTTGTACTGTAAAGAAAGACAAGAAATGCTTCTGGGCCAAGTGTTTGGGAGCAGATAAAGGCTGCAAGTGGACATTTTTTGCATCTACCAGCAGCAAGAAGTACCTTGGATGCAAGGTACACTAGCTAGAATACCAATGAGTCCTTTATATACTGACAAAAATATTCTTTCTTTTGCTGCAGGTTGAGAAGAATGGACCAATGCACAAGTGTAGTTCCGTCAACAGTTGTGGTGATACAATGGCCACAAGTAACTGGGTAGTTGAAAGGGTTCTCGATTGGTTGAAGGAAAAGTCAACAAAGGAACCTAAGGAGTTGCAAGCTGATTTGAAGAAGAGGTATTCTATGGAAGTTCCATATGACAAGGTTTTCACGGGCAAAGAGAAGGCTCTTGACATGATATTTGGGAAGTGGGATGATAGTTATGACTTGGTGCCCACTTATAGAGCTGAACTACTCAAATCACTGCCAGGAAGAAATTTTGAGTATGACACAGAAAAGCATCAAGGGGATTTGTGTTTTAGTAGATGTTTGTAGCTCTTAAGCCATGTATTGATGGTTTTCTGGAAGGATGCAGGCCATACATTGCAATAAATGTCACCCACCTACAGGGAGGTCAAGAGGCCAATTGGTGGCTGCTGTTGCAATAGATGGGCACAATTGGTTATTCCCTATTGCTTATGGAGTGATTGAGATTGAGTCAAAGAAAAGTTGGGCATGGTCCATCCAGAATTTGAAGACTGCTATTCGTACACCTACTGGTTTGGTTATTAGCACTGATGTAGGCAAAGGAATTGAAGTGGATGTGGATAATGTCTATCCAGGAGTGGAGCATAGGGAATGCATGAGGCATTTGTGGAAGAATTTCAAGAAGAACTACTATGGACCATTATTCAATTACAATATGTGGCCAACAACCAAGAGTTACACCATTGAGAAGTTCAATTGGCACATGGATAGGATACAAGAGAAGTGCCCTGAAGCCATTGCATTCTTGGATGAGAATCACCCCTACTTATGGAGTAGAAGCAAATTTTCTGATCATTGCAAGGTTGATTACATCAATAACAATCTTTCTGAATGTTTCAACAACTGGGTTAAAGAAGTGAAAGATCTGCAAGTTGTGGATATGCTTGACACTATAAGACGAATGATTATAGCCAAGTTGGAATTGAGAAATAAAATTGCTATGAAAATAGAGGGAAAAATAATCCCAACTATTAATCAGGCTCTAACTGCTCAGAGCAAAGCTATCAAAGACTGTGAAGTTTTAAGGTGTGGTCAAGGCACAGCTGAAGTAACAACACCTACCAAATCAGGAGCATTATTTAGGTATGCAGTCAACTTGGAGTTGAAGACATGTAGTTGCAGGGCTTGGAAAGTTAATGGAAAACCTTGTAGACTTAGTCGAGAGGTGCACATGGATGACTATGTCCATGAATACTGCTCTGTTGATAAGTTCAAAAAGGCCTATTTAGGTGTGTTCAACCCAATGACATCCAAGCAATTTTGGCCATGTATTGATCTGGCTTACAAAATCAAGAAGACAATATTGAGAAGAAAGCCCGAGAGGCCAAGGAAATCTAGGATCAAGGCATCAGATGAGCCAGGCAGCACAAAGCAAAGGAGATGTACTGAATGCCATGAACTAGGCCATACAGCCAAGAAGTGCCAAGGAGGTTTAACTGCTAGACAAAAGAGAAGCCGATTATCTTCAGATAATGCATCTGAGGGAAGTAATGACCCTACAACTGCATATGCATCATCAACAACGCGAGGTAGAGGTAGAGCTAGGAGGTCATCACATGCTAAATCATCCAAATGCGTGCTTCTAAACTATACAGATTTCATTTCCATATTTGTATGATGACATGCTTCATTACTAATACATTTACTCTATTGTTTTAAAGTGCAAGTAAAGGAGAAATACCACCACATGGTAGAGGGAGAGGAAGAGGGAGAGGAAGAGGTGTCTCAAGGCTTGCAGAATACTTCAATGCTTAGAAATGACTAGTTATTTTGTCTCATGTAATAATAGTACTTGTCATGCTTTGTATGGTCTATGTTGTGTATGACCTGGAGACCTGGATATGTGATGGGCATGTAGTGTCATTATTTTGGTGCGCAAATGTGATGTGGACATGGACCATGGAGTGCCCACCATGATCTGAGCATTGCATTATGAAATATTATCTTTAAATATTAACTCTTCTATATATGCTGTTGTTTATTTGTGAAATATTATCTTTAAATTTTGCATTGTGAAATATTGATCTGGGCATTGCACGTGGTTGATTTCTACTGTGTGTAGCTTGCAGAAGTTTAATTTAATTTACTTGAATATATGTTGTTGTTTGATTCAAATCCAAAAATGAACCATATATGCAAATCCCTATGGAATATGGGGTCATTTATGCTAAGGGTATATTTGTCTTTTCAACCTACAGTTAACCCCATTAACTTCATTTCACAGAACAGGGGCAACTACATGTTTCGGATTCAAAAAATAGGGGCAAACGTGCAAAGTCTAAAAAAGAGGGGCAAACGTGCAATTGAGAACCAAAACGAGGGTCGTTATGCAATTTTCTCTTTTTCTTTTTCTTTTTTCTTTTGAAGTTTTTGTTTTTCTCAATACTATAAGAAGAGTATCTTGGCCCCCTAAGTGGGTTTTGGTGATATAATGACACACACCTAAGTGGCTAATGAATTTACCTAGTCCATGAGCGGTATTAAAATTATGTATGGCATCAAGCACGGCTCGTTGTCTACACAAAAGGAAAGTGGTGCTCGAAAAGGATTCCTAAGAAGGCTCATTTATTTTTACTTTTGAATTTGAGTCCTAGGAATGCCGTACTATCAAGAGGGACAGGAATTATGTCTTCCAAGGGTCGAACAGGTGCTCTAGTTGCTAAAACAAAACCTATGAGAGACACCTTTGCACCAACACATACACGGGGATCTTTTCTTGGGTGCTGGCCCTGGAAGGCCGGAGTGTCGGGTTTTACCCGGAGACTCGACTTCCCGAGACTCCGGGTTTATCCCGGATACTCGGTCATAAAGCCTCAACGGCTATATTCCCGGTGAGGGGGTATAAAAGCCCCCTCCACCCCCTCATTTATTCCTCTCCCCGCCATTTTCGTCCCGAACCGTTGCAAACTTCATTTACTCCTCCCCTCTCTCCCTTTGGTTCAAAGTTGGTGAGATTTGTTGTGGGAGTTAAGAAGGATTTGAGAGCAAGGGCTTGGAGAGTGCTAGCGAGCTGATTTCCCATCTCTAGAGCACCTCGTTCTTCGCTTGGTTGGCAAAATTCGTGTTTGTTACTCTTGGATCTTTGAGCTCCTAGCCGGCTAGGTGTTGCCTTGGAGCATCCAAAGGTTGTGGCTGTCCAAGGAAGTTTGTATCACCCCGACATTGAGTAAGTAACTCTAGCTCGATCTTCGTGGTCGCTAGAGGGAGGAAAGTGACCTAGGTGTAAAGGTCCACCCTTCGTGGGTACCTCAACGGAGACGTAGACCTCAAGGTGTGAGGTTGAACTCCGGTAACAAATCCTGTGTCTCTTGTGCTTGTTCATTTTGTTGCATGCTTGTTTCTTGCTTGAACACTTATCTAGGGTTTGGTGCCGATCTACTTTGTGTTGAGGTTCCTACAGGTTTTGAGTGGATAAACAGGCTTGTCTCACCTCAGTGCATCACCTATTTTCACAGATTTACTTTTGAGCAAGTTTAAATCCTGTCGATTTAATTCCCCCCTAGCAGGCCGGACTATCCGGACATTTTCCCGAATTCTCCGGATTTCCGGAGTGTTCGGAAAAATATCCGGAGTCTCCGGACTCGCGTCTAACAACTTGCGAAAAAGTTTGTGATTTTCAGGTTCGACTATTCACCCCCCTCTAGTCGACATCTTGATCCTTTCAATTGGTATCAGAGCTTGGTGCTCGTGTTTGAAGCCTAACCGCTTGGAGTTAAGAAGTTGTCGAATCCAAATGATCAAGCCATACCTCTCGGCGAAGGTGATCCGATCAACAATGTTGTTGGCATGCCTCCTCCCCCTCGAGGAGACAACACCCGTGGTGCAAGCACTAGTCATCAAGGACACGGACGAGGTGATGAGTCCTCCGATAGTGAGGACGAAGAGTTCGATGATGAAAGATCCACCCGCTCCGCTCGACGACCATCAAGGGATTATTCTCGAACCTCTTTCGATTACTCTCTTATCCTTTAACCGTCCATCGAGTTCTAGCCACATTGGGAAGATACCCCAATTTGATGGAACCGGCTATTCCAAGTGGAAGAACTCGATGGAGGAGTATTTGATGGCGGTGAATCCCGCACTTTGGACTATTGTGAGCAGGGGGGTATTACATTTCCAAGCGGTGATGCGACGCTAACTCAAGATCAAGCAAATGAGATACAAAGAAACTATCAAGCCATCCGCATCATCAAGAGTTCACTCACGGCCGAAGAATATGACAAGGTAGATGGATTGAAGTCCGCCAAAGAAGTGTGGGACACCTTGTTCATCAATCATGAAGGGACAAAGCAAGTAAGGGAAGGAAAGATCCGAGCCTTGGAAAGTGAGCTCAACCGGGTTTGTCATCAAGGATGATGAATCACCACAAGACATGTACAACCGATTGAACAAGATCATCAACAAGATCAAATCACTTGGAAGTAGAAGATGGGGAAGAAGAGAAGTGGTTGACAAGATCCTCTCCGCGTACATGGCAAGGGATGTTCAACTCCCTACTCTCATAAGGGAAAAGAGAGGATTCAACAAGTTCACTCCGGCGGATGTGATTGGAAGAATGGAAGAACACCTTATCACCGTCAAGGAGTCCAAGCTCTCACAAGAAATGTCAAAGATGCATGAACAACTTGAGAAGAACAAGGGAGTGGCCCTCAAAGCATCTAGCAAGGAGAAAAGGTCAAGCTCATCAACCTCAAGAATCATGGCCGAGGAAGATGATGATGAAGATAGTGACATGGACATGACTCCCGAACAAATGGCTCTCTTTGTAAGGAAATTCAACAAGATGTTCAAGAAGGGTGGCTTCCTCAACAAGAGCAAGGACAAGGACAAGATCAAGACCAAGAGAACTTCAAAGAGACCATGCTTTGGTTGTGGCAAGGAGGGACATTTCATTGCAGAGTGCCGTAACATAAAAGTGAGGAGAAGAGACACCAACAAGTTTGACAAGAACAAGAGAAAGGAAGTTGGTGAAGCTCATTTGGGTGAAGAATGGGATTCAAATGATGATAGCTCCGACTCCGACATAGAAGCCAGTCTTGCTACCATAACCATTAAGGAACCAATCAACAAGTCATCACTATTTGAAGATCTCACCGATGATGAATATGACTTCACCCACACTTGCCTCATGGCTAGGGGCTCCAAGGTAGACACTCCTACCCCACCCCTAGATGATGATAGTGAAAATGATTTCGATTTTGAAAAAAATGATCACTAGTTTTGGTAAAAAGGCAACTAAGAAAATCATGTTTTTAATGAAAGAAATTGAGAATAGAGATGGGACTCTTGAGGTGCAAGAAGAACTCTTTAGACTTGAGCGGGAGAAAACCATTGCCCTTGAGGATGCCCTTGTAATTGAAAAGAAGGGTTTCAAGGTGCAAGAGGACTCGCTCAAGGAAAAGGAGAAAGAAATTCTTAGCCTCAAGAAATCCCTAGCTAAAGATAAGTTGTTGGTAGATGAATTAACTAGGGAATCTTTCCTAGCTAAGGATGCTTGCAAGAAACTTGAGGATGAAAAGCTTGAACTTCAAAAGAGCTTTGATAGCTTAAAGACTAGTCACATAGCATTAGAAGTTCAACTTGACAACCTCAAGAACAATGCTACAACTTCATCTAATGATGCTCTCTCAAACTCTCAAACATGAACAAGCAAAGGTTGTTCTAGATGCTATAAATTTGATATAAATGCTTGTGCTACTAATGTTGTCGAGATGAATGCCATGAGAAAGGAAATTGCTAGGTTGTCAAACTCTCTTATAATTGAAAAGAAGAAAGAACCCAAGAGAGGTGAGTTTGAAAACCACACCAAAGGTTTTGGGTCAAGCTACATGAAGAAGTTTGGCTTTGAGGATGGGAAGGGGCTTGGTAAGCAAGAACAAGGTACAAAAGACCCCATCCCATTCATCAAGAACCACCACACCAAAGGTATGGGAACAAGAAATGTGGTGCACGACATGAAGCAAATGGGTGTCAAGAAGCATGACAACCAAGTTAGATACAACACTCCAATCAAGTTCAAGAGCACCCAAGTAACCTCACAAGCACCTCATTCAAAGCCAAACAAGTCAATCAAGAAGCCCAAACCTCATGCATCACAAGATAGTTTTTATGCCGATTATGTGTTGACTTGGAACCACAAGGGTAAGGTGGTTGCCAAGTATGTAGGGCCTCGCACAAAAGGGACAATGATAAAAAGGAGTGTGTGGGTGCCCAAGATTCTTGTGACTAACACTCTAGGACCCAAATCCACTTGGGTACCTAAAACACAAGCATAATTTGTTTTGTAGGCATACTCCTCCGTGGAACAAAATGGGTGATTGATAGTGGATGCACAAATCATATGACCGGAGAGAAGAAAATGTTTACATATTGTGATATGATTGAAAATCCTACGGAAAGCATTGCCTTTGGAGGCAATGGTGGAGGAACGGTTGTTGGTCTTGGTAAAATTGCTATCTCAATCCATCATTCAATTTCCGATGTTTATTTGGTTGAATCTTTGGACTACAACTTGTTGTCCGTCTCACAACTTTGTGAGATGGGCTACAATTGTTTGTTCACAAATGAGGGTGTGACCGTCTTCGAAGGGGCGATGACTCCGTTGCCTTTAAGGGTGAACTCAAGGGAAGGCTTTACTTGGTGGATTTTTCATCGGATAAAGCCCAACTTGATACATGCTTATTAGCAAAGTCTAGCTTGAGTTGGCTTTGGCATCGCCGACTAGCTCACGTTGGGATGAACAATCTCAATAAGCTTCTAAAGGGGGAACACATCCTAGGACTAACAAACATTCACTTTGAGAACAATAGAATTTGTAGTGCTTGTCAAGCCGGAAAGCAAGTTGGTGCTCCTCATCCCGCCAAGAACATTGTATCCACCACAAGGCCATTGGAACTACTTCACATGGATATCTTTGGTCCGGTAGCCTATGTTAGTATTGGGGGAAACAAGTATGGATTTGTCATTGTTGATGATTACTCTCGGTACACTTGGGTATTCTTTATGAAAGACAAGAGCAAAGTTCATGAAATTTTCAAGAAATTTGCAACAAGAGCCCAAAATGAGTTTGATGTGAAGATCAAAAGAGTAAGAAGTGACAATGGCACCGAGTTCAAGAACACCAACATTGAAGAGTATCTTGATGAAGAAGGCATTGGTCATGAGCTCTCCGTCCCATACACTCCACAACAAAATGGGATTGTAGAGAGAAAGTATAGAACTCTTATTGAAGCCGCAAGAACCATGCTTGACGAGTACAAGACTTTGGATAGTTTTTGGGCGAAAGCAATCAACACGGCGTGTCATGCTATCAACCGTTTGTATCTTCACAAGCTTCGCCACAAGACCGCCTATGAGCTCCTAATTGGTAAAAAGCCTAATGTCTCCTACTTTAGAGTTTTTGGTTGTAAGTGCTTCATTCTCAACAAGAAGCCCAAAAGCTCTAAGTTTGCATCTAAAGTTGATGAAGGTATCTTTCTTGGTTACGCCTCAAACGCTCATGGCTATCGTGTCCTCAACAAAACCACCGGTTGTGTTGAAGTCACGTGTGACTTGACGTTTGATGAATCTAATGGCTCTCAAGAGGAGCAAGTTGATGAATTGTGTGTAGGCAAGGAAGTACCCGCTGAAGAGGCTATAAGGAGAATGGCCATTGGAGAAATCAAGCCTCAAGAAGAAGATGATGAAGACTGCATTATTGAAGATGCAGCAGCCCTGCCCCCTACTGCGCAATCCGGAGTATCCGGACAAAAACCCGGAGACTCCGGATTTTCCGGAGACTCCGGAGATAAGCCCGGAGACTCCGGACCTGCTACTGAAGCTCCACAATGCAGTCAAGAAAATGAAGACTTGATTCAACAAGAAGTGTCTGACCCACATCCAAGAGTTCAACAAAGTGTTCAACAAGATCATCCCGTTGATAACATACTTGGAAGCATTCGTAGAGGGGTAACAACTCATTCAAGATTAGCAAATTTTTGTGAACATTACTCGTTTGTTTCCATGTTGGAACCCCTTAGGGTTGAAGATGCTCTTGGAGATGCTGATTGGGTGATGGCCATGCAAGAAGAGCTCAACAACTTCACTAGGAATGAAGTCTGGTCCTTAGTGGAACGCCCCAAACAAAATGTGATTGGAACCAAGTGGGTGTTTCGCAACAAACAAGATGAAGACGGCGTGGTGACCAAGAACAAAGCTAGATTGGTTGCAAAGGGTTATACTCAAGTAGAAGGCCTAGACTTTGGAGAAACTTATGCACCGGTGGCGAGACTTGAAGCAATTCGTATACTTCTAGCCTTTGCCACTCATCACAACTTCAAGCTACATCAAATGGATGTCAAGAGTGCCTTTTTGAATGGTCCAATCTCCGAAGAAGTCTATGTTGAGCAACCACCGGGCTTTGAAGAGCCACAACTTCCAAACCACGTCTACAATCTCCATAAGGCGCTCTATGGGCTCAAGAAAGCCCCTAGAGCATGGTATGAATGCCTTAAGGAATTTCTCTTAAAGAAAGGCTTTGAAATAGGCAAAGCCGATCCTACTCTCTTCACTCGTAAACAAGGCAATGATTTGTTTGTATGTCAAATATATGTTGATGATATCATATTTGGCTCTACTAATCAAATTTGGGTTGATGAGTTTAGTAGGATCATGACTAAAAGATTCGAGATTTCTATGATGGGCGAGTTGAAGTTCTTTCTCGGTTTTCAAATCAAGCAACTCAAGGATAGCACATTCATAAGTCAAACCAAATACACCCATGACATGCTTAAGAAGTTTGACATGAACAACACCAAGCCCATCAAAACACCTATGCCATCAAATGGACATCTTGATCTAAATGAGGAAGGCAAAAGAATTGATCAAAAGGTATATCGTTCCATGATTGGTTCTTTGCTTTATCTTTGTGCATCTAGGCCCGATATTATGCTTAGTGTGTGCATGTGTGCAAGGTTTCAAGATAATCCTAAGGAGTGCCATCTAATGGCCGTTAAGAGAGTTTTTAGATACTTGGTTCATACTCCTAACCTTGATTTATGGTATCCTAAGGGCTCCACTTTTGATCTACTTGGCTACTCCGATTCGGATTATGCCGGTTGCAAAGTAGATAGAAAGAGTACATCCGGGACTTGCCAATTCCTTGGAAGGTCCTTGGCGTCTTGGAGTTCCAAGAAACAAAACTTTGTTGCCCTTTCCACCGCCGAGGCCGAGTATGTTGCAGCCGGCGCTTGTTGTGCTCAACTACTTTGGATGAGGCTCACTTTGAGAGACTTTGGTTGCAAGTTTAGCAAGGTGCCACTCTTGTGTGACAACGAGAGTGCCATTAAGCTAGCTAACAACCCCGTAAACCACTCAAGAACAAAGCACATAGACATAAGACACCATTTCTTGAGAGATCACGAAGCCAAAGGAGATATCGCTTTAAGTCATGTGAGCACCGATAAGCAACTAGCCGATATCTTCACAAAGCCTCTTGATGAACTAAGGTTTTGTGCTTTGAGGAGTGAGCAAAATATCTTGGATTCTCGTAACTTGGCTTGAGATCATGCACATATTTGAGTGATCTAGTATAGGACCTTTGAAAACAAAAGATTTGTAAAAAGCTTGTATTGCATTTGTTTGAAAAATTTGGATCTTTGGGTACAACACTTGGACTATTGTTCCCTTTGCTTGTTTGTGGCTAGTCCAAGGTGTTGATACTGCTCAGGCTCACATTTATCACATAAGCAACCTTCCAAATCCATTCAAAATCAAATTCCTCGAAAATCTGTTCGCTGGCTTCAGGGGGAGCGGAGTATCCGGGGTTGGGGCCGGACAATCCGGGTTTCCCGGATACTCCGGACCTGACCCGGAGACTCCGGGTTTTAAAAGTATAAAAGGTTTTGACCGCGGTGAAAACCTCTGTTTCACCCCCACTCCATCCTTTAACCGTGCCTCCCTCTCTCCCGTCGCCTACACTCTCCTCTTGGGCGATTTCCTCATCCAACCCCCAAAATCTCGTGAGACCGAGGATTTGAAGACTCCAAGGCGTGGAGATCAAGGATCTACTCAAGTTTCAAAGGATCCAAGTCTTCTTCCCTCTTTTCCCAAGGTATTTTCAAAAGAATCTTTCCCGATCTACTTCCCTAGTGTAGTTCTTGTAGTATCCTCGTAGGGAATAGGTAGGAAACACTCTCTAGGCTCTAGACCTGCGTTTCCTCTCAGTTTGGATGGACATTCCTCGCTGCATTGTGATTTAGGGTTTCGGCCTGCGAAACCCGGACTCTCCGGGGTCGAAGGACCTGGAGTCTCCGGAATATCCGGAGTCTCCGGACTTTTTCCCAGAGTATCCGGGGTTCGCACTGCAACCCTAAACCACTAATGCAGTGTGTCTCCACCTTTGATAAACTCTCACATCCATATCATTTTACCCGTTCGGGTGGTGAGGTTGAAGGTCGGCCGTGGCAATGAGGAGCCCTCCACCCAAAGGAGGACCAAGGCTAGGCATGACCCCGCCGCTTTTCGGGCCGTGCAAGAAGCCTTGGGGCAAGAAAGCTCGCGGCGCGGCTCTAGATCAAGACGGGGTGATCCTTCTCCCTCCTATGCCGAAGGGAGTGAAGAGGAAATAGTGGAGGAGGAGGAGGAGGAAGAGAGGACCGAAAGCGACGATGATGAAGTGGAAGATGAAACATATGAGCGGTCCCCCGAGCCTCCTCGTCGCCATGGAAAGGGGCCGGCCAAAGAAAGATCCCGCTATAAGCCCCATCCCAAAAAGAGCCATCAAGCCCCCTATGTCCACCAAAGCCGCCCGGCTACTCGAGTTCCTCCTAAACATAAGCAAGGAGTAGCCGCTCACATCCGTCCTAAAACTCCTCCTAGACTTATTCCTACCCTTCCACCAAATGTCCGAGTAGTCGACACTCCTATCAAGCTGAGGGACCCCGGATCAGTCCTTGGATTTGCTGAACACATGATTAGGGACTACTCAAGGAACTCTCTAGCAGTGAGGGAGCAAATAGAGGAAAATGTCTATTTATATCTCAAAGGAGAGGGACTTGAGGCAAGATTTTGGTGTGACTTTCATACGGATTTCTATCAATCCGTGATCCGCAATCCCAAGCTAGCTTCCAAGAACATGGCTCCCATTGTGCCAATGAAGTACATTGATTGGAAGTATTATGAAGAGCTTAACAACACCGTATTCAACTAGGTCATTGACAAGTGCAAGGAGGTGGGCCTCTATGACATCATGGGTTTTAGGTACAATTGGAACAAAGAAATTCTTGCTCAATTCCATTGTTCTTATTACTTCAATCCCCATGACAACACCATCACATGGACAACTCAAGGTCAAAAGTGCACCATTGATTACATGACCTTCTCTCGGCTCTTGGGTCTTGGTTCTAAGGACGAAAGGCGCACCCCCGTGCACAATGAGAACAAGTACAAGCCCAAGGAGCTCCCCTTTATGTTCCCTAGCCGAGATTTGGCCATTGAGGGCAAGGCGGACCAACTAAACCCCTACTACTACTATCTCAATCAATTCTTTCGTGCCACTATTGATCCTAAGATAGGAGATGTTACGGCTTTGCGATACTTTGCTCCAAATCTTCTCAATAGGATGGCACCCGATGAAGAAGGCTTTTGTGTCTTTGACTTCATTTGGAATGAGTTGAGGAGGGCCATGAATGATCCCATGAAGCATCTTCCTTATGCCCCCTATATCATGTATATGATTGAGAGAGTGACCAATGTCCGCTACCCCAAGGATGTCGTCCATGAGCCGCTTCGTCACCTCCGTGATCGTGCAAAGAGGCCTCCCAAAGGCCGTAAGTATGTTGGATCGTCGAGTGCAGCTCCTTCCCATGATGATTTGCCCGCTGCACGTTCCTCTTCTCCACCTCCTCGTCGGCACCGTGGCTCTATGATTAAGAGAGTGCTTAAAAGCATTTTCAGCATGTGCAAGACCATTGCCACGGAGACAAATGAGAACCGCCGCGACATCATCGAGATCAAGTCTCACCTTGGCCTTCCCACCGATCCCTACCGCGAGCTTCCCGAGTTTGATGACCCGTTTGCGGAGTGGGACGCCCAAGGTGCCCAAGAAGAAGAAGAGGAGGGCAATGAAGAAGAAGAAGAGGAGGAGGACGACGACTCCGAGTGACTCCGCTGCTCTACACTTCCTTTTTGGCGCTTGATGCCAAAGGGGGAGTGAACTTATCTATTTGTGCCTTTGGAACAATGAACTTGGTTTGTAATAATTTGAATTTGGAACTCGGTTTGTAATAACTCTAATATTCGCTCGTGTGAGACTATGTGAGTTTGAGACATTTGATTGTGTGCTTGTGGTGTTTTGTCTACTTTTTATCTGCTAAGGACAGCTTATGCTAGATTGAAAAATTGTGTGTTGTCGGTTTTTCTGCTGCTGTGCTGAAGCCCGGAGAGTTCGGACTTTTTCCCGGAGTATCCGGATTTTCCGGACAGTCCGGACCTGGCCCGGAGACTCCGGACTTCTCAGCACCAGATTTCTTTTCTCTTTTGTTGAGTGCATAATATGTCATGAGCATTTCACCTTTTAACTCGTTGCACATCACAAGCACCCCACTATTGTAATACTCTCTTGCCTCTCTTGTTGTGCAAAACTTTGGCCCTAATAGGACCCTTGATATTCAAAATCAAAATGCACATATTAAGGGGGAGTATTACAAAAGCTTTAAATATTCATTGTTTATCTCTTATATGACTTAAGTTTGTTGTCATCAATCACCAAAAAGGGGAGATTGAAGAGTATCTTGGCCCCCTAAGTGGGTTTTGGTGATATAATGACACACACCTAAGTGGCTAATGAATTTACCTAGTCCATGAGCAGGTATTAAAATTATATATGGCATCAAGCATAGCTCGTTGACTACACAAAAGGAAAGTGGTGCTCTAAAATAATTCCTAAGAAGGCTCATTTATTTTTTACTTTTGAATTTGAGTCCTAGGAATGCCGTACTATCAAGAGGGACGGAATTATGTCTTCCAAGGGTCGAACGGGTGCTCTAGTTGCTAAAACAAAACCTATGAGAGACACCTTTGCACCAACACATACACGGGGATCTTTTCTTGGGTGCGGGCTCCGGAAGGCCGGAGTGTCCGGGTTTTTGCCCCGGAGACTCCGGACTTCCCGGAGACTCGGGTTTATCCCGGATACTCGGTCATAAAGCCTCAACGGCTACATTCGGGTGAGGGGGTATAAAAGCCCCCTCCACCCCCTCATTTATTCCTCTCCCCGCCATTTTCGTCCCGAATCGTTGCAAACTTCATTTACTCCTCCCCTCTCTCCCTTTGGTTCAAAGTTGGTGAGATTTGTTGTGGGAGTTAAGGAGGATTTGAGAGCAAGGGCTTGGAGAGTGCTAGCAAGCTGATTTCCCATCTCTAGAGCACCTCGTTCTTCGCTTGGTTGGCAAAATTCGTGTTTGTTACTCTTGGAGCTTTGAGCTCCTAGCCGGATAGGCGTTGCCTTGGAGCATCCAAAGGTTGTGGCCGTCCAAGGAAGTTTGTATCACCCCGACATTGAGTAAGTAACTCTAGCTCGATCCTCGTGGTCGCTAGAGGGAGGAAAGTGACCTAGGTGTAAAGGTCCACCCTTCGTGGGTACCTCAACGGAGACGTAGACCTCAAGGTGTGAGGTTGAACTCCGGTAACAAATCCTGTGTCTCTTGTGCTTGTTCATTTTGTTGCATGCTTGTTTCTTGCTTGAACACTTATCTAGAGTTTGGTGCCGATCTACTTCGAGTTGAGGTTCCTACGGTTTTGAGTGGATAAACAGGCTTGTCTCACCTCAGTGCATCACCTATTTTCACAGATTTACTTTTGAGCAAGTTTAAATCCTGTCGATTTAATTCCCCCCTAGCAGGCCGGACTATCCGGACATTTTCCCGGATTCTCCGGATTTCCCGGAGTATCCGGAAAAATATCCGAGTCTCCCGGGACTCCGGGTCTAACAAATTGCGAAAAAGTTTGTGATTTTCAGGTTCGACTATTCACCCCCCCTCTAGTCGACATCTTGATCCTTTCACTATAAATGCGAAATAACAAACAACTGAATACGAAAATACATATATTAATTATAACAAACAAAGTATTGTACACGACAAGTGTCCAAATACAAATCTAAATACGACCTCATTTCGTCGGTCGTGGGGGGCCCTGGTGCTCCCTCCTCCTCGCCGCTGCCGCTGCCCTCTGTGTAGCCCTCCTGTGGTGGTTCGGGTACGTGAAGGGTTCGCGTTGATGGCGATCGCGTCCTGCGACCGCTGTCTCGGAGGGCGGTGTCGCCAGGGGTGAATCCACCGTGGGGGCAGGGGGCTGGAGCCCCCCTACCCCCATGAACTCCATGGAAGCCCCCCAAGCCCCCCTACAAATTCCATACATAGGTGAAGAGGTGGAAGAAGAAAAGAGGGAGGAAGAAGAAGAAAAAGAGAAGAAAAAGGAGGAGGAAGAAGAAGTTGAGCCCCCCAAGAATTGGATTTTGGATCCGCCACTGGGTGTCGCTAAGGGAGCACCTGAGCCCAACGGGACAGCCCCCCTCCGGTGGGTGCCTGTGGAGTCGCTGAGCTTGACGTGGCAGATTTTTCTAAACTATTTCTAGATTTTTCTAAACTATTTCTACCATATTGACTAAATATACAAGGAAAGTATTGGAAACATACCAGATGCACACCGAAGAAGAACACGAGGAAGAGAAGAGAAGAGAAGAGAAGAGGAAGGAGGGGCAGACGATGGCAGCAAAGCGCCCGCCCTTATATAGGCGCGGCCCAGCTGCCAGTTGATATGGCGGTACCACCTATCGCCAGTTGATACGACGGTAGGTGGCCAAAAGTCGGTCAACCGCCGTATCAATTGGCGGTTGGCCTCCTGCCGCCGCCGGTGCTGGCGGTAGGTCCCTGGCCACCAGAACACGTGGAGGATGGCCCAACCGCCATTTCAAGCGGCGACTATCTTCGACTTACCGCCCTTTGTGCCGGTGGTAGGTGTCTGCCGCTGTTTGAAATAGTGGTAGGTTTCCAACCGCCATTTAAAATGGCAGTTCATGGCTATTTCTGCTAATGTTGTATCCGACTATTTATTTTCATAAAATCAAACAAAATTAAATATAAAAAAATTTTGGGAGAAGCTTTTATTTGGGTCTTTTTCCCCTGCTGGACCTGATACTACGGGCTGTTGATATGAAAAACGAGCGTCATGCATTATTATTTTATTTTATTTTATATATCTATACTATAAGAAGCGAAGACAATTGAAAACTTTTCTCACCCAAATCGGACCCACCTTACCCCTCACTTTGGACCCACCTGTCATATGTTTTTGGAAGTGGATAGGGTGGAAGGACCCAAGTCATGGCAAAAGGTTTCAACACGAGAGTTTCGAATTCCGAGCCATTATCACCGCGGATAGCTCATATGGCATCTCCGTGCCTCTCGTTCCTCAACCTCAAGACTAGATCTCGAACAAAACCAAACGTCTCCCCCTTATCCTCGAGAAAGAACACCCACGCATACCGAGAATAGTCGTCCACCGCAACAAGGACATACCACTTCCCACCCGCGGATCGCACACGAGCCGGGCCAACAAGTTCCATATGGAGCGACTCGCATGGACACTCGGTCATCACATCGGTGAGAGGCGGGTGAGAAGAGGCCACCATCTTGGCATGCCTACACGGCGCACAAACCAACTCTTTCTCAAGCCTCAACCGTGGCAATCCTCGGACCAAATTGAGTTTACTCAAGCACGACAAAAGGTCAAAGCTCAAGTGACCCAACTTCCTATGCCACTTCCACAACTCACTCGAAGAACCAGCCAAGAAACAACGCTCCACACCCGAAGACTGAGAAAAATCAGCACGAAACACCTGACCCTCGGGAACGACCATACAGACAAGGTCCCCTCGAGAGTCCAAAATCCGAGAACCACCTGGTCGAAACAACACCTCAAAGCCCTCATCCAACAACCGGGACACGTAAAGCAAATTGTACCCCGCCGATTGAACAAGAGCAACACGCCTCGAGTGATCTTGTCACTCACTTTGATCTCACCTTCTCGAAAGCACACGCCCACGCCCATTGTCCCCAAAGGTGATGTACCTCTTCGTCACCACCGGACGAGACTTGAGAACCACCCCCTATCTCCGGTCATATGCCTCGAGCAACCGGAGTCAATCAACCAAATGTTCTTCAAGTCTCCCACCCGAAACTCAAAAACGAGCATGTGAGCGAACAAACGACTCAAAGACGGGGTTAGTACCAAAAGAGTAAAACCGGTGCCGAGCCATTTGCTCTAAAGTGGGATTAGCACCAACCAAAGCATCTCTCCTACCAAAGCTACCTCCATGAACACCACCACGGTAACCACCCCGAGGGAACCACCCCTCTCTTCCTGGAGGAGGACCAAAACCACGAAAGAGAACCCGTGGACCGTCCCTCCTCTCCTTCTCAAAGCTACGACTCCTCCCATCACCGTAGTGAACTCGAGGGGGAGAACGCCTAGCAACCTGACCACCTGCAAACTCTCCAGCCCAGCCACCAGAACCACGACCACCAGAAACAACCCTCGCACCTGTACGAGCTCGAAACCGGGTCAAAATGCCGCCCGTCCAGCCCGCACCGGTCCGACCGGTGCTCCACACCGGTCTGACCGGTGTGACCCGGACAAGACCCTCCAACAGGCCTTTCCGCTCTCCCCAAGCCCGAACTCGTCCTCACATTCGCCTTGGCCCCGGGCATCCGCACACGAGGCTCAAATACACCATCGGAAGGGTGGTACTTGTCCTTGTTAGCCCACTCCTTTGCCATTCTCTCCTCACACTTCCTCTTGAAGCAAAACTCCTCCTTATGGCCATCTCTCCCACAATAACCACAATGGAACCTCACAAGCTTAGGCTTAGACTTGGGATGTGGCTGCTCACTAGGTTTCTCTCCACTCAACTCCTCCACCGGTTTCCCCTCACTAGCCTTCTCACTTTCTTTCCCAAAGAACACTTTCCCGGAAGTGCTCACAAACTCGATAGGCTTTTGTAGATCATTTGTGGGTGTAGGAAACACGGGTGGAGCTGGGGTTGTGTCTAATCGGTTCCTAAGATGGTTAGGTTTTGGGGGAAATCATTTTTGTGGTGGGTTTTTGGTGGCTCGGGATATTCTCTCCACTTCCCTCACCAACCTTGTTTGCCCCAAGTCCCTCACCATCCTCGCTCTTAAACGCCTCGATCATCATCCTCAACCGAGGCTCATGACCGGACAACCAACCCATCAACTTCCTCAAATCATCATTTTCATCCTGCAAACGATCAACATAATGTGCAAGTTCCAAATTTTTCAAGGCATGCATTTCACGGTAGAGCATGATGTAGGCATGGGTTCCTTCAATTTAGCCTCAAGTGAACTAGTGTACGCATGCATCTCATCAATCTTAGCATGCAAAACGGGGCAAGAAGTGCAAGCACCTAGCAAAGAAGGTCTAGACTTAAGCTCGCCCACTTCAACCCTAAGCACATCTAGTTCCTCACACTTGGAGGCATGCTTCTCCTTAAACAAAGCAAGATTAGCAAGGAATATGGAGCAATCGGCACAATAAACCTCATCCGAAACAACGAGGCTAGCCTTAAGGGAATCAATCTCAAGCTTGCTATCAAGCACCCGTGTCTCTAGCTCACCCACTCTAGTCCTAGCATCCTCGAGTGCAGCCCTAAGCTCTTTTCTCATTTTTTGGCCTCTCTAAGCATGTCATCACGGTTATCAAGCAAAGAGCCAAGCCTCTCATTCTCTGGCGGAAGAAGGGAAGTTCATTACGCACCTCGTCGTCGGACTCGCAGTCCGAGTCGCTCCGTGTGCTTTTCTTGCCGCCGGAGCTCGGCGCCATGGTACGAAGCCATCTCTCGCGAAGCGGCCACGGCCCCGCTCGTGTTCTTGGACGACTTCTTGTTCTTGCGACAATCACCCTCGTCTTCACCGTCGCTCGAGCTTGAGGTGGAGTACGCGGAACCGGAGTCGACGTCGCTCGCTCCAACCATCGCTCGGGCCTTGCCTCGGCTCTCCTTCTTCCTCGATCGTCGCTCGTCCTTGTACTTGTTCTTGTGCTTGCTCTTGTGGTAGCGCCTCGAACGGTACTTGCCGTCCATCCTCGGCTTGTGCTTGTAGCCGTCCTTGTTCTCGGCCTTCTCCGAGCGCCGGCGACGAAGTGTCCCGGCTTGCCGCACCGGAAGCATGTTCTCGTGTTCCTCCTCATGTTCACGCGGTTCTCGTGCGGCCTCTCGAATCGTCTCGTTAGGAGCGCCGGCTCGTCCTCTCCAAGCTCGTCGAACTCCTCATCCGGCATAGACATCAAAGAGGAGAAAGAGAACATCCCGTGGATGGGTTAGAGTTAGCCTTTCCTTTGGAACCACCAATGAGGGCGAGACTATGGGAGTCGGCGGACCCTCGAGCTTGGCGCTCATGCCCCTATCCACCTCGACCGACTTGAGCTTCGAGAACGCTCGTTCACCGTCGAGTGTCATACTTCTCCGACTCCACAATAGCCTCGAACTTTCCGCCCCAAATCGTACGATCCAAAGAGTGTAAGAGCTTGACCGCTCTATCATGATCATCGTACGGGAGCACGGCCACATTGGCCCTCATGTTGTTCACAACCACCGTGAACCTCGAAACAAGGCATCGATGGACTCACCGGGAGATGAGTGAAGTTCTCGTACTCTCTCCGTAGGTCGCATACATCCGTGCCTGAACCTGGGCATTCCCAACATGAGCCTCCTTCAACACCACCCAAATCCTACAAGCCAAGTGCTCGGTGTGCACCCGATCGAACTCAGGCTGACACAAAGCACGAAACAAGTAGTCGACCGCCTTATTGTTGGCGTCGAATCTGTCCCTCGATCCTGGAGCGAGGAAGTCCATAGGGCCGGACATAGCCCGTGTACACCGTGACATCCCAAAGGATCTGACCCTTTCCGCGGAGAAAAGCACCCATCCGCTTGCTCCACATCTGGTAGTTCTTGCCATCGAAGTGTGGAGGACCCGAACCCCATTCCTGGTACGCCATCCTTGGATCTTAGACTGGTTAGAGTCAACGAAGACCCGAACCGGCTCTGATACCACTTGAAGGACCGATACGGCGAACCAGAGAGGGGGGAGTGAATGGGAGCCGATAAAAATTCTTCTCGAAGGAGATGGAGACTCCAACAAGATGAACGCGGCTTCCAACACACTTCTCCAACTCACTACCCAAGTTGGTCAAGCCCACGTAGCCACTGGAGTGCCACTGGACCTAGGAACCAACACACAACCTTCCGACCCGAGAACGCAGCGAACACCAAACCTCGAGTCTACGTAGACCCACACCTGGTCGACCGGTGAGCACCACCGGTCCGACCGGTCCCTCGCCGGTGAAACCGAGCAACTTTCACTAAGTGGCTCTACACCGATCGGACCGGTGAGACACATCGATCGGACCGATCACGGCCGAAAGCCCCCAAGGCACCAAACAGCCAACCGACCACCAACCGGCCCAAACTCGAAACAAGCAGCACCACGGGACAACAGCGAACACACCAAGACGTTCACCCGAGCAAAATCCCACCGAGGGTTGCACCGCCGACCGGTCAAGGGCACCGGTCGACCGGTGTAACTCGGCGGCTCGGGATGAACAACACCCGCGGGTCAACTCCCCCAAATCCAAATCTCGATCTCCCGAATAGCTCCACAGACTTGAACAAGACTTTGGGGATATTAGGAACACCTCATGAGGAGTCCATAGCCAAGTTTAATCCCACCAAAACTCGTCTAAAAAGGAGGAATCAAGGAAATCTCGCCAAGAGCACTTCTAACCCAAGAACTCAAGAAACCCCAAAATCGAGCACCTTTACTCACGGATTTGGGAGGGGAATCACGCCCCAAAGAACCACGAAGGGTTCCCACAAATTTCCCCCATCAAATCCCCAAGAGAAAGGTCCCAAAAACACCCCAAAGAAATCACCAAGAGAGGGCTCCGAAAATAACCACCAAGAACAACCAGGGAAAACACATCCAAACCTTGAGAAACCACGCCGAATCATCAATACATGAAACAAAGGTTCATACAAGGTCTAGGAAGCCGCTCGATCATCCATCCCTCTCAACAAGATCTCTCCATGAAGCTCTCTTGCTAGTCCTATGGAAAACCTAAGGAAAAATAGGAAGGAAAACGGGAAAACAAATGAGCTAGGGTTCCAAGAGATGGCTGCCATCCTCTCACCTCTTGGGTTATATGGAGGCAACCGAAAGTCTAAAATACCCTTCTCTAACAACTAGGGATACAAGCCCCCCAAGGGCGGATTTGGAAGTCTTCGTGTCCTCACCATCGGACGGATGCCCGGCCACCGCACCCCCGCGTAGCCTCGACGCAAGCCATGCGATCCCGACGCGTGTCCTCCGCTTCGAAGTCTCCGGACCGCGTCGTCGCACACCGGTCGACCGGTGCTCCCCAACCGCCGGACCGGTCGCCGGCCGCTCAGCCTCCGTCTTCGGTTCTTCGGTCTTGGCTTTGTGGATCAACCAAGGAACCCGTGGTTTTCTCGGTGAACCACCGGAAACCCCGCGAACTCGGTGTAGCCTCCACCATTCTCCACTCATGACTTGGCTCCCACGTAGTCCCGGCTCGACCTTGGTTTTGAGGCTCAACCAAGAAACCGTCCATGACTTCATCTTGTTGTTCATGCCACCATGCGTCCCGCACTTGACCCCCGCCGGCCACCGGTCCCTCGAACGAAGCCTACTTGTCTTCTCCACACCTGGAGGCCTCACCTGTGACGACCTTTCGCGCTTGTTCTTCACCCGCACCAACACCCGTCAAGCCGCAACCCGCACCCTCGCAATACTTAGCCAAGAATTAGTCCACGTAACGTTGTCAATCACTCATCACACAAGGAAACGACCATCCACCGGTCCTCGAACCACACATGGTCCTCATAAGCGGCCTCCGGGTCCCGGCTCCGCCTCCGAACTACTTCTTCGTTGTAAGCGGCCTCCGGGTCCGGCACCCGCCCTCCGGGACTACTCTTCTCCCGTAATCCACCCCCATGCGGCTACCTACGGATCCCGGGGCTGCGACGAGCGACAAAGGACTCTAGCGGCCGGTCTCTTCGAGAGACCATGTACTTCTAGATCTAGCCTACACGGCTACCTACGGATCTACCGCCGTAAGCGGCTACTCGCCCTAGCACCACTTAGCTGTAGGCGGCCTCCGGGTCCTGGCGACTACTCTATAACTACGGCCCTGGCCATCCAGGTGTACTTCTTCAGTAATAAAGTTTGATTGTTCTTCAACTTTTTTACTATCTACCTCCCTCAACGGAAATGCTGCCGAGTACGACTACTCGCGACAGCTCCACGATGGGACTCCGCACTCTAAGATCGCGACTACGAGTACTCATTGATGGATCTTTTCTTCATTAATACTTAAACAATTTCATTACAATTGTTTCTTTACATCTATTGCTATGAGCTAACTATTACAGGACTACTGGAGATTAAGCTTGTCGGTGACTTGTTCTGCAATGGGCGCCATCTGCTCCAGCAGCTCCGCATATTGCTCGTCGGTACGGTTGGCGGCTAGTCCGCCGCCGACTACATCTACGGGGGCCTTCGGGAAGTATGACTTCATGAAGGCTAGCACCGGTTTGGGATTGACTTCGCCGCATGCTTCACATAGGCCGCCACCGGGCCGGGGGCTTCCTTCGCCGATCACCGGTGGTGCTATCTTGGGACCGCCGGGTGAGGCACCGCCCGCCTCGCGATGGGGAGCACGCGCTTCTTCAAGCTCCTTCGGCCGGGGCCCGCGGCTTCTCGCGATCCTCGTTCAACTTCGCAACAATTTGTAGCAAGCTTGACGAGGTCACGATCGGATGCAATACGGAGCTACATGTGCTTGTCGCACTCGTAGGCAAGCTCCTTATAATCTAACTCGAGTACCTGGCGGGCCTCCTCCTCCCGGTAGAAGAGATTCTTCAGATCCGTCTCTGAAGTCTTCAACTGTTCTACCCGGGTCTCAAGCTTTGCAAACAACAAGGAACAGCGGGTTAGACTACCTCTCGACCTCCAACAAGTACTCAACAAGTCAAGTGGTGTACCTTTGTTCTTATTGCGAAGCAACTTGTTCTTCCGCACCAAGTCGTCGCCCTTCGCTTGCATCTCCTGGATGTCGTTATGGTACTTGGCGAAGGCGGCGTCTAGCTTTGACTGCATTGCGGCGGCGTGCTTCCGGGACTTCACGAGTTGGTCCTCCAGTGCCTCAGCCCGAAGCACCGTGTCGCCGAAGCCTTGAAGCATGCTGGACTTCTCGCGGGACCTCTCAACGACGTCCTGCACAGACAACATATGTCAGATGGGTACTCAACGCTAAAGGATTGACTACTCCAAGAGTTACGACTACTCACCTTCATCCACCGGACCGCCTCCAGATGCCGAGCCACCGTTGCCGGGTCAACCAAATCGTCTACCAACAACTCGACCCCGCCGCGACTACTCGTGGCGGCTTCGGTCATCGGCGCAGATCAGATGGGCTCCGCGTCTTGGATCTCCGGGGAGCGAACGACCACCTCCAAGGCGGGTTCTGGCAGCGTGGCAACCTCCTCTCCTCCGGTCGTCGCGGCGGCTTCTCCGGCGGCCACCTCCATCAGCTCGGGGGCTCCTCCGGCAGCCTCCTGAGTCTCTGGTGTCAAGTTTTCCACGGGCACCGCCGATGGGATGTCGTTCCCCTCGGCCTCGGCACCTGTCAACGAGAAGACGAGTGCATCAGCGTTATCTGACGACTACGACTACTCTTCGGGGATACTACAGTCTCAGCAGAGTACTCACCTTCGACTACGCTGGCTTCAGGTAATGTAGCCTCGGCGCCGCCGCGCTTCGGGCTCCGCCTGAGGGGCGGGAGCGGACTCCTCAGCGGGCGGCGCGACTTCTTCTTCTGCCACCGCTGCAGAGGGTTCATCCCCCTCTCAGGACAGATCCGTCGACTTCCTGCAGAGTACACAAGCCGGTTGTCAGTCAAGCACGACTACCACATCAAGTACTGCTCGGGAAGACTCAACACTTACAAGCTTGACCGGACTACCGTCACGGTCGGGGCGCCGAGGATGCTGGCAATGTCTACTAGTCCGGCCTCGGTGGGTGCCTCCTCTTGCGCCTCTCGCGTCCGCCGCCTCTTCCGCAAGAATGCCAGCCGGGTGCGGCGCTCTCTTGCGCTCCTCCCCGCGCCACCAACTCTTCCGCGCGGCCAGCGCCGGGCTCCGTGCTCCCCCGAGGAGCGAGGGGGCCGGCGCTCCATCCGCGCCAAGAGTTCTTCAACGGGGGGGCTGGGCTACGACTCCCAGCGGCTTCCCCCACCGCGTCCCACTCGCCTTCATCGCCCTGATCAACGGGCTCCGTAGGCAGCAACTCCTGCAAGCAAGGAAACTTCTTCATCAACAAGTGAACTCGAGACACTAGTACTCGACTACACTACTCAAGACAGCTTACCTCTGGGGACGTGGTCTCAGTGACCTTCAATTTCTTCGTCACACGCTTGTGGGACGCATTGCACGACTTCCGCGGCGGCGCGGCCAGACTAGCCTCCAGGCTAGCCGGCTGATCCTGCACGAGAGGAACGTGAGGTAAGCCGGACGGCTAAACCCTCGACCGCGCCCGAAAGCGGTCCCGCAGCGTCTACTCCTCGTCGTCCTCGTCGAACGTGTCCTCCACGACTACGGTATCGTCTCCTTCGCTGACCTCACGCCACTCCTTGGTCTTGGTCTTCCCCTCCTCTGGGATCTCGACTTCTTGAGGGGGCGGCGGCGGTTCGGAGACAAACTTCTTCAAGTCATCCTGAAAGACACAATTCATCAGTGTGACTACTCACATGGAATGGGTACTCGACACTGGGTGCGGCCACTTACCTCCTTTGGCGGGCGTGCGGCGGAGTATTCCGGTACGGGGCACGCCGTGTACGGCGGCATGTCCTTGAAGATCCACGCCAGCCTGTCGACAATGTCGTCGTCGTCCACTTCGTCTCCAGGCATCCGCGACGTGTCGTCGTCACCGGTGTACTCGAACCCAAGGGTGTCGTGAGCCATCATCGGCTGCACCCTGTGCTTCATGAAGCTGAAGGCCACGTGCTCGGCCCTCAGCCCGGCTTCCCTCAGCGCCTTGATCCGCGCCAACAACTCGGGAGCCGAATCCCCTCCCCGCATCGTCGGCTCCGTGTTCCACCACGAGCGGTGCTTGGGCCGCTTCCCGCTCGGCTTCGGCGACCCGATGGTGGTTCATGATGTAGAACCACTTGGCCTTCCGGGCCTTGATTGGAGTCTATGAGCTTGTACGAGAGGTACCGCTCGGCGACGTCCTCCCGCATCCGGGATCCCCCGATCCTCCGACTACCCGCGGGTTGGCCGGCGCCGGGTTGCGGCTTCACCCGAAGAACTTCCGAACAGGATCCAATGGGGCTTAATCCCCGGAAAAGCTTCACGTAAATGAACGAAGACTCGCAAAGGTGAAATATACCGTTGGGGTTGAGGTTGAGGTACTCGATGCCGTAGTACCCCATGAGCCCCTTGAAGAAGTTGCTCGCCGGGAGGGAGAGTCCGCGCTCCGCGAATCACGCGAACATCGGAATCTCATCTTCATTCTTCTCCATCGGGTATGGATCCCCGGCGGCGGCCCTCCACATGTCGACTTCCTTCTCTCGGAGGAATCCAGTGTTCAGCAGGGTGAGCAAGTCTTCGGTCTTCGCTTTCGATTTCTTCCACTCGCGATTTGGATCTGGCCGCGGCGGGGACACCGGAGGTTATGTCCCTGCGGCAGATCTGGCGGCTTCGTCACGGCTCCTCTTCTTCCCGCCGGCGGCCTTCGCGGTCTTGGACGGAGATGGCTTCATCCTCCAAGTACACGGGTCTTCAGCGCATTCGCTCGAGGGTTACCACGGTGGCTCTCTCCCCGGCCGCGCGCTCGGATCTACACTTCACTCGCCGGAGGCGGCGCGCACCGGTGGTGATTTCGGCCAAGATCCGTTTGGACCGGCTACAACCGCGTAGGGTGAAAAACCCTAAGGGTTTTGGCTTCTATTTATAAGTCAACACGGCCCTCCAACAAACGGCGGATGGATAAGTTTGCGCTCGGCCGACTCGGCCGGCCGCGCGTGACTCTTCAACTTCAACTAGTCGACGCGCCTCATCTCGGGGGCTCGGCTACTTCTACTCGACTACCTGGGAAGCGACAAGACCGAGGAGCATCTCAGGACATATTCTACAAGATGACCCTTCAATTCGAGAGGAAGTACTCGACTCAAGGCTCGGGGGACTCCGTGCCACGTGTCCTTCGGTTTTTTCTCCGGTTTTTTTGGGATATTCTTGCCAAAACTTCAGATGGACCCTCAGCCAGAGCCTACGACTCAACCTAAGGCTCGGGGGCTACTCCATATGGAGTGCGATTTTGCAATCGCACTTCCATAGCAGTTTTGGCTTCAAGACAACACTGGCATTGTTGAAGATCTTCGAGGGCAGCACTCGAGGACGCTTGGGACTACTCGAGAAGACTTCGGGATTGCTCAAACATCAGCTGGAGTACATTCCAGCCTCGTGATGCTTTGATTACTCTTGAGGACTTTTGACTTGTAGAACTCGGGGATGCTTGGGGACTACTCGTTAAGGCCATCAAGACTACTTGAAGCTATCCTTCTCGACTACAAAGTACTCGGGGGCTTGTCGTATGGACCTCCCTGGGCCCACTACCTCGGTGGGTACCAGGACCGACTACTCGGTGGGCCCCGGGACTACCCCCGACTTGCGTTGTACAAGACTCGATGGCGTGAAGCACAAGGGCTACACAGGAGAAGTACTCGGTTAGGAAGCTATACATGTCCCGCACTATATGGAAGACTCCTAGACATACTCGACTAGTACTCTCTCCCTACTCCGACTTGTAACCCTGCCGCCCGGACTATATAAGGAGAGGCAGGGACCCCTCTCTGATCATCTCATCTCACGGCGTACAATTGCACCATCTTGTAATCGTACCCAATCAATCCAGAGCTACGCAAAGATACGATGTAGGGTATTACGCACCTCGCGGCCCGAACCTGTCTAAATTGTGTGCCACGTATCTCTTCCTTCGAGTTACCGATCTCGGCGAGGCCACATTCATCTACTTCGGGTACTCCCCTTAGTAGGTTGCCGGTCTAAAACACCGACAGCTGGTGCCACACCCGGGCGGGCCGAAGATAGCTCCTCTGGTTGACCGGGTGAAGGAAGCCCCCGGACACCTTGCTACATATGTTAAGCATTTGGTGAAGTCCATCCCGAACCAAGTCTTGGCGTTCATGAAGTCATACTTCCCCAAGGCTCCGTGGAGGTAGTCGTGGGTGGACTAGCCGCCACCGTACGATGAGCAAGACACCGAGCCGTTGGAGCAGATGGAGCCGATTGCGGAGCAAGTCGCAGAGAAGTCAATCTCCAGTAGTTACCCTGTAGGATTAGCTTGTAGCAGCAATTGTATATAAACAAGGTTGTAATGAACTTGTTTAAGTATTAATGAAAGAACTTCCATCGAATGAGTACTCGTTGTCGCGATGTAGTATGCGGAATGCCCATCTGTGGAGTTGTCGCGAGTAGTAGTACTCGGTAGTAGACCCGTTGAGGGAGACATAGTAAATAAGTTGAAGCAAGAGTCGAACTTTATTACTGAAAAAATACACCTGGATGGCAAGGGCCGCTTACAAGTGAAGTCACCAGGACCCGGAGGCCGCCTACGGCTAGAGTAATGCTAGGGCGTATAGCTGCTTACAGCAGTAGATCCGTTAGTAGCCGTATAGACTGGATCCTAAGTACATGTTCTCTTGATAGACCGCTGATAGAGTCCTTGACACTCTAAGCAGCCCGAGTTCCGTTGGTAGCCGTTAACGCTAGATCTCGGAGTAGAGTAGTCCGGAGACTAGTGCCTGGACCCGAAGGCCACTTATAGCGAAGGATTCAGGAGTAGTCGTGCAGACTTGAGCCCCTAGAGTAGTCGAGAGACTACGCGTAGAACCGACAGAGCTGGTCGACGTTCCACGAATTGCTGATGTCTTCGCCTTCAAGCGTCTGGAGGCGATACAAGCCTGGTCCGGTCACCTTTGCAACTGTGAAGGGACCTTCCCATGTCGAGCTGAGCTTGTGCGGCGAAGGATGAGATCGCCAACGTTGAAGGAGCGTTCCTTGACGTTACGATCGTGGTAGCGTCGGATACCTTCTAGGTACCTTGCTAACTGGACGAGGGTAGCGCAGCGAGCTTCTTCGAGTCCATCAATGTCAACTCGCCTGCTATCTTCAGATATGCCTTCATCGTACTGCTCTACTGCCGGTGACTCCCACATGACGTCGACGGGTAGAATAGCTTCAGAGCCGTAGACCAGGAAATAGGGTGACTGTCCCGTCGACTTGGTGGGTTGAGTACGCAGCCCCCAGAGAGCGTTGGGCAGTTCCTTGATCCACTTTCCTCCTTTCGTGTTAGCAGCGTCGTGCAGTCGCTTCTTGAGAGTGTCGAGTACCATCCCGTTGGCGCACTCGACTTGTCCGTTGGCCCGTGGATGGGTGACTGAGACATACCGGACGTCGATCACGTTGTTTTCGCAGCACTCCCAGAACTGGTGATTGTTGAAGTTGGAGCCCAGATCTGTGATGATGCGATAGGGTAGTCCGTAGCGATGCATGAGTTCATCCAAGAAGTCGAGTACCCTGTCGGCCTTGGGACAGGTGACCGGTTTGACTTCGATCCACTTGGTGAACTTGTTGATGGCCACCAGAACTCTGTTGAATCCTCCTGGCGCAGTTGGAAGAGGCCCAATCATGTCGAACCCCTAGCAGGCAAAAGGCCAGGTTGGTGGTATGGTGACTAGTTTGTAGGCCGGGACGTGTTGTTGCTTGGCGAAGTACTGACACTCTTGGCACCTTCTGACGAGTTCCTCGGCATCGCCCGCAGCCGTGGGGCCGCAGAAAGCCTCGTCGAAGGCCTTGCCGACCGCCGTACGTGAGGATGCGTGGTTGCCGCAGACGCCTTTGTGTATCTCCTCCAAGATGTCCTTGCTTTCTTCTTGGGGAATGCACTTCATAAGTACTCCAGAAGTAGCGCCACGCTTGTATAGCTTGTCCCCGACTAGGACGTAGGACTTGGCTCGGTGGATGAGCTGCTCGGCCAAGTTTTTGTCCGACGGAATCTTCTGCTCGCGAATGTAGTCGATGAAGGGTTGTCGCCAGTCCACATCGATCATCATGACCTCCTGGCTAGCCGGAGGATGCGCTGGATCAGTGGTCGTAGGCACTGGCTCCATGATGGATGGCGCGTGAAGCTTTTGGATGAAGACACCCGCTGGTACTTGAGCGCGAGTAGAACCAAGCTTCGATAGGACGTCCGCTGCAACGTTGTTGTCGCAGACGACATGGTGGAACTCGAGACCATAGAACTTGTTCTCGAGTTTGCAGACTTGTAGGCAGTAGGCGTCCATGTTCTCCTTGTTGCGGTCCCAAGACTTGTTGACTTGGTTTATGACTACTGCAGAGTCGCCGTAGACTAGTAGTTGCTTAATGCCCCGGGAAGTTGCAAGGTGGAGCCCGTGTAGTAGAGCTTCGTACTCGGCTTCGTTGTTTGAGACCTTCCAAAAGATCTGCAGGACATATTTGAGTTGTTCGCCCGTTGGAGAGCTCAGGAGCACCCCTGCACCGGCACCTTCGAGCTTGAGTGAGCCATCGGAGTACATCACCCAATGCTCTGGTCGCTCGGTTGGAGTTGGTAGCTGATTCTCCCGTCATTCTGCCATGAAGTCGACTAGTCCTTGTGACTTGATGGCTGTTCATGGCTTGAAGTTGATTTAAGGGCGCCAAGTTCGACTGCCCACTTCGAGATTCTTCCAATAGCATCTTGGTTCCGTGGGATGTCACCGAGCGGGTAGTCGGTGATGACAAAGATCGAGTACTCCTGGAAGTAGTGTCGTAGCTTCCGCGAGGTAATGAGCACTGCATACAGTAGCTTCTGTACTAGTTGGTAGCGTGCTTTAGATTCTGACAGACCTCGCTCATGAAGTAGACCGGTCGCCGGATCGGGTAGGTGTGGCCGTCTTCCCGCCGCTCGACAACGATGGCGGAAACCGACCACATGAGTAGTCGCAACGAGGTAGAGCGAAGGTGCCGCTCCTTTTTGCGAGGAGCCGTGAGGACTGGTGGCTTGGATAAGAAATCCTTGAGCTGAGTGAGAGCTTGATCTGCCTCTGGAGTCCACACGAACTTCTCTTGATGCTTGAGTAGTTTTAAGAAGGGTAGCCCCCATTCTCCAAGCTTCTAGATGAATCTGTTCAAGGCCGCCATCCACCCGGTAAGCTTCTGGACATCCTTGCTGCAGGTGGAAGCTCTCATATTGGTGATGGCGGAGATCTTCTCGGGGTTGGCTTCGATGCCGCGATGGCTGATGATGAAGTCGAGTAGTTTTCCCGACGGTACGCCAAAGACGCACTTGTTCAGGTTGAGCTTCCAGCGGTACTCTCGCAAGGATGCGAATGTCTCTTCAAGATCAACGATGATTGTGTCGGGATTTCTGGTCTTGACGACCACGTCATCCACGTAGGCTTCGACGTTCTTGTTGAGCTGTCTCTTGAAACAGGCCTGGATAGCTCGCTGGTAGGTGGCGCCAGCGTTCTTCAACCCGAACGATATGGTCGTGTAGCAGTAGGCGCCGAACGGGGTGATGAACGCGGTCTTCTCCTGGTCTTCTTCCTTGATGGCGATCTGGTGATACCCGGAGTAGCAGTCGAGGAAGTAGAGCAGGTCGCAGCCCGCTGTGGAGTCGATAACTGGATCTATCCGCAGGAACCCGAAGGGGTCCTTGGGGCAGTGCTCGTTGAGGTCGGTGTAGTCGACGCACATCCTCCACTCGTTAGAGTTCTTCTTGCGGACGAGAACGAGGTTGGCGAGCCACTCAGGATGGAAGACTTCTCTAATGAAGCCAACCGCGAGTAGTTTGGCGAGTTCCTTCTTGATGGCATCCCGTCGGTCATCGGCAAAACGGCAGAGGTGTGTCGTTTCGGGGTAGCTTTAGGGTCGACGTTGAGTGAATGCTCGATCAGATTCCTGGGCACCCCTGGCATGTCCGCTGGTTTCCAAGCGAAGATGTCTCGGTTAGCTCGAAGGAAGCTGACGAGCGCGTCTTCCTATTTCGGGTCAAGACCCGCCCCGATCATAGTGGTCTTGCTGCTGTCGCCTGTCCCAAGATCAATTACTTTGACTTTCACTTCCTCGGATGGTTGAGGTTTGTTGGCCTTGTTCGAGTTCTCTGGGATGTAGAGTTCACTTGGGGCAAGTTTCTTTGACGCAGCATAGATCTCCATCATGGCGTTGGGTACTTGGTTGGTGGCTGCGAGTTCTACAACTTCTGTGTCGCAGTCGAAGGATATCTTCAAGTCCCCTTGTAGCGAGAGTACACCGGCCGGACATGGCATCTTGAGTACCAAGTATGTGTAGTGGGGTACCGCCATGAACTTGGCGATAGCTGGTATGCCGAGGATGGCATGGTAGGAAGTCTCGAAGTCCACGACTTCGAACTTGATGTACTCGGTGCGGTAGTTTTCTCTGGTTCCCCGAAGGTAACTGGCAAAACCACTGAGCCCAGTGGAATAGCTGTGTTCCTGGGGACGATGCCGTAGAAAGGCCATGTGCTCTTGGTGAGCATGTGTGTGATGTCGAGCTTCATCTTCTTCAAGGTCTTGGTGACAAGGACGTTGAGCCCGCTCCCACCGTCAATGAGAACCTTGTTGAGTCTGGAGCCCGCGACTGTGCCACGAGCACTTCTCTTTCGACAAGTCTTTGAAGCCGCTAGAGGTCTTCTTCGAGTTGTCTTTTGCAGGGCGCTGGATAGCCGCGACTGTGTTGTCTGACTTGCACTTGCGATTAGGACCCGAGTAGTTGTTGTTGCGACCGCCTTGATCCCAGTTGTTGTTGTTGCTGCCGCTCGCATTTTTCTTGCTCTTGCCGCGAATGGCGTCGTACTTAGCGTTCGCCTTGTCTTCTTCATCGGCCCATGAAGTAATCATGTCTTTGATCTTGGTAATGGAGCTCGGGCGGCGGCGACCGAAGTCTTTGAAGGTGTGATGGTGGTAGAGACCGTCTTGGAAAAGTTCGATGACTTCCTTGTCGGTAACATCGACTACAGTGGCGCGCTTGTCGAAAAAGCACCGCATGTACTTGCGCAAAGTCTCGCCCTGTTCCTGCTTCACCATGGCCAGGTCCATGCGAGTACCCGAGCGTCCCATGGCACCCACGAAGTTGGTAGTGAACTGCTCCTTGAGCTGGTCCCACTTGTCGATCGAGTACTTCTCGAGGGACTCGAGCCATGTGAGTGCAGCCTGGTCCAGGCAGAAAGGGAAGTAGAGGCACTTCGTGTCGTTGTTGCCACCAGCGTTCTCGATGGAGAGGGCATAGCATCTGAGCCACTGTACTGGGTCTTGCTTCGCATCGTACTTGGTGATCCCTAGAGGCTTGAATTTCTCATGGAGCAGCAGATTGCGAAGTCGAGCAGAGAAGGCGGGGAAGCCGTCGTTCTCGCCTGCCATGGATGACTTCTTGTGTCGAATTTCTTCGATTAAGCGGCGGGCATCGTAGCCGCCGCATGAGACACCGGTCACGTGGCTATCTGTGTGGCCTCGGCCTCTGCGATCGCCTCCGCCACCGGCTCTCCTTCCAGCCCCGTGTGAGGAGCTCCTGCCGGCGTCGCCGTGAGCCACCACAGCGCGATTGCTGCCAACACCCCCAGCACTGTGACAACCCTAAGAAGGTCCTCTAGCAGATGCCCTAGTGCGGTTGGGGTTCTACGGTAGCTCTCCTCGAGTACGGTTGCGTCCATTGTCGGCTGGACTGCGGCTTGTGGCTTCATGGTCGGCTTCGTGAGTTCGAATGGGAGGCACTTGAGTGACTCTATTGTCGACTCTCATGAAGTAGGCGTCCTCCGCGAGCTTGGCGATGACTTCTCCTGAGAGCATCCCTTGAGCCTGACATGCTATCATAGTGATGGACATGAGGCACTCTTCAGGAGTAGTATGCACCCGGCTTTCAACTTGGTTAAGCGCCTCTGTGAGGTTCCGTATGGGGAGGCTCTCACGGAGACGTCGACATCATTCGTTACGCTTCCTGTTACGCTCACGTCAGGCATTCTTGTCGTCGTTGGTTTCGTCTGCGGGTGCATTGGCAGAAAACTCGTCTGCTGAGTTATCTTCAAGGAAACGGTCAGGCTGTGTCCCTGAAGGTCCCGGCGTCTCATTGGTAGTCATGAAGACTTGATGATCGGGAGAGCCGAGACTGGAATCAGTAGTCGCCAGGTCTGTTGGAGTGTGCTCCTCTGCTAGAGATAATGGTGTTCCCTCCTGGAAGGGGAGTGAGTCGGGGTAGGCGACGTAGAGTGAGTTCCCGTCTGACAGGTCTGCAGGCTTGTGGTCTTGCCAGTAGACGAATCTCCCGGCAGGTGTAGATGTTATAACCAGACCGGTAGCTGGTCCTGACAACGGTTGCTCGGTCGTGAAGATTTCGGACTCGGGCTCGTCTGGGTCCGATCCGAAGTCGAACTCGTAGGAGGAGTCCGAGGAGTAGCCGGAGACGGGGTTGGAGTCCGAAGTGTATTCGGAGACGATCCTTGCCGGCTCGGGGTGCAGTGAGATCCTTCGCATGGGCCTTGCTAGAGTTGCAGAGGCCGTATGGGAAGTGCTTGTGGAGTGGGGAGTCCGCATACGATGGCTCGATAGCCGGCTCACATGCGATGGCCCACGGGGACGTCGAGTTCGAGTTGGAGTCAGATCGAAGCTCAAAGTCGGCATGTTGGTTGTAGAGCGAAAATTTGCCAAATTTTCCGGTGAGTTTGCCCGTGACTATTTCGGGAAGCGTCATGGTGAGGCGGCGTTGGAAGGATCCGGCGTCGTCAGCAGTGCACACCCAAGACCCAAAGACGAAGGTGTCACCACGGTTGAAAGCGGTGATTGGCTTGATGAAGACTGGAGCCGCCGAGTTCGCCATGAGATCTTCGGCGAGATCTCCTACCCGGCGCGCCGACCGGTGTCGGTGTTTCGGTCCGTCAACGGTGCACACCCAAGACCCAAAGACGAAGGTGTCACCACGGTTGAAAGCGGTGATTGGCTTGATGAAGACTGGAGCCGCCGAGTTCGCCATGAGATCTTTGGCGAGATCCCCTACCTGGCGCGCCAGCTGTCGGTGTTTTAGTCCGGCAACCTACCAAGGGGAGTACCCGACGTAGATGAATGTGGCCTCGCCGAGATCGGTAACTCGAAGGAAGAGACACGTGGCACACAATTTAGACGGTTCGGGCCGCGAGGTGCGTAATACCCTACGTTCTGTATGCTACGTAGCTCTGGATTGATTGGATGTGTTTAAAAGATGATGCGTATGAGAGAGAGAGGGGTCCGTGCGTCGCCTTATATAGCCCGGGAGGCAGGGTTACAAGTCGGTTTGAGGAGAGAGTACTAGTCGGGTACGACTAGGAGTTCTCTACATAGTGCAGGACATGTAAAGCTTCCTATCCGAGTACTTCTCCACCGTAGTTCTTGCGCCCCACGCCATCAGGTGCCGTGTGGTCCCAGGGGCCCACCAAGAAGTCTGTCATGGTACCCACCGAGGCAGTGGGCCCAGGGAGGTCCATACGACAGTATGATGATCCAAAAAAGAAAAGAGAAGAGAAAGTAGGTCGAGTAATGACGTGCGGAGAAACGGGTTTCCCAATAGGTCGATACGACGAGGAAAACAAGAGGGCGTCGAAGACGCACTTGTAGAGTAGTCCTCGAGCATTGAAGTAGGCAGCATGGCTGGTTTGATGCTCAAAAGAGAAGAAAACTGAGTCATGGTCTTGATGGAACGAAGTGTTGAGACACCCAGATCTCTAAGCATGGCTACAAGGAGTCTGGCAGGGCCGACCTCAGGGCGGACTTGTAGGCGTGCCGACCTCAAAGAGGCTTCAAATCAACTATGCCCAGTATCCGAGGATACCCAGCGAGATCTTGAAAGGTGCGTCGCATGAAGAGGTCGTCGATGATGTCGTGGCTGAAGTTGCGATGTCCGGGGTCGGTCGCCGATGAAACCAGACATTTGTTGATCTTGAACATATGGAGTGTAGAGATGCCCAGATATCTTGCATAGCTGCAAAGAGTCTGGCAGAGCCACTCGAGGCATGCCGACCTTAAGAAGGTCTTAAATCAAGAAGTGCCCAAGCACCCAGAAGTACTTCGCAGGGCCATTAGGCGCGCACCCCACAGAGAGGCCTTCGTTCTGACGTAAACCTCAGGTGTCCAGAGCAGGCTGGCAGGTCTACAAGAGCACAACGACCTTAGAAGGTCACGCATCTGGGGTGCCCAACTAGGTTGGCCGAGCCATAGACATACCGGGGTATTGCAAGACCTAGGTATTTAAGGCACGCCGACCTCATGGAGGTCGTTTTGGTGTCCAGACGACCAACATCGCTGCCAGCCATCCAGCGGAGCCATGATACTAAGGTATTGGCGACCTTAGCCGTAGGCACACCGACCTCGGGGGCCCGACGAAAAATTGTGGATCTCTGTGATGCTTTTGATCTTCATGGTACTGTTGACCTCCAGGCGCCCAGAAGGATCTAGCAGAGCAGCGAGGCACGCCTACCTCGGAAGGTCTTCAATCGAACCTATGACCATTCTGCTCAAGAAACAGAATTATAAGCTAATTGGAATAGGTTCATTTACGTATAGAGCCATAGCGGGTATACCAGGACGCAGAGCCTAGTGGGTGAAAATAAAGACATCAGGTTGTAGAAGGAGGTCGTGAAGTTGTCGTCGAAAAAGAAAGGGGGCTAAGTTAGGCGCAAAGCCATGTATCACAGATCCAGGTCTTGCCGTGTAGCATAGACTGCAGGGTCACAGGTCAACAGTGGTCGGAGATTCTCTTGCCACCGAGAAAACGACAGACTACCCACTGATCGAGGGGGTTACTGTAACCATGTGACGTCCGCAAGGTGAGGACCATGTGTGGTTCGAGGACCGGTGGATGGTCGCTTCCTTGTGTGATGAGTGATTGACAACGTTGTGTGGACCGATTCTTGGCTAAGTATTGCGAGTGCGGGTTGCGGCTTGACTCGTGTTGGTGCAGGTGAAGAACAAGCGCGAAAGGTCGTCGCCGGTGAGGCCTCCAGGTGTGGAGAAGACAAGTAGGCTTCGTTCGAGGGACCCGGTGGCCAGCGGGGTCAAGTGCGGGCCGCATGGTGGCATGAACAACAAGATGAAGTCGTGGACGGTTTCTTGGTTGAGCCTCAAAACCAAGGTCGAGCCGGGACTACGTGGGAGCCAAGTCATGAGTGGAGATTGGCGGAGGCTACACCGAGTTCGCGGGGTTTCCGGTGGTTCACCGAAAACCACCGGGTTCCTTGGTTGATCCACAAAGCCAAGACCGAGAACCGAAGACGGAGCCGCAACATGCGCGACACGGCCCGACCGGGTGGGTCCGACCGGTCCGACCGGTGGGGACCGGCTCCGCCGGTGAGGAGCACCGGTCGACCGTGTGCGACGACGCGGTCCGAATGTTCGAAGCGGAGGACACGCGTCGGGATCGCATGGCTTGCGTCGAGGCTACACGAGGTGCGGTCGCCGGCATCCGTCCGATGGTGAAGACATAAAGAATCTCAAATCCGCCCTTGAGGGGCTTGTATCCCTAGTTAGTAGAGAAGGGCATTTTAGACATTCGGTTGCCTCCATATAACCCAAGAGGTGAGAGGATGGCAGCCAACTCTTGGAACCCTAGCCCATTAGTTTTCCTATTTTCCACCTATTTTCTCTAGGTTTTCCTTAGGACTAGCAAGAGAGCTTCACGGAGAGATCTTGTAGAGAGGGATGGATGATCGGGCGGCTTGCTAGACCTTGTACGAATCTTTGTTTCATGTATAGATGATTCGGCGTGGTTCCTCAAGGTTTGGATGTGTTTTCCCCGGTTGTTCTTGGTGGTGATTTTCGGAGCCCTCTCTCGGTGATTTCTTTGGGGTGTTTTCGGGGCTTTTCTCTTGGGGATTTGATGGGGGAAATTTGTGGGAACCCTTCGTGGTTCTTTGGGTTGTGATTCCCCTCCCAAATCCGTGAGAAAAGGTGCTCGATTTTGGGGTTTCTTGGGTTCTTGGGTTGGAAGTGCTTTCGGCGGGATTTCTTCGATTCCTCCTTTTTGGACGAGATTTGGTGGGATTAAAACTTGTCTATGGACTCCTCATGAGGTGTTCCCGATATCCCCAAAGTCTTGTTCAAGTCCGTTGAGCGATTCGGGAGATCGAGATTTGGATTTGGGGGAGTTGACCCGCAGTGCTTTGTTCATCCCGAGCTGCCCAGGCTACACCGGTCTGACCGGTGCTCTTGACCGGTCTGACCGGTGCGAGCCCTTGTGGGTTTTTGCTCGGGTGAACGTCTTGGTGAGTTCGTTGTTGTCCCGTGTAGCTGCTGTTTCGAGTTTGGGTCCGTTTGGTGGTCGGTTGGCCTGTTTGGTGCCTTGGGGGCTTTCAGGCTGCCATCGGTCTGACCGGTGTGTCTCACCGGTCTGACCGGTGTAGAGCCACTTAGTGAAAGTTGCTCGGTTTCACCAACGGAACCGGTCGACCGGTGGTGCTCACCGCGTCCGACCGGTGTGGGTCTGTAGACTCGAGGCTTTGTTTTTCCGCCGTGTTTCTCGGGTCGGAAGGTGTGTGTGTTGGTTCCTAGGTCCGGTGGCACTCCAGTGGCTACGTGGGCTTGGCCAACTTGGGTAGTGAGTCGGAGACGTGTGTTGGAAGCCGTGTTCGTCTTGTTGGAGTTTTTATCTCCATCGAGAAGAATTTTTATCGGCTCCCATTCACTCCCCCCCCTCTCTGGTTCGCCGTATGGGTCCTTCACAGTGGGAGCTCAGGCATCATTGATGCACAAATGACAAGAAACGTCGTGAGACAGAAGGAGTAATATCGTCGCCTTTAATAATGCACAGGCTACAGGTCCCGCTATCACGTGGTGACAGTGTCATTACCTCGCCAGCTGCCCGGGGCGCGGCGTTGGCTATAAATAGCATGCTTGAGACTAAGGGAAGCAAGATCCGAGTGCCATTGAGCTATGAGGACGCAGTGCAATACTCCCACCATGCCGCTGGCATGTGTTTGTCCACCAGATTATAGAGCTTTGTTCTTGTAGATGCTTGGAGCTAGGAGAATTCTCGCGAAGTGTAGGCAACATCTCTGTCCTCTGAGACCAGCCTATGCGTGGTACCAGGCAACGTTTGAGGTGCTGCTGTTCGAGCTGGGGCTATAGTAGGATGTCTCTGGTGAGCACCGGGAGCTCACTGGGGCTTGGTTTTCAACGCTGAAGAGCAAGCTCGTGTCTCCATTCTAGTAGTTGGAGCCGAGCGGGCCTTAGATTGCGTGCTATCCTGCAGTTGTCTCCCGCAAGGCCGCCATCAAGGTCCTGGTGCTAGGAGAAGTCTCGTGATGTACTCTGCTCCGGCAAAGTAGGTCGTGGTGACTACTCTAGGTGGCCCAGGCTGTGTAGTATGTTTATTTTATGTGTCGGGTTCTGGATCCAGTGAGGTCACAAACGACTTGCGTACTTTCAGATTCTGGATCCAGTGAGGTCGTAGGCGGCTATGGACCCTGGGGTAATCCATGTAATGTTCGCTCTCTTCTGTCATATACTTGGTCGATTAGGCGAAATGATTTGCCAAAGACCTATATTAATGTAACGTGGGGGCTTGCAAAATGATTTGCCATCAGGACGACCTGATGTTGTCTTTTTGACTAATGACCTAAACTCAGATTTAGGTCGTAGCCGTGACTTGCTTCGCGAAAAATCCGCATTAATCTTGTCGCAAACTTCTCGGGATAGAGCCGTTGAGGCGTATTCTACAGTGGAAGGAACCGCAACGATAGATTCGGTGGTCCCCCTATAAATACGACGGCCAGGGGCGGGGTTGACCCCATTCCGCTTCGTCTTCCTCCGTCGCTTTCTCTCTCCCGAGTGCATCGCAGCGATCTTGCGACCGCCTTGCTCCCGCGCCCATCCGTTCGACCGCCCTCTCCGGCCAAGCACGTGCTAGCGCCGCTGCTCTGTGCCATCATTCTCCTACGCATGCGCGTAAAAACCTTGTGCCACATTAGATCCAGCATCAACCCTAGCGGTGGAATGGCGGGGAGGGAGCTTCCATCCCCGGACCTGCAGGCGGCATGGGTCCGGTCGACGATGAGCGAGGCCAAGATCCAGGTGCTGGTGGATCGTGAGCTGCTCCGGCCAAAGGCGGAGGTGGAGTGGAGGGCCGTCGCCGGGGAGCAGTTCCCGAGCGAGGACGTCAAGGAGCAGGTCGTCTTTGCCTCCTTCTTCGAGCACGGCTTCAACCTCCCGGCAAGAGACTTCTTCCGTGGGCTCTGTACTACTACCAGTTGGAGCTGGTACACCTCGTTCCCAACTCCATAACCATAGTTTCCACTTTCATTCACTTCTGTGAGGCGTATCTCAGGATATCACCTCACTTTTGTTATGGAGGTACTTTTTCTACGTGAAAAGCACTGGAAAAAGATCGGGGCCAGTGGGGGCTGTACTGTTTAATTTGAGGTCGGGCCTCAAGGCAAGGTGGATAGACACCGACATCCCCGATAACACCACTGGGTGGAGGTCGGAGTGGTTTTATATTGCAGATCAAAATCCTAGTCTTCCACGTCGGACTGGACACAAGCCAGTAAGGAAAAACGAGTGGGATTTAGGTCTGCCATCCCGGGATCTCAAGGGGCTCAAGCCGGTGCTGGAGCTCGCCAGCGAGCTGAAGAAGCAGGGGGTGACAAGAGCCGTGGTGGCTAGGTCGTTCTTTCGGCGGATGATCCAGCCGATCAAGGATCGAGTCCACCCGGCGTATGAGTACGTGGGGCAGTCAGACCCCACTCGCGAGGTCAACCGCAAGCTCTCCAAGAAGGAGATGGCGGCTAGAGTTTCCCAGATGTATACTGGGAGAGTGAAGGTGAAAAAGTGCCCTAAGGCATACTCACTGAAGAGGCCGTCTGATCCGGTAAGATTCTGAGATCTTCCCTTAGGTCGTTGCACTTCAATTGTTGGTTGTGTAGGTCGTATAACATCCCTGATATCTTTTTGTAGGAGCGTGAGCTTCAGATGTGGTGCCTAGCACCTCTCCCCGAGAGAGAGCAGCACCGGAGAAAGCTTAGGTCGGACAAGTACAAGCCTCCAGCAGGTCGTCTGCTGGAGTTTTACGAATCAGACTCGTCGGTGGAGGCCGATGAGGATACCGGCGATGAGGCTGGAGGTGGCAATGCTGGGGCGGCCCCGGATGCTGGTGGTGCTGCGAAGGCGCGGCGTAGGACCACCAGGTCGACGGTGGGGAAGCAGTCAGCTTCTGCTACTGTTGCTGCTCTTTCTGCGGTCAAGGCCGCAGAAAAGAAGAAGAAGAGGAAGAGGAAGGTGGCCTCCCCTCTGGTAGTGTTCACTCCATCGATTCTGACACCTCGCTCGCGGGAGGTCGAGTCGGAAGAGGAGGAGGAGTCAGAGAAAGAGAAAGAGAAAGATGAGGCGATCAAGCAATTGCCGGTCCCTCGGGGGCAACCGGCGAGGAGGTCAGAGAGTCCTGCTGCCAAGAGGCAACGGGAATTGGTGTAGAAGACGTCGGAGGATGCCCTCCGACGTGGATTGGAGGCGCAGTGTACTGCTGTAGCGGCGTAGGAAAGGATTCCTGTGACGATTAAGCCTCGAGTATTTTGGCCGAAAACTCGGCTCCCGGCTGCGACGAGGTAAAGTCTTGCTAGTTTTGCCTTTTACGTACTATCTTGTAATTTATTGCCCTTACGAGATGTTTTGCCATGCGGGCTGGTGATGAGGCCACAAGGGGTGCAAGGCACCCCATCTTCCCCCTCCCGCACGAGGTCGCATGAGCCACAGGTCGTGGGGGAGGCGCTTGCTGACGACGCGCACACTACTACTCCGCCACGAGGAGCAGCTGAGGGGAGGGCGGCCTCAACACCCGTTGCCAACGCAAGGGTGGACACTCCCCCGCGCACTGCTGATGCTGGAGGAGCTTCCGTTGGGGACGTCAACGCGATAGCCTCCCCAACGATCATGGACACCAACCACATCATTGCAGTCCCTGGTGGGGCGGAGGACCTCGTTAGGGACCAACCTCAAATTGACCTGATGCCAGGAGGTCCAGAAACATCTGGCGCGCAGGTACCTCCATCTTCATCCTCGAGCTCAAGGTTGCCACGACGATCGATTAACTTGAATCACACCCCTTGGCAGGAGGACTGGTTCGAAGACAACGAGGACATACATGCCTTGCGGACTAGCATTGTTACCATCAATAACGCGCTGACGGTGAGTTAACCACGACATGTTGCTGTTTGCTCGATAGTACATGATCGAAGTGTTGTTGATGATCTTGTTGTATTGTGGCAGTCGTTAGCAGAGAGGGCCAAAGGCTGGGCTGACCTGGTGAAGAATGCGGTGGAGAAGGAGCAGCAGATTGTCGACCTTGAGCGAGAGCTCAAGGAGGTTCGCGAGGCTGCTGCCGCCGAGAAAAAAAGGATTGAGGATGAGCTCGCCGAGGAGAAACGCAAGGCTGTGGAGGCTACTGCGCAGTTTAACACTGTGGCTACTGGTAGGTCGAATCCTTATCCCTTTTGAAAAAAACGTCGTTAGCTGTGTGCTAACTATTGTATCCTGCAGATTTCCGTAATCGTGAGGAGGAGCTGAAGAATGCTCTGGCGACCTCCCGGAGCAAGGTTCGGGACCTAGAGATAAAGGTCTGGGAGATCGAGGCTGGGGGCCTGGAACTCAAACGGCTGATGAAAGAATCTACTAACAGTGAGTACGCCATATCTCAAAAGCTGGCTTATGAGGAGGCAGCTCGTCGGGGCCTTGAAGCCGAGTTTGAGGTTGTTTTGAAGTCATTGCAGAGTGACCAAATCACCATTGCAGGGTATGAGGTGGAGCTGAACGACCTCAAGGGTGCTGCCAACAATGCAATGTTTTGCATAGCTGTTCCAGAAGAGGGGGAGCAGGCTGCGACCGATGCGTTGATGTCGACATGGCCAAGGTCAAGAGGGGTGCGGACACCACGAAGGACCTTCAAGCCCTGGAACTTGAAGTTGACGAAGCCGCCAATGAAGTGATGGAGAACATCGACTTTGAAGGTGATGGTGGTGACTAGTAGTCTTGAGTTAGGAGTTGTACCTCCCCCTTCCCTCATAACTTGTAAATAATACTTGAAGGGTATGTTGGAGAAAACTTTAATGAAATACTTGCCTTTTGCATGCACGAGCTTGGTTGATCTTGTAGATGACGACGTCTTATGATTTGACTCGCTAACTACTACACACGGAGAGGCTGGCATGCCGACCTCCACAGGTCAGCGTGGAGGCTTACGAGAAGTTGGCGCGCTAGAGAAGATCCTAGGGCTTAGGTCTGGCGACCTTTTCGACCAAGCATGCTCGTGGCGGCAAGAGGCTTCATACTCATTAGGGATGGTGTCCTTAGGTCGGAATGACCCTTAGGTTGGCTTTTGTGCCAAGCCCCCGAGCATGCCGAGGGGAAGGAACAAGAAAGACTCAGAACCCCAGGTTTTGCAACCCATAAGTTGGCTTTAACCAAGCCCCTGAGCATGTCGAGGGGGGGAGCGGGAGCATGAGGAAAGAGGAGGTAGTGCTTGACTCATATATATGGCCATACGGCCCATGGGCCGGCGGCACAACCTTTTGGCACAGCCCAAGGGCCGCACGACACGACCCTCACCGTGCCCGTGCCGGCACGGCACGAAGGCCAGTGCGTGTCACGAGCCGTCGGCCAGGCCCATGACACGGCACGAGAACGGCACGGCCAGGGGCGAGGCACGGTGGCCGTCACGGCTCCCGCACCACACTGTGTCACCTATCGCCATGGCAGTTGTAGCGGAGGCCGACCATCCGTGCTGCAGCACCCCTCCTACTCATCCCGTCCTCGCACCAGGAGCCCAGGACGCCGGCGCACCTCCTCCTTGTGGGCACGTGGCAGAGCTCCACTCGGCTGCCGGTGCACGGGAGAACTCCGCCCCAAGCCGGCGAGCCCTCCACCTCAAACTCCCCACCAAAGCGAAGCAGAGGCACCAGCACCGCTGTCTCCCACAGACGCTACCCGCAGGCACTGCCGCCCGAGCTCCACCCTTGGCTCCGCCCTGAAGCTCCACCGCCAGATCTGCCACACTGTCACGCGCTCCGCCGCCGGCTCCCTGTGCTGCCTACGGCACGCCGTGCTCTCAACACGGCACGAAGGCCCATGTGTCGTGCCATGGGCCAAAGGCTTGGCCCATGACACGGACAAGCACGACACGACTGGCACGGCAGCACGGCGCGGCACGACGCAGTGCCGACACGGCACGGCACTACCTTGCTGTGTGCCGTGCCGACACGACACGGTGGCCATCTATATTGACTCATAGCAGATGACTGCTTGAAATATTTATGTACTTAATCTGAAAAAAGGGTACAAGAGAAGGAAATACATAGCTAAAATATAAAACTATTTTACGGATAGAATCATCGTAGATGCTCCACGTTCCAGGGGTTGGGAACTCCTTGCCCGTCACCCCACTGGATTCGATATGTAGATGGGCTGATAACTTCTGTGATGATGAAGGGTCCCTCCCAAGGGGCAGAGAGCTTGTGCATGCCGTCGGTCTTCTGGATGCGTCTAAGGACAAGGTTGCCGACGTTGAAGGAAGTTTCCTTGACGTTGCGATCATGATAGCGGCGTAGTTGTTGGTCATGACGAGCTTGTCTCATGAAGGAAACAAGTCTTTGTTGTTTGAGGCTGTCGAGGTCGATGCGATGTGTTTGCTCAGCCTCTCCTTCTTCGTAGAACTGAATCCGTGGAGCTCCGAAAGCAACATCAGTAGGAAGTATAGCTTTTGATCCGTAGAGCAGAAAGAAGGGTGAAAAGCCTGTGGTGGAACTGACTTGAGTCCTGAGACCCCAAATTACATGTGGTAGCTCGGCTAACCACCGGGTGGCATAGCTGGAGGCGTCGTCGTAGATACGGTCTTTGAGAGCTTGGAGCACCATGCCGTTGGCTGACTCGACCTGGCCGTTGCACCGTGGATGGGCAACCGAGGAGTAGTAGATGTCGATGAGGTTATGTTGGCAAAAGTCCCGGAAGACCGATCCAGTGAAGGCTGAACCCAGGTCGGTGATGATCCTATTGGGCACACCGAAGCGATGTTTGATGTCTCTGATGAATTTAACTGCTTCTTCCGACATTACTTTCGCAATAGGTTGGACTTCAATCCACTTGGTGAATTTGTCTACGGCAACCAGGATATGTTTGTAGCCACCTCGGGGCGGTACGAAATGGTCCTACAGCGTCGAGATCCAACACAATGAAGGGCCATGACGGAGGGATAGTGCACAGGACCTGAGCTGGTAGGTGCTGCTGTTTAGCGAAGAATTGGCATCGTTTGCACCTCTTTATGAGGTCTTTAGCATCAGTTACTGCCGTGGGCCAATAGAATCCAGATCGGTACGCTTTGCCGACCAAGTTTGTGGATGCCGCGTGGTAGCCACACTCACCGCTATGAATCTCAGCTAAGAGCTGTAGACCCTCTGATCGTAGGATACATTTCATCAAGATGAAGTGGAGGCAACTTTCCTATATAGGTCGAAACCAATCACAGTGTAGTTAGCACTTCGTCGCGTGATGCGTTCTCGCTCTGGTTTGTCATCGGGGACAAGTTGGTTGAGTATGAAGTCTATGAAAGGCTTGCGCCAATCATCCTCTTTTTTAGACATGAGCACGTCACGGGGAGGTACTGATTTTTGATCATTTGAAGGTGGCTCTGGATTATCAGGATCTAGGAGCTTGATTAAAGGCTTGCGTAGATCATGGACGAACATGCCTGCTGGAACTAGAGCTCGACGAGAGCCTAGTTTGGAGAGTACATCAGCGGCGACATTGTTCCTCCATGGGACGTGTTGGAACTCGATCCCCTCGAAATGGCCTTCAAGTTTACGAATCTCCGTGCAGTAAGCATCCATCGTGTCCTTGACGCAGTCCCACTCCTTGTTGACTTGCTCGATGACGACCTTGGAATCGCCAAAAGCCAGTAGTCGCTTGATGCCACGGGACACTGCTATTCGGAGCCCGTGGATCAGAGCTTCGTATTCTGCGCTGCTGTTGGAGGCCTTGTAATGAATCTGCAGGACGTACTTCAGCTGCTCTCCCTGAGGAGAGATAAGTAACACACCTGCGCCCGCTCCTTCGAGGTTGAGGGCACCGTTGAAGTACATTATCAAGTGTTCAGGCTGCTCCTTAGGAGGGGGCATCTGGATCTCTATCCATTCAGACACGAAGTCTGCGAGGATCTGCGACTTGATCGCTTGCCTGGGGGAAAACTCGATTTCGAACTCTCCAAGCTCGACTAACCACTTGACGATGCGATCGTTGGCGTCGCAGTTACGGATGATCTCTCCTAGGGGGAACGAAGACGGAACCACGATCTTGTGAGCTTGGAAGTAATGTCGAAGCTTTCTCGACGTGATCTGGAGCGCGTAGAGCAGCTTTTGGGGTTGTGTGTAACGTGTCTTAGCGTCAGCCAGAACCTCGCTCACGTAGTACACAGGTCGTTGAACAGGATGGGCCTACCCTTCTTCTTCTCGCTCGGCAACGAGAACTGTGCTGACCACGTTAGTGGTGGCAGAGATGTATAGTAGGAGTGTTTTCGTCAGGATCGGAGGTGTCATAACTGGTGGCATTGTTAAGGACTCTTTGAGAGCCTCGAACGCTTTTTGGGCTTTGTCGTCCCATACGAACTTGTCGGCCTTCTTCAATAGTTGCAGAAGGATAGACCTTTTTCACCGAGCTTATTGATGAAATGACCTAGAGCCGCCATCATGCAGGTGAGCTTCATGGCGTCTTTCTTGTTGGATGGCTTGGCCATCTTTCGTATAGCGTCGACCTTCGCGGGCTTGGATTCAATGCCTCGGTGCCCAACCACGAAGCCAAGGAGCAGTCCGGAGGGCACACCGAAGACACACTTTGTTGTGTTGAGCTTCCACTGGAACTCTGACAGATTGGCGAAGGTTTCAGTGAGGTCGGCGATGAGCTTGTCTTCCACTGTGGTCTTGATGACCACATCGTCTACATAAGCCTCGACGTTCTTCCCGATTTGGGACTTCAAACACTTCTGGATCACCTTCTGGTATGTTGCTCCAGCATTTTTCAGGCCAAAGGTCATGACCTTGTTGCAATAGATGTAGTGAGGCGTTATGAACGCTGTTTTGTCTTCGTCGTCGGGATGCAGGGCTATCTGGTGATACCCTGAGTAGCAGTAGAGAAAACAAAGTAGGACGCTACCAGCCATGGAGTCCACGACCTGGTTAATATGAGGAAGAGGGAAATCCTTTGGGCAATGCTTATTAAGGTCGGTGTAATCGATACATATCCTTAATCCACCTGTTTTCTTTGGTACAAGAACCAGGTTTGCAAGCCAAACCGGGTGTTGACATTCTCTAATAAAACCTGCAGCTAGGAGCTTACAGACTTCTATTTCTATAGCTTGTTTTCTATCTTTTGCAAATCACCGGAGCTTTTGCTTGATAGGTCATGCGTTTTTGTTGACTTCAAGTCTGTGCTCAGCCAGCTCCCTGGGGACACCAGGCATGTCGGATGGACTCCATGCAAAGATGTCAGTGTTGTCCCTGAGGAAACTGTGAGCGCGAGTTCCTATTTTGGGGTCGAGGTCAGCCCCGATGACTTCCTTGGATGCGTCGGGCAGGCCGAGGCAAACCGTCTTGACAGTTGGACTTGGGTCCAAAGCCATACTTGTACGCTTCTGCTCTTGTACCTGCAGGGTGGTCTGGTCGATCTTGGCTGCCTGGGCGATCATGACCGTGGTTGCGGCTTTGATTGCTGAATCTTTGGAGAGCTCAGCAGTGGCACTTTCACAGTTGTAGGAGACCATGATATCCCCGAGGACGGAAAGGATCCCGTTTGGCACCGACATCTTCATGATGAGGTAGGTGTGATGCGGTATAGCCATGAACTTGGCGATCATAGGTCGTTCGAAGATGGCGTGATATGATGAGCGAAAGTGCACGACCTCGAATGTCAGGTACTCTGTACGGAAGTTCTCCTCTGTGCCAAAGGTGACCGGAAGGCATACACGACCTATGGGGTACGCAGCCTTTCCGGGCACAACCCCGTAGAAGGGTTTGTCACAAGCAGTCATCTTGCCGAAGTGGAACTTTATCTTGCGCAGCATTTCTGTGAAGATGATGTTTAGGCTACTGCCTCCGTGGATGAGGGTCTTAGGCAACCAGGCCCCGTTGACTATGGGGTTAACAACCAGCGGATAGCTTCCGGGGTCAGGGATGTGAACCCAATGATCGTTCCTAGAGAAAGTGATTGGGAATTCAGACCACCGCAGAGGTCGTGGGTTTTCAGTGTTGACGTGCCCGATCTCCCTGGCGTTTGATCAAGTCGGTCGGTTGCTTTTGATCGCTTGGCGACCTCCAACGATGAAGTTGATCTCACGGTTAACCTTCTGGAATGCCCCATTGGGGTTGCCCCCTTTGGGTGGTGGTGGCGGTGTCCGCTCCTTCCGGTTACTGTCCGGGCGATTATGGTCGTCCTGGTGACGTCGATCATCACGTCGGTCGTTCTGACGATCATCATGGCGATCATCACGACGATTGCTTCTGTGGTCGTCACACCTGTCGTTGCAGTCATCGCGACTGTAGTCGTCGCGTCTATCATCACGGCGGTAGTCGCGACGATAATCATGCCGATCCCTATCGTCATTGCGAAGATAGGTCCTGCAGTCACGGTAATCTTGTCGATCAGGTCGACGATTACGATTGTCAAAGCGTTGGCCACCGTTGCGGTCATCATTGCCATTGCTTCTGGTCTTCTTGGAGGTAGATGGGACTTCAAGGGCACGCTTCAGCTGCTCGCACTCCCTCATGGTGTGCTTGGCGTCACTGTGGAACTGGCACTGGTCGTCCATGACCATATTGAAGTCACCTTCGAGGAAGGTGGAAGGTCTTGGTGGTTCTGCTACATAGGCTTCGCCAGATCGCTTGCGCGACCTGGTGCCTCTACTATCGTGGTCTTCTCCATTAAAGTCACGCATTACTGCATCTTGCTTGTCGACTAGTTTGTCGACGTAGGCCATGAGGTCACCAATGGTTTTTTCGTCAGCTTCATGGATCTTAACAACTTGATGTTGGTGATTCCCTTTTTTTAGTAGGCGATGATGTCGTCGTCTTTGACACCTGCAAGGGTGTTGCGGTTCTCGAAGTAGCGGTTAGTGTACTCACGGAGAGTTTCATCACTTCTCATCCGTACTCTGGCGAGGTGGTGAGTATTGCTAGGACGATTGTAGGTTGCCTAGTAGTTGGTCGTGAAAAGGCGAGACAGAGTTGCCCGGGAGGTGATGCACTCTGCTGGGAGATTGTTGAGCCACAGGAGCGGTGCCTTGCCCATCACGTGGGGGAAGTATCCCGCCATGTGGTCTTCATTGCCTCTAGAAGCACGCACCGCTATGTTGTACATTTTGAGCCATATACTCGGGTCGAAGCGACCGTCGTACTTCTCAATAGATGGCTTGAAGTCTTTTGGGTATCTGATCGTCTGGAGACGTCGGGAGAAAGCTGAAAAATTATTGACCGCTCCCGGGCTTGTAGATGGGGCGTGAGCCACGGGGATAATGTAGAGGTCGTCGGGTGGGCCGTTGTCTTGGTCGTACTATGCGCGTCGCAGGAGTTCCTGGTCATGCATGATCCGGAGATCTGTAGCTTGAATGGGGTTGTTGGCGTCAAGGGCATCAGGGACCCCATGGTCGCGGTCGTAGTTAGCACGTCGAGCTATCTCGACTTGATCTCTTATGCGGTGACGCTGACTTCCTTCCGCACGATTGGCCTGGACAGGAGGATGCTTAGCTCCTGCATTGTGTCTTGGGTTTGGAGCAATGTTCGCCTGAACATTGGCAGCGTCAGCTGCATTGTTGATGACATTACCAGCGGAATTGACTAGATTGTTTGCAGAAGCATTAGCCACAGGGTTGGCTAGCATGTTGGCCGCAGCGTTGGCAGCGGGGTTGACCGGCTGCGCTACTTCGTTTTCGCCTCGACCCTCTTTAGCCACCGGGTCGAGGGGACACTGGCTACGACGTCGCTGGCAAGGACGCTCCGGTCTACTTCTGGAGTAGGAACTTGCTGCAGATCTGCTGTATCCAGGACCTCTTTCTTCAATCTGAGTAGCTGCGACGCGGACGTTGGCTTGGAGGTGCCGGACCATTGGGGAATCTTCGAGGTGGTTTAGAGCGGCAAGAGCTACTCCCAAGTTGGTTTGTGGCGAATTGTAAACTTCGTGTCCATGACACTCGAAGTCCCTGAGGAGATCTCGCGCACGCAGTCTGTTGGCACGAGGTGGATCATCATGGCGTCGCTGCTGTGGGGCAGCTGGTGTCGCAGGTGCTTGTTGCCCGACGTTGGCGTTGACTTGACCGGCGTTAGCCGGTTGTTGGCTTGCACCTGGGCAGCAGCAGCAAGCTCTTGTTGTCATCGAACAGCTCTGGCAACATTGGCGTTCTCACATCTTGACGTTGTTCATCTGTTTCTCCATCTTGCAGTGGTACATCCGCAGAGGCGACCAAGATCTGGCGATCTAGGGTTTCGAACTCTTCTCCTGGATAGTTCGAGGAGATCGTTGTATGGGTGACATGGAACGCAATGCAGTTCGGAGACGACTCTTGGTTCAACCGGCGGCAGTGGGCCGCAGTAAGAGGTCGGCGAAACTTCTTGAGGACTCAACACTGGCGTGCGGTGTCACTGGACTTCTCGTGGATAGGGCAGGGTTCGTCGAGGTGACTCTCACGGCTTCTACGATCTTGAGAGTTGAGTCCAGATTCGATCTGGATCTTATCTTTCATGTAGCGTGATGCTACGTGAGCAGCGTTGCGCAAGCCAAGAGGCATGCTATAGGTCGAAGGAGCCGTGTCAGGGTGTTTGACGCGCTCACAGACTTTGATTGTGTCAGAGAGCATGATCTGTTTCGATCGATCCCAGCGATCAGATCGCTAGGAGTGGGTGGGTGGGTTCCTGCCAACAGATCTGTTTCGATCTGTTGGTTGGTGGTGACCGCGTTGCCTTCAATAACGAGGCAGGCAGTTGGAGCAGTGGATGTCGCCGGCATCGAGCTAAAGCAGATGTCGACAGGGTTGGCAAGGATGTCCGCCATGCTCTCCGGGAAGATGACGCCGTTGGTCGAAGCCATCGAGTTGCACAAAGAACCTTGACTCGGCCCCTACCTGGTGCGCCAACTGTCAGATGGTGAGATCTGGACAGCCCACGGGGGTGTTAATCCCTGTGGTTTATTTGTTCAGCGGGGAGGAGTCTAAGGCTAATAACTCGAAGGTTGCACATGAGTACGTGGAACTCAGAGAACACGGTGAGGTTATATTGGTTCGGGCCTCCGGAGAGTAATACCCTACGTCCAGTTGTCGGTGTAGATTGCTGGAGGATTGGTCTGATGTTACAAGGGATCGCCTCGTCCGCCTTATATTGGCCAACAGATGAGGTCGGTTCCCAGACTCTTGGTCGGTTACGACCAGGAGACCTAAGTCTACATTACACATCTTGCCATATCCCGTCGATCTGCTTTGGGCGAAGTCCACCGAGGTCTTTATCTTGTACGCCAAGTCTTGAGGTCGTAGAAGATAAGGTCGCCTAGGGAGTCTTATAGAAGGTCTTCAAGAGGTCGTGTGGGCTGCCAACTAGGTCGATTGGACCCACTAACAGGTCGGAGGGTCTTCTAGTAGGCCGGACCCACTTGTCGGGGATGGCCGTGAGCCTAGTCTCTGGGGACCAAGGGGTACCCATGTCTCACACAACCATTTTTCACCATTGCAATATCATCCACCAAATGCAGCGAAGGTCCGCAACGACTTGAGAATAGTTGTATTAAATGCATGTATCACTACCATTTTTTAGAATGGTTGCAATACAACCATCTCTAGCAACCAACTTTTAGGCGTTGCAATTCAGAAGTGTTGCATTTGTTACAAAACCTTGTAGTGAATGCCTCCCTGAACTGGAGTCACTTCAATTCCCAAAAAATAGCTCAATTCACCAAGGTCCTCGAGTGCAAACTCTGATCTTAGATCCTTTAGAAGAGCTGTAACAACTTCCTGTGATGAACTTGTTACAATAATATCATCTACATATATGAGCATGAAGATAGTAACACCATGTTTGAAATGTATAAATAAAGATGTATCTGACTTTGATGCTTTAAAACCAAGACCACATAATTTTGTACTTAACCTTGCATACTAGGCTCTAGGTGCCTGTTTCAATCCATACAGTGCTTTATCAAGCTTGCACACATGATGTGGTTTGTTTGCATCTTCAAAACCTGGTGGCTATCGCATATACACCTCTTTTTCAAGAACACCATGTAAGAACGCATTCTATACATCTAGCTGCCTTAAACAACATCCTTTGGACACAACAATGGATAAGACCAGTCATACTGTAGCTATCTTTACAACTGGACTGAATTTATCTTCATAATCAATTCCATAACGTTGTTTATATGCTTTGGCTACTAACCTGCCCTTGTATCGCTCAATGCTTCCATCAGCCTTCCTTTTGATCTTGAAAACCCATCTGCAATCAATAACATTGGTGCCCTTATAAGGAGGAACAAGATGCCACGTCCCATTCTTATGAAGTGCCTCAATTTCTTCCTGCATTGCTTTCTTCCAATTTGGATCATCAAGAGCTTCATCCAAACTGGTTGGCTCACCTGTGGAACTGAAATTTGCATAACGTACAATGCCATCAGTGTAAACTTTAGGTTTAGAAATTCCACTTTGTGACCTTGTTTTTGGACGTTGTGCCTCTGGTTCCACAACAACAAATGGCGCAGATGATCCAGGCAAGGCTGATGCAGAAGATCCAGATGAAGCCACAGCTGATCTACTATTCGCAGACGATCCGGCCTCAAGTGTCGATGCCGGTGCTGCCTGTCCCGAGCGGCCACGCGACCCCGACAGGCAGGCTCTGCCCGGACTCCCAAATGTAGGCGTTTGCGCATCTGTGGTTTGTGTAACGCCTGATTCGATGATGATCGGATCATCCTCGGCTGCGACGCCAGGCTAATCCTCCTGGTTTTTAGTGCCGGACGCGTCTTCTAGCGACCCAAGCGTCGGGCACTGATATATAGTTCCAGGAACTCCGTTTTCATCCAAATTTTCTTCTGATTCTTCCTGTTAATCTCCTGAGTACAGGATCACATCACTTGTGACACCATTAGTATTATTATTATAATATTGATCAATACTATCTACTCCCCCATGATGTGAGCCAAGGAGATGTTCGGGAAGAAGTGAAATGTCATGACGTAGTCTTGCACCGGCATTGTCATGTAGTGTTGTGAAAGGAAAGACTTGTTCATCAAAGACTACATCATGAGATATATAAACTCGTCCAGTAGGAACATTCTAGCACTTAAAGGCTTTATGAAGAGAGCTATATCCGAGAAAGACACACTTCTTAGAGCAAAATTCCAGTTTTAAAGAGTTAAAGGGTCTAAGATTAGGTCAACAAGCACAACCAAAAACTCTAAGAGAGGAATAATCAGGGACTTCGTTTAGGAGAAGTTCAGTAGGTGTCTTGTATCCAACAACTTTGCTAGGAAGATAGTTAATTTAGGCGTGTGGATGTGAGGAACGCCTCATCCCAGAATTTGAGGGGCATAGAGGCATTGGCTAAGAGGGCTAGACCTACCTCAACTATGTGCCTATGTTTTCTTCCGGCTGCTCCATTTTGTTGATGAGTATGAGGACAAGAGACACGGTGAGCAATGCCAATTCGTTGAAAGAAAGAATTTAATCTCTCATATTCGCCCCCCCAATCGGTTTGCATGGATAGAATTTTCTTATCAAACTTCCTTTCCACTGGAGTTTGAAAATCACGAAAAACAGCAAAGACATATGATTTCTTACAAAGAAAGTATATCCATGTATACTTAGTATGATCATCAATGAAACTAACGTAGTAGGAGAATCTACCAAATGAGACAGGCGCAGGACCCCAAACATCAGAGTCGATTAATTCAAGTGGAGCAGTGGTAGCTTTATTAGAAGCACAATAAGGAAGTTGATGACTCTTTGCTCTTTGGCATGACTCACACACAGACTCACTACTACTATCATCATCAAAAGGAAGTTTATCGTCTCTAATCACTCTAGCTACTATAGGGAAGGCACGATGCCCCCAAACGACTATGCCATCTTGATGTTGATGGTTTACTAACTCCAAAAATGTGCTTGCTCCGACTCGTACTCCCTTGTTTCAGCCCTAAAGGATAAAGACCACCTTCACATCTTCCTTGATGAAGGGTTGTCTTCGTTGCCCGATCCTTAATGAGGAAAAATTTGGGAGGAAATTCAAGGAAGACATTATTATCAGAAGTAATGCGATGAACATAAGCAAGACTTTTATGAGCTTTTGGGACATGAAGAATATTTTTAAGATGCAAGCATCGATCAGGGGTATGTAGAGTAGCATGACCAATATTGCTAATATTCATACCTGCACCATTGGTGGTGTGTACTTGATCACGCCCTCCATACTTCTCCCTCATTGTTAGCTTCTCGAGATCACCAGTGATGTGGTCAGAAGCTCCACTATCAGCATACCAATTAGTGTCAACACCATAGGCTGCTGAATATGATGCATTCTTGTTGTTGGTGGTGGGCTGAAAATCTTCTTCAAATCTATACTAGCACTCAAGTGCGGTATGATTTGGCTTGTCGCAAATCTGGCGCTTTGGCTTGGAGCTGCTCTGTCCACCAAAATTGTTCCCAGCATTATTGTTGTTGCGGCCTCCAGGGTTCCGGCCTCCTCTGCCACGACCACGGTTTGTACCGCGACCGCGATTGAAACCAAAACGACCTCTATTTGCAACATTAGCTGAGGATTGATATTGCTGGCCACCTGTTTGATCTTGAAGCACCTGCAACCTCATCTCATAGGAAGTGATTTGGGCCTATAGATCACTGAGAGAGATTGGATCCGTACGTCCAAGCACCGAGGACACTATTGGGTTGTATTAAAAATCAAGACCAACAAGAATAAAAGATACCATCTCTTCATCATCAACCTTCTTGCCTGTAGCTGCGAGTTCATCAGCAATAGTCTTCATCTTGTTGAAGTAGACGACAGTTGTCAGGCTTCCCTTCTTGAGAGTCGACAGCTGCATGCAAAGAATCGTCACGCGAGCATGAGATTGCGCCAAGAGCATATTCTCAAGCGTCTCCCATACTTCTGCCGAGGATGATGCCATGGCCACCTGCCCCAACATGTATTTGGTGAGGGAGTTAAGCAGATGACCCAGCACGAGTTGATTCTGCGCCAGCCATGTTGCATATAGCGCATTGGGAATCAGCTCCTTGGTCTTGTCGTCCTTGATCACTTCCACCAACTTGGTCGGCGCCTTCATGGATCCATCTAGGATCCCCTCCAACTGAGCAGCCCTAATGGGCGGCATGACTTGAGCTCTCCATAGGAGATAATTGTCTCGGGTAAGCTTCTCCGAGATCTTGATGCTGCTGAGGGACGGAAGGCTAGCAATGGTGGAGGATGAGAAAGAAGAAGACATGTCGATGGTCATATGGCAGTAGATGCTTGTCGAAGAAGAGGGGCTCTGATTACCATGAAAGAAATCGCGCCCTAATGCTAAGCACGGCTGTCTATCGTGGCTTGCCGTGCGTGCGTGTTAATTATATAGGCCGACGGCCTCAACAGGTTACAAGAAATTGTTTACCATTTGATTCCCAAGGCTGGACTCGATTCTAGTTGGATTACAATCCTATCTACAAGTAACCGAGTCCATCTTGATCAAGCCAAGTACACACGCAGGTGTATAACAATCTTCACAAGTCGTAGATGTACAAGAGTCACCCGGATTTAAAGGCAAACCCGAATGCATAAACACATGTGCACCAGGATCAAGTTTCACACATGCATTGACTTAGTGAATACCAAAAAACAGTGCCAAAAGCGTAAATAAAGTATTAAAACTTTATTACATGACCGATAGTCTTTATTCTAACACACTGAGTAGCTAGAAGCGGAAAAAAGTAAATGTAGAAGTCCTCCACAGGCAGCTGACTGAAGAGACCAACACCTAGAACTCGTCGAATCCACCAGGATAGTCCTCAAAATGTCCGTCTGAGCAGCAGTCAGATGGTGTAGATGCAATATAAAATAACAAGCATGAGCACATGTCGTACTCAACAAGGGAAAGATACTAAAACATCATGAAAGGCTTAATGGTGGAAGGCTAGTGGATGCAAAGCAGTTAAGCATTTTAGTTGGTCAAGTTTTATTAAGCAACTATTACTAACAAGTGTAAGCGTATACCAAACACACTTAAAAGATGCACAAGAACCCATAAAATCTAATGCACAAGTTATTAAAGTCCATCTTCCATTGAATTAATCATGTGAGGGTCCAAGCCGCTCTTGACCGTGAGCACAGCTAACTAGTCAGTTTTACACTCTGCAGAGGTCGTACATCTTTACCCACAAGTCGCGTAAAAACTCAAAAGAGTTCTAGACCCAACCACGTTGTGCAAAAGTAGGCACAATACCACACTACCGAGGTGTGGCTACATAGGGACGCTACGAGGCCTTTACAAAGATTCCCTAACATGGGCTGCTCGCTAGGTTACCTGATCAGTGCAGCGCATAAACCTCTCTCAACTGAGAAGCTACCACAAAGCAGATTAGTCTGAGGGTCGGGCTATACACCATCTACCGTCGCCCCCCAACCCCTTTCAGGTAAAACACACTGCATGCTAACGTTACTAATTAATGAGCCAAGACAGAGCCATATGTCTTGTGGTTGTACTGTTTTTCTGGGTGGTTCTCCATGTTCCGATTAACAGGCATAAAGTGTTCTTGTATTATATGAATGATAGCATAAATAAAGCGAGATTGATAAATGCTCATTAAACCACCCAAAACCAAGGTAAAGCTCTAGCAAGTTCTACCCAACATAAGGGAAGCCCAGGTTGATCAAGGCATATGATAAACAACACTAGGCACACCTTAGCATAAGTCCCATCACATTAATGCAAGCAAAAAGTAAATACAATGTAATTAAAATGCATGTTGTAATAGACAAGAGGGAATGCAGCAAGGACTTGCCTTCAACCCAAGCGTGCTGCTGCTCAAAACCTTCTTGGTCTCCAATGGTAGTGTACTCCACGAATTGATCGTTCACTACGCTCCACACAATGACAGACAAGCATACAATACAAGTAATTATGAAACAGTACACCAATCATATCAAACAGAGATAAAAGCAACATAAACTAATCTACTCATCGAGACGATCACGTGAACATAAAGAACACTAGAAATGGAGCTAAAACGACTAAGATACGGCCTATACAAGATCAGGAACTTATCTGCAAGAAAAACTAAACTAACAGGGTTAAATTCAAGAAACTTGGACCTATCTGTAAGAAAACTTGAACGGTGGAAGTACCGGCTTGCTAATCTAAAGAACATAGGGGTTTTAATGCAAAACCGCCAGGCAAGGCTGGGTTGACTGGTGGCTTGACTTTGGTTGTCTCGAGATTGGATCCGATCTGCTCCATTGGATCGATATCCAAAGGTCACAGATGCACACACGCACACAGGAGGCGGTGGCTGGCCGACGGCAGCCCAGCAACGGCGGCGCACGGTGGCAAACTCGCCGATGCAGGGCTAGTTCGAGCTGGGGTGCTCGATTTGGCTCGCGGATTTCACTGGATCGACGAGCGCGACACCAGGAACTTAACTAGGGCAAGGACGAGATCTTACAGGTGATGACGATGGCGGATAGCTCGAAGAGGTGGGCAGTGGCGGCGTCGAAACTCCCGTGAGGTCGTGCGGGTGCTGTGGGGATCGATGACGCGAACCAACGGCACCAGCGACTTCCACTCATCCCGGCGAAGCTCCTGAGGTGCTCCTCGACGGCGGAGAGGCGGCGGCAGGGCAGATTGAAGGCGGCGGCGGCGCTAGGGTTACGGGCGGCACGGCGCGGAGCTCGGGAGACGGCTAGGGCTAGGGTTAGGGTTTCAGGGTGGCGGTGCCACCTTAAATAGGGCCGGGGCGTTCCTCTTGGCGTGCAGGCCAAGCTGCGGGGACGCGCACACGAGGACGACTCGGCCGGTGTAGGGGAGTCTGGCTCGGAGACGACAGAGGTAGGGGATGACAGGCGGACCCCGCACGTCAGTGACTGCGGGCGACGGTGGGCAACACGGGATGCAGTAGGGCCGGAAGGGAAGCTAGGCTGGGCTGCTGTGGCGCGAAGGCGGTCGAGCGAGGAGATGAGGGGGTAGCGGCAGACTTCAGCGCCGGCCCAAACGAAGGGCGAAGCAGGCCGGACCGAGCGGGTGCAAGCGGCCGCGGGGTAGAGATGAGGGGCGGCTAACGAACTTAGGCTGTTGGGCTCAAAACAAAACGAGCCAGTAATAGGAGAAGGGAAAGAGGGAAAATAAAAGGTTTTAACTTTTTGAAAAACATTCAAACAAATGAATTCAAACACAAATTTGAATTCAAACACTCAAAAGCAATGCATCAGCATGTACGCAACATTAAACTCCTATGATTAATTTGTTTTATTTTAGAAAATGTTTAAATGCCTGAAAGAAATCAAGAAAACCTTATGGTCCTTAAGAACAAAGTAAAGGTTGCTAATAAATTTTAATAAAGTTCAAATTTCTGAAAATTAGGGTGTTACAATTTTATATCTTATCCAATGGTACAAGTTCGTTCGTGCATGTCAGTTTTGGAGTTTAATGTTTATGCAGGAATTTAGCGTTGAAAGCAAGACTTCCGGGTAAAGTTCATCAAGCACTCATGACAAGACCTCAAAGCGTGGTACAAGTCAAGCAATAAAGTGAATACGACTCCAAGAAGCCTGAGGACCAACTCATGAAGACGGAAAACTCTGAGGACCCAGACAGAAAATGATGAACCTTGCGGGACAAGGAGCTTCATCTAAACCGTGCAGATGGGGGAATATTGTAGAAGACTCTGGAAGCAACACCAAGTGAAGGAGGCCGCGGGCTGGGCCGAAGTGGGCCCAGGCTGGCCTGCCTAGGCCACTTCGAGGCCCAGTCGCCCCTCCCTTTGACCTAGCCGCCATTCGGGCTATTTATAGCCCCGAAGCTAGGTGCCACGCATCAATTCTTTCGCCATCCGCCGCTGAGGAGAAGAGAAGAGAGGGACACCATCTCGGAGAGGAGAGGGTCGAGCTAGTTGTCTAGGGTCTCCCTAGCCGGCGTGGGAACCTTGCAAGGAATACCACGTCGGAGTTCCAGGAGTTAGAAGCAAGATCAAGGTAGTATCCCGGTGTTGATCTTGATTCATGTATCATGTATTATGTTGAATTATCAAGTTGCAATCCGATTTCTAGTGATCGAGTGTTTCTCCTACGATTTTGATTTCATTCGGCTTTTCGTATCTTAAGATCTATTCTCGAGATAGATCATAGAGGGTGTTCTTGTAGCCGCGGTGGCTAGAGGTGCATGCCTAACCTTTCGGGAGATTTCAACTTGTCCTTTGGACTCGCCCTAGACTAACCCGCACGAATAGGGGTGCATTGTGACAGAACGGTGGCTCCAAAAGGCGGGCGTTTTTGGAGTCGGACGGGAAACCGTGATTTAAAGATGCTTTTCATGAGATTCAACTTGGTTACTTCTTCTTTGCTCGGAACTTAAACTAAAGCTTGATCCAATCTCTCTGTATTGGTTTATCTATCCCTCTCTACCTCTTGCTACCTCCGGATTTTATAGATTAGATTCGATTTCATGATGTTCTTTAGATTAGATGCATACGATTCCTCTTTGAAGATCAAAGTTCTCGGCTTTATTAGATTGATTTTTGCATCACACATTTGTTCCACGGATTCGATACCTTGGGTTCACACTTGAAGGAAGAAGGGTCCCTTGACTACGACAGGGGACTTGTCCACTTGCAAGTCCAATTGAAGTTTGATACGAATATACACCGTCAACAAGCCCCTTTTTCTAGCATCATTGTCGGGGAACAAGTGATCAAGATTCGATCTTTTATTACTTTTTTTGAATAATTTTCAATTTTCTTTTGGTTTTTCTTTTTGCATCTACTAACTTTTGATCATCATCAAAATCGATCTAATTTAGTTTGGTTAACCCTAGTTTTCTTAGATTTTTTTTATTTTTCGCTTTGTATATATTTTGTTTATTGTTAACCCTAACAGGAGATGGCCGGCTACCTCTCCAACAAACCCGATAATTTTGTGGATGATCCAGAAATACTTTACAAGCTAAGGAGACGTGAAGCACAAGCTAAAAAGCTGGAATTTGCAGATCCAAAAGCGGAGGCCGAGGCATCGTAAGAGTCTCCGAAGGAATCACCACCTCAAAGCCCTAGGGAGAGTCGACTTCCACCCGATGGGAGAACAACCGCAGCCGGAGCGCAAGATCGGGGAGCTATGCACCCCGGACATCATCGACCTATGTGACAACCCGCCCAGAAAATACCGTACTATCGCCTAAGACCGATCCACTTTGGTCATTAAGCCATAGTAAAGTATCATCCTGTCGTTGGTTGCCGGTTAACGCCCGTAAATCACTTGGACATCGAACGAGAGGATCGACACATGCATTAAAACTCACGCGAAGGCGAGTCCGCAGTACAACATGCATTAAATATTTTATTACAAACCATTGTTCCCGGCATGGAGTAAAGGTTCGGAGTTCGAAAATACAGCGGAATTAATTTAATCTAGCGCAACGGTAGACATCACAGGAGGCCATCCGTGATGTCATTACTTGTCGCCACCCTTCCGATCAATCACACCTGCAACAACAATTTTTAAAGCAAGGCTGAGTATACTAATACTCAGCAAGACTTAACCGTCGGGTGATAGCTACATCACCAACCTCTAGACATGAAAGGCTTTTGGCCTAGGTGGGGTTTCTTTTGTTTGAAACAAATGCTAAGAGTAGATCCTTACTTTCAACATTTTAGCACAAGTTCTAGTTGATTACCATTTCTAAATGTGCCATATAATTCAATCAAGAATTGGACAAGCAATTAATTCATACAATGATATTTCTCGAGTTCCATCATTATGGGATATCATGGCCGCTGATTAAGCGATCTCGGATAACGGTGAGAGGCCGACAATCGATTGATTTAAACCTTGCAAGGTAGACCCAAACACACGGTAGGCCGCCCCCGCAAGGACAACTTTCCCGTGCCGTCCCCAAAAATCCTCGGGTTGGGATCGAATCTTACGGTCCTTGGTGCAGGCTATCCGCATACCCCGCGAGATACCGGAGTCACCATACACCACCCTCCCGTAGCTAGCCGGTTAGGATATTTCTCAAGAGTAGTAACGGTAGGATCCCGTGCCGCCTCATTAAGGTACTAGGCTTACCGGTCCCATTCCCGCAAATGTTTGGTACGTTCAAAAGCTTAGCCCACATGACCACCGGACCGGAGCCCAATCCCATGCTCTTACCACATGAGCAATTCATTTAAGGATATCTTATGATTCCCGTCTAGGAACCTATTCTCGCGAGTGACGAACATCACTCGACTTCTATCGGGTCCTATAGCATAGCGACTATCGACCTAGCATACTAGTGATAGAGCATAGGTACCTAAAGATCATGCATCTAGGGTTTCAAATCAACTCCCGAAACGTAAATGCACAATAACGACAAACATAATTGCATAATTTTATAAGACGGGGTTAATGATCCGGGGCTTGCCTTCGGCCGGCAAGGTTGGCCTTGGGCCCTTCCGGACTTGGGTCCGGGTCTTGAGCTACGTTCACGCTCGACGGCTCTTTGTCGGCACCTTCGTCTCCTCCTTTCGGCACGAGCGTACTTCTACCGGTGGAAAGATCTACATGAAGATGCAAATGCAAGATTTATTTGATGATTTTTACTTTAATCACTTATAAACCATTTTGACAATCGAGGGGTGTATTTGTTGGGCACATTCACCTAGATAAGAATACATTCAAGATACTCTTCCATAAAGGAACAATATGCAACTCTTTATTAATTATTCTTTTTCATGGTGATTGTGAACATATATATGTAAATAATTTAATTCAAATTCACCAACAGTAGTGGGTAGGTACATTTAACCTTTTTAACATGATTTGCAACCATCCTCAAGTTAACATGGGTGGTTTGGTGATTTCTCTTTTAGGAAGGTTATTGGTTGTACATGAGTTATTCTTTTATTGCACAATTGAATAAAGGTTTCTTTGTACTTGTCATTTCATGTGAAAGCTTTAATCCTTTTCCTTTCACAAGAAAAGATATGAATAATATTTTTATCCATGAATTAAGTCCTTATCAGCAATGAGAATTAATTATCTTTTAATTAAATTAAATAATACTTTCAAAAAGGAAAAAGAATTAAATAAGGGCTTTTTTTATTTAATTTCTCTTTAATATTAAAAGGGGCTTTTAAGCTTTTTATTAAGCAATTAAATTACCAAAAATTAAAGGAGTGCTTCTTAAGCCTACTAGCACCTATCCCGGTCCATTGGACCCACATGTAAGTGTTGGATGCTAGGAAATTAAATATTATGGAAAATATCAAAGGCTAGCTAGTGGTTCCATCTAAATGCATATAAAACTAAATAAGCATCAAATTGATCCAAACTTTCTTATACATGCCCTCCGGTCCTAAACAAGCCTAAAGAACCAGCATGTCCACCTAGGAACTTTACTTGATCCGGGTTTATTAATTTACAAAGGAAATCATGCATAAATCAAGAATAATTATTTCGGAAAGCCAAAACTCATGATTAATTCACAAGATGTGTATTTTGGTGTTACAAGACAGTGTGCACAAGTTGAGCCCAAAAACATAAATTTATTTAGCAAGAAAAATCATTTATGCGGATGTTCCCGGAACTGGAAAAACATTTTTATAAAACGATTTACAAGATAACTTTGTGCAATTTTTGGCACGAAGCTAGCCATGACCTAACACACAACATATCCAAAAATTAGCTACAGAGGATTTATGGTTTTTGAGATATTGCAGATCTAGGTTTTTCACATTTGTATTTTTCATCCAAAAACTAACGGAATTAGCTCGAGCGAATAACAAAAGTTGTAGGATAATTCTGTCACACCCGACTTTCCGAAGAAAACCAAGTGCATACCTATATGCATGCCGGGATCAAGTTTCATGCATATAGTGACATAAAAGTGAATACGAAACGAGTATCACGTATGAAAAAGAAAGATTATCGAGAGATTTACGCTTGATCCCGGAAACGAAGGCTCCAAACATCACGGGCGGTCGGCGGGGGTTGCGTACGCCTAGCACCGGCAACATCTTCATAGCAGACTTCCTCTTTCTGAGCAACAATGTTTATAGCAAGGGTGAGCACTTGTCGTACTCAGCAAGTGTGGGGAAAAAGAATGAATGCAAAGGCTTTATAGTGGACTGGGCTATAAGCATTTAAGCAATTTTAGTTGGTCAAATTTTATTAGCACCTGATTACTAATAAAGTATAAGTTTATACCAACCCACATTAAGCATAAGGTAAGAAATACGCCATAAACACATGGCAAGCATAACCAGAGAGAGAGAGCGATTTAAGTCCATCTTCAAGTTCAATTATCATGTGAGGGTCCAGGCCGCCCGTGACCGTGGGCACGGCTAATCGATTAATTTAACACTCTGCGAGGTTGTACATCTTTACCCACAAGTCGCGTAAAAGTCCCGATGAACTTTAAACCCAACCATGCGATGCGTTGCGCGAGCATCATACCACACTACCGAGGTGTGATTGCATAGGGACGCTACGAGGCCTTTACAAAGAGTCCTCCCGTGCGTATTAGTCCATAGTAGTATGTCATAGAGGCTATCTTTCGTACCACACTTCTATTACGGACGGTAAGCCATAGAGTCTTCCGTTCCATCACCGCTCCGAATAAAAGAGCCATAAAAGCATTCCTCCGTCCCCAACCTACTATGCGAGTAATAACCACACAAAGACTTCCCTAATTACTCGGCCAAGACCCGAGCCATATAGTCCTTGTGGTTGCACTTGTTGTCTGGGTGGTTCTCCATGTTCCGATTAAACATATGGTCCTGTATTAAGCATCCAAAGATATAGCATGAAGGTAAAACAAGTTCATCATTGTTGTTCATTAAAACCACCATAACCCAGGTATAGCAACTAAGCATAACTACCCAACATAAAGATAAACCCGTTTGATCAAGGCACAGGATAAATAACACTAGTCAAACCTTAAACATGGGTCCCATCATATTAATGCAAGCATATGCAATGAGTGATTAAATATAGTTCTTAGGACAAAAGATCAAGGACACACTTGCCTTTAACCAAAGTAATGCCGTTGCTCAGAATATCTTCAACTTCAAGTTCTTCCAAGCTTCTTGAACGGCGTTCACTCTAAGCGCATCAATCATCGGGCACAAACATACACAACAAACAAACAAGCATATACCGAGAACAAAACACCAATCAAAAGAAAACTTTAAAAGAACGCACTAAAGGATATGATCGATTAGATGGATCACTAAAGAACACAAAGGGTGCTTGGAAAGGCTTGGTTAACTTTGAAGAGACGGTTGTGAAAGATTGAGCAAGAACCGGAAAGATTACACTCGCATTGAGTGAGAAAAGGACGTCTAACGAACGTTTTGCATATATGAGAGAGCAACGCTATGAGCTAGGTACATTTTAATTAGTAAAACAAAGATAAAGGACATTTCAGAAATAAAATACCCTATGTTGGCATTAATGCAATATTAAACTTTATTTATGAAACCGGTGTAAAGAACTAGTCAAGATTTATTAATAAAGATTCATATATTGATTTAAACCGATTAAACATTTTAATTTAGAAAAACTAAACTATATGAACAATCTAAACGAAACTTTGTAATTCGAGTTCATCATATTATTATCAAAAACGAGTATTAAATTGGTATTAATCAAGATTAACTTTTATTTATAAAGCCGGAGTAAAAGCCTAATCAACTTTTAATTAAAAAGTTAATTAATCATTAAGCAAATTAATATTTGACTTATGGAAAACCGAGTAAAAGATCTAATTAGATTTTTATTCATAAAAGCGTGTAAAGTAATCATTAATCAAATTAAATTTGATTATGAAAAACGATATATAGATCTATATAGCTTTTATTTGGAAAAGACATGCATAGTTAGTCATTAATCAAAATTAATATTAATTTTATTTTCAGAAAACAAAACATGGTGAAAACACTCCACTAACGCGTGCTTTACATTATTATGGACCTAACGCAACTTGAACGGATTAAATCAGAGCTAAAACGTGCAAGCTATGAAGAAAACAAGATTGGAAGGACCTTTTCGTGATTAACTATAGATCCCACGGGTTAGCAAACAAGAAACCCGAGACACATCAAACGGTGCTCGTGAAAGGATGAAAGAACAAGGTAAGATATATAAAAGAGCCTTGGGTAGGACCTAGTTGTGAAGATCCGGGACTTGTAGGGGGTTCTACGAGAGAAGGTACATGACACGAGATTTTATGTTGTGGATTTGGAAGTTTCCAAGGGGTGTGGGCCGCAAAACTGCCTTATCTACTTGACCATGGCTTGTTCGCAACGGCCATGGCTGGCGGAACGAGAGGCCTTTGCCGGCCAAATCGATGGTGTTCGGCCAAGGAGAGGCACGATCGACAAGGGGAAGCTGGAGGGAAGGTCAAGGGGATCGGTAGAGGTGCTCACCGCGATTGAGATGCGGGAAGGCGGTCGGATTTTTGAAGGGGCGGCGCCGGCGGTTCGGCTAGCCGGGCCGGCTCGGTGCGGGCGGCGCTCCGACGGTGGCTCGGCGGCGTAGGAACGGGCACGCACGAGGGGATGCTTGTGGCGGTCGCGGCTTGCTCTATCGCCTTCCACGCCCGGCGAATCGAGGCACGACGGCGGTCGGAATCCCGGACGGCGACGAGCTCGCCCGGCTCGGTCCGGCGGCGGCGTGGGCTTGGCGGGCGGCCTAGGGCGCGGGGGCTCGGGAGCCGCCTTAAATAGGCGCGGGCGCGCTCCCGCGGACGACGCACACACGCCGATGGGAGGCGGCGGCGGCGCGCCCGGCCGGCCGCGATGGCCGGGCCCCGGATGGGCCCCGCGCGGGCTGCGGCGGCGGAGCGGGTTGGGTCGGGCCTCGGCTCGGCCCAATCCGGTAGGGTAGTTTTTCTTTTTTTTTTTCGAAATATTTTTTTTCGGTGCAAAAACAAATCCGGAAATGCCCGAGAAAATGTTTAGAGGCACGAAAAATACCCGAGAAAATCACAAAAATTCCATGAAAATTCCTAGAGATAGATTAAGACATGAACAATCCAAACAAAGCATTTGGTGCTCATGAATAAGATTTTAGAGCCTTCTAATAAATAGAAATAGCTCAAGGAAAATGAGAATAAATCCCGGAAAAATCCGGAAAATTCTCGGGAGAGTTTGGACAGCTCTCCTAAACGCATTTTCGAAACCTTTTGCACTCAAGAACCACTAGATGCATCGGCATGAATGCAACACTCTCAACTTTTATTTAATTTAGAAAATCAAACAAAGGATTTTTCCTATACTATATTCCCCGTTAAGAAAAATAAATGTTGGAAAATTTTAAAATTATGAGAAAAATCGTTATTTAATTATTCTTTCTATTCACATCCTAAAATTGGAAATTTCGGGGTGTGACAAATCTACCCCCCCTTAAAAGGAATCTCGTCCCGAGATTCGAAAAAGGCTAGCAAGAGACAAGGGTTTATTTCGAACTCTTTTCATATCCTTCGACAATATTATTCCTCTCATATTACGAAAAAACTTTCCAAGCCTAACTTATACCAACATCCTTAGGTATCGGGGGTCTTGTCTTGCTTGTGTCGTTGTCGCCATTCCTTCTTAAAATGACGATCTAGAAATTTCTTCGGGCACCTGTTGATAAAGTGCCCACCAGCTTTGCAATAGAAACAAGCTTTACTTTCCCTAATATTCCGACGATTCTGTGGGGTCTCATAAATCACTGTTATTGTGACGCCATGAGGATATTCTAGATATGCATCTTCATTGTGATCTCCGGAAAACCTTGGGCTTGAGACATATGATGTAGGTGAGAATTGTTATTGGCTTCCCCCGGATATTCCCTTTTCCTCTTCTTACTCATGATCTCCTGTAGTTTGCTTTCTAGCCCAATGGCTTTGTTGATTAAATCTTGTAGATTGGAATAATCATGTAAGCTTAGTATACTTTGAAGATCTTCATTCAACCCTTTGATGAAATGCTCTCATTTCTTCTTATCACTTTCGACCGATCTTGGGGCATACGAGAGATAATTGAACATACTGATCCCCGTACTCGCTTACCATCAACTCGTCCCTGCTTTAAGTTAAGGAACTCCTTCCTCTTGAGCTTTATCGCACTTATAGGAGTATGGTGTAAGATAAAGTTGTCTTTGAATTCCTTCCACACAATACTCTCGGAGTTGCTGATGTCCATTGATGTAAGAATTCCACCATTCGAAGTCGCTCCTATAAGCTTGTCGGGGACCGCCCCTAGGGGTCCCCTTAAACAATGGGGGAACCCTCACTTAAATCCCCGCATCGAAATGAGCCGAGCCTAACCATGCAGGAAAACTAACCATGCGGGACATGGCCCATGCGGCGGGGACTCGGAGGCCCACCAAGACGGCCGTCGGGAAGACCCCTCGAGCGGGCTCCGCCTCGCCCGAGGGCACGCTCCTCCTCGAACGGGCTCCGCCCCCGTTCGAGGGGCAACCCCCTCCTCGAACGGGCTCCGCCCCGTTCGAGGGGCGACCCTTCCCTCGAGCGGTCCCGGCCCGCTCGAGGGCGCGCTCCCCCCTCGAGCGAGTCCCGGTCTCGCTCGAGGGTCCGCTCCGCCCTCGGCCGGGGGCCCGCCACGCTCACGGGCGCCCGCACGCGTGCGCCGGCCCCGTACTTGGGCATTTAACGCCCGACGCCGCGGGACGGCGCCATCATGCGCCGGGGCTCACGCCCGGTGCCGCCGCACCAACTCCCCCGGGAGGAGCCCATCCCCGCCACCGTGGGGTGGACCGTGCGGTACGGCGGTGTCGGTCCCGTGACACCGCGCGCACGCTCTTGTACGGCTAACGCGCCCGACCCTCGAAAGGGGGCCGGGCGCACCCTCGACTCCACTTTCCCGTGACCTGCCGGGTTAGGTGAGGGGCGCTAGGCCGGTGGGTGGCCATCCCGGCCACCGACCGCGCGCGGCCGCCGTACCCACGCGTGCGGGCGCACGCCCGACTCCGCGGCGCACGCCCGAGCACCGCGGCAACCACTCCACCACCGCGAGCTCATTGGGAAGGAACGCCGTTCGCCCGCTCCCCGTACTCCGTACCGGCCATCATCGGCACCTCCCTCGAAGCCTATCGGGGGACGCCATCGCCATCTCTGCCGCCTCCTACCCTCGAACCGCCACTGTTCGGGTACGAGGTAGGCCATCATGACCGGATCGCAGCGAAGATTGTCCGGACGGCCGCCCGCTCTACACCGTAGCACGACGTGCTCCCACACGTAGCTAGGTAGCGCGGCGTGCATGTAACTCGCCGCCCCCTTGGCCTATAAAAGGGGAGGCGAGCCCCCAGCCGCGCGGGGGAGGACGAATTCAGAGGAACACAGCGCACCGTGCACTCACTCTCTTATTCTCCCACGACATCTCCGGCCACACACCCGGGGACTTGGAAGCCACGCTTCCTCTCCCGCCCGGCTTGTACTTGCCCCACTACAAGCACCCCGGTGCCGAGCAATATAGTGCCACGAGCACGCCCCTGGCGGACGTACGGCCCCCTCGGCGGGAACCGGGATAAAACCTTGTGTCATTTGTTGCTTAGCATCGACCATCGAGGGATAGACCTAGGCGTTATCTACTGGTTAGTGTCGGGACCATATTCCGCACCGACAGTTGGCGCCCACCGTGGGGCAAGCGAGCGCCTAAGGTCATTTCGCTAACTCCCTCCATGGTGATTCGCACTGAGTATCGTAGCACCCGCTACAACATGGGTAGCTCGGACCCCCTCCCGCCGGGTTCGAGATCCGCTTCGGGGACTTGAACTTCCGGGCCACGGGGAATGGCTATCTCATGCGCCTCACCAACCGTGAGGAGCTTCGCGCGCGCCGCGCGAGGCCGGTCCGCACGGTCTCCGCCGCACGCACGACACGGCGCGGGCGCTGCGCAGGCACGGATGCCGCGGGCCCGTCGACGTCGCGACGCCGTCGTCGCTCCGGACTACGCTCGCGTCGGGCGCGGTCCCAGGCGGCGGCGGCCGAGCGCGCGCCGCCCAACGCGCGTGCGCCCACCGTCACGGCGACCGCCACCGCCCCGGCGGGACCGCGTGCGGTCTCGGACCACGCATCCCCATCGGGCCGCGCGGCGCCACTACGGCCTACAACGCCGGCGTCAACACGACAATGCGCCGGGTTCCTCCCCGGTCGCCACGTCTTCGTCGCCGGGGATCCCGGCACTTCGGCGGACGAGTCATCCCCCGGGCTCCGTCGACACTATGCCACCCGCCGGCCCCGCCATGGGTACGCGGAGTGGGACTTCTCGGTGTGCCGGACCCGGTCGCGTTCGGGCGCTTCCTCGACGCCACGGACTGCGGGTTCGGCCGCTCCGACGACTCCGACCGGGAGCTACGACCCCACGCGGGAATGCCGCACCGTCATCACCAACGACCCGGCCAACGCCGCCGGTGCGGCGGCGCCGGAGATGGGGAAGTCACGCCGGCCCCGGGGGTCGCCACGCGCCCGGCCGCGGGGCCAAGCGCACCCGCCGGGGCCGACGTCGACGCGCGGCCGGCCCAAGCTCGCGAGCTCGAGGCCAAGCGCGCGAGCAGGAGTGCGGACGGTGCGGCTACTCCGCGCCTCGATGGCGGGGGAGGCCTCCGCGCGCGGCGAACGCGCGCGGGAGCCGGGCCGACAAGTCCGTGACCGCCTCAACCCCGTCCCCAACGTCGACAACGCGGATACTCCGCCGCGGGCGAGCCAAAAGCTCATCGCCGCCGCAACAGCTGCCGCGTGCCATGCCGGCACCGTCGACCCCCGAGGCTCGAGACATGCACCGCGAGGTGCGGACCCTCCTTGAGCAAGCGGCCGTCCGGCGGGCCGAGAGCTCGGCCTCACGCATCCGCCAACGGGGGGACGCGCGGGGGTGACGATCCGGCACCGTGGGGCGAACCCTCGGTGCACGTGGGTCAACTTGCCGACCGGGGGACGCACGCCGGCCAAGGAGCGACTCCTTGACACACGCATGGCGCCCGGATGGAGACGCCCGCAACGTCATCAACGCCGGGCGCACCAGCAAGGCGGACGCGCGAGCGGCCGGGGGCTACCACCCTCGAAGGGGTGGACGCTACGACGGCGGGGAGGATCGCTCCCCAACGCCGGGAGCCCCCGGCACCCGTGTGTTCGGCGGGAGAGATCCGCACGGCGGCGTTCCCCCGGCGCTTCCGTCGGCCCTCGACAATCGTCAAGTACAACGGGGAGACGGACCCTCGTGTCCGGCTCAACGATTACCGCCTAGCCCTGTCGGTGGGCGGGGGCCACCAACGACGAAGTAATCATCCGCAACTTGCCCCCGCATCCGGGCGACGCGGCCGGACGTGGCTCGAGCACTTGCCCACCGGCCGGATCCACAACTGGGACGATCTAGTCCACACTTTCGTGGGCAACTTCCAGGGCACATACGTGCGCCCGGGAACTCCCGGGATCCGCGCTCCCCGCACGCGAAGCCGGGCGAGTCGGCGCGGGACTTCATACGGCGTTTCTCCAAGCGGCCGCACGAGCTCCCCGGCGTGGCACAATCCGAAATCGTGCACGCGTTCCTCGAGGGCACCACGTGCCGGGACCTTGTGCGCGAGCCGGGACGCGGCCCGCCCACGGACTCGAACGAGCCGTTCGACATTGCCACCCGCTTCGCCTCGGAGAGGAGGCCGTGGGGGCAATCTTCGACGGCAAGAAGGGCAAGCGCTCCGAGGACACGCCGCGGAGGGCGGCGGGTCCAAGGAGCCGCGCCGCAACGACAAGCGGGGCAAGAAGGGGAAGAAGGCCGCGCCGCGAGGCGCGCGAGCGAGGCGCGGCCGGCGGCAACGCCGAGGCCCTCGGCGGTGACCCGGCCCCGACGGGGCCCTCGGCCGGCTCCTCGAGGCCCGGGGGTGTTCGACGACATGATGAAGAAGCCATGCCCCTACCACAAGACCCCCGTGAATCACACTCTTGAGCAGTGCGACATGCTCAAGAAGTTCTATGGCCGTGCCGCCGCGAAGGAGGCGGAGGCCAAGAAGGATGGGGGCGATGGCGACGCGGGTGGTTTCCCCGCTGTCGAAAATGTGTTCCTCATCTTTGGGGGACCTACTGTCGACATGTCGACCCGACAGCGCAAGAAGGAGCGGCACGAAGTCCTCGCCGCAGAGAGGGCACCTCCGCCTTTCTCAGGCGGTCGAAGGATGCCATCACCTTTAGCCGGGATGATCACCCAAACCGCATCCCGAACCGGGCCGATGCCGCCGGTGGTCGATCCCATCATTGGGAGCGCCGGTTTTCGAAGGTCCTTATGGACGGAGGCGGTAGCCTCAATATCCTCTTCGCGCATACATTGCGCACCGATGGGGATTGGGCTGGACCAGGCCGCGGCCCGGCACGAAGGCGTTTCACGGCATCGCGCCGGAAAGCCGGGTTCAACCCCTCGGGCGGATCGATGCGCGGTCCGGTTTGGGACCCCCAAGAATTTCCGCAAAGAAACCCTCACATTCGAGGTGGTGGGATTCAAAGGGGCCTACCATGCCATCCTTGGGCGACCGTGCTATGCCAAGTTCATGGCGGTCCCCAACTACACGTACTCGAAGATGAAGATGCCGGGTCCAAACGGCGTCATCACCATCGGGTCGTCGATCGAGCACGCATTCGGCTCGCGACGTCGAGTGCGTGGAGCATGCGGAGGCACTAGCGCCGGGATGAAGCGCCGGTGAACACACTGGCGGAGAAGATGGTCAATGACGACCTCAGCTCCGCCGCCAAGCACGTCGGCACGTTCGAGGCCGCCGAGCAAACCAAAGGGGTCCCCCTCGACCCGTCGGCCCCCGAGGGCAAAGCGTTGAGGGTCAGCTCGACCCTCGATCCCAAATAGGAAGCAGTGCTCGTCGACTTCCTCCGCGCCAACGTCGACGTCTTCGCGTGGAGCCCCTCGGACATGCCAGGCATCCCGAGGGAGGTCGCCGAGCACTCCCTTGATATCTGCCTAATGCTCGCGGCGTGCGGCGGCGGGCCGCGCCCGCTTCGACGAGGAGCGGCGACGGGCGATCGGAGCGGAGCTGCGAAAGCTCCTCGAGGCCGGATTCATCAAAGAAGTGTTCCACCCTACGTGGTTAGCTAATCCCGTGCTTGTAAAAAAGAAAAATGGGAAGTGGAGGATGTGTATCGACTACACCGATCTCAATAAAGCATGTCCAAAAGTTCCTTTTCCTTTGCCACGTATAGATCAAATCGTTGATTCAACGGCGGGTGTGAACTACTCTGTTTCCTTGATGCCTATTCGGGATATCACCAAATAAAAATGAAGGAGTCCGACCAGCTCGCGACTTCGTTCATCACACCGTTCGGGACGTTCGTTACGTCACGATGCCTTTTGGCCTCGAAACGCGGGCGCAACATATCGGCGCCGCATGCGGCACGTTTTTGGGGACCATATCGGGCGGACGGTCGAGGCTTACGTAGACGACATCGTCGTCAAGACCAGAAGGCGGACGACACGGTCGGCGATCTCGGCATCGCATTCGGTGCCGTGGGGCCAACGGGGTTAAGCTCAACCCCGAAAAATGTGTCTTTGGAGTGCCGCGGGGCATGCTCCTAGGGTACATCGTCTCCCAGCGGGGAATCGAGGCCAACCCTGAAAAGGTCGCGGCCCTCGAGCGAATGGGTCCAATTCGGGACCTCAAAGGGGTGCGAAGGTGTTGGGGTGCCTCGCCGCCTTAAGCCGCTTCATTTCGAGGCTCGGTGAGAAGGGCACCGCCCCTCTCCGCCGCTGCGAAAAAGCACGAGCGCTTCTCTTGGACCGCCGAGGCCCGGGAAGCGCTCGACAAGCCGAAGGCGTCTCGACGCACGCCCCAATCCTTACGCCGCCGCGAGACGGCGAACCCCTCCAACTCTACGTGGCCGCAACCACCCGGGTGGTCGGCGCCGTGATCGTCGTGGAGCGCACGGAGGAAGGGCATGCCTTGCCCGTGCGAGAGGCCGGTCTACTACATCAGCGAAGTCCTGTCGGACACGAAGACACGCTACCCCCAGGTCCAGAAGCTGTTGTACGCGGTGGTCCTCGCGCGGCGCAAGCTCCGCCACTACTTCGAGGCCCACCCAGTTACGGTGGTCTCTTCCTTCCCGCTAGGAGAGATCATTCGCAACCCCGACGCGGCAGGCAGAATTGCCAAGTGGTCCGTGGAGCTGATGGGCGAGACGCTCGCCTACGCTCCGCGCAAGGCCATCAAATCGCAAATCTTAGCTGATTTCGTCGCCGAGTGGACGGACACGCGGTGCCACCCCCTCGGATTCAAGCGAGTCTTGGACTGCGATTCTTCGACGGCTCGGTGATGAAGACGGGGAGCGGGCGCGGGCCTGCTCTTCGTGTCACCCCTCGGGGAACACATGCGCTACGCGGTGCGCCTCCACTTCCCCGCGTCTAACAATATGGCAGAATACGAGGCCCTTCTCTGCGGCCTCAAAATCGCCATTGAGTTGGGCATCAAGCGCCTCGACGTGCGAGGGGATTCGCAGCTCGTGATCGATCAAGTCATGAAGAACGCGAGCCGCCACGACGACAAGATGGAGGCCTGCGCAAAGCCGTGCGGGCCCTCGAAGACAAATTCTACGGCATCGAGCTTAATCATGTACCCCGCCGGTACAACGAGGAAGCAGACGAGCTGGCAAAAATAGCGTCGGGCGGATCACCGTTCCCCCGAACGTTTTCGCGCGCGACATCGCGCAGCCCTCGGTCACCTTCGAGCCTTACCCCTCGAGCGACGGCGGACCCTCGGGGGCTCCCTTGAACCCATCGGGTGCGGAACCCATGGAAGAGGACCCCTCGAACGAGGCGTACGTGCTCTCCCTTCTCGAGGGGTACGGCTCCCACGAGGCTGTCGCGATGGACATCGAGCCGGCTCCCGTCCAGGCGGACTGGCGGGAGAAGTACATCGCCTGGATTGCTCGAGGGGAACTCCCCGCAGACCGGGCCACGGCCCGGGCGCATCGCCGGGATGACCAAGTCATTCACCCTCGTCGACGGCGAGCCGCACAAGCGCGCCGCGTCAGGCATCCTCCAGCGGTGTATACCCATTCCCGAGGGGCGCGAGCTCCTACGGGACATCCACGCGGGGATCTGTGGCCACCACGCCGCGCCACGCACCCTCGTTGGCAACGCGTTCCGCCAAGGCTTCTATTGGCCTACCGCGGTCGCGGATGCCAGCGAAATAGTGCGCACTGCGAAGGGTGCCGGTTCTACGCCCGCAAGACCAATTTGCCCGCTCACGCCACCGCAAACGATCCCCGTGACATGGCCGTTCGCCGTGTGGGGGTTGGATATCGTCGGGCCCCTGCGGAAGGCGCCGGGGGCTTCACCCACCTTGTCGCGATTGACAAATTCTCCAAGTGGGTGGAGGTGCGCCCCATCACGAATTTGAAGGGCGAGCGGGCGGTCACGTTCTTCACCGACATCGTCTACCGCTTTGGAGTGCCAAACTCCATCATCACGGACAACGGGTCCCGGTTCACGGGCGGAAGTTCTTGGAGTTCGCGACAAGTTCCACATCCGCGTGGATTGGGCAGGCGTGGCACACCCACGGACCAACGGCCAAGTGGAGCGCGCCAACGGCATGATTCTACGGGGCCTCAAGCCCCCGAATTTTTGACCAGCTCAACAAATGCGGCCGGAGATGGCTCCGGGAACTACCCGGCGGTCGTGTGGAGCCTAAGGACCACCCCAAGCGAGCCACGGGTTCACACCGTTCTTCCTAGTTCATGGCGCGGAGGCCATCGTCCCCACGGATCCGGAATACGGGTCGCCCGGGGTTCGAGGCTACAACGAAGATGCTAACCGGCGAGCCGCGAGGACTCACCTGGACCGGCTAGATGAAGTACGCCTCGTGGCGTTGATGCACTCCGCGAAGTATCAACGGTCCCTACGACGCTACCAAGCACACAAGATACGTCGGAGAGATTTCGGCGAGGGGGATGCTGGTCCTAAGGCTACGCCAAGATAATCGAGGGCGCCACAAGCTATCGCCCCCATGGGAGGGACCCTACGTCGTGGTGAAGGTGCTCAAACCGGCACATACAAGGCGGCCAACGAGGACGGCGAAGAACTCACCAACGCTTGGAATATCCAACGGCTACGTCGCTTCTACCCTTAACTAGGATTTCCAAGTATTTTTCGTTATAAAAACGCATGGCCAACGCCCCGATTGGTGTCACCTATGTAAATACTCCAAGTCTAATAAAAGGGCAACTCGGCTTTCCCCCCCGAAACCCAAGTTACCCTCGGGGAGCTCTTGCGGGGGGGTACCCCCCCCCCCCCAAATGGTCCCATTCTTTTTCGCGCAAAAAAATGCAACAACACACGCTAAGTTTGTTTCCCTACTTCAACCACGAGCCACGATTCGAACAGGGCGTAGGCGGCACGGCGGAAGGAGCGCGCGAGCCGAGAGACGACCTACGCCGCGTGGCTATGGCCCGTCTCTCTCGCCTCCAACCCAGCGGGCCCCTGCGAAAAGCGAACTCCCCTAACTAGAATCTACTCAGGAAGAAGAAGAAGCAAAAAGTGCAATAAGCAAACGATTTCATTTACAAACAACCGCCCATGTTCATGAAACGACTTGTTTATTTACAAGAGGCCACGAGGCCAGAATTCTGATACACATGAACAAAAAACGGGCCCAGCGCCCAGGTACTTTCAGGCGGATGGAGCGGCAGCATCGGCGGCGTCCGGGAAGAGGAATTCTTCGAAGGCCTCGGCGAGCGACCCGGCGGCGTCAGCAACAAGCGCGTCCGCGCGCTCCATGGCCACCTCGTCCTCGACGCCCTCGGGCACGATGTAGCCCTCAGCCACCGCCTCGAGGTTGACCTCGTAGTGGGATCGCACCACTCCGAGGGCCTTCTGCACGCCCAGGTGCAACGCCCGGCGCATCCGCTCCGTGACGTGGCCGCCGAGGGCGCGCAAGCGACCGGCCGGCGAGGCGCCGGCCGGGCTTCGCCTTCCTCGACGACGCGGCGAGGTCTCGAGGGCCGCGTCACGCAGCTCACCCTCTGCTCGGAGGAGTTGTAGGAAGCACACGGGGGCCTCGGCCCGCCCAGCAGCGTGCCCCAAGGCGGTGCGCAAGCCTAGAACCAACAAGACGACAAGAAATCGAAAGGGGGAAACTAACCCTCTAAAGCAAGAATTAACAAGCAGGGTCAAATAGCAACTTACCCTCGACTTGTCTCCTCCCCAGATCGAGGTCGCGGCGCGCGGACTCCAGCGCCGCCTCGAGGCGGCGGGATGGTCTCGCCTTGCTCGACGAGGGCCATCTCCTGACTGGCACTGCTGATGCTGAGCGCCAGCGCCTCGTCCTCAACCTTGGAGAACGCGGCGTTCCGCTCCTCCCGGCGACCTCTCCGCCGCCTCGCACGCAACGCGCTCCCGCTCCGGCGCCGGGTCGGGCGTCGCCAAGGGCGCCCTCGCTCTGCCGGAGCCGCTCCTCGGCCCCCCGGCGGGCGATGCGCTCTCGCCGGAGGCGCCCCTCGGTGGCGACGAGGGGCGCGGCCTTGGCGTCGAGGGCGGCCCTCGAGTCGTCGGCCTCCTTGGCGCGCTGCTCCAACCCGCGCGCCCGCTCCTCGGCCCGCGCCGCCGCGCCCCTGCGCCCCCTCGAGCGACGTACGGAGCCCCGGGTCTCGGCGCGGCGGTGGTCACCTCCGCCTCCCGCGGGTGGCGGCCCGGCGTCCGCGTCTTGTCCGGGGTCCTCACGCGCGTTCCACGGCGCCTCGTCGCGATCAACGAGGGCTGCGCGGATCCGCTCGAGACTCGAGTGACGCGCCGTGCCCCGCCCCCGAGCTCTCGGGGAGCACGTCGCACCATGCCATCGCCGTGCACACCGGCCAGGCGTCCGGCGTCCGGAGAGCATCCGCAAGCGCGTCGAAAAGCGGCGCATCGCTCCCGGAGCGGGCGGGCCGCGGCGTTCACCCTGGTCGAACGCGCTGTACTTCTCACGAGCACGGCGCTCGAGCTCCTGGCATCCACACAGCGAATTTCGTAAATGTCAAGGCTTGAATGCAGCACACGGAAACAAAAAAGAAAGGGAGACGAGCAATCATGGCTCACCTGGAAGACAAGCCAGGCCGGGCCGCCGTGAACTCGCAGCGCCTCGTTCAACGCACGGTGAGCGTGGCGCGGTGGCTCGAAGCTCACCCCAGAGCTCCTGCTCCCTCTGGGCGTCAGCAAACGCCGGGGGATCCTCCACGGCCCCCCCCCCCCCGCCCCGAGCGGGGGTGGCGGCGTGGGAGGACGAGGCCTCGGCATCGTGCCCTCGGCCCCCACTATCATGTGACCCTCGTGCCGCCTCACGAGGGCCCTCTCTGGGGCTCGGGGGAGTTCACGGGCCGGTGCCCACCGGTTCCACCCAGGCGGCGGGGAGTCATCCGAGAGCTCCACCACCTCCGCCCGGAGACCGCCGGCGGGGAGGAGCCGCTCGCTCCGCCTCCGCCGGCGCCTCCACCGCGCCTCCGCGGCCACGGGCGCCCGTCGTGGCGCCCGTCGCCGCCACCTCCGCCCGTGTCGCCGCATGCGGGCGCCCCCGCGAGGTTGCGCCCGCTCCGCCCCTTCCGCGGTGGCGCCACCGCGGGCGACACCTCCACCGTAGCCACCGCCGCGGGCTGCGCCTCCGTGGCGGCCGTGGCCGGCCGCCCCCGGCGACCTGCGGCCGCGCCGCGACGGGCCGATCCGCCGGCCGGGGCCTCGAGGCCCCGCCCGGCCTTGCGAGCTAGTGCCCGCCGCCGCGCCTGTCCCCGGGCGCGACCCCCTCGACGAGCGCCGCCGGGTGGGGATTGACGCGTCCGTCCTCAGCACCTTGGCCGGTGCAAGAGGAGGGACGGTTGGCACCGCCCTGCGCAAACACGAACGGAGGGTTAGAACATCTAATCGCCAGCACACTAAAGCTAAACGAAGGAAGAGAGGCCCCTTACCTCGCGGAGGAAAAGGCCCGCTTCCTTTTCCTCGAGGCCTCTGACGAGGCCGGCGCAGCGGCCGCGCCTGACGCGGCGCCTCCTGACGGCGCCGCTGCACGCACGGGCACGCCCGCCCCGCGCGAGGGCGCGCCCGATGCCGCACCCCCGACGCCGCCGCGGTGCGCGGGGGCACGCTCGCCCCGCGCGCGGGCACGCCTCCCGACGCGCCCCTCGACGACGACACCGCTCGCGCGGACGCGCTCCCCCGCCGCGCGCGGGCACGCCGGACGCGCGCGCGCGGCACGTCCGTCGCGCGTGCCTCCGCGGCACGCGCCGGCACCTCCCGCGGCGCGTGCCGCCCCCGACGATGATTGCACGGCGGCGGGCGCCGGCGCGCCCGCCCCGGCACGAAGCCACCCCCCGACGCCGGCGCGGGTTCCGGCGACGGGGGCGCGCCGCCACTCGTGCGAGGGGCCCTCCCCTTCGGACTCTTCCTCCTCGTCCTCGCTCCGAGGACAAGGGCTCCTCGATGTCCGGGGAGGAGAGCCCCCCGGCTCCTCCCGCCGCCGGTACTCCGCGGACCGTGCGTCGCGCGCGCTTGGCGCCGCCTTGCGTGCTCCCTCCGCGCGCGCCGCCCGCTCCCTGCTTTGCTCCCGCCGCGCCGCCGGCCGAGCGCACGGGAGTCGGGGGTGGGTGGAACGGACTTGGCGGCGTTGAACCGCACCGGTGCGCGCGCGAGAGCGGCAATGGCGCATCGGAAAACCGGAAGCAAGAACAAGGACTAAAACAAAATCAAAAACCACACTCACCAACGGGCCGACGGGGAGCATCTCGATATCCCACGGGGCTCCGACCCGCGGGCGCCGGCGTCCCGGGTGTCGACGGCGCTCCGCGCCGGGTGAGCGCGTACGGCCGCTCCGGCGGCGTCGGGAGCATCCGCGACCTCGCCGGGTCGACGGGGTTGGCCGCCTCCGTCATCTCGAAGATACGAGAGGGGCCTCTCCATCAACGGCACGACCGCCGGTGGTGAAGGAAGGCGAGGACGCCCATCGCGTTGAGCCCCTCCTTCGCCGGCCCGGCGCAGGGCGGCGAGGACGGATTCTTGCCGCGCCCGATGATTGGCGGTAGGCAACCCGTAGCCCCGGAGTCCGGCCTCTCCTTGAACACCCGCCGGTGTAGGGAGGGAGGCCGGGCTCGGTGTTGCGCAGATAAAACCATCCCCGCTCCCAGCCGGCGTTGTTCGTCGTCATGGTGCAGGGGATGTAGAAGTTCTTGAGCTGCCCCCGCAGGGCAAGCGACATCCCGCCGGCGCGCACCGCGCTGCGGGTCCTCGACTCCGACGTGGGCTGCGTGATTAGCTCCCCGCGGAAGAGGTGTACCCAGAGCTCCCAATTAACTGGGATCCCCAGGTACCCTTCGCAGACGCCCACGAACGTGGCCGCCTGCGAGATAGCGTTGGGGGCGAAATTGTGCAGCTCCACTCCGTAGTGGTAGCACAATGCCCGCATGAATGTGCTCGCCGGCGTGTTGAAGCCGCGCTCGTGGTAGCGGAGGAAGCTCACCACGTAGCCCTCCCGGCGGGTTGGGCTCAAGGTGCGTCGCCGGCGGCACGATCCACTCCGCCGGGCGCCCTTCTTCATTGGCCGACAGCGGCGGCGGCGACCAACTCGCCCGTGGCGAGCGGGTCACGGTCGACCTCTCCCGGGCGTACGGCTCCGGAGACACGATCGGAAGGCGAGGCGGCGCCATAAGGGGGGGACGAACGAGTGCGAAGGCGGAGGACAAGGAAACGAGGAAAAAGCTCTAGCGAGGCGAGCCCGCGCGACGGCAAGAGTGAGGCGAAGACGAAGGGGCGGAGGAGGCCCGAAACGGTGAGAAGCCAAGGTAAAAAACCGCCGTCCCCTCCTCCCCCGCGGTTTATAGGCAACGGGCGAGTTCTCCGGAGCGGACGCCCGCCGGCGTGCTTGCGGGGAATCTTTCCGTCGCGTCGGGCCGGCGGACCCCACCACGACCGCAGGCGGCTCTAACACTGCGGGCGAGGGTCATCATTACGGCGAGACCGGCAGCAACCGAGGCAAAACCGTCACGTCCGCCGGCCACGCCGCCCACTACGCGCGCGCGCGCGCGCGACGCCTAAAAAGGCACGCCCGCGCGCAAAACCGCGGCCACGACCGCAAGGCAACTAAATGCCCGGGCCCCTTGCCAAGCAAGGAGAGCCCTCGAGCGAGGCGAACCCTCAACTCGAAACAAGGCGACCCTCGATGGGATATCAGCGTGAGAAGGTCGTCCGGGACCTGCTTGACGTAGAGCAGACCACCGCGGGCACCCATGCCACGTAGGACCCTCGAGCGGCATGACCCTCAACTCGAAACAAGGCGACCCTCGATGGGATATCAGCGTGAGAAGGCCGCCGGGACTCGCTCGATGTAGAGCGAGACCACCGCGGCACCCATGCCACGTAGGACCCTCGAGCGGCATGACCCCCAACTCGAGACGATGTCAACCCTCTGAAAGAAGGCACGCGCGTAAGAGGATCGCCCATGTCACGCTTGAAATAGAGCGACACCGAAAGCACTCATACCGCGCCGAGCTGCCAACAAGCACCTCGAGGGCCGGCACATCCGTGCCCCTCGACGGCCGCAAACGAGAAAAGACGGGGCTAGCCAAGGCACGGCCCCGCACGGCCTTACGATCGAGGTTCGAGCCCGACCCTCGACGGGTTCGAACGGGCGCCCCGCATCACGCAGTTAGGGACGATGAGGGCACGCGCATTCGAGCCGTTCCTCGAGCCCGTCGGCTCGAGGGTGCCCCACATGTCGTGTTCGAGAGCCAGCGAGGGCAGCTAGCAGGGGGATCCCACCGAGGGAGAGCTTCCGCGCCCTCGGTCCCTAGCGAACGGGACCGAGCCCCACCTAGCAAACCCACGCAAGCGCTTCCATGGACGTGTCTCCGGACCGCGCAGCCTACCCTTATCGAACGGGGCATGGACGTCCACTTGAACCACCCGCTAGCGCTCGATGAGGAATCCGCACTTCGCGACCCGCTCGATGGGAGTCGTGGAAACCTCACCCTCCGTCCCGCGGAGGGATGGCGAGGGCGCGATAAAAAACAAGTCGTCAGGCTCGACCCGATCGCCTCGAACAGGCCAAGGCTCGGGGGCTTGACGCACGGCTACACCTCCTTGAAATTGCACCCGCCGGAGACAGTGACAGGGGAGCGTGCACCCCCGATGCCGGCTGAAACACCGCCGATGCCGGTTGGCATATGTGCCACGCCTTTCTGACCGAATTGCTCGCGGTTAACCCCTGCAGGAGAACCCACACTCCTGCAGGGCTTCGGGGGCTAGACCCGCGGGTCCGCTGACGCGGCCCCACGGAAAGCGTTCGCAAACAAGGAGGGAAGAACGTCCTATCAGTAGGTTCCCATCTGCGGGAGCCTCAATGGCAAACCCGCAGATGCTCGGGGGCTGCGTCGGGGACCGCCCTAGGGGTCCCCTTAAACAATGGGGGAACCCTCACTTAAATCCTCGCATCGACATGAGCCGAGCCTAACCATGCGGGGAAAACTAACCATGCGGGACATGGCCCATGCGGCGAGGACTCCGGAGGCCCACCAAGACGGCCCGTGCTCGGAAGACCCTCGAGCGGGCTCCGCCTCGCCCCGAGGGCACGCTCCCCTCCTCGAACGGGCTCCGCCCCGTTCGAGGGGCAACCCCCTCCTCGAACGGGCTCCGCCCCGTTCGAGGGGCGACCCTTCCCTCGAGCGGTCCCGGCCGCTCGAGGGCGCGCCTCCCCCCTCGAGCGAGTCCCGTCTCGCTCGAGGGTCCGCTCCGCCCTCGGCCGGGCCCGCCACGCTCACGGGCGCCCCGCACGCGTGCGCCGGCCCCGTACCCGGGCATTAACGCCCGACGCCGCGGAGACGGCGCCATCATGCGCCGGGGCTCACGCCCGGTGCCGCCGCACCAACTCCCCGGGGAGGAGCCCATCCCCGCCACCGTGGGGTGGACCGTGCGCACGGCCGGCCGGTGTCGGTCCGTGACACCGCGCGCACGCTACCGTACGGCTAACGCGCCCGACCCTCGAAAGGGGGCCGGCGCACCCTCGACTCCACTTTCCCGTGACCCCGCAGGGTGGGTGAGGGGCGCTAGGCGGTGGGTGGCCATCCCGGCCACCGCAACGGCGCGGCCGCCGTACCCACGCGTGCGGGCGCACGCCCCGACTCCGCGGCGCACGCCCGAGCACCGCAAAGCAACCACTCCACCACCGCGAGCTCATTGGGAAGGAACGCCGTTCGCCCGCTCCCCGTACTCCGTACCGGCCATCATCGCACCTCCCTCGAAGCCTATCAGAGGACGCCATCGCCATCTGCCGCCTCCTACCCTCGAACCGCCACTGTTCGGGTACGAGGTAGGCCATCATGACCGGATCGCAGCGAAGATTGTCCGGACGGCCGCCCGCTCTACACCGTAGCACGACGTGCTCCCACACGTAGCTAGGTAGCGCGGCGTGCATGTAACTCGCCGCCCCCTTGGCCTATAAAAGGGGAGGCGAGCCCCCAGCCGCGCGGGGGAGGACGAATTCGAAGAACACGGCGCACCGTGCACTCACTCTCTTATTCTCCCACGACATCTCCGGCCACACACCCGGGGACTTGGAAGCCACGCTTCCTCTCCCCGCCCGGCTTGTACTTGCCCCACTACAAGCACCCCCGGTGCTGAGCAATATAGTGCCACGAGCACGCCCCTGCTGGACGTACGGCCCCCTCGGCGGGAACCAGGATAAAACCTTGTGTCATTTGTTGCTTAGCATCGACCATCGAGGGATAGACCTAGGCGTTATCTACTGGTTAGTGTCGGGACCATATTCCGCACCGACAAAGCTGCCAAGATGCATACAAAGCTTTCTCTCCATCATTGCATTGTACCATATTTAGCTTTTCTTCAATTGTCTTGATCCAGTCTTGACTTCTAAGGGATATGTGGTACTAGAGAACGTTGGTGGCTCGGTCTTTATGAACTCGCATACCTATCGTCCGATGGTGGATGTGATAACCCATCTTGATTGTATCCATAGTCACCACTATTTTCGTAGCTTTCTCCTTGGTTACCTCCTTCTTGGTTTTCCATCCGGTTGATAGGTAAAGATATGATCGAAGGGGAACAAGAGTAGTGCAAAACGAGTGGGGGAGAACAAGGAGGTGGGAGGTACAAAAGAAGAACCCAACTAAGCAACCGATGTTATTGCGGATGTAAGACCCACAATACACCAACACTCACTTCAAAGAAATGAATCAATCAAGTCCATAAAACCAAGCATCATCATGCAAACACCCAATTCCACCAATCAAGGCATAGCTAAAGGGGAACGACACTACACGTTGTTAATGAAGTCGGGGGTATCCTCCTAATAGATCGGATATATCTCCCAGCAAGGATATCCATAAACAATGGATTTTTCCCAGATCAAGGAGGCCAAAATTATGAGTTCAACCCAACTGGAATCACCTCAATCGAGAGGTTCGGAACTCGAGATATGAATTAGACAAGATGGCTATGTCAGCAGTGTTGGCAGATTCTGAATGCTCCACTAATTCGTATGTATCTCCATGAATACAAAACGAATACTGCTGAATTTTGGTCAGAGAGATACTGATGAAATTCCTGAACTACTCCAATTGGATTTACCTCAATCGGAGGTCCATAGCCCGAGATATAAAATAATGAAGGTAACTAGGTCAGCAGGGATTACAGTTTCTGATAGCTCCAATGTTTCGAGTATATCTTAGGGAACATGTACTGGATAGGGCTGGATTTTTGGTAGAAATTCACTTATGAAATTTAGGAACTAACCCAACTGGTTTCATGCCAATCGGAGTTCGGTAGCTCGAGATAAAATTAAAACAGCGCTGATGTGTCAGAGAGCTGCGCGAATAGATAGAATGGTAAGGGTAACGGTTTTACCAATAAATCAAGGGGGTGTTATTGCTTGAGAGAAAGGACAGACGAGATCAAAGAAATGTTCAAGGAGAGAGAAGATAAAAATACGAGAATTCATGGTATGGAGATAAGAAGTTGGTTGAGATGTGAGATAATTCATCCGAGAGATCAAGGATAAGGAAGGATTGTAGAACAAAAGAGGCATTAAGAACCGACTAGTGCTAACTAGGCTTACGTCCTACAGTCGATACAGCTCTGATACCACTCTGTCACACCCGATTTTCCGAAGGAAACCAAGTGCATACCTATATGCATGCCAGGATCAAGTTTCATGCATATATTGACATATAAGTGAATACGAAACAGTATCACGTATGAAAAAGAAAGATTATCGAGATTTACGCTTTATCCTGGAAACGAAGGCTCCAAACATCACAGGCAATCGACTGGGGGTTGCGTACGCCTAGCACCAGCAACATCTTCATAGCAGCTTCCTCTTTGTGAGCAACAATGTTTATAGCAAGGGTGAGCACTTGTCGTACTCAGCAAGTGTGGGAAAAAGAATGAATGCAAAGGCTTTATAGTGGACTGGGCTATAAGCATTTAAGCAATTTTAGTTGGTCAAGTTTTATTAGCACCTGATTACTAATAAAGTATAAGTTTATACCAACCCACATTAAGCCTAAGGTAAGAAATACACCATAAACACATGGCAAGCATAACCAGAGAGAGAGAGAGAGAGAGAGAGAGAGCGATTTAATTCCATCTTCAAGTTTAATTATCATGTGAGGGTCCAGGCCGCTCTTGACCGTGGGCACGGCTAATCGATTAGTTTAACACTGCGCAGAGGTTGTACATCTTTACCCACAAGTCGCGTAAAAGTCCCGAAGAACTTTAAACCCAACCATGCGATGCCGCGCGAGCATCATACCACACCACCGAGGTGTGATTGCATAGGGACGCTACGAGGCCTTTACAAAGAGTCCTCCCGTGCGTATTAGTCCATAGTAGTATGTCATAGAGGCTATCTTTCGTACCACACTTCTATTACGGACGGTAAGCCATAGAGTCTTCCGTTCCATCACCGCTCCGAATAGAAGAGCCATAAAAGCATTCCTCCGTCCCCAACCTAATATGCGAGTAATAACCACACAAAGACTTCCCTAATTACTCGGCCAAGACCGAGCCATATAGTCCTTGTGGTTGCACTCGTTGTCCCGGGTGGTTCTCCATGTTCCGATTAAACATATGGTCTTGTATTAAGCATCCAAAGATATAGCATGAAGGTAAAACAAGTTCATCATTGTTGTTCATTAAAACCACCATAACCCGGGTATAGCAACTAAGCATAACTACCCAACATAAAGATAAACCCGTTTGATCAAGGCACGGGATAAATAACACTAGTCAAACCTTAAACATGGGTCCCATCATATTAATGCAAGCATATGCAATGAGTGATTAAATATAGTTCTTAGGACAAAAGATCAAGGACACACTTGCCTTTAACCAAAGTAATGCCGTTGCTCAGAATATCTTCAACTTCAAGTTCTTCCAAGCTTCTTGAACGGCGTTCACTCTAAGCGCATCAATCATCGGGCACAAACATACACAACAAACAAACAAGCATATACCGAGAACAAAACACCAATCAAAAGAAAACTTTAAAAGAACGCACTAAAGGATATGATCGATTAGATGGATCACTAAAGAACACAAAGGGTGCTTGGAAAGGCTTGGTTAACTTTGAAGAGACGGTTGTGAAAGATTGAGCAAGAACCGGAAAGATTACACTCGCATTGAGCCGAGAAAAGGACGTCTAACGAACGTTTTGCATATATGAGAGAGCAACGCTATGAGCTAGGTTCATTTTAATTAGTAAAACAAAGATAAAGGATATTTCGAAATAAAATACCCTATGTTGGCATTAATGCGGTATTAAACTTTATTTATGAAACCGGTGTAAAGAACTAGTCAAGTTTTATTAATAAAGATTCATATATTGATTTAAACCGATTAAACATTTTAATTTAGAAAAACTAAACTATATGAACAATCTAAACGAAACTTTGTAATTCGAGTTCATCATATTATTATCAAAAACAGTATTAAATTGGTATTAATCAAGATTAACATTTATTTATAAAGCCGGAGTAAAAGCCTTCTCAGCTTTTAATTATAAAAGTTAATTAATCATTAAACAAATTAATATTTGACTTATGGAAAACCGAGTAAAGATCTAATTAGATTTTATTCATCAAAGCATGTAAAGTAATCATTAATCAAATTAAATTTGATTATGAAAAACGATATATAGATCTATATAGCTTTTATTTGGAAAAGACATGCATAGTTAGTCATTAATCAAAATTAATATTAATTTTATTTTCAGAAAACAAAACATGGTGAAAACACTCCACTAACGCGTGCTTTACATTATTATGGACCTAACGCAACTTGAACGGATTAAATCAGAGCTAAAACGTGCAAGCTATGAAAAAAACAAGATTGGAGGACCTATTCGTGATTAACTATAGATCCCGAGTGTTAGCAAACAAGAAACCCGAGACACATCAAACGGTGCTCGTGAAAGGATGAAAGAACAGGGTTAGATCTATAAAAGAGCCTTGGGTAGGAGCTAGTTGTGAAGATCCAGGACTTGTAGGGGGTTCTACAGAGAAGGTACATGACACAGATTTTATGTTGTGGATTTGGAAGTTTCCAAGGGGGTGTGGCGCAAAAAGCTCGCCTTATCTACTTGACCATGGCTTGTTCGCAACAGCCATAGCCGGCGGAACGAGGGCCTTTGCCGGCCAAATCGATGGTGTTCCAGCCAAGGAGAGGCACGATCGACAAGGGGAAACCGGAGGGAAGGTCAAGGGGATCGGGTAGAGGTGCTCACCCGCGATTGAGATGCGGGGAAGGCGGTCGGATTTTTGAAGGGGCGGCGCCGGCGGTTCGGCTAGCCGGGCGGCTCGGTGCGGGCGGCGCTCCGACGGTGGCTCGGCGGCGCGAGAACGGGCACGCACGACGGGATGCTTGTGGCGGTCGCGGCTTGCTCTATCGCCTTCCACGCCCGGCCGACCGAGGCACGGCGGCGGTCGGAATCCCGGCCGGCGACGAGCTCGCCGGCTCGGTCGGGCGGCGGCGCGCGGGCTTGGCGGCGGGGAGGCGGCCTAGGGCGCGGGGGCTCGGGACCCGCCTTAAATAGGCGCGGGGCGCGCTCTCCGGCGGACGATGCACACACGCCGATGGGAGGCCGGCGGTGGCGCGCCCGGCCGGCCGCGATGGCCGGGCCCGGATGGGCCTCGCGCGGGCTGCGGCGGCGGAGCGGGTTGGGTCGGGCCTCGGCTCGGCCCAATCCGGTAGGGTAGCTTTTCTTTTTTTTTTCGAAATATTTTTTTTTCGGTGCAAAAACAAATCCGGAAATGCCCGTAAAATGTTTAGAGGCACGAAAAATACCCAAAAAATCACAAAAATTCCGGGAAAATTCCTAGAGATAGATTAAGACATGAACAATCCAAATAAAGCATTTGGTGCTCATGAAAAAGATTTTAGAGCCTTCTAATAAATAGAAATAGCTCAAGGAAAATGAGAATAAATCCCAGAAAAATCTGGAAAATTCTCGGGAGAGTTAGGACACTCCTAAACGCATTTTTGAAACCTTTTGCACTCAAGAACCACTAGATGCATCGGCATGAATGCAACACTCTCAACTTTCATTTAATTTAGAAAATCAAACAAAGGATTTTTCCTATACTATATTCCCCGTAAAGAAAAATAAATGTTGGAAAATTTTAAAATTATGAGAAAAATCGTTATTTAATTATTCTTTCTATTCACATCCCGAAATTGGAAATTTCGGGTGTGACAAATTCACAACGGATTCAACAAAATTAGTTTTGCATTTTTCTCGATTTTTCCGTGATTTTCTACGCAATTTACAAGAATCGGGGAAATGGCAATCACCATTGAAGTTGTGGTTTAACACCGAGGCCCCTATATCATCTTCAAGGTTCACAAGTATGCCCTCGGGTTACCAAAAACTCCGTGAAAAGAACTAGATCCTCGCAATTAAGTCCTCGGGGGTTGGCCGCCGGCGGTCTCGCCGGATTCGGTGAGGTGGCGGCGGGGTTGGGGAAGGAAGGTGGGGGGAGACCTCGTGGCTCACCTAGGGCTCATTTTGGTGGGTCGGAGGGGGCGTTGGAAGGCCCGGCGGGGCGGCTCGGCGGCGCTCGGCGCCGGACGCCACGGCGGCGGGGAAATTCGGTGAGGTGGGGGCGAAGTCGGGCAATGCGCGGGCCGGGGAGGCTTCCACGGGGTCCCCGAGGGAGGTGTAGGGTAACCGGACGGCGACGGAAAGAAGGGGAGGGCGCCGGTAACCGAGTAGCCCCCGTGGCGGCCGGCGGCGCCATGGAGCGGTGGGGGAAAAGGCTCGGTGCGTCGAGGGAGGAGCGGCGGGCGGCTCCCCACTTTATGGTCGACATGAGCGCGCGCCCGGCCTACCGCGGGTCACCTCGCCTTAACTCGTCGTACGGCGTGTCCTCGACCGGCGCGCGTCGGGAGCCCGGCGGCGGACCGGTGGGCAACCCGCAGCGCGTAGGGCGGCGAGGGCAAGGGCTCCACGTGGCGGGGCACGGTCTTCGGCGACCCTCGGAGTGCTCCCCTACCTCGGGCGGCGCGGTCTCGGGACGGCGCGAGGTTGGCCCCCGACTCCGAGGCGAGCACGGCGCTCGCGCCGCGCGCGCTACGCACGACGCCATGGCGCGGCACCGGCCGACCTAAATGTGTTGTCGAGCGCCGGTTTGGACACTTGAATCTCCAAAAAGTTGAATAACGGTGCACAAAGCGATGAATAGGAAAGTTGTAGATCTACTACCCTCTACAACTTTCGTAAAGACCGTCTAGTGTTTTTCTTAACGAATTTTGCAGAACGTCGTGCCAACATTGAATGTCGGCCGTTCGGAAAACAAGAGGTACTTCTCGGTCGATCGAGCTTTTCACCAATTTCCACCCAAAATTTGAAATGCCAATCTACATGAAAGTTGTGTCCCTCAACACGATGGACAACTTTCGTAAAGGTAGATTTTGAAGTGTTTAGGTGAATTTTGGAGAACGCGACAAAAGTTCGGACGACATTCGCCGACGTCAACGGTTAAGCCGGTTTTGACCGTGTCTTTGGCCAAGGGTCCACTACGGGTGTGTGTAGGCTTGGTCAAGGGGTTCAATAGGGCTCATTGGAGAGGTTTTCGGGTGATGACCCAGGTTGACCTAGGTTTGACCGGGGTTTGACTGGTTTGACTCGGCTGATCCGGTCATTAGCGTTAATGACGGTAATTAAAAACCTGGGGCGTCACAGCCTACCCCCCTTAAGAAGAATCTCGTCCCGAGATTCAAATTTACAAGAGGAGGTGGGGAATGGTTCGGGATAGAGGTGTTACCTAAGAAATTCGGTTGGCTTTCCTCCACTTGAGGGCTCGGCTTGTTGTCGTAGTTGTTGATAGCGGATCCGGGTTCTCCGCTTTCGGGCCGGGGCTTCGTTGTCCGGGGTTTGGGCACTCATTGGCAAAATGCCCGGCTATCTACAATTGTAGCACAAACGGGGTGGAAGATCTCTGGGTTTGGAGATCGGTTGTTGGGCTTCCTTGATAAGACGGAGCCTGTTCCTCTCCTTTTTCCTTGCCCTCTTCGTGGTTCGTGAAGGTGTTGCACTAGCGGGGAGTTGAGTGGTCTTGTTAGGGTTACAGCTTCGCTTGCCCTTGTGCGGATAAGTCTCCGTGCAGGTAATTTCCCACTCACTTACATCTATCTCGGATAAGACTCGTTTGCTGCCTCAATTTGCCCTCTCTTCTGCTCTAAGATCCATTGGTAGTCGAGAAGGTGGTAATATTGAGTCGGAGGCTTGGGGTTGGTCTTGATTAACATACTCCTCCAACAGATTGAACAAACGGGCTTGTTCGACCATAGAGGCAGATAAGGACTGAGAGAGACTGTCTGCCAAACTATTCTGATATGGTTTCCCATAACGTCCTTGGATGATATCGTACACCATCTGGTTCAACATGGAATTCTGCCCTTCTAACAGTTGAGCTGCGCCGACAATGGTGTTTATGTCCCTCTGGGTGGGTACTTCTGGTGAGCAGGGCTTGGAAGGTTGGACCTTCTGTTGCGACGGCGGCATTCGCGGCAGTTGCTGAGCCATCCGTTGCTGTGTTTGCAGGAGTTGGCGCAACACCTCGGTATGTGCTGTTACGAAAGCTTCGGTCAACATCGTGGCGGCGGTAGCGTAAGATCACCACTACCTGATGCATCAAAACCATAGGGGTTATTCCATGCCGGTCGGAACATCTGAAAATTTCAGTCCTTAATTAGTACGTGTTCAGAATCTCGCCCAGAAACCTATAATTCGAAAATACCCTACGAGACTTGTTCACGGTAAGCGATGCGAAACGGACATCCAAAAGTCACAATATCCAATTGGTAAAGCCTGGTCCACACACCTCATGATTGGGAAATGCGGATGGGACAAAAAGGCACAAGGTGCTTTTCCTTACTACCTCATCGCCGTTCGTGAGGAAGCGGGCGATGAATGTGCACATGCACGGCTATTAGCGGACATAGTCCTTCTACGATACGAGGTACATCCCTAACAATGTCCAGCGAAACGACTCGAGCTCTTCTTAAGGCGGAGTCATGGGTGGTAGCTTGGATTGATTTCTCGCTTTCGGTCCGCTCTAAGCTTCTTCTTGACGTCGAAAATGAAGACGGAGAACAGTTTGCTCGGGAAGATTGAAGTAGGTGGAAGAAGAACAAGAACAGTGATACTGCCGAGCTTGGACGGAATATGAGCTTTCGTGTCGGCGGTTCCGGTTAAACGGTTCCATTTTATAACCGCTGTGAGGCTGTAATGGTCAGTTGACCCAGTCGGGTATCTGGTGTATACAACACGGAGCTCGACAATGGTCAGCCCGTGAGGCATCGGCGTCATGAATACGGTTGCCGAATTGATGGTAGAGCGACGTCATGGCGTCGCACGGACGTGACACTAATGACGATGGGGCTCAACGGTCTAAATAATCGACCGTAATGGGGAGCAAAACGAGAAAAGCTCGGTGTACTACGCTTTACGCTTGTGATAGCAACAAAGAGAAGCGTAGCAAAAAGCTTCGATTGGTCCCGGGCGTACTTCCTTGCTCGATTCCGAGGATTTGAAGGTTATGAGCACGGACCAAGAACGAATGCACGATGGATGACTTCTCCATGTAGACTATTCGAGAACCTTGATCGCTCAAGAAAAGTTTCTACTTCTATTGTTTCCACTTGGCTAGCATGAAAGGGATCGATGCTACAAGGTCGTCGTGATTCACGGCAAGGGATCAATTCGACGAGAGATTTCCAATAGACCATTACAAAGAAAGGAAGGCTAAAGACGAGTTCCATAATCTCCCGTACGAAAGATGACTTCAAGTGGGAACTTCAAGGAATAATCTTGCTCACACCTTTACTTATTTCGCAATTTTGAGGTTTTGACAACTCGTTGTTTTGAAAGTGCAATACTTTTCAAGTTGATGCGATGCATATCTTTGGTGCGGTATGGTGCTCATGATGCACGTTAGAATGACTCGGTTACCCATATGTGTTGATGATTGGAAGGGCAATCAATAGTAGGGAGAGGATCCGTGTGACGAGTTGCTATCTCACAACCAAGATACCTAGCACGCTCCTAGTGGCGGTCGGGTGGCTGCAAAGACACACGATACCCTAGGTTCCGTCGCGGCACCTTTGGCTATGGGGTGACAACATCACCAATCCGGGGAGGTAAGGCAAAGGTACGGAGTTTTCATGCGGATGCACGTAAGTATACCCATGCTTCCCAATTGCATATGCTATGCGGCGCATGCTCAAAAGCCACATTTTAATTTAAATCACCAGGTTTGAGCAAGACCGAAAAGAACAAGTTCGGGATTTAGGAATCGATTGGATCTTTGAGTCGGCACAAAATTCATGGAGTACGGATCTTGATTGATCCCAACTTAGCATAAATAATGCCTTACGAACATCATTGCTGGAAGAGATATTTAATCCGGCATTACATCGATGGCGGTTTTCGTAATTACCAAACAACATTTGGAAAAATAAAATGCGGACTAGCTGCAATGACAAGGTTCCTAGTTCAACCGACAAGAATAGATAACCCAACGTGATTATTGCGCACGAGGGTTCCTTATAACTACTACACTCTTACGACTCGCAGCTTTTATTTCCAATGGACCAACTTCCGAGGGTGGGGCTTTCCACGATGAAAGTCTACGGTGACTCGGTTCCGGACTCAATTCCGGATTCACCTTGGATATCTTCAATATCTTCTTCTTGCACCTTGGTCCGGAATGACGGTTCTAGGGGTGGAACGGCTAGGGCTTCCGAGTTGATTTTCTAGTTCAAGCATGTATTGATCGTTATGCTGCAACAAGAAATTCTGCTCATGTATGATCTCGGTTAACTCTTGTATCTTGGCCTTGTCTTTGCGTCTTTCCTTCTTGAGAGTAGCGATCATTGCTCGGGCTTCCTTCAACGCTTGAGCTGAACACTCCACTTCCTTAACTTTGTATCTATAGATCTGATGTCTATAGAATACGCTTTCTCCCACCATTCGTTGGTAGGTGTCGTACATGGCTTCCGAAAAGCGGACTGAGGTGACAAGGTCAGGACTATAGTGAGAGTTGCTCTGGGCTGGAAGGATAGTTTCTCGTTCACCACCCGGTGCAATGTGTCGCTCGGGTACCGGAATTACTTTGGCTGCAGAGTTGGCTATCTCGGCAGGGTGCTTTCCACAGAAAGTTGTGAGTGCTTCGAGAGCAGCCTTCTGCACCGTGTCGGACAAGTTTCTTCCGTGTGCCATACATTTCCACTCATCCCAAGCAGGATTGGTCGGGCACGCTGAAATCCTTAACTTCACTTCACAACGAAGGAGTTGGCCTGTGGTCATGACCTCACGTGTCGAGTACTCTGGGTAAGTGGTGTACCCAAAGTCCTTCAGGGTGTCCCACAAAAGTGCAGGAAAACCACCCTTCTCGAGGTAGTCCACGAGAGTCCATAATTCCACATCAGCCGATGTAGAGCCAGCGTTGTCCATCTGGACATAACGACAAAAGTGAGATCTAGGCGGGTGCGAGTGTACAAAGGTAACTCGATCCACGAGTACAGGTAAGGTCAAGGTACGGGGTAACCATGCATACTTAAATACCATCGTATGCGGAGCTCGAACGAGCAGGCATACCAATGATACATGGTCTGGCAATCGTAAATCGAACATCCTACTCAAACCAGAGTCCAACACTTCCCAAATTTGCGTAGTAACTTAGCAAGGTTATGGAACTCAAGTTGGGTACGCAAGGTTGAGCTAGAGGATTAGGGAAGGTGCTATTTGAGCAAGATTCCAATGATTCTAAGAAGATAGCAAGACAAAGGTTGACTAACCGAGCATAACTTGCGGTAGACCTAAGTCATGATCGCGAACTTGGGCGAGCAGAACGGGATTAGATTGGAGCAAGTTAGGTTAGGATCACCTAGACAAAAGGTTCTTGAACGAGGACGACAGAACCTAAGCAACAACTCTAATAAATTTAAGCATGACAACACATCCACACCTAAGGAGGCTAAGCAGGACAAAACACGCTATCAACCGTTTTACCTTTAGAGAGCACGGAAACGAGATGTGAGTTCAATTTAGGTTCTTTCACGACTTTTAACATGATGCAAGACGTCCTATTCGTCCTCACAATGGCATTCAAGCCAAAACTCGGAGTTAGCGCGGTGGCATGGCACATACACGTGTCTCCCTATAGTAACTAGTCGAGATCTAGTCGAGGCTTACTTAACGACTTACGAAACGAGGTTAGTGTACCTACGAGAAGATCACAGAACACAACGAACCTTTCATGCCAGCACTCATGAAAGCGTCCACATACATTACCGTTCACTATAGAAACGGCATACATGCGTTAAGCCGCTGCATGGACGGCGTCCAACCTCGGACATTCTCCGTTTGAATAGAGTATATCCTTGCCTCGCATGAGCGACATGCGGAATGCTCATGTATGAAACACGTGGCGGGACACAACTTATAAACGTACGCGAAGATGGGATCCGTGGAATGGATCTCTCCATCAACCCTCACAATTCCCGTGATGCGGAACGGCGCACGTATAAAACACGTGGCTCATCTAGTTTGGTTGTGCGAGAAGATAAGTCGACATAAAGTAAAATGTCCTGTGAGTTAGCAAAATAAACCATAGATTAATAAGCCACCTAAAAGAAACCAAAATTCCCTCTAGGGCCTCTTGGTCTAGTTTATCCTTATCGGACCAACGTATTTTGCAAATCGGACAATCTTGGCAAATTTTATTCGGAAATCACGTTATTAAGATTGTTAAATAAGCTGCGGTGCATGCGGTCGCTTCGATACCAGCTATGACAACCCGCCCGGAAAATACCGTACTATCGCCTAAGACCGATCCACTTTGGTCATTAAGCCATAGTAAAGTATCATCCTGTCGTTGGTTGCCGGTTAACGCCCGTAAATCACTTGGACATCGAACGGAGGATCGACACATGCATTAAAACTCACGCGAAGGCGAGTCCGCAGTACAACATGCATTAAATATTTTATTACAAACCATTGTTCCCGGCATGGAGTGAAGGTTCGAGTTCGAAAATACAGCGGAATTAATTTAAACTAGCGCAACGGTAGACATCACAGGAGGCCATCCGTGATGTCATTACTTGTCGTCACCCTTCCGATCAATCACACCTGCAACAACAATTTTTAAAGCAAGGCTGAGTATACTAATACTCAGCAAGACTTAACTGTCGCGTGATAGCTACATCACCAACCTCTAGACATGAAAGGCTTTTGGCTGGTGGGGTTTCTTTTGCTTTGAAACAATTTGCTAAGAGTAGATCCTTACTTTCAACATTTTAGCACAAGTTCTAGTTGATTACCATTTCTAAATGTGACATCTAATTCAATCAAGAATTGGACAAGCAATTAATTCATACAACGATATTTCTCGAGTTCCATCATTATGGGATATCCTGGCCGCTTGATTAAGCGAGTCTCGGATAACGGTGAGAGGCCGACAATCGATTGATTTAAACCTTGCAAGGTAGACCCAAACACACGGTAGGCTGCCCCCGCAAGGACAACTTTCCCAGGCCGTCCCCAAAAATCCTCGGGTTGGGATCGAATCTTACAATCCTTGGTGCGAAAGCTATCCGGCATACCCCGCGAGATACCCGGAGTCACCATACACCACCCTTCCCGGTAGCTAGCCGGTTAGGAGATTTCTCAAGAGTAGTAACGGTAGGATCCCGTGCCACCTCATTAAGGTACTAGTCTTACCGGTCCCATTCCCGGCAAATGTTTGGTACGTTGAAAAGCTTAGCCCACATGACCACCGGACCGGAGCCCAATCCCATGCTCTTACCACATGAGCAATCCATTTAAGGATATCTTATGATTCCTATCTAGGAACCTATTCTCGCGAGTGACGAACATCACTCGACTTCTATCGGGTCCTATAGGAAGATTTATTTGATGATTTTTACTTTAATCACTTACAAACCATTTTGACAATCGAGGGGTGTATTTGTTGGGCACATTCACCTAGATAAGAATACATTCAGCATACTCTTCCATAAAGGAACAATATGCAACTCTTTATTAATTATTCTTTTTGATGGTGATTGTGTACATATATATGTAAATAATTTAATTTAAATTCACCAACATAGTGGGTAGGTATATTTAACCTTTCTAACATGATTTGCAACCATCCTCAAGTTAACATGGGTGGTTTGGTGATTTCTCTATTAGGAAGGTTATTGGTTGTACATGAGTTATTCTTTTATTGCACAATTGAATAAAGGTTTCTTTGTACTTGTCATTTCATGTGAAAGCTTTAATCCTTTTCCTTTCACAAGAAAAGATATGAATAATATTTTTATCCATGAATTAAGTCCTTATCAGCAATGAGAATTAATTATCTTTTAATTAAATTAGATAATACTTTCAAAAAGGAAAAAAAATTAAATAAGGGCTTTTCTTTATTTAATTTCTCTTTAATATTAAAAAGGGCTTTTACGCTTTTTATTAAGCAATTAATTTACCAAAAATTAAAGGAGTGTTTCTTAAGCCTACTAGCACCTATCCTGGTCCATTGGACCCACATGTAAGTGTTGGACGCTAGGAAATTAAATATTATGGAAAATATCAAAGGCTAGCTAGTGGTTCCATCTAAATGCATATAAAAATAAATAAGCATCAAATTGATCCAAACTTTCTTATGCATGCCCTCTGGTCCTAAAAAAGCCCAAAGAACCAGCATGTCCACCTAGGAACTTTACTGATCCGGGTTTATTAATTTACAAGGGAAATCATGCTTAAATCAAGAATAATTATTTCTGGAAAGCCAAAACTCATGATTAATTCACAAGATGTGTATTTTGGTGTTACAAGACAGTGTGCACAAGTTGATCTCAAATACATAAATATATTTAGCAAGAAAAATCATTTATGCAGATCTGGCAGAAATGGAAAAACATTTTTATAAAACGATTTACATCATACATTTATGCAATTTTTGTCATAGAAGCTAGCCATGACCTAACACACAACATATCCAAAAATTAGCTACAGAGGATTTATGGTTTGTTAGATATTGCAGATCTAGATTTTTCACATTTGTATTTTTCATGCAAAAACTAACAGGAATTAGCTCAGGCCAGAATAACAAAAGTTGTAGTATAATTCACAGCGGATTCAACAAAATTAGTTTTGCATTTTTCTGATTTTTTTGTGATTTTCTACGCAATTTACAAGAATCAGGGAAATGGCAATCACCATTGAAGTTGTGGTTTAACACCGAGGCCCCTATATCTTCTTCAAGGTTCACAAGTATGCCCTCGGGTTAACGAAAACTCCCCGAAAAGAACTAGATACTCGCAATTAAGTCCTCGGGGGTTGGCCGCCGGCGGTCTCGCCGGATTCGGTTAGGTGGCGGCGGGGTTGGGGAAGGAAGGTGGGGGGAGACCTCGTGGCTCACCTAGGGCTCGTTTTGGTGGGTCGGATGGGGGCGTTGGAAGGCCCGGCGGGGCAGCTCGGCGGCGCTCGGCGCGGCCGCCGCGGCGGCGGCGAAATTCCAGTGAGGTGGGGTGAAGTCGGGCAATGCGCGGCAGGGGAGGCTTCCACGGGGTCCCCAGGGAGGTGTAGGGTAGCTGGACGACGACGGACAGAAGGGGAGGGCGCTGTTCACCGAGTAGCCCCCATGGCGGCCGGCGGCGGCATGGAGCGATGGGGGGGGAAAAGGTCGGTGCATCAAGGGAGGAGCGACGGGCGGCTCCCACTTTATGGTCGACATGCGCGCGCGCGCCAGCTACCGCAGGTCACCTCGCCTTAACTCGGCGTACGGCGTGTCCTCGACCGGCGCGTGTCGGGAGCCGGCGGCGGACCGGTGGGCAACCCGGAGCGCGAAGGGCGGCGAGGGCAAGGGCTCCACGTGGCGGGGCATGGTCTTCGGCGACCCTCGGAGTGCTCCCTACTTCGGGCGGCGCGGTCTCGGGACGGTGCGAGGTTGGCCCCGACTCCGAGGCGAGCACGGCGCTCGCGCGCCGGCGTGCGCGACACGCGACGCCACGGCGCGGCACCGGCCGGCCTAAATGTGTTGCGAGCGCCGGTTTGGACACTTGAATCTCCAAAAAGTTGAATAACGAGTGCACAAAGCGATGAATAGGAAAGTTGTAGATCTAACTACCCTCTACAACTTTCGTAAAGGCTGTCTAGTGTTTTTCTCAACGGATTTTGCAGGAACGTCGTGCCAACATTGAATGTCGGCACGTTCGGAAAACGAGGAGGTCTTGTCCGTCGATCGAGCTTTTCACCAATTTCCACCAAAAATTTGAAATGCCAATCTACATGAAAGTTGTGTCCCTCAACAAGATGGACAACTTTCATAAAGGTAGATTTTGAAGTGTTTAGGTGAATTTTCGAGAACGCGGCAAAAGTTCCGGACGACATTCGCCGACGTCAACGGTTAAGCGGTTTTGACCGTGTCTTTGACCAAGGGTCCACTACGGGTGTGTGTAGGTTTGGTCAAGGGGTTCAATAGGGCTCATTGGCGAGGTTTTCGGGTGATGACCCGGGTTGACCTAGGTTTGACCGGGGTTTGATCGGTTTGACTCGGGCGATCCGGTCATTAGCGTTAATGACGGTAATTAAAAACACAGGGGCGTCACAACCTACCAATCTTTAACCTCGTGGAGATCAGACGACCGTTCGAGATTAAGACCTCAACAATCTGCATGGTGCAGCATCCACCTTCACCGGCAAAGAGGATCCGAACCTTCACCTCCAAGCGTTCATTCAACTTTGTCAAACATTCAACATGGACGGGGTGACTCAAGATCAAATAAGGGTGAGGCTCTTTCCGTTCTCACAACTCGGGAAGGCTTTGTAATGGTTCTACTCTCAACCGCGGAGACAGTGCAAAATTGGGACACATTGATGAGGGCCTTCATGAAGGAATACTACTCACTAGGTAAAACTCAAATCTTGCGCAATAAGATTGCTACTTTTGCTCAATATCCTATGGAGACTATATCAGAGGCATTCGAGTGCTTCAATGAGTACACTCGGGCGGTTGCCCATCACAAGTTTCCGAAGGAGGATCTCGTTCAAAAGTTTTACCAAGGACTTACCATGGCGTCAAGGACAATCATCGATGCATCGGCGGGAGGATCCATCTTCGAGCTTACATCGACCCAAGCTTTCACTCTATTCAAGAAGGTCGCGAACAATGACACGTGGGCGTCATCCAGATGCTTACATTTGGTTCAACCCACAGGGAACGTCAAATGAGTCTTGCAAGTAGAGAAGGAAGACATACTCAAAGGCAAGATTGATTCGCTTATGCGGAGGTTGGAGAAGATGGAGATAGAAAAGAAAGAAGCTCAGGACTTAAAGGCTGCCAAAGAGTGCGGAGAATATGGCCATGTCCACAAGGATTGCCCGGAGGAAGCCAAAGTGCTCGACTACTTGAGGAAGGGGGATTTGCCAAACTTCTGCTACGGGCAAGGTAGACTTCAATTTAATGCAAGCTCATCCATTCTGAATTCGGTTCTGCTTCGTATACAATTGAAGGACTTCATGGACGAGCAAGCTAAGATCAACAAGGACACCGTCACCAAGTTCAAAGCCATAGACAAGGTGTTGGAGAACATCGATAGCAAGGTGACGGAGGTCGGATGCTCCAACCATCAAGTGCTCAACATGATGAAGATGCTTGAGACGCAAGTGGGACAACTTGCCGGGCACCTATCCTCTACTGAAGGGAAGCTTCCGGGACAACCTCAAAATCCCAAAACGGCAAAGGCCATTCAAACTCGTTCGGGGAAAGAGACCGAAGATCCGGAACGTTCCGTGGGAGCAAGAAAGCCTAAACCATCCGCCGAGGCGGAGGAATTTGCTAAGGAGGAGGTTACCGAGATCGTCACCGAAGATCCCGAGTTTGAGTTGTTGGGAGAAGACACCAAGATACCGCAACTCAAGCCACGCTACTTCCGAGGTAAACTTGATAATCATTTTGAGAAGTTTGTGGAGGTTGTGGGTAGGTTAAGCATAAACATGTCGCTATTGGATGCCCTTCAAGTTCCTACATATTCTCACTACTTCAAAGATATTCTTGCAAACAAGTATGAGATAGCAACACTCGGGGTTGATCATGTCAAGATGTCCGAGCAATGTAGCGTCGCTATTGCAAATGGACTAGAGAAGAAAGGAGACCACAGATGCCCGATGACTCCATGTTCCGTTGCATCAATCAAGTTTGAGAAGGCATTATGCGACCTTGGAGCAAGTGTGAGCGTCATGCCAAGAGATGTGTTCGAGAAGCTATGACTACCATTGGAGCCTATGCGACTCCATTCGCTACCCCTTGGGCATCGTTGAAGATGTGCCCGTGAAGGTCGGACACCACTTCATCCCCGTCGACTTTGTGGTATTCAAGATGGGAGACAGGGAGAAGCCACCTCTCACCCTTGTGTAGCGAACATGGCCCCATTTGTCATTAGTTCGAGTTTGATTTTGGTGATTCATGACAACATGATCAATGGGACTGACCATATTGTTTAGCATGTCTTTGTAGACATTTCTAGGTCCCAAGGATGCAAAAATACCACATGCCAAGTTGAGAAGATAGTCTATTTTTTAAGGTTCAAAAAAAGAAAGGAAAGATAAAGAAAAGCCACCGTCGGATGAACCGACAGTACCGTAAAAGCAAGCATCGATGTACTTGGTACACTGCGCAGAAGGCCAGATAGGATTGGCACCGTCGGATGAACCGACGGTCCATTTTGTAGTAGCGTCGGACGAGTTGCAGAGGAGAAGGAGAGAAGATAGTAGCGTCGGATGAACCGACGGTCCATTTGGAAGGAACCGATGGTCAAGTTCAAACAAGACAGAGATGCGCCAAGGAGAAGCCTTCAGCACCGGATGAACTGACGCAATGATTAGAAGAAGCATCGGTTCATCCGACAGTCGTGTGGAAGCTACCAGAGACGTTTTGGCCACAGGGTCTTCAGCATCGGATGATCCGAAGGAGCGCCGGAGCATAGCTTCAGAACAATTGTGTCAACGGTCATGTGCGGTGGAGGCAATGACTAGTAGCACCAGATGAACTGACGCCAAGAAAAACATAGTGTCGGATCATCCGACGGTACTACTTTCAACAGCTTTTAGCCAACGGCTAGTTTGATGCCTCCTCCTCCACTCGCCCATTTGAGGTTGCTGGATTGTGTGGAAGTGCAGGAAAGTGCAAGACACCTAGAAGATCATATCCAATCCATCCTAGTGCTAAATTGCTCATCAATAGACTAGCATATGCTTAGTGTATGTGCTTCGTGCTAGGCTTAGCTTAGAGCTGAGTGAGTGCAAGGTTGTGCCAACCTTGTGAGGTGATTCTTGAGTGAATAAAGTTGTACAAGGTTCGCCGCAAGCCTTGGGGCCTAAGTGGCTCACCGACAATTATCATCGACTCTCCGACTTGGTGTGGAGTGGCGAGGACACTTTGTGTGGGGGACGCGGAGACCCCCTTCCTTGGTGGAGAAGCTCCTTAGTGGAGGCGGCATCAAGTTGACCAAGGGAGATTGGCAAGTGCCTAAGTAGCTAGCCTTTGTGGCGAGCAAGTGGTGCTCTTGGGAGAGACTTGGTGACCGGGAAGCAATACTCTTGTGTGAGTGCTTCAACAACGTGGACTAGGGGTGGCTTAGTGCCTACCGATACCACGAGATAAATCGCGTGTCAAGAGTTTGCTTCCTCTCATCCCTTTACGTTTCCGCATTTACACTATTGCAATCTTTGCTTGCCTTTACTTTCCTAGAGTAGTATCATTCTAGGATTGGGTATAGGTTGCAAACCTTGTTTTGGGATGGGAGTTTCACACTAGAACAACCCTAGTTGCACATCTAGATAGTATGTTATAGTTTATCTTTATTCAAAAATAGTGAAGCCATATGTTAAGGTTTTTAGTTTCACTAATTCACCACCTCCCCCTCTTAGGCTACGAGCATCTGATTCCTTACACCTTGGGAGGCCTTTCCTCAAGATCGTGGGAACTACCATCGATGTCGGCAAGGGGGAGATCTGAAGGACCGATACGGCGAACCAGAGGGGGGGGAGTGAATGGGAGCCGATAAAAGTTCTTCTGGAAGGAGATGGAAACTCCTACAAGATGAACACGACTTCCAACACACGTCTCCGACTCACTACCCAAGTTGGCCAAGCCCACGTAGCCACTAGAGTGCCACTGGACCTAGGAACCAACACACACACCCTTCCGACCCGAGAATGCGGCGGAACACCAAACCTCGAGTCTTCGGACCAACACCGCCGGACCGGTGAGCACCACCGGCCGACCGGTCCCCGCCGGTGAACCGGGCAACTTTCACTAAGTGGCTCAACACCGGTCGGACCGATGAGACACCCCGGTTAGACCGGTCACGGTCCGAAAGCCCCCAAGGCACCAAACAGGGTCAACCGACCTCCAAACCGACCCAAACTCGAAACAAGCGGCAACACGGGACAACGGCGAACACACCTAGACATTCACCCGAGCAAAAACCCACCTAGGGTTGCACCGGTCGAGACCGGTCAAGAGCACCGGTCGGGCCGGTGTAGCCTGGCGGCTCGGGATGAACAAGACCCGCGGGTTAACTCCCCCAAATCCAAACCTCGATCTCCCGAATCGCTCCACGGACTTGAACAAGACTTTGGGGATATTAAGAACACCTTATGAGGAGTCCATAGCCAAGTTTAATCCCACCAAAACTCGTCCAAAAAGGAGGAATCAAAGAAATCCCGCCAAGAGCACCGCGAACCCTAGAACCCGTAAAACCCCAAAATCGAGCCCCTTTACTCACGAATTTGGGAGGGGAATCACGGCCCAAAGAACCACGAAGGGTTCCCACAAATTTCCCCCATCAAATCCCCAAGAGAAAGGTCCCAAAAACAACCCAAAGAAATCACCAAGATAGGGCTCCGAAAATCACCACCAAGAACAACCGGGAACAACACATCCAAACCTTGAGGAACCACGCCGAATCATCTATACATGCAACAAAGGTTCATACAAGGTCTAGCTTGCCGCCCGATCATCCAACCCTCTCACAAGATCTCACCATGAAGCTCTCAAGCTAGTCCTATGGAAATCCTAAGGAAAATAGGAAAACAAATGAGCTAGGGTTCCAAGAGTTGGCTGCCATCCTCTCACCTCTTGGGTTATATGGAGGCAACCGAAAGTCTAAAATGCCCTTCTCTAACAACTAGGGATACAAGCCCCTCAAGGGCGGATTTGGAAGTCTTCATGTCTTCACCATCGGACGGATGCTCGGCGACCGCACCCTGCGTAGCCTCGACGCAAGCCATGCGATCCCGACGCGTGTCCTCCGCTTCGAAGTCTCGGACCGCGTCGTCGCACACCGGTCGGGCCGGTGCTCCCCACCGGTCGACCGGTACCCACCGGTCGGATCGGTCACGTTACTTCGCAAAGACCGTCTTCGGTTCTCCGGTCTTGGCTTTGTGGATCAACCAAGGAACCCGGTGGTTTTCTCGGTGAACCACCGGAAACCCCGCGAACACGGTGTAGCCTCCGCCAATGTCCACTCATGACTTGGCTCCCATGTAGTCCCGGCTCGACCTTGGTTTTGAGGCTCAACCAAGAAACCGTCCATGACTTCATCTTGCTGTTCATGCCACCATGCGGCTCGCACTTGACCCCGCTGGCTACCGGGTCCCTCGAACGAAGCCTACTTGTCTTCTCCACACCTGGAGGCCTCACCGGCGACGACCTTTCGCGCTTGTTCTTCACCCGCACCAACACTAGTCAAGCCGCAACCTGCACCTGCAATACTTAGCCAAGAATCAGTCCACACAACGTTGTCAATCACTCATCACATAAGGAAGCGACCATCCACCGGTCCTCGAACCACACATGGTCCTCAAGATCAAGTTTGACATTAACAGCGAGAGGAGTTCTTTCAAGTTTCGACCACGCCTCGAGCTATGCAACATGATCGAAGTTAAATATATTTCGCCTCATCGTCACGTCGTTAAGGAAGAGCCAAGGAAGAAGGAAGAGTCAGAGAGGAAGGAAGCGAAGGAAATCAAAGATGTTGTTGCATCCGTCAAGGTAAAGGAACAAAAGTCGCTTGTGAAGACCAAAAAGATGACTAAGCCGGAGAATAAGCCCACACCCAAGATGGTGCGGAAGTGGGTACCCAAGATTGCAACACCCGCAAAGAGCATTGATCCGAAGTAATCAAGTGAAGAAGTCTAGCCATGGACTGTAAACGAAGCGCTAGGCGGGAGGCAACCCGTTTCGTCGAGTCAAGAATAAGCTACCGAGAAAACAACCTAATTCAAGATTTTTTTGAGTCTTTTCAAGTAAGTTAGTTTTGAAATTTGCTATGCAAGACATTAGACTTAGAGTGGTTGAACAATATTAGAGACATAATTCTTGGTTGCATATTTTGTTTGGATCATAAACCCTTTACATGAGCCATCCTATGTTTTATTTGCTTCTTTTCGAGAAACCGAAACCAAAAAAAATTCAGAACCTATCTCAACCTTTCACCCTCTTCATGATGTTATGGTTGACTTCTTTTACATGCTAAAAACAGACGAATAGAGCCACGCCTTATACCTAGATGTTATATAAATTTCAGCACGTGGTAGGACTCGCCTGAACCTAGAAACTTGACTTTTGGTTGGTTTAAAAATTCATATCCTTGGTTTCTTTAAGATTAGAATTTTTCTAAGCCTCATTTAATTTAGTTTTATTCAAAATCTCTATCATTTAACCAAAATTACAACCTAAACCTATGCCCCTATGATCAAGCCGGGAAAAGCTTGCTCTCATCTAATGAAGGCAAACAATACTGGTGAGACCAACATAAAAGTATTCAGAAAATATTTTCGACTTTCACTTGTTTTTAATGCTTTAAAAACTTATCTAAATTTATAGCTTGGAGTTTATTTTTAATTTTCAAAATTGGAGGAGTGCTTAGCTTTAAAACATGCTTAGATGGAGGCAGTCTAGTTAACCTAACCATGCATGTACCATGATGCATCACGGGATGCTCCTCCAACATTTTTTGTCAAAGCCACATGCAAAGGACAAGCACAGGGGGCAGCCAAGGCCTTGTTTTCTAGGACAATCATGGAGGAATGTGAGGCAAAGGAGTATGGAAGTGACTCAAAGCAAAGACATCAAGTGGAAGGACCAATAACGCAAGCAAAGGAGTGGATGAGAGACACTACGTAAAAAACTGGCTTTGGTAACAAGTGTAGATCGCCTTTAGTAACGGGCAATGCGCCCGTTACCGATCAAGTGTTACAAATAAGCCAAGAAAGGTAACGGGCAAATGCCCGTTACTGATAAGACACAGTCGTAACGGGCATTAAACAACAACTGTTACCACAACTAGCCACCGATCACGTGAAATGGCTGTTTTTCTGGGCCCACAGGGAACTTTCGTAACAGGCACCAAAGCAAAGCCCGTTACAGAAGCTCATTATCAGAGACGCCTGATGTGCACCTGCGTCTCCACTATCTTGACGAACTAAGACGCGTCTATTTCACGCGTGTCTCAATACATATAGGATTCGTAACGGGCATCAAACAACGACCGTTACCACAACTAGTCACCGGTCACGTGAAATGGCTGTTTCTTTGGGCCCACATGGAACTTTGGTAATAGGCATGAAACAGAGCCCGTTACTGTGAAATTAACTTCAGAGATGCGTTCTGTGAACGTGCGTCTCCACTGTCTCGACAAAATGAGACGCATCTGTTTCTACGCGCGTCTACTTTCTCTCTATTAATGGAGACGCTTGCTTTCAACCTGCATCTCCTATATCTCGATGAACGGGCCAGGTCCTGGGGCCCACCGATCAGGACTGGTAATGAGCTTTTACACTGCCCATTACATTGTGGGCATTTTTGTAACAAGCTTTCCGAATGAAGCCTGTTGCTCACTGGTAAGTGTTTGTAACGAGCTTTAATTAGCACCCATTATAGATACGGCGGCCACAACTACAGTAACCTGCCCGGTTGCCAACAGGATTTTGGAACCAGTCAAGATTTGGTAGCCACTAGGGGTTGCATCCTGGAACCAGCCAGGATTTGGCAGCCACCACAACAAGCAGACATCACAAACACATTCTCACATCACAGATATAGGCAAAGCAAGATCACATTTATAGACAAGTTAGGATCACATCAAGTTTCAAGTTACTATCATCAGGGCTTGTTTGGATGGAGTCATGAGAAAAGCTGCCGAAGCCCCGGACCGGGCGATGTCGACCCCAACCAAGCAAGCCAAGCGAGTTTCCGCCGAAACAACACCTAACTAAAGAAGACTGAATGAGTTTCAGGTTCCTGGTCACAATAAACTCTTGGTTCACCACTGTACAAGTTGCTCTTTCGGTCGATGGCCTCCTTAGGAATGTACTCGCACAACATCTCCCAGACCACTTTACATCTTCTATGGAAACATCTACATGAGCTTTGAAATCCTGCAAAATACAATCATTTATGAGAATACAAGTAGAAATTATTTTCTAAAATCAGATGGATAATAAGAGCAGAGACAAGGTTGAGCATTATTATCTACTTACAGCATTGAGTAGTCTTAACATATGGAATGCCACATGGAATCCACACAAAGAGGACCCACATGGCTGCTGAGCACACTGTATCGAGGTACGAAAATGACAAGTTAATGCAGTACCAAATAGGTAAGAAGGGACCATAAGAAAACCTTAGTCTTACAGCGAGATTTGATTTGTGCTTGAGTGTGGCTTTTGGCTTTTTTTGTTTCCTTTCGTCACTCTGTACTGTGCATCACCAAAGGCCCTGCATAATCAGAAATACCACTTAGAAACACTAAGAGATTGATTTTTTGTGAACAAAAAATATTGTACCAAAGGCCCTCCATGGTCAGCAATACCAATTAGAAACACTAAGAGATCGAATTTTTGTGAACAAAACCTACAAGAAACTGACCAGTTCAAAACATTTTGGAGGTCTGGGAACTTTAGCGGGGGATGTTGTTTAGCAGAATCTAGATACCAAACCTCTGTGAACTTCATACAGACATACAGAAGTTCATATTTTACGTAATTAGCATACAGGGATAGGTGCTAACCATTTTGACAGGGACGCAACAATATGCTTATATATCAAAGCAGAGAATAAATTCCTTCAACTGCTTCCTTGTCCAACTTGAGCAACGATGGATTGTTTGTTCCATATGTACATGCAACAAGAGGATAAAGCAATGTTCATGTCATTATATATGACAGTAGTGAAACAACACTCACAACACATCATGACACCAACAATAACAATATATATGACAGTAGTGAAACAATTAACACTCACAACAAAGCATAAGACAGTCTAGTTATCACTACCTTATAAACTACTGTGATGCAATTCCCAGTGAAATTATGTGGCGACCAGAATTAAAGTATGCTAACAAGTCCAAAGCATAAGTGTCGAACTGGTACATTCAGAGCATAGAAGAATTAAAGTATGCTAACATCCTTTATGCTTTTCATGAATTTACAGTGCAAAAATTATAGCACCAGGAACATGAAAATGAATTTCAACATTTCATATAACTTCATTTGTTAGCAACAATTTATTCAAAACAGACTTGGAGCAACAAAATCCATCCATCAAAACCACAATCAATCAATTGAAGATGAACTATTAAGGCATGTCTGCCTAATCCACCTTGACATGAATATATAGCAGATTGGGTGGACTACATAATAAACCACTGCGATGCAATTCCCAATGACATTATGTGGCCATCAAAATTAAAATATGCTAATAGGTCCAAAGCATAACTGTCGATCTGAGCATAGCAGAATTAAAGTATATGCTAACGAGTCCAAAGCATAATTGTCGATCCGGTAAATTCGAGCATAGCAAAATTAAAGTATGCTAACGAGTCCAAAGCATAAGTGTCGATCCGGTACATTCGAGCATAAACGGAATTAAAGTATGCTAACATCCTTTATGCTTTTCATGAATTTACGGTGCAAAATTTATAGCACCAGGAACATGAAAATGAATATCAACATTTCATATAACTTCATCTCGTTAGCAACAATTTATTCAAAACGAAGCTTGGAGCAACAAAATCCATCCATCAAATCCACAGTCAATCAATTGAAGATGAACTATTAAGGCATGTCTCCCTAATCCACCTTGACATGAATATATAGAAGATTGGGTGGACTACATTATAAACCACTGCAATGCAATTCCCCATGACATTATGTGGCCATCAGAATTAAATTATGCTAATAGGTCCAAAGAGTAACTGTCGAGCTAAGCATAGCAGAATTAAAGAATATGCTAACAGGTCCAAAGCATAACTTTCGATCTGGTACATTAAAAGTATAGCATAATTAAAGTATGCTAACATCCTCAATGCTTTTCATGAATTTACAGTGCAAAAATTATAGCACCAGGAACATGAAAATGAATTTCAACAGTTCATATAACTACATCTGTTAGCAACAATTTATTCACACAGACTTGGGGAAACAAAATCCATCAATCAAAACCACAGTCAATTTACTATAGATGAAGTATCTAGGCATGTCTCCCTAATTAATCCAGATTGACATGAATATATATCAGATCGATTTTGGTGGCCGATGAGAGAGAGGGCGTTGGGGGTTCAAGCAGGACTAACATCTGTCGCGAATGAAGTAGTTGTTCTCGTGATGGTCGGAGGGGCCGGATCCACGGCAGCTCGTGGCCTGAGGCGGTCGGCTGGCTCGTCGTCGTGGCCGAGGACGACGTCTACGGATCCGCGTCAACCGTCTTTAGGTTGGCCGGACGTACGTCCGCACGCCCGAATTGCGTCCTCGTCACCGTCGTCACGCAGGGAGCGGTGGGGCCGGAGAAGAGCGCAGCCGCGGTGGGGAGAGAGTGGCAAAGGCGAGCGGGGCATCCGGCGGCGGCGGTGGGGAGAATGCGGCATTGTGGATCCGTCTAGCAAGGAGCCGAATATGAACGGCACGCGTAACCGTGTTTAATGAAACTACCGGCGTGCCCTTGACGGCTCCGTGCAACAATTGGAATTTCATGAGCACTATAGTAAATATAGGTGGGAAATTTTGAGCAGCCCGCGCACGGTTTGCTCGCTAACACCGGCGAGTGGGCCGTTGTCATGGGCGATGATGGTTAGTGAACCCGGATTGCCTTTGTTGGTAGTTGGGTCGGCGGTTATCTTTTTTATATTGGCTGCTGACGCTAACGCGTGGGCCTGTCACAATTTTTTTTGAATGAAACTTGCTTCCCTGATTTATTAGAGCCCATAAAACAGCACCTAAAAAATCATAAAAATACAAACAATTCATATTTGGACATTTAGTATTTGAATAAAATATCAACTGTCACACTTGTGTGCCCAAGATTCTTAGAATCCGTTTTTACATCCCATGTTAATGATGTAATAATTCTACTAACATCTAGTGTGCTCTAAAAAATCTACAAATTGGCATGCTAACATAATTAGGGTACCTAGACTTGTCTTCAAAATTTAAAATGGTTTCGATGAAGGAATTATATACTTGTGTACAAATGTCTACATCTCTCACATAGTTTCCTAGAATGTTTGCTTGAACATTGAAGTTTTCCACACTTTCAACATATTCGAACTCATGTGCATTTGAAAATGTAACAAAACCTTGTGTTCACCTTAAGCTTACGAAATGTAAAGTTCCATCACTAATGGTTGTGTAAAACAAATATTATTTGTATGTTGTACTTACAAAGAACAAAATAAGGCATATAAACATCACTTAACAAACTGAATGTACACTAAACAATGAAATTAATGAATAGATGCTGATTTTAGAAAAAATTAGAAAAAACTATCAAATAATGACTAATAATGACAAAGAAATACTTGTTACAACATTTGGTTGCAGATTAAAAGGAGAAATGGGAACTGTTCTTCATTTGAATAGAACTGCCCCCACGGTCATTTGAATGGATCAAAGGAAGAAGCGAGAGGGCACCGCCGCCCCGCCGCCGCCGACATCCCGACATCCCGATAAAATCAAATCCGCGTTTAGTAATATCTAATAATTTACATTCAAGATAGATAATGTTCATATTGATGCTTGCGCCTACATCCCGATGTTCATCCCGCCGACGGCGTACTCCATGGCGGGGCTGAATTTACGCGTCCGCAGGTCGAACTCATGACGGATGCGACACTCGCGCCGCAAAGTAGTGGACGATCTCTTTGATATCCGGCCCGTAGCACCTACATCCCGCTTGCCAAATGCGGATGTGGGGATTCCGGATGGGCAGCAATGGAATGTCGTCGTCGTCGCCGCCGTCATCAAGCCGCACAACCATGCAATGTTGTCGACATCCCGCTTGACGAGGTAGCGCGGCCGCCACAGTTGTGGTTCTTCCACCGCTCGTTAGGGGGGCGACGGGCCGAAGCCGATTTCCGGAGCAGTGCCATGGTTTCGGGGTCCGCCGGGTTGCAACGGTACTTCAGCATCGCTAAGAAGTACTTGGCACCAGAGTCTTCAGCAGCGGCATCTTTGATGAGCTTCAGACCATTATCGGGGTTCCATCACCTCATCAACCTCGCCATCCCCGCGACGCACAATGTCTCCAGATGATTGGCCTTGCGGAAGCGCCGCTCAAAGGACGACCTGACGTAGTGATTCTTGCATGCCTCATGAAGATCACACAGAGACACGTGCAGTAGTACCTCATCGGAGTTGCAGATGCGCTGGAAGGTACCGCAGATTTTATTGCGAAGGTTCAAAAAATGGAAACCGGCCACATCCTTGATGGAGTGGATGATGATCTTGGTGAGAAGTTCATCCGGGCGAGCAACATCAAGCACACCGCGGCGGCCATCAAGGAGAAAGGGAGGAAATAGCACGGCGACGGGGTTTGGAATTTGAATGAAGACGAGGGTTGAAGTTGGCGGCGACGAGGGATGAAGTTGGCAAGGAGGATTGAAGTTGAAGAGTGATGAAGTTGGCGACTAGGATTGAAGTTGAAGGAGCGAGGCGACGAGCTCGAGGGTTGAAGGTTGAAGATGGTGCCTCGGCCAAGTCGTAATAAAACAATAAATGGAAATTGAAAAGGTGCCGCGGTTTGGCCGCCGCCGTTGACAAGTGGGCCCAACATCATTGCCCCACTCCTTCTCCTTCCCGCGTAAGTGAAAGGCAACGCGTGGCTTCGCGCCCGAGACGGAGCCCAAAGCGCAATCGAGTGGCACGTATAGGCGTAATGGAGTAGTGGGTGGGGGCGGAAGCGCCTCACGGCTCCGCGTCTTGTCAATATAACTCCCTCGCCAAGTCACCCTCCCCCTCGCTTTCTCCCCTACTTCTTCCATAAGCTTGTCACCTTTTTCTTCACTTCTTCATCCTCCTCGCGATTCACCACTACAAAACTTTGGTCACCGAGAGAAGGAGGAGATGGCGTCGAGGAGCCCACCGCCGTCGAAGCGGGGACGAAGGGAGGACGACGACGACGAAAGCCGCCGTCGGAAGAAGTTGGAGAAGGGGAAGGAGGCGGCGGCCAAGGATGCCGATGAGGAACCGCTCTTCGACGACAATAAGTTCACCACCGAGCCGCTCCGGAGTGCCTTCGTAAAGCTTCAAGGTGTTGGCGAGGCCTTTGACATCAAGGCGCATCATGATGTGTACAAGCAAACGACCTTGAAGGGTCTCGCCTTCGGGATCCACGAGTTGGCCGAGAAGCTCGAGAACCTCCCCGTGGTCAAGCGGGTGCGCCCGCCGCCACTTCTTCTTCGACGACGGTGGCTCCGACGGTGACGACGGCAGCCACGACAACGACGGTGGCGACGACGGTAGCCACGGCGGCGACGGCGGGACTCCGATTAATTGATAGACTCCTCTACCAATTAGTAACAATAATGTCACCGTGTGTTGTTGTGTCTTCGTTTAGCTCTTGGACATGAACTCGCTTAGTTTGTCTATCAATCATGAACTCGCTTAGTTAATTAGCTTGGTTCATAGATTTTGTATGTCATGAACTCGATCTAATATACGCGAGTAGATCCAACCGCGTTGCCGTGTTCTCGTTGTGATTAACTAGAGAGCCGTTGTGATGAATTAGATCTTATTAGAGTAGTCATTGCCGACGCAGTTAGCCTCGTCGCCACCGACGCCGACGCGTGGGCCGTTGTCATTGGCGATGATGGTTAGTGAACCCGGATCGCATTTGTTGACAATTGGGTCCGTGCGGGCGGTGCAACGATTATCTTTTTTATATTGGCTCCTCACGCCGACGCGTGGGCCTGTCACAATTTTTTTTTGGAATGAAACTTGCTTTCCTAAATTATTAGAGCCCATAAAATAGCACCTAAAAAATCATAAAAATACGAACAATTGGTATCCGGACATTCGGTATTTGAATAAAATATCAACAATCAAACTTGTGTGCCCAAAATTCATATATTTCGTTTTTACACTCCATGGTAATTATATAATAATTCTAATAACATCAAATTTGCTTTAAAAAATCTATAAATTGACTTGGCAACATAATTTGGGTTCCTAAACTTGTTTTTGAAATTTCAAGTGTTATCGACGAAGGAATAATATACTTGTGTACAAATATCTTCATCTCTCACATAGTTTCCTAATGTTTGCTTGAACATTGAAGTTTTCCACACTTTGCAACATGTTCGAACTCATATGCATTTGAAAACTTAGGAAAACGTTGTTTTCACCTTAAGCTTACGAAATGTAAAGTTTCATCACTAATGGTTGTGTAAAACAAATATAATTTGTATGTTGTACTTACAAAGAACAAAATAAGGCATATAAACATCACTCAACAAACGGAATGTACACTAAATAATGAAATTAATGAATAGATGGTGATCTTAGAAAAATTAAAAAAAGTATCAAATTTGGACTAATAATGACGAAGAAATACTTGTTACAACATTTGATTGCAGATTAAAAGGAGAAATGAGAATTGTTCTTCATTTGAATAGAACTGGGCCCCACAGTCATTAGCGACGCGGGGCTAATAACCCGCGTCGGATTTGCTGCTCTCCCAAAATTTTACACAGATAATTCGAGCATCATACAAAAGCTAATCTACTACTGATTTCCTATTCTCTATGCGAACTTCACCATTTCGCGGCCGCAGCCTACGATGCTGCAAAACAGAGAAATTCGAAGCCATCCTTTTTCCACGTCGCAACCGCCGCCGGTGCCTGTGCACGGCTGATCACCGCGCACCTGTGCCGGAGGCGGAGGCAGTAGTGGTTCACCCCAAATGTGCCAAGTCGAGTAGTGGAGCGCACGCGCAGCCTTTTTGCGCAAAGGCAGACACCCCTCGTTGGTCAGCCATCTCGACGACGTCGTACTGCCACCGCCCGCGACCCACCTCATGTACCCCTTCGCGGTGTCGTTGGCGGTCGCATCGCCATTGTCTTTGTAGAGCAAGATGGCGTATAGATAGGCCGCCGCATCGTGCCCACCCTAGGCGGCGCGCCGGAGATCATTGTATCCCCTGTGTTCGATGAAGAAGGCTTTGATTCCGGAGAGGAAACAAGCCTCCGGATTCCCGAGACCGCTCAGCATTGCAAGGAATGCTTTGTAAGCGGTGGTGTTCCACACCCAAGAAATCTCATCTCGTATCCCCTCTATCGACAAATGTCGGCCGACGTCGTCGTGGACGCACACACGGTGCATGGTCGAGCAAGTACCGCGTAGGCTGCGGAGGTCAGCCAAGGGCCGCTCCGAGGTCGCACCGACGCGCGCTGCAATCTCAATGCGAAGGTCTTGAGGGAGGCCCAGCAGCAACGACGACGGCTGGTGCCGCGTGCTTCTTCCCGGCACGCTATCCATCTCCGGCTAGGAATGGTGACGATGAGGAGTAGGCAATTGCTATTTTTCGCGGGTAGAGATGAAGGGGCAGGGGATCTAATTGTTTTGGAAGGAGAAGATACATGAGATTTGTTTCCAAACATGGTTTAGGTATGCAATGGAGATGACGTTTGGCTAATCCGCGTTATCATTTAATTCTCCATTAGAAACGACGTTTGGCTAATCCGCGTAGAGACGATGTTTCGTTACCCCGCGTATCATTTAATTCTACATTGGAATCACTACCTCTGTAGCTCTGCTCTCAGCCATTGACTGGCAACATTTTCACCATTGACCGTCTTGGGAACCTCTTCCCGTTTCCTGTGCTCTTGATCTTATCCCTTCCTTTATTTTTTTCTGGAGATGATGGCTACATTGGATGTTTGGATGGAGGTGTTAGTGTTAGTTTATAGCAAACTAACACCAAACTAACACTTTGGGGCCAAACACATGTGTTAATTTGGAGGTGTTAAAAACTACCACTAACAGTAACACTAACATCTACCATCCAAACACGGCAATTGGATATGATGTTTGCTTACTCCACGTATCATTTAATTCTACATTGGAATCACTACTTCTGCAGCTCTGCTCTCAGCCATTGACTAGCAACAGGTTCCCGACCGTCTTGACCGTCTTGAGAACCTTCCCGGCCGTTCCTGTGCTCTTGATCTTATCCCTTCCTTGTTTTTTCTATAAAAAGGCACCGACACCTATCTGTCCTCCTCACTTCAAGTTGCTTCCTTCTTCTGTAGATCTAATCTAGCTATATGGTTCCTTCTTCTAATACAATAAAGCGAGTCACTTGCTTCCTTCTTCTCTAGATCTAGATCTAGCTATGGCGCAAAGAATATATCTTGTAGGGCGCAAGCTTTTGCTTTTCTCTCTTCTTCATCCTCCTCGATCTCTCAGTTGCTAAAAGGATTCTTGTGATAGGGGGTGACTGGGTTGCTCATCCCTCAAATGCAGCTGCCAGAAGAATCCTTGTGACATACCCCTAGCTCACGGCTGTGTTTGGGGAAGGTAGCCCAGAACCTCCTGGCATCAGGATGTACAAGCCGACGGAAAGCTTGCTGCAGCTTTTCTGTCACACTTGGGCTTCCTTTTGCTTTCCCCATCTCCTCCATTAGGAGGGAGTTTTTAAGGGATATGTTTCCACCCTCTCTGTATCTTTCTCTTGTGTCCACTTGGAAGATGAGGAAGCAGCCAGAATCTGGATGGAGCATATCTCAGTATTTTTCCTTGTAAGATGAGCATAATTAAGGAAAGCTTTTGTCTTGCTAACCAAAAATAAGGTTGCAAGACAGAAGCTCTCTTTAATTAGTCATGCCAGGAATCAAGTATCTAAGCCGTCAGCAGAAGTGGAGCTTGTTCGATGACCACGTGCAGCAAGATCGACGACCTGCGAGCAAGATCGATGTGTGTGTGTGATTTTGCATATCTCGTCATGAAGATATGGCTGCATTGTAACCTTGTTCTGATGTATCAATGATGACTGTAATCTGTGTGTGTGTGATTTTGCATCTCAAGAGACATGCTTTTGTGAAATTATGCCAGATTGTTGGAGATGAACTCTTTTTTTACTTGGCATATCTTTTTAGAAGTTGGTAAAGCACAAGATTTGCCAAGTAAAATTTGGCAAACTCTTGGAGATGCTTTAATCTGTGTCTCTTTTGATGTAATCTGTTCGTGATTTCGCATATCTTCTTGCCCATAACAAAAGCGACGCTGGTTCGTTAGTCCTCGTCTCTTGCCCATAACAAAGGGGACGCTGGTTCATTATTCCTCGTCTCTTGACCGTTACAAAGGTGATGCTAGTTCGTTAGTCCTCGTCTCTTGCTCATTACTGAACTGAAGCAGAATATAAACAGAGTATATATAGTATCTTTGGCAGAATATATTACAAGCAGGATTCAAATTCCACCACATCCCATATATTACAAAAAGATTGAAATTCCACCAATACATCACATCCTTTATATTACAAAACAGACTCCATTTCCACCAATAGACACATCCTTCGGCATTACAAAAAGGATTCAATAGAAGTCAGGCTTGCTTTTTCTTCCTTGATTTCTGTATATGGATTATTTCACTATGGTCGCTTCGCAAGTACGGTGTTTTGTTAGTTCCGAAGAGTTGGGGCTTGGGGCTTGTATGAAGTGTCAAAGGATGGAATTTTTTCAAACTGGTTGTATTCCTCCCCCTCAACAACATTTTATATCCCAACAATCCTTTTTTCCAAGCATAAACACAGACCAGTTCTTCTTTGCAAGGTCAGGTACATAGAACACTTGCTCAACATCGTTGGCGAAGACAAACGGTTCGTTTTTGTAACCAAAGACCCGAGATCAACACTAACATAACCATATTTGTCTTTGCTCACAGCTTTCTTCCCATTAGTGACCCATCTACACCGAAACAAGGCTACCTTCAATCCTACATAATCAAGCTCCCATATCTCCTCTATTTGACCATAATCTGTGTCTGTTTTCGTGTCATCATCATCGTCATGACTGTCGTCAACGACGGCCCGTACATGCACACCACTATTTTGATACACGCTCTTTTTATCCTGGGTCTTGGGGTAGAACGTGTATCCATTGATATCCATTCCTTCGTATCTTCTAATAGTGAACAATGGCCCGATGCTAGATTCCTTATCTCGTCGGTAATTGCAGCATTATTGCTGCATGCCTCGACATAATCTCGGAGCCACCTACTGAAACCTTGCATGTCCATCTTTGCAAGCCAAGCCCTAGCACGGTTAGGGTTGTCTTCATGTAGTTGTCATTTGTGCTCATTGGCAAACGGTGTAATTAGGTGCAGTTGTTGTATCACAGTGAAATGAGCCTTTTCAAAGGCATCTGCATCTGGAGTGACTGACCTTTTCCCCATGGTCCCAACACCTGAAAGCCTACCTTCATGCCATGAGCGAGGCACACCAATGGGGTTTTGTGGGTCCATATAACCAATGGCCCATTCTATCGCTTCGATGGTCTCGTAGCCACGTTCATTGGCTCCCTCCGGAAATAACTAGTTATGTACCAATGATTTCAGAAATCCATAGAACCTCTCATATGGAAACATCTGATGAAGGTAAGATGGGCCAAGGAACCAGATTTCCCTCGCGAAGTGCTGTTAGATGCAGCATGAGATCAAAGAATGACGGTGGGAAGGTAGCTTCAAGTAGGCATAGGGTCTCGAAATGCCTCCTCTCCAAGTCCAATAGTTTTTCCTCATCAATCACCTTCTGTTCTATTGCATTGAAGAATAAACACAAGCTCGTGACCGTGTCGCGAACCGCCCGTCTTGATACCCCTAAGTACAACAGAAGAAGAGCCGTCATCAACACATGGCAATCATGAGATTTCATCAAGTTGAAATTCATTTTCACGTCCTTCACCGACACTAGCCTCTTGAAGTTTGATGAGTAGCCTAAAGGTACTTTCAAATCATGCAAAAACCGATAGAGTTCTTTTCTTTCTCGCCTTTGACAAGGTGGTTGCATCAACGGGAAGGTTCGTCCCCGTCTCTGTTTCCTCTGCGTAGAGCTCCAGCCTAATGTCCAGCTCTTTAAGATCCTCCCTTACATTTTTATGATCTTTTCCTTTGGACTTCTGTTGTAGCAATGTTCCACAAGTAGCTTCACACACATTCTTCTTGACGTGCATGTTGTCAATTGAATGACGCACATCCAACATCGGCCAATACTCTAGCTCCCATTGAATTGATTTGTTGTTTCACATTCCTTCTTCTTCTTCACCATCTCATTTCTTTCTTTTGCCAAGGTTTTTTCAATCAGTTTGGGTAGCTCTATTATAGTTTTGATGTCCTTGACTTTCAAGTGGACCAGATCCCCAGTCACATGCAACGGCGCCTCTCGATTCTCCTTTTCCCCATTAAACTGACAATCCATGGCCCGGTATGGATGTTTCTTGTCGAGGAAATGACGGTGCCCCATAAATACGTATCTATTTGAATGTCTTAGCCATATTGCGCAAGTATCTTCCAAGTAGTGTGGGCAAGCTGCACCTTTCCTTTTACTCTGGCCAGAGAGGTTGCGCTGAGCCGGGTTGTCGTTGATGGTGGGAAACAACATGCCATGCATTGTGAACTCCTCACACTTGTACTCATCCCAAACCTCCGGCACACCAGGCTTCCACAATATATTCAAGTCATCAACTAATGGCCTCAAGTAGACACCAATACAGTCGCCAGGTTGCTTTGGCTCGGAGACCAATATTGTCAGCATCATATATTTCTGTTTCTTGCATATCCAGGGTGGAAGGTTGTACAACGACAGCACGACAGGCCAGGTGCTATGTGTTGAGCTCTGGTTACCGAATGGGTTCACACCATCTGTGCTCATAGCAAACCGTATGCTTCTTGCGTCTTTAAACCATGGGAAGTGGGTATTAATGTTACCCCATTGCGTTGCATCTGCGGGATGCCTAAACTTGCCATCTTTCTTATAATTAAGCTCCTTTTGGCCTTCGTCATGCCAATGCAAGTGTTGGGCCTCTTTTCATGTTGCGAACCATCTTTTCAACCGAGGAATGATGCAAAAATACCATGCCACCCTCACAAGAGCCCCTCTGTTAGCCTTCTTCTTCTTGCCTCTGATCTCGCCGGCTCGTTCGGTCATCGGCATCATTATCATCTCCACCATCTTTTTTCCTCTTGTACCAATCATAGCCACACTTCGGGCACTTGTCAAGGTTTGCATCATCTCCACGGAACAATACACAATTGTTCTTGCATGCATGGATTTTTTCAACCTCTATTCCCGGAGGACGATTATCTTCTTCGCCTCATAGACGACTCGCTATTTGGTTTCCTTCGGTAGCATGTCTCTAAGCACATACAATAGATGTTTGAAACTTTTGTTGCTCCAACCATGATCTGCCTTAAGCTGCAAAAGTTTTAGATCACCAGAAAGGCGAGAGTACTTTTGGCAATCAGGATAGAGGGGTTTCTTTGAATCTTTAATGAACTGCTTCAATCTCGCTAATTCAGAAGGTGTGTACACTCGTTGAAACTCAATATCCCGCAACATTTGATCAACATTGTGCACACGTTGCAACACCTCACCATCATCGAAGCCCCTAACTTCTTGATCAGTGATATCCTCAATCCTCAACACATTTGGTGGGAATAATGGTTCATTTCCCTCAAAAAGTCCACTGTCATCAAGGTCTTCATCATGGTTAGCATGGTGTCGCACTTCACCTTCATTTAGGAAGCCTGCTTCGATTTCATTAAGGCCTTCCTCACCATGTTTATTCCAACACGTGTAATGTTTTGTGAAATCACGTGTGACCAAATGATGAAAAATGATTTCCCGTTGTGCGAATTTCTTTTGGTTGAGACAATCAGTACAGGGGCAAATCATTACCTGAACACCATGATTTCTCATATCTGCCTCTGCTTGATTTAGAAAACCAGTGACCCCGCTTAAGAAATTCTCCCAATCTTCTTAGGCTATCTGTACATCCAAGCCTGAGCAGCAGACGCCATCTGCATTCCATACACCAAATGAGCATAATTCATCACACAAAAAAACAGCTGAAGAATTTCAATAAAATGGGCCAATTAATTTCCACCTTGACGAGGACTTTCTATGAGGCGAGCGTGGCTGAGGAGGAGGATCGGAGGCGCAGAGGACGGTGTGGTCGACGTCCGCTTTGGTCCCTTTCACCGTTGCGCAATCCTCAGAGTGCGCGCAGCTAGCGGCGGCGAACGGGACAGGACGGCGGGGACATCTGATCACACAGATTGAGTGAGTGACCTTCTGAGGAGAGAGAGAGAGAGAGAGTGTGTGTGTGTGTTGTTGTCAGAACAGGAGTGGCCTAGCTTCTGTGGAGAGAGAGCGAGTGGTGTCGAAAGGATAAAACACAGACATAGAGACGAGATAAGAACATGCGTCTCTGATGTGAGAAAAAAGGCGACCCTGGGTGCCAATCAAAGGAGATGCATGCTACAAGCATGTGTCTCCAGTACGAACTTATCGGTAACAGACTTTATAGCCCGTCACCAATACAAAGAGCGATCGATAAAGGACTTAAGCGACCCGTTACTGATAGGGCTTTGATCGGTAACGGACTTTACAAGCCCGTTACCGATAGGCTTGACATTTGTAACGGGCTCTTTTAATATATGTTACAAAGAATTTATGTAACGAGTGTTTAAGAAGCCCATTACCAGAACTCCACATTGGTAACAGGTTTTGTGGAGGCCAACCCCAGGGTCGTTCTGGCGCGCTTATAGGTAACGGGCACCAAATAACAACAGTTACAGATGTGGGTGGATGTAAATAGCGTTAAGGGCCCGTTACAAATGTTGCGTGACCTATTTGAGGTTTTGACGTAGTGAGAGTTTGGGTGGTGCAACTCATGGAGCACACGTCACAAAGCAACAAAGTGAAGATGAGTGTGTTGGAAGAAAACCGGAGCCGGGAGGAGCAGGAAGCCACCCAGGCCGGTCGGCCCAGGCCGGCCGGCCTCCCCCCTATTTAAGCACCTTGGTTCTCTCCTTTGGAAGGTAAGTTGCTCACCCAGTTCCTCGTTCGTGTGCTCAAGTTTGTAGTTCAGAACCACCTTAGACTTAGCCATCCATCTTGAGTTTGTTTCATCCAACAAAACACATCCTAATTCCACTCAAAGTCCATACTCCAAAATAAATTTTATGTGCCTTGTTACCGGTTGAAAACCCCGGGATTATATTAGTAAGGAGAGTGTAGCAACCATGTTGAAGAAAACTACAAGTCTTTTTACCAAGAAGAAGGGATCATCGTCGTCCAAGCCATCATGGATAACCTCTTTGAGGAGGCACTCGGTTTTCGAGTCTCCTCGGAGCATGGAGGAGGACACGGCACTACCGAGGAGGAATGACACTCTTCTCCTTGGTGGCATGAGGGCCACACGAAGCTCATCTATGAGGTTCACCGAACCTCAAGGACATACGGAGGAGCTAACCATCCCACCTCGTCATTGGACATGATCATCCACTCCACCTCCATACGCTCCGCGGTACTCCGAATATGGATTTATCATCATGATGGAGGAGAAGGAGAAGAAGCTCGCTCGCCTTGAGAAGAGGCTTGTAGCGAACGTCGACTTAGACGACCAAGCTCTCAACATATTGGGTTTTGGCATGGATATTTACTACATGTTGGTACACCTAGGTTGGGTGCAATTATCCAACAGAATGTCAGCAAACACCCACAAGGAATTCTCCTTGGAAAATCTCATGACCATGGCGCCTATCCTTGATGAAGGAGTGTCGAGTCTCTCATTTCGTTTGGAGGGAATTCAACAAGTGGTTCCCTATGAATATATTAGGTAATTACTTGGTTTTCAAAAGGGAGCCCCGAAACTAGTTGACGTGCCGGAAGGCTTGTTGGACGGTTTTTGGAATATGATCGCGGGAGGAGCCCACCAACAAAGAAATACTATCCGGAACCCCATCATCCAAGTGTTTCCCTCATGGATGTGCAAAAGGATTTTGGGGAGAATGAGAGAGACAAAGGTAACCCACATGGAGTTAAATTGGCATTACTCGGCTTTGATTGCCAGGCAGCCAATCGACCCCACTCACCTTATGATCAACCGGTGGTGTTGTGAAGCAACATCGGGTTCAGGAGATATTGGCTCGGGGTGTTACCTTTCCATGTTGGCTATCTCTTTAAGACCGGTATTACAAGGAACCCAGAGCATCTCTTACCCGGTACTTCCCTTGGGTTTGAGTATATGAAGCAAGGCAAGTATATAAGTGGAGATGAGAGAGGAGGCTTCAAAGTGGCCAAAGTAAATTTGCCCCTTCCGGATGCAAGATTAAGACTTTTTATTCAAGGGATGGAAGATTGGTTAGAGGAAGGACTTCTCGTGCCGGTGAAGAAAAATAAAAGAGGAGGGATTATAGAAGAAAGTTCTTCCGCGGCACAAGAAGGAGGTGCACAACAAAATTATGTGCCACCATTTGGAGGAATTCCGACGCTACCAAGTTACTATGGTGGTGCACCAATGCAAGCATGGGGGAGTAGTGCAGCTATGCCCCCACCAAATTTTGCGGTGCACAACGTAGCCTTTGGGAAGCCTTATGCACATTTTCCTCAACCACAACAAAGTGTGGCCATCATTGGAGGATACCCTGCAAGAAACTTGCAAAATATTGCAAGAAACGCAAACATCGCTTACGAGCTTGGACGCCTTCACATAGCACCGCTGGAACAATTCATAGGAGGGGCTGTTCAATCATATTATGAGCAAGGGTACAACAACCAAGACTATCAATATCAACCACCAGTGGAAGATTAGAGAGATGAGGAGCTTTAGTTATCTTTCCTTTTCCCTTTTTCTTTAATTTTCAGCTTGTATGCGCCTATGTATGCGTAGTATTTTCAGTTTTTATTTGAATTTCAGCATGTGTGCTAGTTTTTATTTTCATCATGAATAAAGTCACCACCTTGTTTTTACATTTGGTAAAGTTACAAAGTTTATGCCATGATGATATATGATTATAATTGCTTCTTTGTTTATCTTTGTACTTGTTTTATGCATGATTAAGCTAACGCTCTCTTAAAATGCAAATCTGAAATTATCTAAATGCTAGCTTAATCTTTAGTGGATGTTATGATAAAAATAAATACCCATAGTGTTTTATGTGCTCTCAAGTTGAGATGGGTTAAAGATGATTTATTTTTGTTCTTCAAAAAGTAATGCTAACTTCGTCATAAGTACCACTTGCGTGTTGCTCTACCTATCCAGAGCCTTATATATATTTGAGTCAAAAACTTAGTGTACAAGATTTATTTTTGGGTGAGTTATTTCAGGCCATGATTTTTCTGGCCTGAGGCTAAGAAGCTGGTCATTCCGTTTTGTGTATCTATCTTATTACTAGCCCTTTTATTCGTGCATTGCGTATCCCCACATCGGAGATTTCACAAGCCTCGCCGGATATCCACCCTTAAAACCAAAAATAATCTTTTGTGTTTACTTCCTTGACCACAACCTATCATTGAGTATGGATCATCAATTTAAGGAAGACCGCAAGATGGAGCCAAGATTGAAGATTTCAAGTATCTCTACAAAGGAAAAATATTTCTAGTACCTATCTTATCTCTATCACCTCTTTGCTTGAGGATGAGCAAACGTCTAAGCATGGGGGAGGAGGTAGGTACAATGCAATTTGAGTTCAAGGGGAGCAAATAAAAAAAGAGTATAAAAATATGTATGAGAAAAGAAAAAGATAAATATAAAATATATACATATGAGTATGTATGATATAAATAAAATAAGTGAACTCCCCGGTTCTCTAAGTGCATTAGGAATTTCAAGGTTTTAAGATTAAAAGATCCAAACTCATTTTTTCAACCATGTGCAATCCGATAACGAGGACTTCCATTGTGCCTTAGGACCACTCTTTGCCATTTGCACATGTCCACCTATCTCAAGTGTGTGTATTTTTCTCTCCCCCTCCTTGATATAAAATTATTTTCCAATGACCTTTTTGACTAGTCTCGGTAAGACCATGAGAAGCTTGCCTTGTTTTGAAAACATCTCATTTATAATATCTTGGTAGGACTAAAACTTTCCCAAAAAGCTCCATATAAAGCCTACCATGTATATGAATGTTTTGAGAGGGAAAGGAGTTGAATAAATAGGCTTGAGAGACAAGATGAGATGAGAGTTCATGAGCAAGATGCAAGGTGGTGTAAATTTTTGAACCTTGTTTAGCTCTTTTTCATCTCATTCTTTATTTCAAAATTTCTGAGATCCATTTGAATTTAGGGAGCATGTTAATACTTGTGGGATAATCTTAATTAATAATCTACCCTCCGTAGGGATGAAGGCTAGTACACTATGAAACTTTAACGAACTAAACTTTTGAGAGCATTATTTTCTTATGTATGATCAAGTGGGAGGTTTAAACAATGAAGGGCAACAATGATATCCATCGAAGGCTTACTTAAGGATGAGCAAGGTTTAAGCATGTGATAGATGTTGACGGTGAATTTCCGTCGACCTAACGATGAGTTTACCTTCGGTGTTGGCATGAATTTTATATCCTATCCATTGGTACTAACCCCAATAGTATAACAAGTTCGTTCGTGCATGTCGGTTTTGGAGTTTAATGTTTATGCAGGAATTTAGCGTTGAAAGCAAGACTTCCGGGTAAAGTTCATCAAGCACCTCGTGACAAGACCTCGAAGCCCGGTACAAGTCAATGAAGTGAACATGACTCCAAGAAGCCTGACGAGGGCCCAGATTAGTGCCCCCTCTGATGGTGAAATAATCTCTCCAAAACAAGGTTATCCGACACCTTTGACAATGTGAAGGCCAGTTGGGAGCACCTCCGACCAGTTCCCTACTAGAGGGACCCCCTCCAAGAAGTCTTCACTTCGCACAACAAGTCTCCGCATTGCACGACAAGTCTCCGTCCCGCGTGAGCTCCCCTCGACTCCGACTGAGGCGTGGGCCACGGCACGCGGCGTGGCCTCGAGACACAAACGTCTTCACCGCGACGCGTGGGGAACCGATTCCCCACACCATGAAAACACACCAGCTGGCGGCCGGCGCAAACAGCTGGAGCCGATAGGAGCCTTAATGCGAGTCTGCTCAGCTGCACAGCCATCCCATCGCCATCATCTCCAACTTTGCCGCACGCAAGCTTCGCCCGAGGCACTCAAGCACCCCCTACGACATGCTCATCCCTACGGTTAGGCCTTAATGTGGCGGTCTACTTGAGTACTCGGGCGGACCTAGACACCAGTGAACTACTCGGAAAGGGTACCAAGCGTCCTGGGATGAACAACCCTGACCAACCATGCGGCGGCTCCCACGACAAGGCTGCACGCCTCTGCTTCAATGCGTCCTGACAAACAGCGACGCGCTAAGGGACGTCCCGGCAACCAAGCACTGTAACTCGTATTTTCTTTCCCCTTGTGCCCATCCCCTTTCATCTATAAAAGGGATAGGAGGGCAACCGTTACAAGGGTCAGATATCCTATAGACCGAACACTCATTTTGAGGGACTTGGGTCTGACTCCCTCTCCTGACCAGTTTGTAACCCCTACTACAAACACCCTAGCACGAAAACACTGCAGCTCGACACTAGACGTAGGGTATTACTCCTCGGAGGCCCGAACCAGTATAAATCTCGTTGTCTCCTGCATTAACCATCCGATGCCGACACACGATCGATACAAATTTACTGTCCGGCGGTAGAGAACCATGACAGTTGGCACACCAGGTAGGGGGACATCGTGTGTCTCGACGAACTTCACCAGCGGATCAGATGGAGGGCCTCAGGGTTCCATTGACCCCTGGGGCCACCTTGTGCTTCGACTCCCTCGGCTTCGTCTACACCGGGCCGACGGAGTCCGTCGCTGGGTGTAGCTTCACTCGGCCCCCTTGTCCCAATGTCCTGATGGGGGCCGCGGGACGTGAAGCTTTCGTCTGAGGTTTGTCTGACGAGACAATCATCGGTATGTTGGGGCCAAACCCAACACAGGAGCGTTTTAGGCTCACCACCTACTACCTCACCGACCTTGCCTTTCAGGCAAGAGGAGGCAAGCCACTTACATGGGGGAGTTCATGGAGCGGTGCACCATGATGTACCCCTGTGGACAGCTCGGCCTCCCGGACGACCCGGTGACCGCCTACGTCAACAACCTGTGTGCGACCGGCGCCACCTCCGGCCCTGCGACGACCCGGAGGACACCGACCACGAGGTAGTGTGATCCCACGCGGAAGTGCAACATTTGTGTGGCTTCAGCCTCGAGCAGTTCCGACCCAGAGCCAATGCCGCATCGCTGTGCCACCGACGCCCAACGACAGGCGCGACTCAACGAACTCGCGGAGGCCAAGCGCCAACTCAACAAAGAGCTAGCCATCCTTCACCAGGAGCTGGGATCGGACCCAGAGCACCGTGATCGATAGCCTGCACAGGAGATTCCCAGGAGCAGCCCTGTGAGGGGAACGGCGAGCGGCGGGAGCACCGCCCAGCCGCTGAACAGCCCTGAGCCCGAGCACCGACGCCACCGGCCCGGGGACGAACACACGACAACGACCGACGCACCAACGAGGGCGCTAACATCGATGCCAACGCCGATGTTGATGCCTCGCCACTCTTCAGGCAGGCATCGCAGAACCTTGCTGCGGCAGCCATGTTGTTGCGTGGCTGTCCGAAGGCAGCGACCACCGAGGAGAGACGGGTGCGTCAGTACCTGAAGGCACTACTCGAGGCGGCAGTGGCACAACAAGCAGAAAGCTCCGCTTCACGCCAGCGTTCTGAGCGCGGGCGAGTAGGAGCACCATCCACGCATGGCCCGAACCCACCTCCCTCTCAGCATCGGGACCGCGGGGAAAGAGGCGGGGCCGCGGTGTCAGCGGTCAAGAGCTGGCTCGGGCCTAATCGTGACGTGCGGAACACCATCGAGGCCCGTCGACGGGCCGAGAGCGTCGACAACAATCGTGACAACCGCTCACGCCACCATGACAACCGAGGACGCGGGCGACGCCACGACAGCGACGACGATCATGACCGCAGCTGGTCCCTGAACCAGAGGGGTCCGTGAGCCTTTGGCCAAAGCATCCGAGACGTGAGGTTCCCCTCACATTTCTGAGCTCCGTCCAACATACCTAGGTACGACAGAGACACAAACCCCAGCGTGTGGCTCGAGGACTACCGGTTCGCATATCACGTGGGGGAGCGACAGACGACCTCTTCATCATAGAGAACCTGCCGCTCTACCTCGGCAACTCCGCGCAGACGTGGCTCGTGCACCTGCCACCTGTTCAGGCAATGCTTTGACCCTGTATAGATTGTCTCAACCAAAAGAAATTCGCACAACGGGAAATCATTATTCATCATTTGAACTCATGTGGTTTCACAAAAAATTTCACGTGTCGGAATAAACATGGTGAGGAAGGCCTTAATGAACTCGAAGTAGGCTACCTAAATGAAGGTGAAGTACAACATCATGGTACCAACTATGATGAAGACCTTAATGACAATGGACTTTTTGAGGGAAAGAACCATTATACCCACCAAATATGTTGAGGCATGAGGATATCACTGATCACGAAGTTAGGGGCTTCGATGATGGTGAGGTGTTACAACGTGTGCACAATGTTGATCAAATGTTGCGGGATGTTGAGTTTCAGCGAGTGTACACACCTTCTGAATTAGCGAGGTTGAAGCAGTTCATTGAAGATTCAAAGAAACCCCTCTATCCTCACTGCCAGAAGTACTCTCGCATTTCTGGTGATCTAAAACTTCTGCAGCTTAAGGAAGATCATGGTTGGAGCAACAAAAGTTTCAAACATCTATTGGATGTGCTTAGAGACATGCTACCTGAAGGAAGCCAAATAGCAAAGTTTGTCTATGAGGCGAAGAAGATAATCTGTCCTCTGGGAATAGAGGTTGAAAAAATCGATGCATGCAAGAACAGCTGTGTATCGTTCCGTGGAGATTATGCAGACCTTGACAAGTGCCCCAAGTGTGGCTGTGATCGGTACAAGAGGAAAAATGATGGTGGAGATGATAAAAATGCTGATGACGAGAACGACCCCGACGAGATCAGAGGCAAGAAAAACAAGGCTAACAAAGGGGCTCTTGTGAGGGTGGCACGGTATTTTTGCATCATTCCTCGGCTGAGAAAATGGTTCGCAACACGAAAAGAGGCCCAACTCTTGCGTTGGCATGACGAAGGCCGAGAGGAGCTTAATTATAAGAAAGATGGCAATTTAGGCACCCCGTAGATGCAGTGCAATGGGGCAACATTAATAACCACTTCCCATGGTTTGATGACACAAGGAGCATACGATTTGTTATGAGCACAGATGGCGTGAACCCATTCGTTAACCAGAGCTCAACACATAGCACCTGGCCTGTCGTGCTGTCGTTGTACAACCTTCCACCCTGGCTATGCAAGAAAAAGAAATATATGATGCTAACAATATTTGTCTCTGGGCCAAAGCAACCTGGTGACCGTATTGATGTCTACTTGAGGCCACTAGTTGATGACTTGAAGATATTGTGGAAGCCTGGTGTGCCGGAGGTTTGGGATGAGTTCAAGAGTCAGGAGTTCACAATGCAAGCCATGTTGTTCACCACCATCAACGATAACCCGGCTCATTGAAACCTCTCTGGCTAGAGTAAAAGGAAAGGTGCAGCTTGCTCACACTGCTTGGAAGATACTTTCGCAGTATGGCTACAACATTCAAAGAAATGCGTATTTATGGGGCACCGTCGTTTTCTTAAGAAGAAACATCCATACCAGGCCATTGATTGTTAGTTTAATGGGGAAAAGGAGAATCGAGAGGCGCCGTTGCATGTGACTGGAGATCTGGTCCACTTGAAGGTCAAGGACATCAAAACTATCGAGGAGTTACCCAAACTGACTGAAAAAATCCTTGGCAAAAGAAAGAAACGAGATGGTGAAGAAGAAGAAGGAATGTGGAACAAGAAATCACTTCTATGGGATCTAGAGTATTGGCCGATGTTGGATGTGCGTCATTCGATTGACAACATGCACGTCAAGAAGAATGTGTGTGAAGCTACTTGTGGAACATTGCTACAATAGAAGTCCAAAAGAAAAGATCATAAAAATGCAAGGGAAGATCTTAAAGAGCTGGGCATTAGGCCGGAGCTCTATGCGGAGGAAACGAGAGACGGGGACGAACCTTCCCGTTGCTCGCAACCACCTTGTCAAAGGCAGAGAGAAAAGAATTCTGTCAGTTTTTGCATGATTTGAAAGTACCTTCAGGCTACTCATCAAACTTTAAGAGTCTAGTGTCAGTGAAGGACATGTAAATGAATTTCAACTTGATGAAATCTCATGATTGCCATGTGTTGATGACAGCTCTTCTTCCTATTGTACTTAGAGCTATCAAGATGGAACTAGTTTGCGACGCAGTCACGAGCTTGTGTTATTCTTCAATGCAATAGAACAGAAGGTGATTGATGAGGAAAAACTATTGGACTTGGAGAGGAGGCATTTCGAGACCCTATGTCTGCTTGAAGCTACCTTCCCACCATCATTCTTTGATCTCATGCTGCATCTAACAGCACACCTCGCGAGGGAAATCTAGTTCCTTGGCCCATCTTACCTTCATCAGATTTTTCCATATGAGAGGTTCTATGGATTCCTAAAATCATTGGTACATAACCGGTTATTTCCGGAGGGAGCCATTGTTTGTGGCTACGAGACCATCGAAGCAGTGGAGTGGGCCATGGGTTATATGGATCCACAAAACCCTATTGGTGTGCCTCGCTCACTGCATGAATGTAGGCTTTCAGGTGTTGGGACCATGGGGAAAAGGTTAGTCACTTCGGATGCAGATCCCTTGCAAAAGGCTCATTTCACCGTGATACAACAGCTGCACCTAATTACACCGTTTCCCAATGAGCACAAACAACTACTTGAAGACAACACTATCCGAGATAATTTCGTACCATCGCCTGAACCACTCCATTTGGTCGTTAAGTGATGATAAAGAATCATTCCGTTGAGTCTTGCCGGGTTAACTCCCGGTAAATCACTTGAAAACACAGAGAGGATCGAACGTATGCATTAAAACTCCCACGAAGGAGAGTCTAGAGTGCATTAACACAATTAAATCCAAATTCACCCTTTGGGTTATCATTATTACAAACCATGGTTCATGACATGATAAGTAAACGTTCGGAGTCTTAAAAACAACGGAAATACTAATGGCGATACGATAAGACATCACAAGAGGCCATCTGTGATGCCATCACTCGGCGTCATCCACCCATTCCAGCTCCCAGTCGGGTGGAATCTCTCTAGGCCAAACAACTTCACCTAAAAACAACGATTAAAGTAAGGCTGAGTATACTAATACCCGGCAAGACTTACCCGATAAAGTTACCTCTATACATGTAGGGCTTTTGGCTAGTGGGTTTGTTTTGCCGAAAAGCAACTAGGATCATGGTACCTTACTTCCAATATTTTAGCTCAGATTCTAGTAAGTTTACCATTACTCTAATGAGCAACTAATGCAATCAAGAATTGTACAATTTGAATTAATTCACGCAGAAGAATTAACATAGTTCCATCATTAAGGGATTTCATGGCCTGTGGAATAAGCAGTCTCGGATAACGGTGAGAGGCCGACAATCGATTGATTCAAAACCTTGCAAGGTAGAACTAAACACATGAAGCGGTGCCCCAATAGAGCCGACATCGACCAAATGGTTCCCAAAAATCGTCGGCTTGGGATAATAGCTTACAGTCCCGAGTACAAGGCTATGTGGCATGCTTCCACCTAGTACATCCAGCCTCACACATGTACCCTCCCCCCGGTTGCGGGCCGGGCAGGAGACAGCTCAAGATTAATAATAGTAAAATCTCGTACCATCTCATTAAGGTACTTGGCTTACCAGTCCCATTCCTGACAAGTGCTTACTATGTTCAAAAGCTTAGCCCACAAAACCACTTAATCGGAGCCCAAATCCCAAGCTCTTACCACATGAGCAATCCATTTATAAATATGGTGATTCCATAAAGGAGATCCTATTCTCGCGAGTGATGAACATCACTTGACTTTTACCGTGTCCTTAGAGCATAGAATCTAACGACCTAGCATACTAGTAAAAGAACATAGGCACCTAGGGATCATGCAACTAGGGTTTCATTCAACTTCTGAACGTAAATGCACATAGAATAACAAAAGATAGTTGCATAATTTAATCAACATGGGTTAATGATAAACCGGGGCTTGCCTTCATTTGCAAGGTTGTCATTTGGCCCTTCTGGACTTTGGTCCATGTCTTGCTCTACAGCGCGTAGTGCACGTCCCCGTCAGCTCCTTCATCTCCTCCTTTCGGCAAGAGTGTATAGCTACCATCAGGAAGATCTACATGAGGATGCAAATACAAGCTTTAATTGATGATTTGATTTAATTAATTACAAAACAACACAAGACAACCATGGGGGCATGGTTGACCACATTCACCTAGATAATAATACATTCAACATACTCTTCCTATAAAGGAACATTATGCGATGCTTTATTATCTACTCTTACTAATAGTGACTGTGTACATATAAATATAAGTAAATTAATTTAATTACCACAAACAACAAAGGGTTGGTTATAAACCTGTTAGCAAGCTCCACATCACATACACATGGTCCGTAGGTGTGGAGTGTGATTTTTCTCATTTAATTTCACTATCAAACCTACAATGGCTTCTCCATTTTATTCAACAAATAAATTATAAAACACAAAGAGTGGTTTTCTCATGTTTTTTAACAGAAGTGAACCAAGTGGTAAATATGAAAGTTGTAGATTGTAGTACCCTCTACAACTTCTACAAAGGCCGTATAGGGTTTTTCTCAACCAATTTTGCATAAACTGCAAGCAAACATTGTTGTTTTCTGGGCGCCGGTGAATAGTAACCAAAGGCATTGACCAATCTTTTTCACGCATTTACACTCCAAATCTCAAATGCCACTCAACATGAAAGTTTTGTCCCCTCAACAAACTACACAACTTTTATATTGGGAGAATTTGAATTGTTTAGATGAAATTTGGAGAATGCGGCAAAAGTTCTGGAGTGACCTTGAGGGTCAAGTGTTTAAGAAGGGGTTTTGACTAGGGTTTGACCAAGGTTGTCCATAGTTGACACGGTGGGTCATTAGGGGTTGTTGGTGGTGTTTTCGGCGTGATGACCCAGGTCGACCATCGTTTGACCAAAGTCAAGATGTCTGACCAGATCATTAGGGTTAATTAACCCGGGTGAAAACCCGGGGCATCACAGCCTACCCTCCTTAGACAAAATCTCATCCTGAGATTCGACAACAAGATTAGAGCAATTCCTTCCAACAAGGGAAAGGTTATAAAGGTGGAAGATATACTTGCTTACACCTCTCGATAGAGAGAATTCAGATAGGTCAAAAGATACATGGTTCTCTCCTTACTGCCTCAACGCAGTTCATGAGGAAACAAGTGATGAATGTGTACATGAAAAACTAAGAGAAGACAGATTCCGCCAGCGATGCAGAGGTACATCCGTACAAGCATCCAGGGAAGGAACTCGAACATCTCTAAGAACGGAGCCATGGTTGGCAATGCGTGCTGGGGTTCTTCTCTCGGTCTTCTTCCGAGCTTCTTCTGGAGGTTGTTGACGAAGACGGAGGGACAAATCACTCGGCGAGGAGTGGAGCAGACGGTAGAGATGGGTTGGTGGCAGTTTGGCCAAAAGCTAGCCGGAGGGAAAAACAAAGAGCGACGAGGTTGTCAGGCTCAAAGGAAGGCGAGACTTGGTAATGGCGACACCGTGGGAGGGCTTCCCTTTTATACCTCAACGGAATGCAATGGTCATCCCAAAACCAAATGATGTAGGGATTGGCAGAGCGATCCGACAGTGGAAACACGGGGCTCGATAATGGTCAGCCCGTGAGGCCTCGGCGACGTGATCGTGGCTGCGGGAAAGAGATAGCAGAGTGATGCTATGGCGTCATACCATCGTGGCACTGAAAAGGATGGGGTCCAACGGTCTAACGAACTGACCATGATTGCTCAAGAAAACTCTGATTTTACTACTTCAACTTAGTCGGTTGATTTGATTTGATTCTAAGAGAGCTTGATATTATGCGGAAAGTGAACAAGTTGACAAAGGTGATTACCAAAAGAGATTTCTATGAAGAAAGGGAAGGCTAGTAAACAAATATTTACCAAATTTGTTCACTAAGATTTCTGAACTTAACCTTAAAAAGTAACAAAGGTGTAAGTATGGAGCAAAGTTGCATCATCAAAAGTCCACAGTAAGGAGAGGTGCTCTCGGATAGTGTCACACCCGATTTTCTGAAGAAAACTAAGTGCAAACCTATATGCATGCCAGGATCAAGTTTCATGCATATAGTGACAAATAAGTGTATACAGAAACAGTATCACATAAGAAAAAGAAAGATTATCAGAGATTTACGCTTTATCCTGGAAACGAAGGCTCCAAACATCACAGGCAATCAACTGGGGGTTGCATACACCTAGCACTCATCAACATCTTCACGAGACTTCAGAGTAGCTTCCTCCTTCTGAGCAACATTGTTTATAGCAAGGGTGAGCACTTGTCGTACTCAGCAAGTGTGGGGAAAAGGATGAATGCAAAGGCTTTATAGTGGATCGGGCTATAAGCATTTAAGAAATTTTAGTTGGTCAAGTTTTATTAGCACCGATTACTAATAAAGTATAAGTTTATACCAACCCACAATTGTCATAAAGAGATAGAAAAGATATGCCATAAGCATATGGCACCATAACCAGAGAACACGATTTAAGTCCATCTTCAAGTTTGATTATCATGTGAGGGTCCGGGCCGCCCGTGACCGTGGGCACGGCTAATCGATTAGTTTTACACTGCGAGAGGTTGTACATCTTTACCCACAAGTCACGTAAAAGTCCCAAAGAACTTTAGACCCAACCATGCGATGCCGGCCAAGCATCATACCACACTACCAAGGTGTGATTGCATAGCGACACTACGAGGCCATTACAAAGATCCCCAAATGTAGGTCGCCCGCTAGGTTACCTGATCAGTGCAGCGTATAAAGCTCCCGGACGAGTACCGTGTCTTAGCCAAGCCCACACCTACGCCCGAGCAAGTCCATACGCCATCTACCGTCAGCCCCAACCCTTATCAGGTAAAGCATACCTAACACCTAGTTCTCTAATTATTAAGCCAAGACAGAGCCATATGTATTGTGGTAGTATTGTTTTCCTGGGTGGTCGCTCCATGTTCCGATTAAACATATGCTCTTGTATATTAAACATCACACGTCACATTGAAACATAAAGTAAAAGGGTATCCATGTTGTTTACCCAGTTGAGCAAACTAAGCAAGATCTACCATCAAGATTAATTAAACAACCCAGTTATGCAAGGCAATGGTAAAAAGAAATTAGTCATAATCCTTAATAGGAACCCATCAAAATTAATGCAAGCAATGCAATGAGTGATTAAGTTTAATTCTTAGGACAAAAGATCAAGGACACAATTGCCTTTAACCAGAGAGTAGTTACTTAGAGTGTCTTCACCTCTTGCTCTTCAAAGCTTCTCAGACAACGTTCACTCTACTCGCATCAATCATCAGGCACAAGCATACACAAAGCAAACAAACAAGCATACTAAGAACAAAGCACCAATCAAAAGAAAACTTTAAAAGAACGCACTAAAGGATAGGCTCGATTAGATGGATCACTAAAGCACACAAACCATGCTTGGAGGAAGAAAGGCTTGGTTAACTTTAAAGAGATGGTTGTGGAACATTGAGCAAGGACCGGAAAGATCACACTTGGAGAGAGCTGTGTAAAGAACGTCTAACGAACGTTTTGCATATATGAGAGAACAAGGCTATGAGCTAGGTTCATTTTAATTAACAAAAAAAATATAAAGGATATTTTAGAAATAAAATATCATATGTTGACATTAATGCAATATTAAACTTTATTTACGAAACCGGTGGAAAGAACTAGTCAAGTTTTATTAATAAAGATTCATATATTGATTAAACCGATTAAACGTTTAATTTAGAAAAACTAAACTATATGAACAATCTAAACGAAACTTTGTTCGAGTAGATCATATTATTATTAAAAACATTATGGTATCGGCATTAATCAAATTAATATTTATTATAAAAGCCGATGTAAAAGCCTAATCAAATTTTAATTAGAAAAGATTAATTAACTATTAAACAAATTAACATTTGGTTTAAGAAAAACCGAGATAAAGATCTAATTGGAGTTTATATATAAAAGCGTGTGATATAATTATTAATCAAATTAACATTAATTATGAAAAACGGTGTGTGGCACTATATTGCTTTTAGTTATAAAAGGCATGTATAACAAACCATTAATCAAAATTATTATTAAATTAATTTTCAGAAAACGATCATGATGATAACACACCACTAACGTGTAGTTTACATTATAATGGACCTAACACAACTTGAAGGGATAAAAACAGAGCTAAAACATAAAAGATATGGGGAAAACAAGATGAAAAGGACCTGTTCGCGATTAACTATAGATTTTAGGGGCTAGCAAAGAAGAATCGCAAGACACATTAAATAGTGCTCGCAAAAAAGATGAAGGACAGGGTTAGATCTATAAAAGGGTCGGGTGGGATTTATGTGCGAATGGTGGGATTAATCTAGGGGGTTTCCCATAAAAGGTGCAAGACACAAAAATAAATCTATGGAGTACAGGGAATCACAGGGACCTAATCGCAAAAGAGACATCTTCTTCAACCTTGGGTTGGTGACAGATTGCAGCACCGGTCGGTTCAGAACCGCTGGCGACTGGGACTCCTAAGGGTCGATGCACAGGGAAAAAAAGAGGGTATTGAGGGAGGTGCTCACCGCGTGGAGATGGACAACAGCGGCGGACCGGCTCGGCGGCGGAGGACCGCCGGCCGGCGCGGTCCGCAGACAGGCGACGACCTCGAGCTGAAGGATAGGTGTCTGCGAACAGAGAGGGGAAGAGAGATGGGGATTTGATGGGGATGACATCCAAACGTGCACAGGAACGGAAAAACGGAAGGGAAACGACGAGACGAACGCGATGGTGTGCTCACCTTCGGCCAAAGATGAACTATGGCAACGGAAGAGCTCGCCGGAGTTGGGGAAGAACTCGCCGGAGTTGGGGAAGGTGACGGAGGTGACGTCGGATTCGCGTGACTGAGCACATCACGACGTAGAGCTCGACGTGGGAAACTCCAGGGTGTTGTCCATTTGCACCGGAAGTGCACGTTTTCGCTGGAAAAAGCTCGCCGGAAGTTCGCCGGAATTTAGTAGATGCAAAAGTTCGGCGAGGGTTTGTGGGAGCTAGGGCTATCGAAACGGAACGAGGTTGGCGGTGTTGGAAAGAGGACGCCAAGGAAATCGCCGGCAACTATTTATTGGACGAGATTGAGTCCGATTTTATTTTCTTTTTTCTAATTTCGAAAATAAATTTCGGATTAAAAATAATTCCAGAAAACCCTAAAATCATAATTAAATCACGAAAAATACTCCGATAGCTCAGAAAAATTCAGGAAAATTACTAGAGATGATTTGGGTCATGATGAATCCAAATAAATTATTTGGAGCTCATGAAAAAGATTTTAGAGCCTTCTAATAAATAGAAATAGCTCAAAGCAAAATGAGAATAAATCCCAGAAAAGTCCGGAAAATTCTCGGAAGGATTTGGACAGCTCCTAATCGCACTTTTGAAACCTTTTGCACTGAAGAAGAACCAAGATGCATCAGCATGAATGCAACACTCACAACTTTTATTTGATTCTGAAAATCAGACAAGCAATTTTCCTATTCTATATTTCCTATAAACAAAATTAAACTTTGGAAAATTTTTAAAATTATGATAAAATCGTTATTTAATTATTCTTTCTATTCACATCCTAAAATTGGAAATTTCAGGGTGTGACAGATAAAGGTTACCTGTGAAGTTAGGCTGGCCTTGCTTCACTTGAATCGTGGGCTTCTTGTCACGATTACCCTTAGCTACTTTGAGATTCTGATTCTGCTGCTCGGGCTTGTTCTTTCTAGGGTTTGGGCATTCATTGGCATAGTGCCCTGGTTGCCTACAATTATGGAAAATGCGGGGTGGAAGTTCCTTTGGCTTGGAGACTTGTTGTTGGGCCTGACGGTACTGAAAATTTCTCGAAGGCTTATGCTGGGACGGAGTCACTCTCCAGTGGCCCGATGCGGATGATTGGGAAGAACCATGCGCATTCTTCTTAACGAAACGAAATTTCTTGCCCGATCCATCTCCCGAAGCAAAGTCGTTCTGTCTCTTCTTCTCCTTCTGTACCTTCATCATGGCATCCTCTTGAGAGATAGCTTTATTCACCAACTCATGATAATTGTTGGGCTCCAGTAGGTTTAGCCTTTCATACAAATCACCCTTAAGCCCATCACGGAAACATTCCATCTTTTTGGCATCGGTGTCCATGTGATGTTCTCCATACTGGCAGAGATTGTCAAACTTTTGTGCATATTTATGCACAGTGTCGTCTCCTTGCTTAAGAGCAAGCAACTCTTTCATTTTTCTAACCATGAGTCATTTTGGGATGTGGTGGTCCTTGAAAGCTTTCTTGAATTCAGTCCAAGTGACTTCATGTCCAGCATGTTGCATGGACTTAAAGTGCTCCCACCACATTTAAGCTTCTCCACGAAGCTGCAAGGTCGCAAAGCTAGCATTGCGCTCCTCAGAATAAGATAGAACAAATGCAGAAAATTTGTCCTCAATGGCCCTGAACCATGCATCAGCATCAAGGGGATCTTCTGCTTTGGTGAAAGTTGGGGGCTTCATCCCGATAAACTGGGCGTGGGTGGTAACTGTTGACGGTGTATTTTGGTACACCAAACATGTTCATTACACTTTGGTTTGGATTTGATTATGGAACTAACCTGCCACTAGGCACACTAATCATATAACAAGTTCATCTATGTGCATGCATTTGGAAGTGTTATGTTTATGCAGGAAAACATGGGCATAAAAGACGGATTCACAACAAGTTCAAAGGAGCATTTACGGAGTCTTGTTCATGTTCATGAACTTGATGAAATCACTTCCAATGGTGGCGAGGACCGAAGTGCTACGAAGGAACACCCCCGGGGATTGAAGTGTAAAAGACTGAACTTCATGCACGGAGAACCTCCATCTTGGACACGAGGATGACATCGTCAAAATCATTCAAATGGAAGGGGCAAAGTGCATAATAACTTGAGGGCCCACAGGAGTGAAGGGGCGACCGAATCGGGCCGGGATGGGCCTGGGCCAGTCGGCCTATTCCGGCCAGCTTGGCCCACTCTGGGGGTCTGTTCGGCCCCCCTTTCCTTGCACCCGAAGGATCTTCAACCCTAAAGTCCTGGAGGCGCTGCCATTCGCAAGGGGGAGAGCCATTCGCACCGAGAGGCTATCCACAAGCTAGAGAGAAAGGAGGGAGATCTCCGGAGAAGGATCGCCCATCTCGAATGAAGCACCCACAAGTGGAGAAGAAGGAAGACACCGTCGGAAGCGTCACCATGACCAACGATGCTATGTCTAGCACCTTGATGGTGTAATCTTCTCATTTGTCCTAGTCACGAATACCTCCGCGTAGTTACAGTACGGGGGGAGGGAAAGGGCGAAACCGTGGTCACAACCCTTGATAGATTAGATCGGTTTTCATGTTTAAAGCGGTTGCATGTTCATGTATCGTAGACCCATGGGCAAGTGTCTCTTTCATATCTGGTCGGCTTAATTGTTCTCTCTAGTGTAGTGTAGTCATTCTCTAGTCTAATCATAGTTAGGGTTTGAGTAGTTAGTGAGTAGAGGTAGACCAAACGCTTGTAATCCCCTTGCTCCGCAGATTGACAAGAACCTTGGGAATCCCGTGGTGAAAGGTGTAGGTCCATACGCTTGCGGATCGTAGGTGGATACGTCTTTTATCCGTCAACAAGCCCCTTTTTCTGGCACCGTTGCCGGGGAGCAAGCTAGTTTACATCGTTTGGTTTGCATCTAACTTTCTTTTATATTTAGTTTATCTTTTGTTTGCTAACATCTAACACATATTACCTAGAAAACCACTTGTTTTGTTTTTTTGTTTTTGTTTTTATCTTGTTGTCTAGATAGCGTTCGTCAATCACCCCGTGGAAGAACCGGAGAAATCACTAAGGGATTACGCTAGTCCTCGATGTGAAGATATAAGAGTACAAGAGTCGGATTCGAAGCTCGAAACAACCAAGTATGAGATCAAATCTAAGACCATCGAGATGGCGGCGGCAACCCCGTTTGAAGGGATGGTTATGGAGAACCCATATAGGCACGTAAGGCATTTCACAATGCTATGCAACACGGTGCGTCAATGTTGACGGTGAAAATCTGTCAACCTAGCCATGAGTTTACCTTCGGTGTTGGCATAAGTTTTATACCTTATCGATTGGTACTAACCCCCGTGGTATAACAAGTTCACTTGTGCATGTCAGTTTTGGAGTTTAGTGTTTATGCAGGGTTTTAGCGTTGAAAGCAAGACTTCCGGGATAAGTTCATCAAGCACCTTGTGACAAGACCTTTAAGCCCGTACAAGTCATGCAATGAAGCAAACTTGACTCCATGAAGCTAGGGACTCAACTCGAGAAGATGACAAACTCCGAGGACCTAACCGGAAAAGTGTCGAATCTTGTGGGACAAGGAGCTACATCCAACTCGGAGAGAAACGACGACAAGGGCCTACATGCAAAAGGGGAAAGCATCTAGAATACTCGGAACCGACACCACACGAAGGAGGCGGGAACCGGGCCTAGATGGGCCCGGGCCGGCCGGCCAAGCCCGGTCCCGAGTCCCAATCCCGCCTCCTTTGACCTAGCCGCCATTCGGGCTATTTATAGACCCGGGGTCGAGAGCCACGGATGATCTAATTCGTCATCGACCGCGGAGGAGCGAGAGAAGAGAGGGACACCATCCCGGAGAGGAGAGGGTCGAGCTAGTTGAGTAGGGTCTCCCTAGCCGACGTGGGAACCTTGCAAGAAAGACCACGTCGGAGTTCCCGGAGCTAGAAGCAAGATCAAGGTAGGATCTCGATGGTGATCTTGTTTATGTATCATTGTATTAGTTGAATTATCAAGTTGAATCTATTTCTAGCGATCAAGAGTTTCTTCGATGATTTCGTTTTTCGATCGGCTTTGCTTATTCTAGATCTATTCTCGAGATAGATCACATAGGGTGTTCTTGTAGCCGTGGTGGCTAGAGGTACACGCCGGATCTTCCGAAAGAACTCGGCTTGTCCTTGGACTCGCCCTAGACTACCCGCATAAGTAGGGATACATTGTGACCGAACGGGGGTTCCGAAAGGCGGGCGTTTTCAGAGTCGGACGGGAAACCACGATTTAAAGAGGCTTCTAATAAGATTCGATTTGCTACTTCTTCTCTTGCTTGGAACTTCAACAATAGGCTTAACCCGATCTCTCTATATCGGTTTATCTACCCTATCTATCTTTGTTATCTCCGGTCTTTAGTAGATTTGATTAGTTTTGTGTTCTTTATCTAGATGCATTAGGGTTTCACTTTACCGAAGATTGAAGTTGCTTGGCTTTACTAGATCATCTTTTGCGTCACACATTTCTTCCACGGATTCGATACCTTGGGTTCACCGCTCGAGGGAAGAAGGGTCCCTTGACTACGTGTTGACGGTGTATTTTGGTACACCTAGCATGTTCATTACACTTTGGTTTGGACTTGATTATGGAACTAACCCGCCACTAGGCACACTAATCATATAACAAGTTCATATTTGTGCATGCATTTGGAAGTGTTGTGTTTATGTAGGAAAACATGGACATAAAGGACGGATTCGCAACAAGTTCAAAGGAGCATTTACGGAGTCTTGTTCATGTTCATGAGCTTCATGAAATCACTTCCAAAGGTGGCAAGGACCGAAGTGCTACGAGGAACACCCCCCGGCGATTGAAGCGTAAAAGATCGAACTTCATGCGAAGAGAACCTCCATCTTGAACGCGAGGATAACATCATCAAAATCATGCAAGTGGAGGAGGCAAAGTACATAAGTGCATAAGGACCTACGGAGCAAAAGGGGCGACCGAACCGGCCGAACCGGGCCCCGGCCGGTCGGCCCGGGCCGGCCGGCCCGGCCCGGTTCCGGCACCGGTTCGGTCCCGTTTTCCTTGCCCTCGAAGGATCTTCAACCCTAAAAGCCCCGAGGTGCCGCCAACACCGGGGGAGAGTCATTCACACCGAAGGCCATCCACAAGCTAGAGAGAGAGGAGCGAGGATCTCCGGCGGGAGATCAACCACATCGAAGGAAGCACCCTCTCGTGGAGAAGGAGGAAGACACCGGCGGAGGGGAAACCATGATCAACGGTGCCATGATCAGCACCTTGACGGGGTATTCTTCTCATTCGTCTATGGGTTGTAATCGATCTTGATATGTAATCGCACTTTGTCGGATTATCTATCTATCATCTTGTGTTGAATATACTTTCATGCTCAAGGTTAGCTACCATGCCGTAAAGGGAGTATAGGCCTCAATTCTTCCTTGGATCCATTCAATACGCCGTGTCCATCAAAGGTCTAGTCATGAATACCTTCGCGTAGTGACAGTACGAGAGGAGGGAAAGGGCGAAACCGTGGTCACAACCCCGATAGATTGGTTTTCATGTCTTTAAGCGATTGCATGCTCTAGTATCGTAGACCCGTGGGTGTCTTTTATCTTGATATCGTAATCATTCTCTCTAGTGTAGTTTAGTTGTTTTCTAGTATAATATTAGTTAGGGTTTTAGTAGCTAGTGCGTCGTTGTAGATCGAACGCTTGTAATCCCCTTGCTCTGCGGATTGACAAAAACCTTGGGAATCCTGTGGTGAAAAAGGTGTGGGGTCCGTATGCTTGCGGATCGTAGAGGGATACGTCTTTTATCCGTCAACAAACCCCTTTTTTCAAGGCGCCGTTGCCGGGGAGCAAGTTAGTTTACATCGTTTGATTTGCATCTAACTTAGTTTTATATTTTAGTTTATCTTTTATTTGCTATATCTAACAAATACTATCTAAAAAAACACTTGTTTCGTTTTTGTTTTTGTTTTTATCTTATTGTCTAGATGGCGTTCGTTAATCAACCCGTGGAAGAACCGGAGAAATCACTAAGGGATTACGCTAGCCCTCGATGTGAAGACATAAAAGTACAAGAGTCGGATTCGAAGCTCGAAGCGACCAAGTATGAGATTAAATCCAAGATCATCAAGATGGTGGCGGCAAACCCATTTGAAGGGATGGTTACGGAGAACCCATATAGACACATAAGGGATTTCACGACGATATGCAACACGGTGCGTCAAGAAGGAGTTCCCGATGAATGGTTCAAATGGAATCTCTTTCCCTACTCACTTGCCGCAAAGCAAAGACATGGTATTCGGTTGCGTCCTTTGAAGTTGAAGGCAATTGGAACAAGTTGACAAAGAAGTTTTGCAAGAAGTTCTTTCCAATTAGCAAGGTTCAACATCTAAGGAGGCAAGTGATCACTTTCATGCAAGGAGAAGAGGAAGGGATAGACCAAGCCTGGGATAGGTTTAATGGATTGATCGAACAAGGACCAAAACTCGGCTTCACCGGTGACGTACTCATGCATACATTTTTCTTTTCCCTAACCCCTAGTTGCATGCAACACGTCGAAATGTGTGCGGGTGGGGATCTCATGGAGAAAACACTCACGGAAGCCGCCCAACTTCTACAAAAAATATGTAAAGCGGCTGCCATGCGAAGAGATTGGGAAACAAGACTTGCGGAAGAGCCGGAATACAATTCAAGGAAGAAGAAGTGTGCTGATTTTTCTAAAGAGTCAACCTCGGAAGTCACAAAAGAGGAACCAACCATGGAAAAGCTTGAACAAGAACACATCAAGTCAAGAACTACCCCAAGCGTCGACTTCGCCGTACCGAATGAGCCGAACAAGAGAAGCATGTCAAGCGTGAAGCCACTAAGGGAGTTCGAACCAATGGATTGGGTTCCAATCGATTACGGAGAAGTATTCGACAAGAGAAGACCGTTCCCTAATCAAAAGGGAATAGCGAGAGCATTGGAAGTGGATTTCCCACCGGAGAAGAAAGCGGAAAATTCATACGACCTTGAAACCACCGGTGAGATTTTTCAAAAGCTCTTTGGAGATGACGTAGTGGATCAGGAACATATTGCCGAGGTGAAGAGAATCATAGGGATCAAGCCCGAAGCATCACCATACGCTCGCCTCGCCGAAATCTACTTGATAGGATCAGAAGAAGAAGAGAAGATGACACGACACTTGAGTTGCGAGATCAACGGAGTTCAATGCAAAGCTTTATGCGACATCGGAGCCCAAGTAAGTGTTCTATCTTCTAAAATTTACGATAAAGTTCAAGACCACAACCTAGACTTAGCTCCAACATCAACGAAATTAATTATGGGAGATGGTAGAACTATCAAACCTCTAGGTATTGCTTGCAACATTAAAGTAAAAATCTCTAGAAACTATATACCAACCGATTTCTTTGTTATTGATGCTTACCATAGTAATCATGATCATATAATCTTAGGTAGGCCTTTTCTTAAGTTGGTTGATGCCGTGTTAGATGCTTTGGAGAAGGCAAAGTAACAATGAACCTTAATGGAACAAAGTACACATATAACTTTCTTCGTGCTTCTAAACACCTTACACCCTTTCCTCCCGAAGATGAAGAAGTAGAAGAGATAGAGAGTCTTTGTTTTGTTGAAACCCTTAGAGACCCGCCGTAAAGAGCGATGGAAAATCAAATTAGTAATCAACAAGATGAAGAACTAGAGGAAGCAACAAAAGGGTTAGAGCCGCATGATGGTAGTGTGGAGGAAGAGAAATTCGAAGACATAGGAGAAATTAAACCCGAGGAGCCACAAGTACCCGAGGTAGACCTTAAACTTATCCGGTCATTGTGAGCGACGAGTTGAGTCCCGAAGAAAATGAAGCGTTGCTGATTTTATTAAAAAAACATAGGAAGGTGATTGGATATTCGATTAATGATCTCAAAGGTATTAGCCCAGCCTTTTGCACTCATCGTATACCAATGGAAGACCAATGTAAGCCCGTAGTGGACCACCGAAGGAGGCTAACCCATTCCATGCGAGAGGTAGTAGAGAAAGAGGTTATCATGTTACTTGATGCCGAATCATCTACCCGGTTCCGCATAGCGAGTGGGTGAGCCCGGTACATTGTGTACCAAAGAAAGGAGGTTTGACCGTGGTGAAGAATGAGAAAAACGAATTGATACCGCAAAGAACCGTGACCGGGTGGCGAATGTGTATCGATTATCGTAAGCTTAACAAAGCGACGAAGAAAGATCACTTCCCCCTACCGTTCATCGACGAGATGCTCGAGAGGTTAGCAAACCACGCTTATTTTTGCTTTCTCGATGGATACTCGGGGTTCATGCAAATTCCCATTCACCCGGAAGATCAACATAAGACAACATTTACGTGCCCTTACGGAACGTTTGCATATAGGAGGATGCCCTTCGGCCTATGCAACGCTCCGGCCTCTTTTCAACGTTGCATGATGGCCGTGTTTTCGGAATTCATCGAAGAAATTGTTGAAGTGTTTATGGATGATTTTTCTATTTACGGGAAGATGTTCATAGATTGCTTAGCAAACCTAGAAAAGGTCCTTACTAGGTGTGCGGAGGTAGATTTGGTGTTAAATTGGGAAAAGTGCCACTTCATGGTTAGGCAAGGCATAGTGCTCGGACATGTTATATCCGAGAGAGGAATTGAAGTGGACAAGGCTAAGGTAGAGACAGTTGAGCAACTCCCACCTCCTACGGATGTTAAGTCCTTAAGGAGCTTTCTAGGCCATGCCGGATTCTATAGAAGATTTATTAAGGACTTCTCAAAGATCACTAAGCCTTTAATGCATCTTCTTCAAAAGGATGTGGCTTTCGACTTTGATGAGAAATGCCTAGCGGCATTCCGGACCTTGAAAAGTGCATTGGTGAGTGCTCCCATCATTCAACCTCCGGATTGGAGCCAACCTTTCGAGATCATGTGTGACGCAAGTGACTATACCGTAGGCGCGGTTTTGGGTCAAAGAAAGGAAGGCCGAGTTGCCGTTTACTATGCTAGCAAAACTCTTAGTGGGGAGCAATTAAATTATGCCACTACGGAAAAAGAGTTGCTAGCGATGGTATTCGCTTTCGAAAAATTCAGATCTTACATCATGAACTCGAAGGTCATTGTTTACACCGATCACGCATCCATCAAGTATCTCTTGGCTAAGAAGGAAGCTAAACCACGTTTGATTCGTTGGATCCTTCTTCTCCAAGAGTTTGATGTTGAAATTCGTGATAAAAAGGGGCTGGAAAATGTTGTGGCCGATCATTTGTCTAGAATGAATCATGGACAAGATGATAAAGAGCCCATAGAAGATAAGATGAGAGATGACCACCTCTATCGAGTGCTTGATAAGGATACATGGATGATCGATATCATTCGAGCGATTCGAAAGATGCCTCTCGATCATCTAGATAAAAACACTCAAAAGAAGATAATCTCCGAAAGTAGGAAATCTTTTTGGGATGCACCATACCTCTTCAAACTTGGCAATGATGGAGTAATGAGAAGATGTGTGCCAAGAGAAGAAAGGGTAGAGATTTTGAGAAAGTGTCACTCGGCGGAGTACGGTGGACACAATAGCCATTTTCGAACCCAAGCAAAGGTATGGTCGAGCAGATTCTATTAGCCAGAGATGCATCATGCTCCGAATGCCAAAGAACCGGAAACATCTCTCGGAGAAATTCTATGCCTTTGAAATTGTTGACATTGAAAATCCGTCAACCTAGCCATGAGTTTACCTTCGGTGTTGGCATTAGTTTTATACCTTATCCATTGGTACCGACCCCCGTGGTATAACAAGTTCACGTGTGCATGTCGGTTTTGGAGTTTAATGTTTATGCAAGGATTTAGTGTTGAATGCAAGACTTTCGGGATAAGTTCATCAAGCACCTCATGACAAGACCTTGAAGCCCTGAACAAGTCATGCAATGAAGCAAACTTAACTCCAAGAAGCCGGGGACTTGATCCGAGAAGACGACAGACTCCAGGGACCTGACCAGAAAAGTGCTGAATCTTGCAAGACAAGGAGTTGAGTCCAATTCGGAGAGAAATCGACGACATGGACCTACATGCGAAGGGGGAAACATCCACGAAGCAAGGGAACCGACCTCGGGCAAAGGAGCCCACGGGGCTGGGCCTAAATGGGCCCAGGCCGGCCGGCCCAGTCCGGTCGGCCCAGGCCCATTTTGGGCCCAAACCCGTCGTCCTTTGCCCTAGCCGCCAATCGGGCTATTTATAGTCCCCTGACCGAGAGCCACGGAGAGAGGATTTCGTCTTCGGCCGCCGAGAAGCAGAGAAGAGAGGGACACCATCTCGGAGAGGAGAGGGTCGAGCTAGTTGACTAGGGTTTCCCTAGCCGACGTGGGAACCTTGCAAGGAAGACCACGTCGGAGTTCCCGGAGCTAGAAGCAAGATCAAGGAAGGATCCCGGTGGTGATCTTGTGTATGTATCATTGTTATAGTTGAATTATCAAGTTGAATCTTTTTCCAGCGATCAAGTGTTTCCTCGAAGATTTCGTTTTTCGATCGTCTTTGCTTATTCCAATTCTATTCTCGAGATAGATTACATAGGGTGTTCTTGTAGCCGCGGTGGCTAGAGGTACACGCCGGATCTTCCGAAAGAATCTCGACTTGTCTTTTGACTCGCCCCTAAACTCCCCGCATGAATAGGGATACGTTGTGACAGAACGGGGGTCTCGAAAGGCGGATGTTTTCAGATTTGGACGGGAAACCACGATTTAAAGAGGCTTCCATTAAGATTCGATTTGCTACTTCTTCTCTTGCTTGGAACTTCAACAAAAGGCTTACCCCGATCCCCCTAGATCGGTTTATCTACCCAATCTTACTTTGTTTTCTCCGGTTTTCAGTAGATTAGATCTGTTTTGTGTCTTTAACTTAGATGCATTAGGTCTTTTATTGAATATTGAAGATTACTTGGCTTTAATAGATTAAGTCTTGCGTCACACATTTGTTCCACGGATTCGATACCTTGGGTTCACCACTCGAGGGAAGAAGGGTCCCTTGACTACGACGGGAGACTTGTACGCTTGCGAGTCACGAACGAACTTTGATACAAACATTAACCGTCAATAGAAATACAACTTACAAATCGACATATTCGATGTATGGGGTATAGACTTCATGGGGCCTTTTAAAAACTCATTTGGATTCGAGTACATCCTTGTTATGGTTGATTATGTATCCAAGTGGGTAGAGGCTATACCATGTCGTAAAGCTTCCACGGAAGAGTCCATCACTATGATCAAGAACGTGATTTTTCCCCGTTTTGGTACACCGAGAATCTTGATAAGTGATGGAGGAACTCACTTCACCGGGAAGAATTTCAAAAAGTGCTTGTCCAAGTTGGGAATTGAGCATAGGGTCTCTACGGCCTATCACCCACAAACCAACGGACAAGCGGAAATGTCAAATAGGCAATTAAAAAGCATACTCAACAAGACCATAGAGAAGGGAGGCAAGATTGGTCAAAGAAATTAGACGGAGCTTTATGGGCTTATCGAACAGCGTTTAAAACACCGATAGGTATGACCCCTTATCAATTCGTCTATGGAAAAGCTTGCCACCTTCCGGTTGAGTTGGAACATAAAGCCTATTGGGCGATTAAAGAGATGAACCTCGATCTCGATGACGCGGTGGTGAAATGAAGGATCCAAATAAGCGAGCTAGAGGAGTTGAGGTTGAAAGCATATGAAAACGCAAGAATATACAAGGAGAGAATCAAAAGGTGGTACGATAAAAGATTGAAGAAAAAAAAATTTAAAGAAGGAGATAAGGTCCTCCTCTACAATTCAAGGTTTCAAACCTTCGGAAAAGGGAAATTGCAAAGCAAATGGGACGGACCTTATGTTGTGCATTTGGTGTTCTCCAACGGAGCGGTAACCATTATGGATATAAACGGCAATCAATTTGTGGTAAATGGTCGGCGGCTTAAGGTTTACTACGAACCCGACGTCGTGCCCCTTCACCATGTTGACGTCTTCACCATGGAGGAATAGCCCGAACGTCCCGCCTAGGACGAAAAACAAGGCATCAACTTTTATAAATAGTTTTTCTTTTTAATTTTCTGTAGTTTTTCGCGAAGATTTACCGGGCTAACTTTTTCCCATGGGCTAAGGAAGAAAAAATGGGGCGGTGTGCAAAAAATTGGACCGGCCCGGCCCCCGAGGCGGGGTGGGCCGACCGGCCCGAGGGTTCCGGCAGCCGATGACGCCGAATTTCGCCCAAATTGCTCCTTTTTGACTTCCTTGTTTGGTCGAAAATTTTAAGGGAAGTGTAAAAAGGAAAATAAGGTTCCCGGGGCTTTTCTCTTAGGACTATTTATTTGGCTGAATTGGGAGCTCGAGGATCAAACCATTCAAGCAATATTTTGCACCCTTGTAGCAGCTCATTGTGCCCCCAAGGAGCTTAGAGTTGAAGCTAGAAGCCATCAATGGAGGAGGCGATGCGATGCGAGCTCAAGCTACCCGTCAAGAGGACCGCACGCATCCGTTGCGGAGGGCGTGTCCCGACCAGAGCTCTTGCATCTCGCAACCCCGTCGAAGGAGAGAAGGTCCCTTCGCCCGTTCGAAGGTCGGCACGCATCCAAGGCATGAAGCGCAAAGACTACAAGGAGGCGTCGCCAGAGCCTAAGTATTACGGGGGTAGCGACTACTCCGACGATCGAAGCCCGAGCTCGTGGGCGGCCGCCGGAAGAGATGATGACGATTGGGATGAGCAGCCCAAAGAGAGGACTCCCGAAGGCCCCTACGACAACGGCAACGATGGCAACGAGAGCGGCAACGACAATGGAGGTGGCGACGACGGTGGTGATGACGGTGGAGACAATGGAGATGAAGACCCCTTCGGATTGTATCCGATGTGTTGTCGAACTTGTCGTCAATCCATCGGGGATCTCTACACGTCGGCCGATGAATGTATCCAAGCCATGGAACCGATGAAGCAGCGTATGGAGGATTTGGAGCACATAGTTGGAGACAATTTCAAGTTCCTTAACCGTAACGTGCGCAAACTTTTTGGCATGGTTGGAAACATGAGAAGCAAGTGGTGCAATACTTGCTTGAAGTTCCACTAGGTCTAGTTTTCCCCTTAGGATTTTTGTAAGATACGACGAGGACGTCGTATGTTTTAAGTGTGGGGGAGAGCTAGCTCGCTAGCCTTAGCTTTTGAACTTCAAGTTTAGGTTCGGTCTAATCTTCGTATGACAGTCTTAGTGTTTTAATGAGTCTTTAGTTTTTGAGTGTGTTTTAAAATTTTTGCAAGTGTCTTAAATTAGTGTTGAGTCAAAGAAAATCAAATAAAAATAGTCTATATATATATATATCTTTGCATTTTATGTATTGCTTATCTTTATTCACTTGTTTGCTTAATCTTCGATTCTTGATATATGAACACAAGTATGTGGTTTGAAAAACGTTTACCGTGGTGCTTAGTGGAATTGCTACTACTTAAAGTATCCATACCACACTTCGATCTTGAGCTTCACATGTTAGTTGTGCTATGTTCAATGTTAAAAGTTGGAGGATTTCAGTTCTGAAAATTATCTTAAAACCCTTGTAATAAAGCTTAGGAAAACCTCTTTTTCTAAGTTGAGAGTAAGAAAAAATTCCTATCCAAAGCCAAGTTTATTTTTTTTCTTTTTCGCTCCACCATAAGTGTGATTAGCACGATGAGTTAGGCTAGGACCCTTCTCTCTTGGTGAGTTTTAATTTCGAGAAATGATCATGTTCTTGTGCTTATCTTTTGTTGCTAGCCTCGTCATATATTCGGTAACATGACTTTCACAATGGAAGTCATGTACATCGCCGAATTCCATACCCAACCCTATACATCTCTTTTGTACATCATATTCCTTGAACACAACCTATTTTCAAAGTTTCATCTCGTCTCTAGCATGATTTATTTAAAATTTCAGATTGTATGCATGCAAGGAAAGAGAGAATTGAAAGCTTTGAAAAGTTGTCAAGAGAGAGAGAAAAATAAAGAGAAAAAGTATGAGTATGGAAAAGAAAGAAAGAAAGAAAGAAAGAAAGAAAAAAATTATATGTGAATGAAAGAAGAAAAAGAAAAAGAGAAAGATGAGGTAGCAATAAAGATATGAGAGGGATGGATCAAGTGAAAGAAAAGAAAAGTAAAGGGTAAGGAAGGATGTCACGTTGTTGAGAGACGAAACTTTCATTCTTTTTCCAACCATGTGCAATCCAACAACGAGGACTTCATTGGTGCCTTGTAGTCACAATTTTCTTTTGCCCTTGCACATGTCCACCATTCTAAATCTTCTCATCCTTGATATCCCTACATATGGTTAATTCTCATGATCATTGGCTTTGAAAGGTAGACAACCATTAGAGGAAGTTCTTACTTTGACAATACTTGTGTTGATTGCGCTAGCCCTACCTATAGCTCCACTTTACATGATATATGAGAGATTAATGGGAGGTGAGAGTTTTATAAAATCTGGTTAGGATAGCTACTTCATATCAGTGACTTGAGAGAGCTTGGAGAAAGGTTTTTTGTCTAATACTTGTTGCAGGAATTTTTTGTTTTGAAAATCATAAAAACCCTCCTATGGAAGCAAAGAAGTAAGCATGGTTGAGATTGAAAGCTTCGAGTGAAGAGTTTGAGTTGTGGGGTAAAACTTGACGTGGTAAAAATTCTAAACGCCCATGTTTATGTTTGATTATCATTACTTTGTGTTTATGTATTAAAGATGAAGAGATTGACTAACTTGTGAAGAAGGATAAGTGGTATATGATTACAACACCTTGGACGAAGTTCTTTTACGAGTACTTGCTCGAGGACGAGCAAGAGCTAAGCGTGGAGGAGATGTTGACGGTGTATTTTAGTACACCTAGCATGTTCATTGCACTTTGGTCCGGACTTGATTATGGAACTAACCCGCCACTAGGCACACTAATCATATAACAAGTTCATCTTTGTGCATGCATTTGGAAGTGTTGTGTTTATGTAGGAAAACATGGACATAAAGGACGGATTCACAACAAGTTCAAAGGAGCATTTACGGAGTCTTGTTCGTGTTCATGAGCTTGATGAAATCACTTCCAAAGGTGGCAAGGACCGAAGTGCTACGAGGAACACCCTCGGGGATTGAAGCGTAAAAGATCGAACTTCATGCGAACAGAACCTCCATCTTGAACGCGAGGATAACATCATCAAAATCATGCAAGTGGAGGGGGCAAAGTACATAAATGCATAAGAACCCACGGAGAAAAAGGGGCGACCGAACCGGCCGAACCGGGCCCGGGCCGGTTGGCCCAGGCCGGCCGGCCCGGCCCGGCTTCCGGCACCGGTTCGGTCCCGTTTTCCTTGCCCTTGAAGGATCTTCAACCCTAAAAGCCCCGAGGCGCCGCCAACACCGGGGGAGAGTTATTCGCACCGAAGGCTAGCCACAAGCCGGAGAGAGAGGAGGAGGATCTCTGGCGGGGAGATCAACCACATCGAAGGAAGCACCCTCTCGTGGAGAAGGAGGAAGACACCGGCGGAGGGGAAACCATGATCAACGGTGCCATGATCAGCACCTTGACGGGGTAATCTTCTCATTCGTCCATGGGTTGTAATCGATCTTGAGATGTAATCGCACTTTGTCGGATTATCTATCTATCATCTTGTGTTGAATATACTTTCATGCTTAAGGTTAGCTACCATGCCGTAAAGGGAGTATAGGCCTCAATGCTTCCTTGGATCCATTCAATACGCCGTGTCCATCAAAGGTCTAGTCATGAATACCTTCGCGTAGTGACAGTACGAGAGGAGGGAAAGGGCGAAACCGTGGTCACAACCCCGATAGATTAGATTGGTTTTCATGTCTTTAAGCGATTGCATGCTCTAGTATCGTAGACCTGTGGGCGAGTGTCTTTTATCTTGATATCGTAATCATTCTCTCTAGTGTAGTTTAGTTGTTTCTAGTATAATATTAGTTAGGGTTTTAGTAGCTAGTGCGTCGTTGTAGATCGAACGCTTGTAATCCCCCTGCTCCGCGGATTGACAAGAACCTTGGGAATCCCGTGGTGAAAAAGGTGTGGGGTCCGTACGCTTGCGGATCGTAGAGGGATACGTCTTTTATCCGTCAACACTACGACGGGAGACTTGTCCGCTTGCAAGTCTAAACGAACTTTGATACAACTATTAACCGTCAACAAGCCCCTTTTTCTGGCGCCGTTGCTGGGGAACAAGTGATCAAGATTTGATCTTTTATTGTTTTTTTGTGATTTTCAGTTTTCTTTTAGTTTTTCTTTTTTTGCATCTACTAAACTTTGATCATCCTCAAAATAAATCTAATCTAGTTTGTCTAACCCTAGTTTTCATAGATTTATTTTTACTTTCTAGTTTTCATATATTTATGTATCAAACCTCAACAATCCGCATGGGGCAACATTCACCCTTCACCGTTAAAGAGGATCCGAACCTTCACCTCCAAGCATTCATTCAACTATGTCAGACTTTCAACATGGATGGGGTGACTCAAGATCAAATGAGGGCAAGGCCTTTTCCGTTCTCACTACTTGGGAAGGCTTTGCAATGGTTCCACTCTCAACCGGCGGAGACGGTGCATAATTGGAACATGTTGATGAAGGCTTTCATGAAGGAATACTACTCGCCGGGTAAAACTCAAAGTTTGCGTAATAAGATTGCCACCTTTGTTCAATATCCAACGGAAACTTTCTCGGAGCCATTCGAGCGCTTCAACGAGTACACTCGGGCGGTTCCACATCACAAGTTCCCGAAGGAAGACCTCGTGCAAAAGTTCTATCAAGGACCCACCATGGCGTCAAGGAAGATCATCGATGCATAGGCGGGAGGATCTATCATCGAGCTTACACCGACTCACTCATGAGGAGGTTGGAGAAGATGGAGATAGAAAAGAAAGAGGCTCAAGACTTGAAGGCCGCCGAAGTAAGATCCACATGCGAAGATGCGGAGAGTACGCCCATGTCCACAAAGATTGTCCAGAGGAAGCCAAAGTGCTCGACTACATGAGGAAGGGAGAATTGCCGAACTTCCGCTACGGGCATGGTAGACCTCAATTCAATGCAAGCTCATCCATTCCGAATTCGGTTCCGCTTCGTATACAATTGAAGGAATTCATGGACGAGCAAGCCAAAATCAACAAGGACACCGTCACCAAGTTCAAGACCATAGACAAGGTGTTGGAGAACATCGATTGCAAAGTGACGGAGGTCGGGAGCTCCAACCATCAAGTGCTCAACATGATGAAGATGCTCGAAACGCAAGTGGGACAACTTGTCGGGCGCCTCACTAATGATGAAGGGAAGCTTCCGAGACAACCTAAAGGTCCCGAATCAGCGAAGGCCATTCAAACACATTCGGGAAAGGAAACTGAAGATCCGGAACGTCCCGCGGGGGCAAGGAAGCTTAAACCATTTGCCGAGGCGGAGGAAGTTGCTAAGGAGAAGGTTACGGGGATCGTCACCGAAGAGCCCAAATTTGAGATTCCAGAAGAAGTCACGAGGATACCACAACTCAAGCCACACTACTTCCAAGGTAAACTTGACAACCATTTTGAGAAGTTTGTGGAGGTTGTGCCTAGACTTAGCATCAACATGCCATTATTAGATGCCCTACAAGTACCTACTTATTCTCGTTACTTTAAAGACATACTTGCAAATAAATATGAGATAGCAACACTCGGGGTAGATCATGTCAAGATGTCCGAGGAGTGTAGTGCCGCTATTGCTAATGGGCTACGAAGCAAAAGGACCCTGGATGCTCTACAATTCCATGTTCCGTTGGTTCATTCAATTTCGAGAAGGCATTATGCGACCTTGGAGCAAGTGTGAGCGTCATGCCAAGGGATGTGTTCGAGAAGCTATGCCTACCATTGGAGCCTACGGTATGTGTTTGGAGTTGGGAGATAACTCCATTCTCTATCCCTTGGGCATTGCCAAAGATGTACCCATTAAGGTCGGACACCACTTCATCCCCATCGACTTCGTGGTGCTCCAGATGGGAGAGAGGGAGAAGCCGCCGCTCATCCTTGGGAGGCCTTTCCTCAAGACCGTGGGAGCTACTATTGATGTTGGCAAGGGGGAGATCATGTTCGACATTAACGGAGAAAGGAGTTCTTTCAAGTTCCGACCACAACTCGATGCATGCAATATGATTGGAGTTGAAGATGTTCCACCTCATCGTCGCGCTAATAAGGAAGAACCAAGGAAGAAGGAAGGGCTGAAAAAGAAGAAAGAGCCAAGGAAGAAGGACGTAGAGAAAATCAAGGGATGTGTTGCATCCGTCAAGACAAAGGAAGAAAAGCCGCCTGTGAAGACCAAGAAAATGACTAAGCCGGAAGATAAGCCCATGCCCAAGATGGTGCGGAAGTGGGTACCCAAGATTGCAACGCCCGCAGAGAGTGTTGATCCTAAGTAATCAAGTGAAGAAGTCTAGCTATGGACTATAAACGAAGCGCTAGGCGGGAGGCAACCCGTTTCGTCGAGTCAAGAATAAGCTACCGGGAGGACAATCCGATTCCAGGTTTTTCGAGTCTTTTTAATAATTTAGTTTTGAATTTTATTACGCAAAGACATTATACTTAGAATTGGTTGAGCAATATTAGAGACATAATTCTTTGATGAATATTTTGCTTGATCATAAACCATTTACTTGAACCCTCCTATGTGTTTGCTTGTTTCTTTTCGAGAAACCACAACCAAATAAATTCAGAACCTAACTCAACCCTTCATCCTTATTATGGTGTTGTGGTTGACTTATTTTTCATGCTAAAAACCGAGGACCAGGAGCGTCCAAGTGGTCGATGGATGACCGCTCCTCGGTGATGAGTGATTGACAACGGGTGTTGGACCGACTCTTGGCTTAGTGCGCGAGTGTAGGCCGGCGGGACTCGATATATAAGCCATGAGTGTGTGTGGATGGCTTGCTCTCTCCGCAACTTAGGGTTTCATTTCCTCCCTCCCATTTCTCATTTTCGTAGCTATTTTCCTTCCATTTTTCTCTAGGCTAGCATGAGAGCTTCATGAGAGATTTGTTGAGAGGGTTGGATGCTAGGGCGGCATGCTAGACCTTGTGAATCTTTCCTCGTTTGTATAGAAGATTCGAGGTTGCGTTTTCGTGGTCTTTTTGTGCTTGTTTCCGTGCCTTTGTTCCCGGTGTGATTCCGCGGATTTGAGTGGGTTTCTCCCCGGATTTCTTTGAGGGATACACGGATAGATGTCTCGTGCATCTTTGTGATTGATCTTGTGCCCTCAAACGCCGGGAAACCACTTGGATTCGAAGTTTTTCGTTCGATGCTCTAGTTTTTGGTGGTGCTCAAAGGATTCGCGATTCCCGGTGATTTAGGGAGTTAGGAGGCAAGATTTTTGGGCTATAGCATCCTTGTGTGACGCTTTTCAAGTGCCCAAACCCTTGTCTCCATAGCTTCAACCGTTTGGGAAATCCGATGATGATTTGGGGGAGTTGACTTTCGGGGTCGGGCGTTTTCTGCTCTGTCCGCACCTGGCGGACAGTCCGCGGGGTGCCGTCGGACGGTCCGCGAGGTTAGGCTTCGTCCCGTGTTCGTCGTGTTGTTGCGCGTCCTCGCTTTCGATCCGGTGTGGCTTTTGGTTTTTGTTGCGGCCGGTTTGCGGACGGTCCGGCTTGAGTAGAGGACGGTCCGCGGGTGGCGCGGACGGTCCACCCGGCCTCGGCGAACGGTCCGTTTTTCTCGGGTCGCTTCGGTGGTTCCGTGTGCTTTAACGAACGGTCCGCGGTGCGGGGCCGGACAGTCCGCAAGGTTGGCGCGGACGGTCCGCGGCTTCGGGCCGGACGGTCCGCGAGGCCCGTGCGGACGGTCCGCCCCTCCCGGCCGGACGGTCCGCCGCCGAGCCCGTGTGCTTGCTTCTTGGTTCGATTCCTCCCCTCCTTCTTTAGTGCTTCCGCATGTGCTTCAAGGAATCGTTCCTAAGGCTAGAGGTTGATCCGTAACCTCGTGGTCTTGGCGATTGGTGTGTGATTCGATCCATCGCTCGTGTGTGACCGGGATTTGACTAGGGCATAAGCCGGGTTCTTTGGGAAGAATTTTTACCGGCTCCTATTCACTCCCCCCCTCTCTAGTCGCCTTCGATCCTTCAATTGGTATCGAGCTTGGTGCCGGATTCTTTGCGACTTTGACAAGTCTCGAATCCTAAGATGGCGTACGTTGAGCGGGGGCGGTCCGCCGCACTTCGATGGAAAGGGTTACCACAAGTGGGCGGCTCGTATGATGATCTTTCTTCGTGAGAAGCCGTTGGATTTCATTGTGCTTGACAAGACCTATGCTATTCCGGTCAACATCCATACTCTTATGGTGACCGATGCTTGGTGCTAAGGCCAAGTATGAGGCTAATGCAAAAGCCGTTGATCGCCCGGTCCGAAGCTTGTGTGATCCGAGTTTGAGCGTGTTCGCCATTTGAATCTTGCTTGGCAAATTTGGGAGAAGTTATTGGTTGCTCACGATGGTGATAACCATGTGAAGGCTCGCCTCTTTGTCTCTTACCGGATGCAATATGAGAATTTCACTCCACTTCCCGGTGAGGACATCGATGCGATGTTTCGCAGGTTCACCGCCATCGTGAACAACATGAAGGATAATGTTGAGGATTTTCTCGTACACCGAGCATGATCGGGCTTTGAAGCTCTTGCATGTCTTGGACTCAAATGTTTGGGGTGCTAAGGTTGAGGCCATCAAGGAGTCCGGGCATTATTTGACTATTGAGTTGGATGACCTCTTTTCTAAGCTCAAGTCGGCCGAGGTTGACGGAAGTTGCAATCCAAGCATGAGGGCTCGACTGACCATAGTCTTGCTCTTGTGGGCGGATCAAAGGGCAAATCTAACCCTTCCTGTCGACAGTTTTCCTTGTCTTCTCTTATGTCCATTCCAGATGAGGAGTTTGATGTGCTGGGCGAGGAGGAGCTGGCCTTGCTCTCAAGGAGGTTTGATCGACTACACAAGAGTCGGAGAAACGCAAGGCGGAGCTCAGGGACGTGCTACAAGTGTGGCAAGCGTGGCCACTTCATCGCCGAGTGCCCAGAAGCGGAGGAGAACAAGTACAAGGTGAACGAGTACAAGGCGCACCCGAGGCGTGAAGACAAGTACTCCTCCAAGGGCAAGCACTTCAACAAGTCCAAGAGCAAGGACAAGGACAAGCAGCGACCGAGCAAGAGCAGCTACAAGAAGAACAAGGCAAGAGCGATGGTGGTCGGTGCGAGCGACGTTGACTCAAGCTCAAGCGAGGAGCAGTCAAGCTCAAGCAGTGAAGATGAAGACGCCGGGAGGCGCAATGGCAAGAAGAGTGCAAGCCGGAACCTCAGCGGGCTGAGCTATGTCGCGCTTGAGGGCTTTTGTGGCATGGCCCATAGCTCTAGCGAGAAGAAGAGCGAGAAGGAAGACGGCGACTCGACTCGCAGGATGAGGTAAACCGTGACCCCGACTCTTTGCTTGCTGAGATTGCTAGGTTGAATGGCTTGATTGACAACCGTGATAGTGTGCTAAGAGATGCCAAAAAGATGAGGAAAGATCTTAGGGATCAACTTGAGAAAGCTAGCGAGAAAGTAGGAGAGTTAGAGTCAAAATTGCTTGAATTGAAACTTGAGAATGACTCTTTAAAACTTGCTCCTACTACTCCTGATGATGTTGAATGTGTTGAGTGTGATGCATGGTTGAATGAGATTAAACTCGCTTAATGAGAAGAATGCTTCTACTTTGGCTAAGCTAGATGCTCTTAGGATCGAGTATGATGAGCTTAAGGCTAGACCTACTTTGCTTGGTGCGTGTAAATCATGTCCTACTATGCATGCTAAGCTTGTTGATGCTCGTTCTACCATTAGTTCTTTGGAAGCTTCTTTGAAATCTCCCGTTGTCAATGCATGAACTAGGCGTGATGAAGTTACTTTGCGCAATCTTGAACTTACTTCCCGTTTGGATGTCATCTATGAGGAGAATGACTATTTGAGGAAGGTGTTGGGTTGGTCATGTCAGGCGGGAACCTCTATTGAAAATCATGATTGAGGAGTTCAAGAGAGCCGATGGTCGTGGTTTGGGTTTTGAGAAGTTTGGGTGAGAAAGTGGGAGAGAACAATGGGGAGAGTGTGTATGAGAAGTGTGTTGAGTCTAACCCCGAGTTTGAGGTGATCGGATATATCCAAGTCCCACTTCCAAAAGCACCTAAAAACTCTTTCACACCAAAGCCCAACCACCTTTGCAACAAGCTTGACACAACCCAAGATCCACCCAAATTCCCACCTAAGACAAATGACTTCCGTAAACCGGTGAAGTTTGTGGGTGAGAAGGGTGAGAAGCCTAGAGAGAAGCTAGAGCCAATACCAAAACCCATCCCCTTCGGTGTGAGTATTGTGGCAAGGAGAGGCATCTTGCGAGTTTTGCTACAAGAGGAAGAGGGACGAGAGGCTTGCTAGGGGAGCAAGCAAACCGGAGACGGTATCACCGAGTCTCGCGGTATTCCCGAGCCTAGAGGCTTGCTAGGGTGTGGGAAGTGTGAGGAGTGTTGGCGGTGTTCCCACGGAGAGGTGGTGGTGAGAGGTTTGCTAGGAGAGATGATGGTGTGCATGCTTTGGTGAGAGGTTTGGTCGGGCTCATGGTGGCTTTGCTTTGGACGTCCACCTACTCGTCCTCGGTACGGGTTTAGGGGAGATGATCACGGCTTTGGGTTCCGGAGGAACTACGGACCACGTTTTCCCCCTCGTGGTGCTCGTACTCCTCCCATGGGACATGGGAAGTTTGGTGGCAAGGGAATGATGTTTGCTAACCCCTCCTTTGAGCGAGATGGCTCGACACTCGGTTTAACTTTCTTTGTGCTAACCCCGGTGTCGAGTCGCTAGCTCACTCTCGTTCTTGTTTCGACTACGGGCGGGGAGGCTTGGAGAACATTTGGTTGATCGACTCCGGTGTTCTCGACACATGACCGGAGATAAGAAGTGGTTATCCACCCTCACCCCGGTGAAGGAAAAGATGTACATCGCATTTGGGGACAATGGACGAGGAAGGGTGCTTAACCTTGAGACTAACAAAATCATGGAGACTTGCGAGGTAACCTTCGACGAGACAATGCCATGTACCTCTCTTGGCTTTGAATGTGCGGTGTGATGAAGAGATGGCCGAGGACCTCTTTGAAGAGGAGAAGGATGAAGCTCGGAGATGATGATGGAGAGAACCATGCGCCCGAAGCCGAGTGTGCACCCACTACTTCCCCTACGACCACTACGGAGCGTGGACCGTCTACTTCATGGACAACGACGGTGCAACAAGAGGACCAAAGGGCGAGAGAAGGCGAAGTTGAGGGGGAGGTAGTCTCGAGGCGTGAGGCTCCCCGGCGGATTCAAGAAGTGCATCCCCCGTCGAAGATCATTGGAAACATCGATGAACGCACTACACGGTCAAGGTCCGGGAATTCCTCTCATTTTGCTCATGCTCGCTTTTGTTGCCACCTTTGAGCCCAAGGACATTGGACATGCTTTATCTGATGCAAACTGGGTCAATTCTATGCATGAGGAGTTGGAAAACTTTGAGAGGAACCAGTGTGGGAGTTAGTTGAACCACCTCCAAATTGCCATCCCATAGGAACCAAGTGGGTTTGGAAGAACAAAGAGGGGGAGAATGGGATGGTTGTGAGGAACAAGTCCAGACTTGTTGCTCAGGGGTTTAGTCAGAAGGAGGGGATCGACTATGAGGAGACCTTTGCTCCTGTGGCCCGTCTTGAGGCAATTCGGATCCTTCTAGCCTTTGCCGTGGCTAAAGGGTTCAAGTTGTTTCAGATGGACGTGAAGAGTGCTTTTCTGAATGGGGTCATAGAGGAGGAGGTGTATGTGAAGCAGCCACCTGGGTTTGAGAGCGAGTTGTACCCACACAGGGTATACAGGTTGAAAAGGGCTCTGTATGGGTTGAAACAGGCGCCCCGTGCTTGGTATGGGAGATTGAGAGGTTTTCTGTTGAGCAGAGGGTTTGTGATGGGTACCGTGGATAGGACCTTGTTTCTCCTCAAGCATGGAAATGACTTGTTGATTGTGCAGATATACGTGGATGATATTGTCTTTGGTGGCTCGTCACATAACCTTGTTGCCAAGTTTGCAGATGAGATGAGCAGGGAGTTCGAGATGAGCATGATGGGCGAGTTGCGGTACTTTCTCGAGCCGCGCATCAAGCAAGTGAAGAACGGTACATTTGTGCACTAGACCAAGTACACGAAAGACATGCTGAGGAAGTTCCGGATGCAAGATGTGAAGCCGATGTCGACTCCCATGGGGAGTACGGCCACTTTGGATGCGGATGAGGACGGAGAACCAGTGGACCAGCGGGAGTACAGGAGCATGATCGGCTCCCTCCTCTACTTGACGGCGACGAGGCCGGACATACGGTTCGGCGTGTGTCCGTGCGCTCGTTTTCGAGCTTCGCCGAGGACATCACATCGACGGGCCGTCAAAAGGATTTTCGGTACCTACGATCCGCCCCCGGTCTTGGCCTTTGGTATTCTTCCTCCTCGACTCTTTCCCTTCATGGTTTTTCCGATGCGGATTTTGTTGCCGTCGAGTCGAGAGGAAGTCTACTTCGGTACTTGCCGCTTTCTCGGGTCTTCGTTGGTCTCATGGTCTTCCCGCAAGCGAGTCTAGTGTAGCTCGGTCTACCACCGAAGCGAGTATGTTGCGGCCACGAGTTGTTGTTCCCGACTGTTGTGGATTTCATACACTTTGAGAGACTTTGGTGAGGAGTGCACCCGTATCCCACTTCTTTGTGATAGCACCGGTGCCATAAGCGTAGCCACAAACCCGGTGCTTCACTCCAGAACCAAACACATAGAAGTGAGGTATCATTTCTTGAAGGACAATGTGGGAAAAGGAACCATTGTGTTGAGCCATTTCCCTACCCAAGATCGGCTTGCAGACATTTTCACAAAGCCTCTCGACCAAGCTACTTTTGTGCGCTTGCGGGGGACTTGGGGTTTGTTGCCCTTTCTAGTTGATTCTTGGGGGATTTCCTTTGTGTACCATATGTATCATACCATGTTTACTTTGATGTATATACATGCTTTGCTTGATGTATAAACCATAGTAGGACAGCCATCTTGTCATATATCATGTTGCATTTGTATCATATTGCATTTTAGGATGATGAGCTTCTTTCATATGCCATATTTGAGTCTCTTTGGCTATTTGTGAGATTTTGGTCATATGTGTGGAGAAATGGTGATGTGAGGCTAAGCTCTTGGAATATTTGAGATATATGTGCGGTGAGATAGCCTCTTTTGAAATAAATGCTAATCTTGACTAATTTTTGCTGAAATATGCGCCACTCGTGTGTAGTTGTGTATCCATGTCACAGTTTGGTCTAGATGTGCTTTTCATGCTTAGATTGTGCTTGGATGCCTTGTTCTTGCATTTGGGCCAAAGGCCGAATATCATGGTGAATGTTTAGCCTATGTTGCATTCATGGGGGAGCATAAGCTTCTTTTTGCCGCAAAGGCACTTCATGTACCATAAAATGAATTAATCTTGAAAATAAGTGTGTATGCTTGAAAAATGCTCCATCCATCATGTCTATGCTTAAAATGTCTTATCTTTCACATATGGGTGCAAAACATGTTGCATGATGTTCACCAGTGGAGAAGTCTCCCCGAAGTGGACACATGGCTCATGAGCTTTGACATGACATGCTTTGCTTTATGGGTGTTTGCCATGATCTTTTGCTGAGAATTTGATATCCTTGTATGATCTTTGAATGGTATGCATGTTTGTGGCTCAAGTGTGACATGGATAGGCTTTTACATGTGAAGCGAGCCTTCTTTTGGTAAAACTGCTTAAATCAGAAAATTTTGCTTTGTCACATGCTTGTATTTTCATATATTACTTGTGGCAATGCTTTGTCTATGCTATGATTCATATGTGTGATCTTTGTCTCATTTTTAGCCTCTGACACTAGATTTGTCCTATTTGACAAGCTCCCGTAGATGTTTATATGCTTTGTCTTGCATTTCTGCATTTTCACCTTGATTCATACATTGTCAACAAGGGGGAGAAGAGGTGAGCTTAATGAAAATTCAGAAGAGGTGAGCTAAATTTCAGGGGGAGCTTGCATTTGCTCAGGGGGAGCTTTCTTGAGCTTTCTTGCTGTTTTCGATGTGGAGTTTGTGCTTTGCTTGTCTTGTGACCTTTCTTCGCCTTTCTTTGGTTTTGGTCATGAGTTGAGCTTCTTTGTTTTTCTTTCTTCTTCTTTTCTCTTTTTCTCTGAATTTCATTTCGCGTTGTGTGTTGTCAATGCACTCATCAAGGGGGAGATTGAGGACCAGGAGCGTCCAAGTGGTCGATGGATGACCGCTCCTCAGTGATGAGTGATTGACAACGGGTGTTGGACTGACTCTTGGCTTAGTGCGCAGGTGTAGGCTGCGGCCTAGTTCGTGTTGTTGCAGGTGAAGAACGGGCGCAATAGGTCTTCGACCTTGAGGGGCCTCCGGGAGATGGAGAGACAAGTAGGCTCGGTTCGAGGGACCCGGTGGACAGCGGGACTGGGTGCGGGCCACATGGTGGCGACACGAGCAAGACGAAGTCATGGACAAGCGAGCCGGTGCACGGTGGCGGTCGAGTCAAGTGGTTTGGCGGGAGGCCGGACCGAGCACGCGGGGTTTGGTGGTTTGCCCACAAAACCATCGGCGGACGGTTTCTTGGTTTGGGCCTCAAAACCAAGTCCGAGGGCCCAACACGACGGAGACGGGATCCAGGCGTGTAGGGAAGCTTCGAGGCGGAGGACACGCGGCGGGATCGCATGGCTTGCGTCGGGAGGACACGGGGTGCGGCAAAGGCGTGGCCGTCCGATGGCAAGACCCACAAACATTACCTAAATGCCCCTACGTGGGTTGTATCGCCGTAGTTAAGTTAGGGGTACTCGAGTCATTTACCACTCCGGCGGGACCTCGATATATAAGCCATGAGTGTGTGTGGATGGCTTGCTCGCTCCACAACTTAGGGTTTCATTTCCTCCCTCCCATTTCTCATTTTCGTAGCTATTTTCCTTCCATTTTTCTCTAGGCTAGCATGAGAGCTTCATGAGAGATTTGTTGAGAGGGTTGGATGCCGGGCGGCATGCTAGACCTTGTGAATCTTTCCCGGTTTGTATAGAAGATTCGGGGTTGCGTTTTCGTGGTCTTTTTGTGCTTGTTTTCGTGCCTTTGTTCCCGGTGTGATTCCGCGGATTTGAGTGGGTTTCTCCCCGGATTTCTTTGAGGGATACATGGATAGATGTCTCATGCATCTTTGTGATTGATCTTGTGCCCTCAAACGCCGGAAACCACTTGGATTCGAAGTTTTTCGTTCGGTGCTCTAGTTTTTGGTGGTGCTCAAAGGATTCGCGATTCCCGGTGATTTAGGGAGTTAGGAGGCAAGATTTTTGGGCTATAGCATCCTTGTGTGACGCTTTTAAAGTGCCCAAACCCTTGTCTCCATAGCTTCAACCGTTTGGGACGATCCGCGGGGTGCCGGCGGACGGTCCGCGAGGTTAGGGTTCGTCATGTGTTCGTCGTGCTCTTGCGCGTCCTCGCTTTCGATCCGGTGTGGCTTTTGGTTTTTGTTGCAGCCGGTTTGCGGACGGTCCGGGCTTGAGTAGCGGACGGTCCGCGGGGTGGCGCGGACGGTCCACCCGGCCTCGGCGGACGGTCCGTTTTTCTCGGGTCGCTTCGGTGGTTCCGTGTGCTTTAACGGACGGTCCGCGGTGCGGGGCCGGACGGTCCGCAAGGTTGGCGCGGACGGTCCGCGGCTTCGGGCCGCCGACGGTCCGCGCGGCCCGTGCGGACGGTCCGCCCCTCCTGGCCGGACGGTCCGCCAGAGCCTGTGTGCTTTGCTTCTTGGTTCGATTCCTCCCCTCCTTCTTCCGTGCTTCCGCGTGTGCTTCAAGGAATCGTTCCTAAGGCTAGAGGTTGATCCGTAACCTCGTGGTCTTGGCGATTGGTGTGTGATTCGATCCATCGCTCGTGTGTGACCGGGATTTGACTAGGGCATAGGCCGGGTTCTTTGGGAAGAATTTTTACCGGCTCCTATTCACTCCCCCCTCTCTAGTCGCCATCCGATCCTTCAAAAACACACGAGTAGAGCCACGGCTTATACCTAGGTGTTAATTAAATTTCAGCACATGGTAGGACTCGCGTGAACCCAGAAACTAAACTTTTGGTTGGTTCAAAAATCTATGTCCTTGGTTTCTCTAAGATTAGAATTTTTTTCTAAGCCTCATTTAATTTTATTTGCTCTCTCATTTATCCAAAATTAGAACCTAAACCTATGCCCCCATGATCAAACCGAGAAAAGTTTGCTCTCAACCAATGAAGGCGAACTATAACGGTGAGACCAATATCAACGTAGTCGGAAAACATTTTCGACATAGATTTGTTTTTAATGGTTTAAAAACGTCTCTAAATTTATGTTTGAGCTCTTCCATAGCTCTGAAAATATTTTTAATTTTCAAAATTAGAGGAGTGCTTAGCCTTAAACATACTTAGAGGGTGGCAATCTAGTTTAAGTTAATCATGCATGCACCATTGGATACCCTTTCATCAACTTTCATCAAGACCACATGCAAAGGACAAGAATGGGTGGGTAGCAAGCATGACTTTGCAGGAAATTCATGGTGACATGTGAAGCAAGTGGAGCAAGGGAGCATGGACATGCCTCAAAGCATGAAGCATCAAGTGGAAGGACCAATAATGCAAGGAAAGGAGTGGATGAGAGCGTTTGGGTGGTGCAACTTGTGGAGCACACGGGCAAGGAGGTCATGGAGAAGAAATGATCGTGTTGGAAGAAAGCCGAGGCGGGGAGAGGCACGGGGCCACCCGAGCCGGTCGGCCCGTGCCGCCGGTCGGCCCGGCCGGTCGGCCCAGGCCGGCCGGCCTCCCCTACAAAAGGAGCCCCCCGTCTCCCGTCTTCTGCAGGCAAGCATCCCTCTCCTTCCCCAGTTTGTGTGCTCAAGTTTTTGTGCCCAGAACCACCGTAGACATAGCCAACCTTCCCAAGCTTGATAGCTCAACCAATACACACCCTTAATCCACTCAAAGTCCACATTCCAAAGTAAGATTTTAAGTGCCTAGTTACTGGTGGCAACCCGGAATTTTAGTGGAGAGAATAGTGCTGCAATCATGTGGAAGAAAACCACAAGTCTCTTCACCAAGAAGAAGGGGTCATCATCATCCAAGCCGTCTTCGACGACGTCTTCGAGGAGGCACTCGGTTTCCGAGTCTCCTCGGAACATGGAGGAGGACACGGCACCGCCAAGCTGGAATGACGCTCTCCTCCTCGGTGGCATGAGGGCAACAAGGAGCACGTCCATGAGGTTTACTGAACCTCAAGGGCGTATGGAGGAGCTGCCCGTCCCACCTCGATGATCGACCCGTTCATCCGCGCCACCTCCATACGCTCCGCGGTATTCCACATATGGCTTCATCATATTGTCGGAGGAGGAGGAGAAGAAACTCTCTCGTCTTGATAAGAGGCTTGTGGCAAACGTCGACTTCGACGATCAAGCACTCAACTGTTTGGGTTTCGGCATGGACATATATTATATGTTGGGGCACCTTGGATGGGTGCAATTCTCCAATGGGGTGTCGGCAAACACCCACAAGGAGTTTTCCTTGGAAATCTTGATGACTATTGCGCCTATCCTTGATGAAGGGGTGCAAAGTTTATCATTCCGTTTGGAGGGAATCCAACAAGTGGTTCCCTACGAGTATGTTAGGGAGCTACTTGGGTTCCAAAAGGGAGCTCCGGAGAAAGTTGACGTGCCGGATGGAATGTTAGATGGATTTTGGAATTTAATCTCCGCAGAAGCCCACCAACAACGCAACTGCATCCGTAACCCCATTATCCAAGTATTCCACTCTTGGATGAGCAAGAGGATATTGGGGAGGATGAGGGAGACGAAGGTGACCGACACGGAGTTGAATTGGCTCTACTCGGCTTTAATTGCCAAGCAGCCAATAGACCCCTCATACCTTATGATCAACCGTTGGTGTTGTGAGGCAACATCGGGATCGGGAGATATCGGTTCGGGGTGCTACTTCTCTATGTTGGCCATCTCCCTAAGGCCGGGGATCACAAGAAACCCCGAACATCTTTTACGTGGGACCTCTCTCGGCCTTGAGTATTTGAAACAAGGTAAATATATTAGTGGAGATGAGAGAGGAGGCTTTCATGTGGCCAAGGTGAACTTACCCCTTCCGGACGCAAGGCTTAGGCTTTTCATTCAAGGGAGGGAAGATTGGTTGGAAGAGGGACTCCTTGTCCCGGCAAAGAAAAATAAAAGAGGAAGAATCGTAGAGGAGGGATCCTCCTCCGCACAAGCGGGTGGTGCACAACCTAACTATGTACCACCATTTGGCGGGATTCCTACTCTGCCAAGTTATTATAGATGGCCACAAACGCAAGCATGGGGGGGTGGTGCACCGGTACCCCCACCAAATTATGTGGTTCCCAATGTAACCTTCGCGGAGCCCTACGCACAATATCCTCGACCACAACAAAGAATGGCCATAATTGGAGGGTATGTTGCAAGAAATATGCAAAATGTCGCAGCCATCCAAACCAATGCGGCTCAACTTGGTGAGGGCAACGCAAATATTGCCTATGAGCTTGGACGCCTTCACCTAGTGCAGCCGGATCAATTCGTTGGAGGGGATGTCCAACCCTACTACGAGCAAGGGTACAACTATCAAGATTATCAACACCAAGCACCGGCGGAGGATTAGGAAGGAGGAACTTTAGTTTTCTTTTCTTTTCCCTTTTTCTGTAATTTTCAGCTTGTGTTTGCTTGTGTTTGCATAGTATTTTCAGTTTTCATTTAAATTTCAGCAAGTGTGTTAATTTATTTTCAGCATGTATTTCAGTTTGTTTTCATCATTAATAAAGACACCACCTTGTTTACACCATTGCGAGAGTTACAAAATTTGTGCCATGATGATATATGATTATAATTGCCGCTTTGTTTATCTTTGTAATTGATTTATGCATGTTAAAGCTAGTGCTCTCTTAAAACATGAATCTGAATTTATCTAAATGCTAGCTCAATCTTTAGCGGAGGTTATGCTTAAAATAAAGACCCATAGTGTTTTATGTGCTCTCAAGTTATGAATAGATTGAAGATGGTTTTTATGCCCAAAAATGTCACTAACCTTGTCATGAATATCACTTGTGTGTTGCTCAACCTATCCAGAGCCTAATATATATTTGAGTGCATAAACCTTAGTGTACAAAATTTATTTTTGAGTGAGTTATTGCAGGCCATGATTTCTCTGGCCCGAGACTAAGAAGCTGGTCATTCCGTTTTTGCGTATCTATCTTTTTGCTAGCCTTTTATCCGTGCATTGTGTATCCCAACATTGGAGATCTCACAAACCTCGCCTGATATCCACCCTTAAAATCAAATATCATCTCTTGTGATTACCTCCTTGACCACAACCTATCGTTGAGAATGGATCATCAATTCAAGGAAGATCGTAAGACAGTGCCAACATTGAAGAATTCAAGTATCTCTCGAAGGAAAAATATTTCCGGTACATACCTTATTTATCGCCTCTTTGCTCGAGGATGAGCAACGTCTAAGCATGGGGGAGGAGGTAGGTATGATGTAATTTTAGAGTTCAAAGGGGAGCAAATAAAAAAATTCAAAAGAAAGAAAGAAAGAAAGAAAGAGATATATGAGAAAACGAGAAAAAATATGAGTATGTGTAAAAATAAAAATAAAGTGAACTCCGCGGTTCTCTAAAGTGCATTAGGAATTTCAAGGCTTCAAGATTAAAAGATCCATACTCACTTTCCAACCATGTGCAATCCGATAACAAGGGCTTCCTTTGTGCCTCGGGATCACTCTTTGCCATTTGCACATGTCCACCTATCTCAAGTGTGTGTATTTTTCTCTTTCCCCTCCTTGATATAACATCATTTTCCAATGACCTTTTTGACGAGTCTCGGTAAGACCATGAGAAGCTTGTCTTGTTTTGACAACATCTCATTTATAATATCTTGGTAGGACTAAACTTTCCCAAAAGCTCCATATAAAGCTTACCACACATATATGTTATGAGAGGGAAAGGAGTAGAATATATAGGCTTGAGAGACAAGATGAGATGAGAGTTCATGAGCAATATGCAAGATGATTTAAATTTTTGAACTTGGTTTAGCTCTTTTTCATCTATTTCTTAAATTTCAAAATTTCTGAGATCTATTTAAATTTTGGGAGCATGTTAATACTTGTGGGATAAGCTTAATTAAGAATCTACCGTCCGTAGAGATGAAGACTAGTACATTATGGAACTTTAACGAATTAAACTTTCGAGAGCATTATGTTTTCTCATGTATGATCAAGTGCAAGGTTTAAACATTGATGGGCAACGATGATATCCATCGAAGGCTTACTCGAGGACGAGCAAGGTTTAAGCATGGGGGAAATGTTGATGGTGAAAATACGTTAACCAAGCCATGAGTTTACCTTTGGTGTTGGCATAAGTTTTATACCTTATCCATTGGTACTAACCCCCGTGGTATAACAAGTTCACTTGTGCATGTCGGTTTTGGAGTTTAGTGTTTATGCAGGGTTTTAGCGTTGAAAGCAAGACTTCCGGGATAAGTTCATCAAGCACCTTGTGACAAGACCTTGAAGCTCGTACAAGTCATGCAATGAAGCAAACTTGACTCCAAGAAGCCAGGGACTCAACCCGAGAAGATGACAAACTCCGAGGACCTAACCAGAAAAGTGTCGAATCTTGTGGGACAAGGAGCTACGTCCAACTCAGAGAGAAACTGACGACAAGGGCCTAAATGAAGAAGGGGAAGCATCTAGAAGACTCGGGAACCGACACCACGCGAAGGAGGCCGGGAACTAGGGCCGGATGGGCCCAGGCGGGCCGGCCCAGCCCAGTCCAGGGCATAATCCCCCCTCCTTTGACCTAGCTGCCATTCGTGCTATTTATAGCCCGGGGTCGAGAGCCACGGATGATCCAATTTGTCATCAGCCGCCGAGGAGCAGAGAAGACAGAGACACCATCCCGGAGAGGAGAGGGTCGAGCAGTTGACTAGGGTCTCCCTAGCCGACGTGGGAACCTTGCAAGGAAGACCACGTCGGAGTTCCCGGAGCTAGAAGCAAGATCAAGGTAGGATCCCGGTGGTGATCTTTTTTATGTATCATTGTCATAGTTGAATTATCAAGTTGAATCTATTTCTAGCGATCAAGAGTTTCTTCGATGATTTCATTTTTTGATCAGCTTTGCTTATTCTATATCTATTCTCGAGATAGATCACATAGGGTGTTCTTGTAGCCGCGGTGGCTAGAGGTACACGCCGAATCTTCCGAAAGAACTCGACTTGTCCTTGGACTCACCCTAGACTACCCGCATGAGTAGGGATACGTTGTAAGAGAACGGGGGTTCCGAAAGGTGGGTGTTTTCGGAGTCGGACGGGGAACCACGATTTAAAGAGGCTTCTAATAAGATTCGATTTGCTACTTCTTCTCTTGCTTGGAACTTCAACAGAAGGCTTAACCCGATCTCTCTAGATCGGTTTATCTACCCTATCTATCTTTGTTATCTCCGGTCTTTAGTAGATTAGATTAGTTTTGTGTTCTTTATCTAGATGCATTAGGGTTTCACTTTACCGAAGATTGAAGTTGCTTGGCTTTACTAGATCATCTTTTGTGTCACACATTTGTTCCACGGATTCGATACCTTGGGTTCACCACTCGAGGGAAGAAGGGTCCCTTGACTACGACAAAAGACTTGTCCGCTTGCAAATCTAAACGAACTTTGATACAACTATTAACCATCTACAGTCAAGAAGGAGTTCCCGATGAATGGTTCAAATGGAATCTCTTTCCCTACTCACTTGCTGGTGAAGCAAAGACGTGGTACTCGTTTGCATACTTTGATGTTGAAGGCAATTGGAACAAGTTGACAAAGAAGTTTTGCGAGAAGTTCTTTCCAATTAGCAAGGTTCAACATCTAAGGAGGCAAGTGATCAGTTTCATGCAAGGAGAAGAGGACGGGATAGACCAAGCTTGGAATAGGTTTAATGAGTTGATCGAACAAGGACCAAGACTTGGCTTCACCGGTGACATACCCTTGCATACATTTTTATTTTCCCTATCCCCTAGTTGCATGCAACACGTCCAAATGTGTGCAAGTGGGGATCTCATGGAGAAAAACACTCACGAAAGCCACTCAACTTCTACAAAAAATTAGTAAAGTGGTGGTCATGCGAAGAGATTGGGAAACAAGACTTGCGGGAGAGCCGGAATACAATCCAAGGATGAAGAAGTGTGCTGAAATTTCTAAAGAGGAAACCCCAGAAGTCAAGAAATAGGAGCCAATCCCGGAAAAGCTTGAAGAAGAGCACATCAAGTCAAGAACTACCCCGTGTGTTGACTTCGCCGAATCAAATGAAACAAACAAGAGAAGCATGTCAAGCGTGAAGCCATTAAGGGAGTTAGAACACATGGATTGGGTTCCAATCGATTACGGAGAAGTATTCAACATGAGAAGAACGTTCCCTAATCAAAAGGGGATGGCAAGAGCATTATAAGTGGATTTCCCACCGGAGAAGAAAGCGGAAGATTCATACGACCTTGAAACCACCAGTGAGATATTTCAAATAAAAGCTCTTTGGAGATGATGAAGTGGATCCGGAACACATAGCCGAGGTGAAAAGAATCATGGGGATCAAGCCCGAAGCATCACCATACGCTCGCCTCGCCGAAGTTTACGCGATAGGATCTGAAGAAGAAAAGAAGATGGCACCACACTTGAGTTGCGAGATCAATGGAGTTCAATGCAAAGCTTTGTGCAGCATCGGAGCCCAAGTAAGTGTCCTATCTTCTAAAATTTACGATAAAGTTCAAGACCACAACCTAGACTTAGCCCAACATCAACAAAACTAATCATGGAAGATGGTAGAACTATTAGACCTCTAGGTATTGCTTGCAACATGAATGTGATAATCTCTGGAAATGCATACCAACTGATTTCTTTGTTATTTATGCTTACCATAGTAACCATGATAACATAATCCTATGTAGGCCCTTTCTTAAGTTGGTTGATGCCGTGCTGGATGCCGGAAAAGGCAAGGTAACAATGAACCTTAATGGAAAGAAGTACACATATAACTTTCTTCGCGTTTCTAAACACCCTTCACCTTTTCCTCCCGAAGACGAAGTAGAGGAGGTAGATAGTCTTTGTTTTGTTGAAACCCTTAGAGACCCACTGCAAAGGGCGATGGAGAATCAAGTTAATGATCAACAAGATGAAGAACTAGATGAAGCAACGAAAGGTTTAGAACCACAAGATGGAAGCGTAGAGGAAAAAAAATTTGAGGACATACGAGAAATTAAACTCATGGAGCCACAAGTACCCGAGGTAGACCTTAAACCTTTGCCCAAAGGATTAAAGTACGAATTTGTGGGCCCAGACAAGACCTATGCAGTCATTGTGAGCAACGTGTTGAGTCCCGAAGAAAATGAGAAGTTGCTGATTTTATTGAAAAACATAGGAAGGTGATTGGATATTTGATCAATGATCTCAAAGGTCTTAGCCCAGCCTTTTGCACATCGTATACCTATAGAAGACCAATTTAAGCCCATAGTGGACCACCAAAGGAGGCTAACTCATGCCATGCGAGAGGTAGTAAAGAAATAGGTCATCAAGCTACTTGATGCCAGAATCATCTACCTGATCCGCATAGCGAGTGGGTAAGCCCGGTACATTGTGTACCGAAGAAAGGAGGTTTAACCGTGGTGAAGAATGAGAAGAACGAGTTGATACCGCAAAGAACCGTGACCAGGTTGCGGATGTGTATCGATTATCGAAAGCTAAACAAAGAACGAAGAAAAATCACTTCCCCCTACCGTTCATTGATGAGATGCTCGAGAGATTAGCAAACCATGCTTATTTTTGCTTTCTCGATGGGTACTCGGGGTTCATGCAAATTCCCATTCACCCGGATGATCAACACAAAACAACGTTTACATGCCCTTATGGAGCGTTTGCATATAGAAGGATGCCCTTCGGTCTATGCAACGCTCCGGCCTCCTTTCAACATTGCATGATTGCCGTATTCTCAGAATTCATCGAAGAAATTGTCGAGGTGTTCATGGATGATTTTTCCTTTTATGGGAAGACGTTCATAGATTACTTGGCAAACATGGATAAGGTCCTCACGAGGTGTGCAGAGGTAGACTTGGTGTTAAATTGGGAAAAGTGCCACTTCATGGTTAAGCAAGGAATAGTGCTCAGACATGTTATATCTGAGAGAGGCATTGAAGTGGACAAGGCTAAGGTAGAGACGGTTGAGCAACTCCCACCTCCGACGGATGTTAAGTCCTTGAGGAGCTTTCTAGGCCACGCCGAATTCTATAGAAGATTTATTAAGGACTTCACAAAGATCACTAAGCCTTTAACGCATCTCCTTCAAAAGGATGTGGCTTTTGACTTCAATGAGAAGTACTTAGCGGCATTCTGGACCTTGAAAAGTGCTTTGGTGAGTGCACTCATTATTCAACCTCCGGATTGGAGCCAACCTTTCAAGATCATGTGTGATGCAAGTGACTACGCCGTAGGCGCGGTTTTGGGTCAAAGAAGGGAAGGCCGAGTTCACGATGTTTACTACGCTAGTAAAACTCTTAATGAGGCACAATTAAATTATGCCACTACGGAGAAAGAGTTGCTAGTGGTGGTATTCTCCTTTGAAAAATTCAGATCTTACATCGTGAACTCGAAGGTCATTGTTGTTTACACCAATCACGTGGCCATGAAGTATCTCTTGGCTAAGAAGGATGCTAAACCACGATTGATCCGTTGGATCCTTCTTCTCTAATAGTTCGATGTTGAAATTCGTGATACGAAGGGGGTGGAGAATGTTGTGGCCGATCATTTTTCTAGGATGAATCGTGGACAAGATGATAAAGAGCCCATAGAAGACAAGACAAGAGATGACCACCTCTATCGAGTGCTCGATAAAGACACTTTGGATGATTGATATCATTCGAGCAATTCGGAAGATGCCTCTTGACCATCTAGATAGAAACTCTCAAAGGATGATAATCTCCGAAAGTCGAAAATACTTTTGAGATATAATCTACAAATCGATTTGTTCGATGTGTAGGGAATAGACTTTATGGGGCCTTTCAAAAACTCACATAGCTATGAGCATATCCTTGTCATGGTTGATTATGTATCCAAGTGGGTAGAGTCCATGCCATGTCGTAAAGCTTCCACGGAGGAGTCCATTGCTATGATCAAGAGCATGATTTTCCCTCGTTTCGGTACACCGAGAATCTTGATAAGCATTGGAGCAAGTCACTTCACCGGGAATAATTTCAAAAAGTGCTTGCCCAAAAAGTGCTTGCCCAAATTGGGAATTTCCAAATGCGTGAAAAAGCTTGGTCAATGCCTTTGGTTACTATTCACCAGTAAGCCTAGTACCTTAATGAGATGGTAAGGGATTTTACTATTACTAATCTTGAGCTATCTCCTGCCCGGCCCGCAACCGAGGGGAGGGTACATGTGTGAGGCTAGATGTACTAGGTGGAAGCATGCCAGATAGCCTTGTACCTGAGACTGTAAGCTATTATCCCAAGCTGAGGATTTTTGGGAATCGTTTGGTTGGTGTCGGCTCTGTCGGGGCACCGCTCCGTGTGTTTAGGTCTACCTTGCAAGGTTTTGAATAAATCGATTATCGGCCTCTCACCGTTACCCGAGACTGCTTATTCAACTGGCCATGACATCCCTTAATGATGGAACTATGTGAATTCTTCTGCGTGAATTAATTGTATTGTACAATTCTTGATTGCATTAGTTGCTCATTAGAGTAATGGTAAACTTACTAGAATCTGAGCTAAAATATTGGAAGTAAGGATCATGGTAAACATTTTTCAAACCACACACTTATGTTCATATATCAAAAAATAAAGATGAACGAACAAGTAAATCAAGATAAGCATCACACAAGACACAAAATTTAAAAGACTCTTTTTATTTGATTTTCTTTGACGCAAAACTAAATTAAGACACTTCAAACTTGCAAAAATTTAAAAACACACTCAAAAACTAAAGACTCTTAAACTCTAAAACTCTCTCGAAAACTAAACTCTCTCGAAGACTAAACTGAACCAATATAAACTTGAAGCTAAAAGCTAGCTAGCTAGCTCTCCCCCATGCTAAAATCATATGACGTTCTCGTCGTATCTTACAAAAATCCTAAGGGGAAAACTAAACCTAGTGATACTTCCCGCAACTATTGCATCACTTGCCCTTCATGTTCCCCACCATGCCAAAAAGTTTCCGCACGTTGCGATTTAGGAACTTGTAGTCGTCTTCGAATTACCACAAACAAGAAAGGGTTGGTTATAAACTTGTTAGCAAGCTCCACATCACATACACATGGTCCTTAGCTGTGGAGTGTGATTTTCTCATTTAATTTCACTATCAAACCTACAATGGCTTCTCCATTTTATTCAACAAATAAATTATAAAACACCAAGAGTAGTGTTCCCTGAGCTCATTAAGCCTGAAACAAGCCACTAACCACACATGCACTCATGCTTAAGCTATAAAAATAAATATATCAATTAATACATTTATATTTACCACAAGAAAGATTAATGCATACAAAATAAATAAAGCACTTCTGGGCCCAAACTTTCTCTCACTGCTTCTATAGTCCAAAACAAGGCTAGGAGACCAACATATACATCTAGGGCTATTGTATAACTTGAGATATGCAATTACTTATAAACTAAGCATAAATCAAGAATAATTATTTCTGGTAGAGATAAAGTCATGGTAAATTCACCAGGGGTGCATTTCAGCATAAAAAGACAATAACCAGAAGTTGGGCCCAAAAATAAATTTATTTTAAGCTATAAAAGTCATCTAGGCAGATTCATCAATACAAGATAAATCATATACAATTATTTACTCAGTAACTTTCTACAATTTTTGGTGTCGTGACTAAACATGGCATAAAGCACAATATATCCAAAATCAGCTCATGAACACATGTAAGTTTTGCAGTACAACAGATCTAGTGTAAAAGGATTTCAATTTTTCATGCAAAATTTATCTCACAAAAGTATATACATCCTTTATAAACGTTGTAGTGCTCTTCTCCAGAAAACTAACAAAATTCGTTTCACATTTTTCTGATTTTTCCTTGAATTTCTATAGATTTTATAAGTTGCAGGCAAAACACAAGTAAAAGGAAGAATCTTTTTGTACTCAGGCCCCTAGAGAAATTCAAATCCTCACAGTTATGCACTCCGGCCAAACTCCTTCACAAACCAGTCCCTAGCGGTGGAGGTGAGCTCACCGCCGGCGATGTGGGGCTGGGGCAGGCAAGCAAATGGCACTGAACTGCAATTGGGCTCACCTGTGATCGATTGGTGTGCTTGGTGACGTCGGAGGTGCTACCGACGAGCAGTGATGACAAAGGAGTGGCAGCGCGGCCGTAGTGGCTCAATGTCCGGAGAGGCAAGGGGCTAAGCTAGTCAATGTGCAGCACAGGGAGCTCCAATGTGACCAAGGGGAGGTGCTAGGAGGGTTGAAAGGCGCTAGGAGCGAATGGAGCATTGAGCTCGTCGGTGGCGGCTCAACAGTGGCCACTAGACTTGTGCTACGGTGAGCAGGTAGTCCAGCCAAGGCAACAAGTGAGCGTGTATGCTACAAATGGTCCTAGTGGAGGTAGGCGCGGGTCTGGTTGGCTGCGGCGACGTCCGGAAGGTGGACCTAGCCGTGTGCGCCAATGGCGGACGGCGACGACGGCGTTCGGTGTCCCGCACGAGGGGAGCACGGTCCGGTATTTAAAGGTGACGTAACTTGGAGAAGGGGTCACGACGACCAATGTCTACAGCGAGTCGCGGTGTGGGACACGACATGGCTGGTGGGGACTGCGGCGACGTGCAGCGGCGGCGGCCCAATGGCGAGCGGCGGGCGAGGCCGGTGTGCAAGCGCCGCGTGGACTGGCCAGGGAGCCCACTGACTTCATGCATAGGAGCTCAATAGAGAGGCACACAGACCCCTAGACACGGGCCGGCCTCGGTGTGCGTGTACGGTGAGGTACGACAGCAGGCCGACGCGACTGGGCGCGACGTTGTGCGCGTGCTCGTGTTCCAGCGCATTCCGGTGCAAACTGTTTCAAGGTAGTACTGTTGGCCACGGTTTTTCTACGATTTTGTAACAGAAGTGAACCAAATGGTAAATAGGAAAGTTGTAGATTGTGGTACCCTCTACAACTTCTACAAAGGCCGTATAGGGTGTTTCTCAACCAATTTTGCATAAACTGCAAGCAAACTTTGTTGTTTTCTAGGCGCTAGTGAATAGTAACCAAAGGCATTGACCAAGCTTTTTCACGCATTTACACTCCAAATCTCAAATGCCACTCAACATGAAAGTTGTGTCCCTCGACAAACTACACAACTTTTATATTGGGAGAATTTGAAGTGTTTAGATGAAATTTGGAGAACGTGGCAAAAGTTCTCGGGTGAAGTGTTTAAGAAGGGGTTTTGACTAGGGTTTGACCAAGGTTGTCCATAGTTGACAAGGTGGGTCATTAGGGGTTGGTGGTGTTTTCGAGGTGATGACCCAGGTTGACCATCGTTTGACCAAAGTCAAGATGTCTGACCAGATCATTAGGGTTAATTAACCCAGATGAAAACCTGAGGCGTCACAAACCCTAACCATGGTAGGGCTTGGCTTGCAAAGATGCACATGCAAGGTTTTAGCAGGTGGCTCCGAGATTATGTCGAGACATGCATCAATAATGCTGTAATTACTGACGAGATAAGGAATCTAGCAGCGGGGCCATTGTTCACTGTTACAAGATACAAAGCAATGGATATCAATGGATACATGTTCTACACCATGACCTCAGATAAAAAGAGCGTCTATCAAAATAGTGGTGTGCGTGTACGGGCCGTCGTCGACGACAGTCATGATGATGATGACACAGAGACAGACATATTATGGTCAAATAGAGGAGATATGGGGGCTTGATTATGTTGGATTCAACGTAGCCTTTTTTCGGTGTAGATGGGTCACCAATGGGAAGAGAGCTGTGAGCAAGGACAAATATGGTTATGTTAGTGTTGATCTCCGGGTCTTTGGTTACAAAAAGGAACCGTTTGTCTTCGCCAACGATGTTGAGCAAGTGTTCTATGTACCTGACCTTGCAAAGAAGAACTAGTCTGTGGTTATGCCTGGAAAAAAAGGATTGTTGCGGTTGAAAATGTTGTTGAGGAGGAGGAATACAACCAGTTTGACGAAATTCCATCCTTCGACACTTCTTACAATCCCCAACTCTTGGGAACTAACTAAACACCGTACTTGCGAAGCGACCATAGTGAAAAAATCCATATACATAAATCAAGGAAGAAAAAGCAAGCCTGATTTCTACTGAATCCTTTTTGTAATGTCGGAGGATGTGTCTATTGGTGGAAATGGAATCCATTTTGTAATATAAAGGATGCGATGTATTGGTGGAATTTCAATCCTTTTTGTAATATATGGGATGTGGTAGAATTTGAATCCTACTTGTAATATATTCTACCTAAGATACTATATATATTCTGTTTATATTCTACTTCAGTTCAGTAAGGGGTGTTAATATCAAAAAGACGAGGATTAGCCAACCCGCGTCGCCTAAGTTACGAGCAAGAGACGAGGATTAACGAACCCTCGTCACCTTTGTTATGGGCAAGAGACGAGGACTAACGAACCCTCGTCGCCTTTGTTATGGGCAAGATATGAGAAATCATGAACAAATTACATCAAAAGAGACACGGATTAGCCAACCCCCATCGGCTTGTCCTTCAAGGTTTGCAAGTGAGTAGGTAAATCATACAAAAAGTTGTACTGCATAGAGATAATCACACAAGCATGTCTCTTGAGATGCAAAATCACACACACACACACATATTACATCAAAAGTGACACGGATTAGCCAGCCCCTGTCGGCTTGTTCTTCTTCATGCTTGCAAGTGAGTAGGTAAATCATATAAAAAATTGTACTGCATAGAGATAATCACACAAGCATGTCTCTTGAGATACAGAATCACACACACACACATTACAGTCATCATTGATACATCAGAACAAGGTTACAATGCGGCCATATCTTCATGACGAGATATGCAAAATCACACACACAGATCGATCTTGCTCGCAGGTTGATCTTGCTCGCAGGTCGTCGATCTTGCTGCACGTGGTCATCGAACAAGCTCCATTTCTGATGACGGCTTAGAGACTTGATTCCTGGCATGACTAAAGAGAGCTTATGTCTTGCAATGAGACCACAAAGTATCCTGAACCTGCACTTTTGGTTTGCAAGAGCCTTCCGCGAGTGGAGGGAGAAAGCATGGTGGTAGGAAAAAAATAATGATCATTGGACACATGATGAATTCCGTCTGATTGTTCATCCTGATGCCAGGAGGTTTTGGGCTACCTTCCCCAGACATAGCTGCAAGCAAGGGGTGTGTCACAAGGATTCTTCTAGAAGCTGTGTTAGAGGGATGTGAGGACCAGGAGCGTCCCGGTGGTCGATGGATGACCGCTCCTCAGTGATGAGTGATTGACAACGGGTGTTGGACTGACTCTTGGCTTAGTGCGCGGTGTGTAGGCCGCGGCCTAGTTCATGTTGTTGCAGGTGAAGAACGGGCACGAAAGGTCTTCAGCCTTGAGGGGCCTCCGGGAGATGGAGAGACATGTAGGCTCGGTTCGAGGGACCCGGTGGATGGTGGGACTAGGTGTGGGCCACATGGTGGCGAGACGAGCAAGACGAAGTCATGGACGATCGAGCCAGTGCATGGTGGCAGTCGAGCAAGAGGCTTGGCGCGAGGTCGGGCCGAGCACGCGGGGTTCGGTGGTTTGCCCACAAAACCATCGGAGGAAGGTTTCTTGGTTTGGGCCTCAAAACCAAGTCCGAAGGCCCAACACGACGGAGATGGGATCCAGGCGTGTCGGGAAGCTTCGAAGCGGAGGACACGCGGCGGGATCGCATGGCTTGCAACGGGAAGATGCGGGGTGCGGCGAAGGCGTGGCCGTCCGATGGCAAGACCCACAAACATTACATAAATGCCCCTGCGTGGGTTGTATCACCAGTAGTTGAGTTAGGGGTAGTCGAGTCATTTCCCACACCGGCAGGACCCGATATATAAGCCATGAGTGTGTGTGGATGGGTCTCTCACTCCGCGACTTAGGGTTTCATTTCCCCTCCTCCTTCTCATTTTCCTAGACTATTTTCTTCTCCATTTTCTCTAGACTAGCATGACAGCTTCATGAGAGATTTGTTGAGAGGGATGGATGCTAGGGTGACATGCTAGACCTTGTGAATCTTTCCTGGTTTGTATAGAAGATTCGGCGTTGTGATTTTCGTGGTCTTGTTTGTGCTTGTTTTTGGTGCCTTTGTTCTTGGTGTGGTTCCGCGGATTTGAGTGGGTTTCTCCCCGGATTCCTTTGAGGGAAACATGGATGGATGTATTGTGTGTCTTTGGGATTGATCTTGTGCCCTCAAACACCGGAAACCACTTCGATTCAAGGATTTTCATTCGGAGCTCTAGCTTTTGGTGGTGTTCAAAGGATCCGCGATTCCCGGTGATTTAGGAAGTTAGGAGGCGAAATTCTTGGGGTATAGCATCCTTGGTTGATGCTTTTCATGTCCCCAAACTCTTGTCTCAACAGCTTCTACGATTTGGGAGTTCCGGTGATGGATTGGAGGTGTTGACCTTCGAGGTCGAGCAGTTTTCTGCTCTGTCCGCAAGGCGCGGACGGTCCGCGGGGGTGTGGCGGACGGTCCGTGGCCTGGTAGTTCGTCGTGGTGTTCTTCGTGTTCTTGGTTTGTTTCCGTTTGATCCGGTTTTGTTTTAGGTTTTCTTTGCAGCCGGTTTGCGGACGTTCCGAGCTTCTGTAGCAGACGGTCCGGAACCCGCGTGGACGGTCCGCCTGGCCTTCGCGGACGGTCCGTTTTTCTCGGGTCGGTTCTGTTGGTTCTGTTGCTTTTAATGGACGGTCCGTGGCTCCTAGCCGGACGGTCCGCATGTCCCTTGCGGACTGTCCGCGGCACCTGGTCGGACTGTCCGCGTGGCCTTTGCGGACAGTCCGCCCCACCTGGCCGGACAGTCCGCTAGTGCCTGGCAGCTTTGTTCCTTGGTTCGATTCCTCCCTCCTTCTTTCGTGCTTCCTCGTGTGCTTCAAGGAATCATTCCTAAGACTTTAGATGGATCCATAACCTTGTTGTCTTGGCGGTTGGTGTGTGATTCGATCCATCGCTTGTGTGTGACTGGGATTTGTGTAGGGTATAGGCCGGGTTCTTTGAGAAGAATTTTTACCGGCTCCTATTCACTCTCCCCTCTCTAGTCGCCATCTAATCCTTCAATTGGTATCAGAGCTTGGTGCTGGATTCTTTGTGACTTTGACAAGTCTTGAATCCTAAGATGGCGTACGTTGAGCGGGGCGGTCCGCCGCACTTCGATTGGAAGGGTTACCACAAGTGGGGCGGCTCGTATGATGATCTTTCTTCGTGGCAAGTTGTTGGATTTCATTGTGCTTGACAAGACCTATGCTATTCCGGCCAACATCCATACTCTTATGGTGACCGATGCCGGTGCTAAGGCCAAGTATGAGGCAAATGCAAAAGCCGTTGATCACTTGGTCCGAAGCTTGTGTGATCCTGAGTTTGAGCGTGTTCGCCATTTGAATCTTGCTTGGCAAATTTGGGAGAAGTTGTTGGTTGCTCACGGTGGTGATAACCATGTGAAGGCTCTCCTCTTTGTCTCTTACTGAATGCAATATGAGAACTTCACTCAACTTCCCGGTGAGGACATTGATGCGATGTTTCAGAGGTTCATCGCCATCGTGAACAACATGAAGCCTAATGTTGAGGATTTCCCTTACACTGAGCATGATCAAGCTTTGAAGTTCTTGCATATCTTGGACCCAAATGTTTGGGGTGCTAAGGTTGAGGCCATCAAGGAGTCCGGGCAATATTTGACCATTGAGTTGGATGACCTCTTTTCTAAGCTCAAGTCGGCTGAGGTTGACAGGAAGTTGCAATCCAAGCATGAGGGATCGACTGATCATAGTCTTGGTCTTGTGGGAAGGTCAAAGGGAAAAGCTAACCCTTCCAGTCGACAGTTTTCCTTGTCTTCTCTTATGTCAATTCCAGATGAGGAGTTTGATGTGCTGGGCAAGGAGGAGCTGGCCTTGCTCTCAAGGAGGTTTGATCGACTACATGAGAGCCGAAGGAATGCAAGGCGGAGCTCGGGGACATGCTACAAGTGTGGCAAACGTGGACACTTCATCGCCGAGTGCCCGAAATCGGAGGAGAACAAGTACAAGATGAGCGAGTACAAGGCACACCCGAGGCGTGAAGACAAGTACTCCTCCAAGGGAAAGCACTTCGGCGAGGTCCAAGAGCAAGGACAAGGACAAGCGGCGACCGAGCAAGGGCGGCTACAAGAAGGACAAGGCAAGAGCCATGGTGGCCAGTGCAAGCGACGTCGACTCAAGCTCAAGCGACGCGTAGTCGAGCTCAAGCAGTGAAGATGAAGACGCCGGGAGGCGCAAGGGCAAGAAGGGTGCAAGCCGGAACCTCAGTGGATTGAGCTGTGTGGCGCTTGGAGGATTTTGTGGCATGGCCCATAGCTCAAGTAGCAACAAGAGAGAGAAGGAAGACAGCGACTCCCACTCGGAGGATGAGGTAAATTGTGACCCTGACTCTTTGCTTGCTGAGATCACTAGGTTGAATGGCTTGAATGACAACCGTGATAGTGTGCTAAGAGATGCCAAAAAGATGAGGAAAGAACTTAGGGCTCAACTTGAGAATGCTAGTGAGAAAGTAGGATAGTTAGAGTCTAAATTGCTTGAATTGAAACTTGAGAATGACTCTTTGAAACTTACTCCTACTATTTCTGATGATGTTGAATGTTCTGAGTGTAATGCATGGTTGAATGAGATCCAGTTGCTTAATGAGAAGAATGCTTCCACTTTGCCTAAACTTGATGCTCTTAGGACTGAGTATGATGAGCTTAAGGCTAGACCCACTTTGCTTGGTGCTTGTAAATCATGTCCTACTATGCATGCTAAGCTTGTTGATGCTCATTCTACCATTAGCACTTTGGAAGCTTCTTTGAAATCTCCTGTTGTCAATGCATGCACTAGTTGTCATGAAGTTACTTTGTGCAATCTTGAACTTACTTACAGTTTGGATGTCATCTATGAAGAGAATGATTATTTGAGGAAGGTGTCGGGTTGGTGGTACGGGCGGGAACCTCAATTGAAAATCATGATTGAGGAGTTCAAGAGAGCCGATGGTCGTGGTTTGGGTTTTGAGAAGTTGGGTGAGAAAGTGAGAGAGAACAATCGGGAGAGTGTGTATGAGAAGTGTGTTGAGTCTAACCCCGAGTTTGAGGTGATCGGAGACATCCAAGTTCCACTTCCAAAAGCACCCAAGAACTCTTTCACTCCAAAGCCCAACCACCTTTGCAACAAGCTTGACACAACCCAAGATCCACCCAAATTTTCGCCCAAAATAAATGACTTCCGAAACCCATGAAGTTTGTGAGTGAGAAGGGTGAGAAACCTAAAGAGAAGCCGAGCCAAAACCAAAACCCATCCCCTTCGGTGTGAGTATTGTGGCAAGGAGAGACACCTAGCAGAGTTTTGCTATAAGAGGAAGAGGGATGAGAGGCTTGCTAGGGAGCAAGCAAACCAGGACAGATATCGCCAGTCTCATGGTATTCCTGAGCCTAGAGTGCCACTTCCACGGGGTGTGGGAAGTGTGAGGAGTGTTGGTAAAGTTGGAGCTCAGGGTGGTAGATTTGCACAAAGAGGTGGTGGTGAGAGGTTTTATAGGAGAGATGATGGTGTGCGTGCTGGTGAGAGGTTTGGTCGGGCTCGTGGTGGTTTTGCTGGACGTCTCCCTACTCATCCTCAATATGGGTTTAGGGGAGATGATCGCAGCTTTGGGTTCTAGAGGAACTACGGACCACGTTTTCCCCCTCGTGGTGCTCGCACTCCTTCCATGGGACATGGGAAGTTTGGTGGAAAGGGAATGATGTTTGCTAACCCCTCTTTTGAGCAGATGGCTCGACACTGGTTTAACTTTCTTTGTGCTAACCCCAGTGTCGAGTCACTAGCTCATTCTCATTCTTGTTTCTGACTACAGGCAGGAAGCTTGGAGGACATTTGGTTGATCGACTCCGGGTGTTCTCGACACATGACCGGAGATAAGAAGTGGTTCTCCAGCCTCACCCCAGTGAAGGAAAAGTTGTACATCACTTTTGGGGATAACGGACGAGGAAGGGTGATTTCGAGGGTGTGGTGCATGTGAGTGACAAGGTAACGTTGAAGAGAGTTGCTCTTGTGAAGTCTTTGGGTTTCAATTTGCTTTCAGTTTCTCAGTTGCTTGATGAGGGTTTTGAGGTGCGTTTCAAGTCTGGTGAGTCTCGTTTGCTGGATTCTCGAGGTGAACTTTTCTGTATGATCATCCCCGAGGGTCAGATTTTCAGGGCTGATTTCTCTCGTTCTTTGGGTCCTGCTCGCTGTTTGATGGCCGGTCTTTCTTCTGATTTGTGAAAATGGCATAGGAGGTTGGGTCACTTGAGCTTTGATTTGGTTTCCCGCTTGAGTGGTCTTGACCTTGTCCGAGGATTGCCGAGGCTGAAGTTTGAGAAGGATTTGGTTTGTGCTCCGTGTAGGCATGGTAAGATGGTAGCCACTCCCCATCCACCCCTAACCGATGTCATGACCGAGCGTCCGACAGAGCTGTTGCATATGGACCTTGTTGGGCCAGCTCGAGTTCGCTCGGTGAGTGGGAAGTGGTATGTTCTTATTGTGGTGGACGATTACTCTCCCTATGCTGGGTGTTTTTCTTGGAAGACAAGAGTGAGACATTTGGTTTTGTTCGAGATCTGATCGTGAGGTTGAAAAACGAGAGGCATGGGAATGCTATTCAAGCTATCCGTAGTGATAATGGCTCAGAGTTCAAGAACTCTCGTTTTGATGCCTTCTGTCGTGATCTAGGTCTTGAACATCAGTATTCGACCCTTTATGTGCCCCTCAAAATGAAGTTGTGGAAAGGAAAAATCGGACTCTTTGTGAGATGGCTAGGACGATGCTGGATGAGCACAAGACTCCTAGGAGGTATGGGGCTGAGGCGGTCAATACAGCTTGTCATGTCTCCAACAGGATTTTATTGCGAGCTTTCAAGAGGAAGACCTGTTATGAGCTTATGCATGGTCGGGCACCCAAGGTGAGTCATTTCCGAGTTTTTGGTTGCAAATGCTTTATTCTTAAGAAGGGAAAACTCGACAAGTTTGAGGCTAGGTCTAGTGATGGGATTTTCTTTGGATATGCTAATCATTCTAGAGCCTATAGGGTGCTTAACCTTGAGACTAACAAAATCATGGAGACTTGCGAGGTAACCTTCGACGAGACAATGCCATGTACCTCTCTTGGCTTTGAATGTGCGGGAGATGAAGAGATGGCCGAGGACCTCTTTGAAGAGGAGAAGGATGAAGCCGGAGATGATGATGGAGGGAACCATGCGCCCGAAGCTGAAGGTGTACCCACTACTTCCCCTACGATCACTACGGAGGGTGGACCGTCTACTTCATGGACAACGACGGTGTGACAAGAGGACCAAAGCGAGAGAAGCCGAAGTTAAGGGGGAGGTAGTCTCGAGGTGTGAGGCTCCCCGGCGGATTCAAGAAGTGCATCCCCTATCGAAGATCATTGGGGACATCGACGAACGTACTACGCGGTCAAGGTCTAGAAATTCCTCTCATTTCGCTCATGCTTGCATTTGTTGCCACCTTTGAGCCCAAGGACATTGGACACGCTTTATCCGATGCAAACCGGGTCAATTCTATGCATGTGGAGTTGGAAAACTTTGAGAGGAACCAGGAGTGGGAGTTAGTTGAACCACCTCCAAATTGCCATCCTATAGGAACCAAATGGGTTTGGAAGAACAAAGAGGGTGAGAATGGGATGGTTGTGAGGAACAAGTCCAGGCTTGTTGCTCAGGGATATTGTCAGAAGGAGGGGATCGACTATGAGGAGACCTTTGCTCTTGTGGCCCGTCTTGAGGCAATTCGAATCCTTCTAGCCTTTGCCGTGGCTAAAGGGTTCAAGTTGTTTCAAATGGATGTGAAAAGTGCTTTTCTGAATGGGGTCATAGAGGAAGAGGTGTATGTGAAGTAGCCACCGGGGTTCGAGAGTGAGAAGTATCCACACAGGGTGTACAGGTTGAAAAGGGCTTTGTATGGGTTGAAACAGATGCCTCGGGCTTGGTATGAGAGATTGAGAGGTTTTCTGGTGAGCAGAGGGTTTGTGATTGGTACCGTGGATAGGACCTTGTTTCTCCTCAAACATGGGGATGACTTGTTGATTGTGCAGATATACATGGATGATATTGTCTTTGGTGGCTCGTCACATAACCTTGTTGCCAAGTTTGCAAATGAGATGAGCAGGGAATTCGAGATGAGCATGATTGGCGAGTTGCAGTACTTTCTCGGGTTGCAGGTCAAGCAAGTAAAGGATGAGACATTTGTACATCAGACCAAGTACACGAAAGACATGCTGAGGAAGTTCCAGATGCAAGATGTGAAGCCTATGTCGACACCCATGGGGAGTACGGCTACTTTGGATGCGGACGAGGACGGAGAACCGGTGGACCGGCGGGAGTACAGGGAGCATGATCGGCTCCCTCCTCTACCCGACGGCGACGAGGCCGGACATACGGTTCGGTGTATGTCCGTGCGCTCGTTTTCGAGCTTCGTCGAGGACATCACATCGACAGGACGTCAAGAGGATCTTCAAGTACCTACGATCCGCCCTCGGTCTTGGCCTTTGGTATTTTTCCTCCTCGACTCTTTCTTTTCATGGTTTTTCCGATGCGGATTTTGTCTGGTTGCCGAGTCGAGAGGAAGTCTACTTCGGTTCTTGTTAGTTTCTTGGGTCCTCGTTGGTTTCGTGGTCTTCCCGCAAGCGAGCCTAGTGTAGCTCGGTCCTACCACCGAGGCAGAGTATGTTGCAGCCGCGAGTTGTTGTTCCCAGCTGTTGTGGATTTCATACACTTTGAGAGACTTTGGTGAGGAGTGCACCCAGATCCCACTTCTTTGTGATAGCACCAGTGCCATAAGCGTAGCGAAAAACCCAGTGCTTCATTCCAGAACCAAACACATAGAAATGAGGTACCATTTCTTGAGAGACAATGTGGAGAAAGGGACCATTGTGTTGAGCCATGTCCCAACCCAAGATCAGCTTGCAGACATTTTCACAAAGCCTCTCGACCAAGCTACTTTTGTGCGCTTGCGGGGGGAACTTGAGGTTTGTTGTCCTTTCTAGTTGATTCTTGGGGGATTTTCTTGTGTATCATATGTATCATACCATGTTTACTTTGATGTATATACATGCTTTGCTTGATGTATAAACCATGGTAGGATAGCCATCTTGTTATATATCTTGTTGCATTTGTATCATATTGCAATTTAGGATGATGAGGTTCTTTCATATGCCTCATTTGAGTTTCTTTGGCTATTTGTGAGATATTGGTCATGTGTGTGGAGAAATGGCTATGTGAGGCTATGCTCTTGGAATATTTGAGATGTATGTGTTGTGAGATAGCCCTTTTTGAATCAAATGCTGATCTTGACTAAATTTGATGAAATGAGCTCCACTCATGTGTAGTAGTGTATCCATGTCACGTTTTGGTCTAAATGTGCTTTCTATGCTTAGATTGTGCTTGGATGTCTTTTTTGCATTTGGGCCAAAGGCCGAATATCATTGTGAATGTTTAGCCTATGTTGCATTCATGGGGGAGCATAAGCTTCTTTTTGCCGCAAAGGCACTTCATGTACCATGAAATGCATTAATCTTGAAAAGAAGTGTGTATACTTGAAAAATGCTCCATCCACTATGTTTATGCTTAAAATGTCTTATTCTTTAAACATGGGTGCAAAACATGTTGCGTGATGTTCACCAGTGGAGAAGTCTCCCCGAAGTGGACACATGGCTCATGAGCTTTAACATGACATGCTTTGCTTGATGGGTGTTTGCAATGATCTTTTGTTGAGAATTGGATATCCTTGTATGATCTCTGGATGATATGCATGTTTTTGGCTCGAATATGACATGGATAGGCCTTTACATTTGAAGTGAGCCATCTCTTGATAAAACTGCTCAAATTTGAAATTTTGCTTTGTCACATGCCCATATTTCCATATATTACTTGTGGCAATGCTTTGACTATGCTATGACCCATCTGGGTGCCCTTTGTCTCATTTCTAGCCTTTGACACTCGATTTGGCCTATTTGAGAAGCTCATGTAGATGTTTATATGCTTTGTCTTACGTTTCTACATTTTCACCTTGATTCATACATTGTCAACAAGGGGGAGAAGAGGTGAAGACGTGAGCTTAATGAAAAATTCATAAAAATGCATCCACATGTTCAGGGGGAGCTTGCATTTGTTCAGGGGGAGCTTTCTTGCTGTTTTCCATGTGGAGTTTGTGCTTTGCTCGGCTTGTGACCTTTCTTTGCCTTTCTTTGGTTTTGGTCATGAGTTGCGCTTCTTTGTTTTTCTTTCTTCTTTCTTTCTTTCTCTGAATTTCATTTCGCGTTGTGTGTTGTAAATGCACTCATCAAGGGGGAGATTGAGGACCAGGAGCGTCCCGGTGGTCGATGATTGACCGCTCCTCAGTGATGAGTGATTGACAACGGGTGTTGGACTGACTCTTGGCTCAGTGCGGAGGTGTAGGCCGTGGCCTAGTTCGTGTTGTTGCGGTGAAGAACGGGCGCGAAAGGTCTTCGCCTTGAGGCGCCTCCGGGAGATGGAGAAACAAGTAGGCTCGGTTCGAGGGACCCGTGGACGCGGGACTAGGTGCGGGCAACATGGTGGCGAGACGAGCAAGACGAAGTCATGGATGATCGAGTCGGTGCATGGTGGCGGTCGAGCCAAGAGGCTTGGCGGGAGGCCGTGGCGAGCACGCGGGGTTTAGTGGTTTGCCCACAAAACCATCGGAGGACGGTTTCTTGGTTTGGGCCTCAAAACCAAGTCCGAAGGCCCAACACGACGGAGACGAGATCCGGGCGTGTCGGGAAGCTTCGAAGCGGAGGACACGCGGCGGGATCGCATGGCTTGCGTCGGGAAGACGCGGGGTGCAGCGAAGGCGTGGCCGTCCGATGGCAAGACCCACAAACATTACATAAATGCCCCTGCGTGGGTTGTATCGCCAGTATTTGAGTTAGGGGTAGTCGGGTCATTTCACACACCGGCGGGACCCGATATATAAGCCATGAGTGTGTGTGGATGGGGCTCTCTCTCCGCGACTTAGGGTTTCATTTCCCCCCTCCTCCTTCTCATTTTCCTGGACTATTTTCTTCTCCATTTTATCTAGGCTAGCATGAGATCTTCATGAGAGATTTGTCGAGAGGAATGGATGCTAGGGCGGCATGCTAGACCTTGTGAATCTTTCCTGGTTTGTATAGAAGATTCGGCGTTGTGATTTTCGTGGTCTTTTTCGTGCTTGTTGTTGGTGCCTTTGTTCTTGGCGTGGTTCCGCAGATTTGAGTGGGTTTCTCCCCGGATTCCTTTGAGGGAAACATGGATGGATATCTTGTGCATCTTTGGGATTGATCTTGGGAGCTCTAGCTTTTGGTGGTGTTCAAAGGATCCGGGATTCCCGGTGATTTAGGAAGTTAAGAGGCCAAATTTTTGGGGTATAGCATCCTTGGTTGATGCTTTTCATGTCCCCAAACTCTTGTCTCAACAGCTTCTATGGTTTGGGAGATCTGGTGATAGATTGGAGGTGTTGACCTTTGAGGTCGAGCAGTTTTCTGCTCTGTCCGCAAGGCGCGGACGGTCCACGGGGGTGTGGCGGACGGTCCGTCGCCTGGCATTCGTCGTTGTGTTCTTCGTGTTCTTGGTTTGTTTCCGTTTGATCCGGTTTTGTTTTAGGTTTTCGTTGCAGCCGGTTTGCGGACGGTCCGAGCTTCAGTAGCGGACGGTCCGGAACCCGCGTGGACAGTCCGCCTGGCCTTCGCGGACGGTCCGTTTTTCTCGGGTCGGTTCTGGTGGTTCTGTTACTTTTAACGGACGGTCCGTGGCTCCTAGCCGGACGGTCCGCGTGTCCCTTGCGGACTGTCTGCGGCACCTGGCCGGACTGTCCGCACGGCCTTTGCGGACGCGTCCGCCCCACCTCGGCCGGAGAGTCCGCGCGTGCACGGCGGCTTTGTTCCTTGGTTCGGTTCCTCCCTCCTTTCGTGCTTCCACGTGTGCTTCAAGGAATCATTCCTAAGACTTGAGGTTCATCCATAACCTTGTTGTCTTGGCGGTTGGTGTGTGTTTCGATCCATCGCTTGTGTGTGACCGGGATTGATCTAGGGTATAGGTCGGGTTCTTTGAGAAGAATTTTTACCGGCTCCTATTCACTCCCCCCTCTCTAGTCGCCATCCGATCCTTCAGGATGAGCAACCCAATCACCCATATCCCAAGAATTCTTCTAGAAACTGAGAAATTGAAGAGGAGGAAGAAAAGAGAAAATCAAAAGCTTGCGCCCTACAAGATCTGCTCTTTGCGCCATAGCTAGATCTAGATCTAGAGAAGAAAGAAGCAAGTGACTCGCTTTATTGTATTAGAAGAAGGAACCATATAGCTAGATCTAGATCTAGAGAAGAAGGAAGCAACTTGAAGTGAGGAGGACCGATAGGCGTCGGTGGCTTTTTATAGCAAAAACAAGGAAGGGATAAGATCAAGAGCACAGGAAATGGGAAGGTTCCCAAGACGGTCAATGGCGAAACTGTTTCCAGTCAATGGCTGAGAGCAGAGGTACAGTAGTGATTCCAATGTAGAATTAAATGATACACGGAGTAACCAAACATTGTCTACAAAAAAGAGAGGTAGGGATAAGATCAAGAGCATGGGAAACGGGAAGGTTCCCAAGATCGGTCAATGGGGAAACTGTTGCCAGTCAATGGCTGAGAGCAGAGGCAGTGACTCCAATGTAGAATTAAATGATAGACAGATTAACCAAACATTGTCTCCAATGGAGAATTAAAGGATACTACGCAGATTAGCCAAACGTCGTCTCCAATGTAGAATTAAATGATAACACAGATTAGCCAAACGTCGTCTCCATTGCATACTTAAACATTGTTTGAAAACAAATCTCTTGTATCTTCTCCTTCCAAAACAATTTAGATCCCCTGCCCCTTCATCTCTACCCACGAAAAACAGCAACTGCCTACTCCTCATCGTCACCATTCCCAGCCATAAGTGAATAGCATGCCGGGAAAAAGCAGGTGGCACCAGCTGTAGTTGCTGCTGGGCCTCCCTCAAGACCTCCACATTGAGATTGCAGCGCGCGTCGGTGCGACCTCGGAGCGGACCTTGGCTGACCTCCATAGCCTACGCGGTACTTGCTCGACCATGCGCCGCATGTGCGGCCACAGCAACGTCGGCCGGCATTTGTCGATAGAGGGGATACGAGATGAGATTTTTTGGGTGTGGGACCCCACCACTTACAAAGCATTCCTTGCTATGCTGACCGGTCTCGGGAATACGGAGGCTTGCTTCTTCTCCGGGATCAAAGCCGTCTTCATCGAAAACAGGGGATACAATGATCTCCAGCACACCGCCGAGGATGGGCACGATGCGGAGGCCTATCTATACGCCATCTTGCTCTACAGAGACAATGGCGGTGCCACCGCCGACAACACCGCGAAGCGGTACATGAGGTAGGCCGCGGGCGGTGGCAATACGACGTCGAGATGGTTGAGCAACGAGGGGTGTCTGCCTTTGCACAAGAAGGCCGCACGTGCGATCCACTACTCGACTTGGAGCATTTGGGGTGAACTGCTACCGCCTCCGGCTCAGGGCGCGGAAATCAGCCGTGTGCAGACAACGGCAGCGGCTGCAGCGTGGAAAAAGGATGGCTTCGAATTTCTCTATTTTGCAGCGAAGACTGTAGGCTGCGCTGTGAAATGGTGAAGTTCACACAGAGTATTGGCATAGGAAATCGGTAGTAGATTTGCTTTGTATGATGCTCGAATTATCTGTGTAAAATTTTGGGAGAGCAGCAAATCTGACGCGGGTTTTCAGCCCCGCGTCGCTAATGACTGTGGGGCCCAATTCAATTCAAATGAAGAATAGTTCCCATTTCTCCTTTTAATCTGCAATCAAATGTTGTAACAAGTATTTCTTCGTCGTTATTAGTCCAAATTTGACATTTTTTTTCTAAATCTAAAATCACCATTTTTTCATTAATTTCATTGTTTAGTGTAAATTTCATTTGTTGAATAATGGTTATATGCCTTATTTTGTTCTTTGTAAGTACAACATATAAATAATATTTGTTTTACACAACCATTAGTGATGAAACTTTACATTTCATAAGCTTAAGGTGAACACAAGGTTTTGTTAAGTTTTCAAATGCATATGAGTTCGAACATGTTGCAAAGTGTGGAAAACTTCAATGTTCAAGCAAACATTCTAGGAAACTATGTGAGAGATGTAGACATTTGTACACAAGTATACTATTCCTTCATCGATGCCATTTCAAATTTCAAAAACAAGTTTATGCACCCAAATTATGTTGCCAAGTCAATTTGTAGATTTTTTAGAGCAAGTTTGATGTTACTAGAATTATTATATAATTACCATGGGGTGTAAAAACGAAATATATGAATTTTGGGCACACAAGTGTGTCTGTTGATATTTTATTCAAATACTAAATGTCCAAATATGAATTGTTCGTATTTTTATAATTTTTAGGTGCTGTTTTATGGGCTCTAATAATTTAGGGAAGCAAGTTTCATTCCAAAAATAGTGACGGGCCCACGCATCAACGTCAGCAGCCAATATAAAAAATATAAACATTGTTTGTCCGCCCGGGCCCAACTGCCAACAAATGTGATGCGGGTTCACTAACCATCGTCACCAGTGACACTGGCCCACGCGTCAGCGTCTGTGTCAGCAGGCTAACATGCATCGGCAACGACTATCCATTGTCTCTAAGATCTAATGCATCACAACTGATCTCCAGTTCATCACAACAGATCTCCAGTTCATCACAACTCGGTTGGATCTACTTGCGTCTATTAGATCAAGTTCATGACATACAAAATTAACAACCAAACTAATTAACTAAGCAGTTCATGATTGACAAACAAACGAAGCAGTTCATGTCTAAGAACCTGACAAAGACACAAAAGCACACACACATTGTTACTAATTGGTAGAGGAGTCTATCAATTAGTCGAAGTTTCGCCATCGTCACCGCCGTGGCTGCCTTCATCACCGTCGTCACCGCCGTGGCTACCGTCGTCACCGTGGCTGCTGCCATCGTCGTCGGAGCTGCCGTCGTCGAAGATGAAGTGGCGACGGGTAGCTCGCTTGACCAGGAAAAGGTTCTCAAGCTTCTCAGCCAACCCGTGGATCCTAAAGGCGAGACCCTTCACGCTCGGGTCCTTGTACACATCATGATGCGCCTTGATGTCGAAGGCCTCGCCAACACCTTCAAGCTTTTTGAAGGTGCTCCTGAGCAGCTCGATAGCGAACTTAGTGTCGTCGAAGAGTGGTTCCTCGTTAGCGTCCTTGGCCGCTGGCTCCTTCCCCTTCTCCAACTTCTTCCGACGGTGACTTTCGTCATCGTCGTCCTCCCTTCGTCCCCTCTTTGACGGCAGTGGGCTCCTCGACGCCATCTTGAAGGACCGAAACGGCGAACCAGAGAGGGGGGAGTGAATGGGAGCCGATAAAAATTCTATTCAAGAATTCGGCCTATGAACCCAAATTCACTCGTGCACCTCCGCAAGCTCCTCTTGCCAAGTTCACGTAGCCACTGGAGTGCTACTGAACCTAGGAACAAGACCCAACCAACAGCCTCAACACACACGCAGCGGAACCACACACGACACGGCTGGGGCCGGCAGCCCAAACCGGTCAGGCCGACTTCTGAAACCGGTCAGACCGCTTCTGTTGGACTTAGCCTCACGCAGGCAGGGGAAACCGGTCGGACCGGTTAGGCAAACCGGTCGACAGATTCCGTCTAGAAAACTCCCCAAAAACACCAAGCACATCAAAGGCCTTTTCACATCCGAACAAACGAAGCCATGGAGCAAAGCAAAGACTTCCTTGTTCAAAGATCTTTCTCGACGGCCCACGGGCGAAACCGGTCGGACCGGTTTGGGAAACCGGCCGGTCGAGCCGGTTTTAGCGTGGACGATCGGGAAGAACACAGCCCGCGGGTCAACTCCCCTCAAAACCAAACCTCGAACTCCCGAATCGCTCCACGGACTTGAACAAGACTTTGGGGATATCAGGAACACCTCATGAGGAGTTCATGGCCAAGTTTAATCCCACCAAATCTCGTCCAAAAAGGAGGAATCGAAGAAATCCCACCGAAAGCACTTGCAACCCAAGAACTCAAGAAACCCCGAAATCGAGCACTTTTCCTCACGGATTTGGGAGGGGAATCACAGCCCAAAGAACCACGAAGGGTTTCCATAAATTTCCCCCATCAAATCCCCAAGAGAAAAGCCCCGAAAACACCCCAAAGAAATCACCGAGAGAGGGCTCCAAAAATCACCACCAAGAACAACCGGGAAAACACATCCAAACCTTGAGGAACCACGCCGAATCATCTATACATGAAACAAAGGTTCGTACAAGGTCTAGCAAGCCGCCCGATCATCCATCCCTCTCTACAAGATCTGTCCGTGAAGCTCTCTTGCTAGTCCTAGAGAAAACCTAAGGAAAATAGGTGGAAAATGGAAAAACTAATGAGTTAGGGTTCCAAGAGTTGGCTGCCATCCTCTCACCTCTTGGGTTATATGGAGGCAACCGAATGTCTAAAATGCCCCTTTCTACTAACTAGGGATACAAGCCCCTCAAGGGCGGATTTAGAATTCTTGATGTCTTCACAATCGGACGGATGCCCAGCAACCGCACCCTGCGTAGCCTCAACGCAAGCCTTGCGATCCCGACGCGTGTCCTCCGCCTCGAAGCTTCCGGGCGCCTCGCGACCCCAAACCGGTCGGACCGATTCTCCAAACCGGTCGGGCCGATTTTGGCCGGACGCCCACGCCCGGTCTTCGGCCTCGGCTTTGTGGCTCAGCCGAGTAACCCGGTGATTTTCTGGTGAACCACCGTAAACCCCGCGAACTTGGTGTAGCCTCTGCCAATCACCACTCATGACTTGGCTCCCACGAAGTCTCGGCTCGACCTTGGTTTTGTGGCTCCACCAAGAAACCGTTCACCGACTTCATCTTGTCGTTCTTGCCACCATGCGGCCCGCACTCGACCCCGCCGGCCACCGGTCCCTCGAACGAAGCCTACTTGTCTTCTCCACACCCGGAGGCCTCACCGGCAACGACCTTTCGCGCTTGTTCTTCACCCGCACCAACACGAGTCAAGCCGCAACTCGCACCTGCAATACTTAGCCAAGAATCAGTCCACACAACGTTGTCAATCACTCATCACACAAGGAAGCGACCATCCACCGGTCCTCGAACCACACATGGTCCTCAATCTCCTCCTTGATGAGTGCATTGACAACACACACACATGGTAAGTAAAGAGAAAAGGAAAACAGAAAAGAAACAAAAAGAAAAACTCCAACAAGCGATCGAAAGCCGAGAAAGGCAAAAGACGAGATCACTTGAAGAAGACAAGTCTCGGACCCCTTAGGCAAGGGCAACGGCTCGACACATCCGAGACAAAAAACATGCTCAAGCAAGGAGCACAAACCACCAAAGCACACAAGAGCTCCCCCCGATCAAGTGCCGGCTCGGGGCACAAACCGGTCGGACCGGTTCCCATAACCGGTCGGGCCGGTTCCACCAAAACCGGTCGGACCGGTTTCCACAACCGGTCGAGCCGATTTCACACAACCAGACCATACCCCAAAAGCCAAAAATGCAAAAGAAATGCACAAGCTCCCCCCCGGACACTTGGGATAGGTTCCGGGAATACAAAGCAACTTTTCTCCACCTTCCTTTCTCCCCCTTGTTGCCAATGCAAGAATCAAGGCACAAATGCAATCTAGAGCTTCTCAAGTATACAAAATTCATCACAAGATGCTACACATGTCCAAATGAGCAAGTTAGATACTCTACAGGTTTGTATGGACCTCAACTACATGATCACCAAGTTTCACAACCATTGGACAAGGCTAACCAAGATTTGAGTAATTTTGTGAAAAGTTACTCTCTCACACGCAAAAACCTAAACATGAGCAAAACATGCCAAAATGGCAAAGCCACACAAACTTCATGCTAGGACAACCATTCTAATCATAAGACCATCACAAACACCCACAAGCACCTCATGTCATGTCAAAGCCACCGAGCCATGTGCCTACTTCTATGTATGGGACTTCTCATTGGTAGACATCATGCAACGGTTTAGCACCCAAGGCAAATTCATTTCAGCACATATGACATTGGAGCATATTTTCCAAGCATTTTACATTTCATTTTCAGATTCATAATTGGTACACGAAATGTCTTTGCGACAAAAAGGAACTTATGCCCCTCCACAAGATAAAGCAAGAGGGCTAAACATTCATGATGGCAAATGAGCCTTTGGCCCCATATGATCAATAAACTAGCTATCCAACCACAAATTCAGCATAACCAAGCCACTAAAACATGTCATGATCATATAAAGGCATTTACACATGAGAGAGCATACATGTGACATTTTTCAAAAACATATCCATCAACCATGGATTATTCATCAAGATCATCAAGAGCTAAGCCAAACTAACCATAGCATACCAAACAAGCTCACAAAGACATATATCTCATTGCATGGTGAACAATGTATATAAGAGAAGCTTTTCCTATCCAATGCATATGATACAAAATGCATGCAATCTAAGATACAAGGATGCCTATACATCATGCAACATATGCCATGCCAAATGCAAGAAATGCACAAAGAAAAGCTATACATAAGCTATCACCGGCTCCTCGAGGGGAGGCAAAACGGGCTCGACACCACCGGCAAAAAATAGCTCCCACACACCCAACTCAAGAGATCAAACACACACCAAGTTCCCCCCGCAAACGAGTGAAAGTTGCTTGATCTAGGGGTTTGGTGAAGATATCGGCTAGTTGGTCATGTGTGGGTACATGGATCAAAGCTATCTTTCCTTTCTCGACGTTGTCTCTCAGAAAATGATACCTCACTTCTATGTGCTTGGTTTTGGAATGAAGCACTGGGTTCTTTGCAACGCTTATGGCACCGGTGCTATCACATTGAAGTGGGACATGGGCATACTCCTCACCAAAGTCACTCATGGTGTAGGTGATCCAAAGGAGCCGAGAGCAACAACTAGCGACGGCAACATACTCGGCCTCGGTTGTGGATTGAGCAACACTCGACCGCTTGCGGGAAGACCAAGACACCAAAGAAGAACCCAAAAACTCGGCAAGTCCCGAAGTGGACTTCCTATCCAACCGACACCCGGCAAAATCCGCGTCTGAAAAACCATGAAGCGCCAAAGAAGAGGACGCGGAGTACCAAAGGCCGAAGTCGGGAGTGTGACGCAAGTACCCGAAAACTCGCTTCACCGCTTGCCGATGCGAAGTCCTCGGAGATGCTTGAAAACGAGCGCACAGACACACCGAGAACCGTATGTCCGGCCTCGTCGCCGTCAAGTAGAGGAGTGACCCGATCATGCTCCGGTACTCCTTCTCGGTCCAAGTGTTCACCTTCCTCGTCCGCATCAAGAGCCGTAGTCGTACTCATCGGTGTCGTCATAGCCTTGGAGTCCTCCATCTTGAACTTCCTCACAATGTCCTTGGTGTACTTAGCTCCGGTGCACAAATGTTCCTTCCTTTGATTGCTTGATTTGTAGCCCGAGGAAGAACCGCAACTCACCCATCATGCTCATCTCAAACTCCGTGCTCATATCATCTGCAAACCTTGCAACAAGAGAGTTAGACGAGCCACCAAAGACAATATCATCCACGTACACCTCCACAATCAGGATATCTCTGCCCTGCCTCAGCAAAAACAAGGTCTGATCGACCTTCCCCATCTCAAAACCTCTCTCAAACAAGAACCCCCTCAACCATCCATACCAAGCTCTAGGCGCCTGCTTCAACCCATACAGCGCTTTCCTCAACTTGTACACCCGGTGGGGGTACTTCTCACTCCCAAACCCCCGAGTCCGCCTCACATACACTTCTTCCTCCAACACTCCATTCGAAAAGCACTCTTCACATCCATTTGGTGCAACTTGAACCCTTTAGCCACGGAAAAAGCTAGAAGGATCCTAATCGCCTCCAAACGGGCTACGGGAGCAAAGGTATCCTCGTAGTCGATCCCCTCCTTCTGACTGAACCCCTGAGCAACAAGTCTCGACTTGTTCCTCACAACCTCACCCTTCTCTCCGTCTTTGTTTTTCCACACCCACTTTGTACCAATCGGCTTACACCCTGGGGGAGGGTCAACCAACTCCCACACCTGATTCCTCTCAAAGTTCTTCAACTCTTCATGCATCGAGTTAACCCAATTGTGATCAGATAGTGCGTGTCCAATGTCTTTGGGCTCGAAAGAAGCAACAAATGCAGCATGAGCGAAATGAGAGTTGTTTCGAACCCTCGACCGTGTAGTGCGTTCATTCATGTCGCCGATGATCCTCGAAGCACATCCGTACTCGCCGGGGAGGTTCTCGCCTCGATGCTACCTCCCCCTCAACATCGGCTTCTCCTTGTTCTTGATTTGTCGTCGTAGGTGTAGCGAGAGGGTCCATCCATCATCGTAGTCGAAGTAGTGGGTACATGTTCGGCCGGGGGCGCCACACCGCCATCTTCATCATCACCATGTTCATGCTCCTCCTCCCGAAAGATCTCCTCACCAAGCTCATCATCACCCGCACACTCAAAGACAAGCCGACTACGTGGCTCGTCTCGTCGAAGGTTACCTCGCAAGTCTCCACAATTTGGTTAGTTTCAAGATTGAGCACACGATATGCTCTAGAATGAGATGCATAACCAAAGAAAATGCCATCGACAGACCTAGCCTCGAACTTATCCAACTTCCCCGCCTTTCTTCGAATGAAACACTTGCAACCAAAGACATGGAAGTGACTCACCTTGGGTGTGCGACCATGCATCAACTCATAGCATGTCTTCTTCTTGTGCACTCGAGGTATATCCCGTTCGACACATAGCACGCGGTATTCACCGCCTCGGCCCAATACCTCCTCGGAGTCCTATGCTCATCAAGCATCGTCCGAGCCATCTCGCACAAGGTCCCGTTCTTCCTTTCCACAACACCATTCCGGGGAGGCGTATACGGACTCGAAAAGCGGTGCTCAAGACCGAAGTCATGGCAAAAAGATTCAAAACGAGAGTTCCCGAATTCCGAGCCATTATCACTTGCGGATAGCTCATAAGGCATCTCCGTGCCTCTCGTTCCTCAACCTCAAGACTAGATCTCGAACAAAACCAAACGTCTCCCCCTTATCCTCGAGAAAGAACACCCACGCATACCGAGAATAGTCGTCCACCACAACAAGGACATACCACTTCCCACCCGCGCATCGCACACGAGCCGGGCCAACAAGGTCCATATGGAGCAGCTCGCATGGACACTCAGTCATCACATCGGTGAGAGGCGGGTGAGAAGAGGCCACCATCTTGGCATGCCTACACGGAGCACAAACCAACTCTTTCTCAAGCCTCAACCGTGGCAATCCTCGGACCAAGTTGAGTTTACTCAAGCGAGACAAAAGGTCAAAGCTCAAGTGACCCAACTTCCTATGCCACTTCCACAACTCACTCAACGAACCGGCCAAGAAACAACGCTCCACACCCGAAGACCGAGAAAAATCAGCACGAAACACCCGACCCTCGGGAATGACCATACGGACAAGGTCCCCTCGAGAGTCCACAATCCGAGAACCACCCGGCCGAAACAACACCTCAAAGCCCTCATCCAACAAGCCGGGACACGAAAGCAAATTGTACCCCGGCGATTGAACAAGAGCAACACGCCTCGCAGTGATCTTGTCACTCACTTTTATCTCACCTTCGAAAGCACACGCCCACGCCCATTGTCCCCAAAAGTGATGTACCTCCTCGTCACCACGGGACGAGACTTGAGAACCACCCCCCGTCTCCGGTCATATGCCTCGAGCAACCGGAGTCAATCAACCAAATGTTCTTCAAGTCTCCCACCGAAATTCAAAAATAAGCACGTGAGCGAACAAACGACTCAAAGACCGGGGTTAGCACCAAAAGAGGAAAACCGGTGCCAAGACATTTGCTCGAAAGTGGGGTTAGCACCAACCAAAGCATCTCTCCTATCAAAGCTACCTCCACGAACACCACCACGGTAACCACCCTGAGGGAGCCACCCCTCTCTGCCTGGAGGAGGACCAAAACCACGAAAGAGAACTCGTGGACCGTCCCTCCTCTCCTTCTCAAAGCTACGACTCCTCCCATCCCCGTAGTGAACTCGAGGGGGAGAACGCCTAGCAACCTGACCACCTGCAAACTCTCCAGCCCAGCCACCAGAACCACGACCTCCAGAAACAACCCTCGCACCTGTACGAGCACGGAAACCAAGCTTATCATTCCGCAGACCCCAAACCGGTCTGACCGGTTCCAAAACCGGTCTGACCGGTTTCACTCCTCCGCAAAGCACCTCCCCCGTACTCTTTCGATCACCCCAAGCCGGAACTATCCCGACACTCGCATTGGCCCCGGGCATCCGCACACGAGGCTTAAGTACACCACTGGAGGGGTGATACTTGTCCCCGTTAGCCCACTCCTTCGCCATTCTCTCCTCTCGCTTCCTCTTGAAGCAAAACTCCTCCTTATGGCCATCTCTCCCACAATAGCCACAATGGAACCTCACAAGCTTAGGCTTAGGCTTGGGATGTGGCCGCTCACTCGGTTTCTCTCCACTCAAATCCTCCACCGGTTTCTCACCTCTAGCCTTCTCACTCTCCTTCCCAAAGAACACTTTCCCCGAAGTGCTCACAAACTTGATAGGCTTTTGTAGGTCATTTGTGGGTGTAGGAAACATGGGTGGAGGCGGGGTTGTGTCTAGTCGGTTCCTTAGATGGTTAGGTTTTGGAGGGAAATCATTTTTGTGGTGGGTTTTTGGTGGCTCCGGATATTCTCTCCACTTCCCTCACCAACCTTGTTTGCCCCAAGCCCCTCACCATCTTGCCTCTTAAAGGCCTCGATCATCATCCTCAACTGAGGCTCATGACCGGACAACCAACCCATCAACTTCCTCAAATCATCATTCTCATCCTGCAAACGATCAACATAATGTGCAAGCTCCAAATTTTTCAATGCATGCATTTCACAGGTAGAGCAAGATGTAGGCATGGGTTCCTTCAATTTAGCCTCGAGTGAACTAGTGTAAGCATGCATCTCATCAATCTTAGCATGCAAAACAGGGCAAGAAGTGCAAGCACCCGGCAAAACGAGTCTAGACTTAAGCTCGGCCACTTCAACCCTAAGCACATCTAGTTCCTCACACTTGGAGGCATGCTTCTCCTTAAACAAAGCAAGATCGGCAAGGAATATGGAGCAATCAAGCACAATCATTCTCATCGAAACAACGGGGCTAGCCTTAAGCGAATCAATCTCAAGCTTGCTATCAAGCACCCGTGTCTCTAGCTCGGCCACTCTAGTCCTAGCATCCTCGAGTGAAGCCCTAAGCTCTTTCCTCATTTTCTTGGCCTCTCTAAGCATGTCATCATGGTTATCAAGCAAAGAGCCAAGCCTCTCATTCTCCCGGCGCAAGAAGGGAAGTTCATCACGCACCTCGTCGTCGGACTCGCAGTCCGAGTCACTCTGTGTGCTCTTCTTCTTGCTGCCGGAGCTTAGCGCCATGGTGCGAAACCATCTCTCGCGAAGCGGCTCGGCCCGCTCGGGTTCTTGGACGACTTCTTGTTCTTGCGACGATCTCCCTCGTCTTCACCGCCGCTCGAGCTCGAGGTGGAGTACGCGAAGCGGAGTCGACGTCGCTCGATCCAACCATCGCTTGGGCCTTGCCTCGGCCCTCCTTCTTCCTCGATCGTCGCTCGTCCTTGTACTTGTTCTTGTGCTTGCTCTTGTGGTCGCGCCTCGAACGGTACTTGCAATCGTTCATCCTCGGCTTGTGCTTGTAGCTGTCCTTGTTCTCGGCCTTCTCGGGCGGTCGGCGACGAAGTGTCCCGGCTTGCCGCACCGGAAGCAGTGTCCTCGTGTTCCTCCTCATGTTCACGCGGTTCTCGTGCGGCCTCTCGAACCGCCTCGTCAACGGCGCCGGCTCGTCCTCTCCAAGGTCATCAAACTCCTCATCCGTCATAGACATCAAAAGGGAAAATGAGAACATCCCGGTGGATGGGTTAGAGTTAGTCTTTCCTTTGGAACCACCAACGAGGGCAAGACTATGGGAATCGGTCGGTCCCTCGAGCTTGGCGATCATGCCCCTATCCACCTCGGCCGACTTGAGCTTCGAGAACAGCTCGTTCACCGTCAGAGTATCATACCTCTCCGACTCGACTATGGCCTCGAACTTTCCGCCCCATATCGTACGATCCAAAGAGTGTAAGAGCTTGACCGCTCTATCATGATCATCGTACGGGAGCACGTCCACATTGGCCCTCATGTTGTTCACCACCACCGTGAACCTCTGAAACAAGGCACCGATGGACTCACCGGGGAGATGAGTGAAGTTCTCGTACTCTCTCCGTAGGTCGCATACATCCGTGCTCGAACTCCGGGCGTTCCCAACATGAGCCTCCTTCAACACCAACCGGATCCTACAAGCCAAGTGCTCGGTGTGCACCCGATCGAACTCGAGCTAACACAAAGCACGAAACAAGTAGTCGACCGCCTTATTGTTGGCATCGAATCCGTCCCTCGACCCCCGGAGCAAGGAAATCCATCGACGGACATAGCCCGTGTCCACCGTGACATCCCAAAGAAGCTGACCCTTTCCGCGGAGGAACGCACCCATCCGCTTGCTCCACATCTGGTAGTTCTTTCCATCGAAGTGTGGAGGACCCGAACCCCGTTCCTGGTACGCCATCCTTGGATCTTAGACGTCGGTTAGAGTTAACAAAGACCCGAACCCCGCTCTGATACCACTTGAAGGACCGAAACGGCGAACCAGAGAGGGGGGGAGTGAATGGGAGCCGATAAAAATTCTATTCAAGAATTCGGCCTATGAACCCAAATTCACTCGTGCACCTCCGCAAGCTTCTCTTGCCAAGTTCACGTAGCCACTGGAGTGCTACTGAACCTAGGAACAAGACCCAACCAACAGCCTCAACACACACTCGGCGGGAACCACACACGACATGGTCGCCGCGGCAGCCCAAACCGTCGGGCCGACTTCGAAACCGGTCGGACCGCTTCGTTGGACTTAGCCTCACGCGGCGGGGAAACCGGTCGGACCGGTTAGGCAAACCGGTCGGACGGATTCCGTCCCGTAAAACTCCCCCAAAACCCCAAGCACATCAAAGGACTTTTCACATCCGAACAAACGAAGCCATGGAGCAACAAAGACTTCCTTGTTCAAAGATCTTTCTCGACAGCCCACGGGCGAAACCGGGTCGGACCGGTTTGGGAAACCGGTCGGCCGGTTTTAGCACGGACGATCGGGAAGAACACGGCCCGCGGGTCAACTCCCTCAAAACCAAACCTCGAACTCCCCGAATCGCTCCACGGACTTGAACAAGACTTTGGGGATATCGGAACACCTCATGAGGAGTTCATGGCCAAGTTTAATCCCACCAAATCTCGTCCAAAAAGGAGGAATCGAAGAAATCCCACCGAAAGCACTTCCAACCCAGGAACTCAAGAAACCCCGAAATCGAGCACTTTTCCTCACGGATTTGGGAGGGGAATCACACCCCAAAGAACCATGAAGGGTTTCCATAAATTTCCCCCATCAAATCCCCAAGAGAAAAGCCCCGAAAACACCCCAAAGAAATCACCGAGAGAGGGCTCCGAAAATCACCACCAAGAACAACCGGGGAAAACACATCCAAACCTTGAGGAACCACGCCGAATCATCTATACATGAAACAAAGGTTCGTACAAGGTCTAGCAAGCCGCCCGATCATCCATCCCTCTCTACAAGATCTCTCCGTGAAGCTCTCTTGCTAGTCCTAGAGAAAACCTAAGGAAAATAGGTGGAAAATGGAAAAACTAATGAGCTAGGGTTCCAAGAGTTGGCTGCCATCCTCTCACCTCTTGGGTTGTATGGAGGCAACCGAATGTCTAAAATGCCCTTCTCTACAAACTAGGGATACAAGCCCCTCAAGGGCGGATTCGGAATTCTTGATGTATTCACCATCGGACGGATGCCCGCCCACCGCACCCCGCGTAGCCTCAACGCAAGCCTTGCGATCCCGACGCGTGTCCTCCGCCTCGAAGCTTCCGGCGCCTTGCGACCCCAAACCGGTCGGGGACCGGTTCTCCAAACCGGTCAGGCCGGTTTTGGCCAGACAGCCACGCCGGTCTTCGGCCTCGGCTTTGTGGCTCAACCGAGTAATCCGGTGATTTTCTGGTGAACCACCGCAAACCCCGCGAACTTGATGTAGCCTCCGCCAATCACCACTCATGACTTGGCTCCCATGAAGTCCCGGCTCGACCTTGGTTTTGTGGCTCAACCAAGAAACCGTCCACCGACTTCATCTTGCTGTTCTTGCCACCATGCGGCCCGCACTCGACCCCGCTGGCCACCGGGTCCCTCGAACGAAGCCTACTTGTCTTCTCCACACCTGGAGGCCTCACCGGCAACGACCTTTCGCGCTTGTTCTTCACCTGCACCAACACGAGTCAAGCCGCAACCTGCACCTGCAATACCTAGCCAAGAATCGGTCCACACAACGTTGTCAATCACTCATCACACAAGGAAGCGACCATCCACCGGTCCTCGAACCACACATGGTCCTCACATCTCCTCCTCTCCGTGACTGAAGATTTGTAGTAGTGGATCGCGAGGAGGAAGAAGTAAAAAGATGATAAGCTTATGGAAGAAGCAGGGGAGGGAAAGGGAGTTATATTGACAAGACGCGGAACTGTCATGCGCTTCTGCCCCCACTCACTACTCCATTACTGCCAGTACGTGCCACTCGATTGCACATCGGGCTCCATTTCGGGTGCAAAGTTGTCCAAAACCACATGTTGCCTTTCAATTACGTGGGAAGGAGAAGGGGCGGGGCAATGATGTCAGGCCCACTTGTCAACGGCAGCAGCCAAATTGCGGCGCCTTTTCAATTTCCATTTATTGTTTTATTACATGGCCGAGGCACCTTCTTCAACCTTCAACCCTCGTCGCCTTCTTCAACTTCATCCCTCGTTGCCAACTTCATTCCTCGTCGCCTTCAACTTCATCCCTCGTCGCCAACTTCAACCCTCATCGCCTTTCAATTTCCAAACCCTGTCACTTTTCTATTTCCTCCCCTTCTCCTTGATGCCTACGGTGTGCTTGATGCTGCTGTTGCTGCCAGATGAACTTGTCACCAAGATCATCATCCACTCCATCAAGGATGAGCCCGTCTTCCATTTTCTAAACCTTCGCAATAAAATCTATGGCACCTCCCGACGCATCTGTGACTCCGATGAGGTACTACTGCACGTGTCGTTGCATGATCTTTGTGAGGCATGCAAGAATCGCTACGTCAGGTCGTGCTTTGAGTGGCACTTCTACGAGGCCAATCATACGGAGGCATTGTGCTTCAAGGGGATGGAGAGGTTGATGAGGCGGCGGAACCCCGATCAGGATCTGAAGCTCATCGGAGATGCTGCTACTGAAGACTCCAGTGCAAAGTACTTCTTAGCGATGCTGAAGTACCGTTGCAACCCGGCGGACCCCGATGCCATGACACTGCTCCAGGAAATCAGCGGCGGCCCATCGCTCCCTGACGGTCGGTGGAAGAACCACAACCTGCGGCGGCTGCGCTACCTCGTCAAGCAGGATTTCGACAACATTGTGTGGTGATACTGGCTTGATGACGACGACGACGATATTCCGTTGCTACCCGTCCAGAATCCCCACATCTGCATTTGGGCAGCAGGATGTAGGCGCTACCGGCCGGATACCAAAGAGATCATCCACTACTGCAGCGCCGAGTGTCGCATTCGTCATGAGTTCGACCTCTAGACGTGTAGCTTCCACCCCGCCGTGGAGTACGCCGTCAGCAGGATGGACATCGGGATGTAGGCGCAAGAATCAATGAACATTATCTATCTTGAATGTAAATTATTAGATATTACTAAACGCGGATTTGATTTTATCGGGATGTCAGTTTTTAATCGGTTTTTGATAGATAATATTTTATTTGTCACGTTTGTGAGTGAAATTGAAGGTTGCGGTGGTCTCATTTGCCGCCGACGAGGCCTGGGATGCACTCTTGGGTGTCAAAACCGCCGAAGCGGGCCGGGCGGGGGTGGCGGCGGGCGGCGTGCCCTCTGCTTCCTCCTTTGTTCTATTGGAAGATGAAGAACAGTTTATCCGTCCCGCGTCGCCGACAGCAATTCTCTTTTTAATCCTCAATCAAATTTTTGTAACATGTATTTCCCCGTCGTAATTAGTCCAAATTTGATTTTTTTCTACAATTTTCTAAAATCACCGTGTTTTCATTATTTTCATTGTTTAGTGTATATTCTGTTTCTTGAACAAAGTTTATATGCCTTTTCTTGTTATATGTAAGTACAACATATAAATAATATTTGTTCTTCACACTTCCTGTAATGAAACTTTGCATTTTCGTAATCTTAAGGTGAACCACAAGGTTTTGTGAAGTGTTCAAATGCATATGAGTTCGAACATGTTGCAAAGTGTGGAAAACTTCAATGTTCAAGGAACATTCTAGGAAACTGTGTGAGAGATGTAGATATTTGTACACAAGTACATTATTCCTTCATCAAAACCATTTGAAATTTTGAAGACAAGTCTAGGCACCCAAATTATGTTGGCAAGTCAATTTGTAGATTTTTTAAGAGCACACTAGATGTTAGTTGAATTATTACATCATTAACATGGGATGTAAAAACGGATTCTAAGAATCTTGGGCACACAAGTGTGACTGTTGATATTTTATTCAAATACTAAATGTCCAAATACGAATTGTTTGTATTTTTATGATTTTTAGGTGTTGTTTTATGGGCTCTAATATTTTAGGGAAGCACGTTTCATTCGAAAGAAAATAGTGGCTGCCCATGCGTCAGCATCACGCCAGTAGTTTCATTAAACATAGTTACGCGCGCCGTTCATATTCGGCTCCTCGCTAGACAGATCCACAACGCCCGCATTCTCCCCACCGCTGCCGCCACTCGCCCCGCTCGCCTTCGCTGCTCTCTCCCTGCCACAGCCCTACTCTTCTCCAGCCCCATCGCTCCCTGTGTGACGACGGTGATGAGGACGCGGTTACTGGTGTGCGGACGTACGTCTTCCAGACCAACATAAAGACGGATGATGTGAGGATCCATCGACGTCGTCCCCAGCCATGATGATGAGCCGGCTACCTCAGGCCACGAGCCGACGTGGATTTGGCCCCTCCGACCATCACGAGAACAACTACTTCATTCGCGATAGAGGTTAGTCCTACTTGAACCCCCAACGCCCTCTCTCTCCTCAGCCACCAAATCTGCTATATATTCATGACAATGTGGATTAGGGAGACATGCCTTGATAGTTCATCTTTAATTGATTGACTATGGATTGGATGGATGAATTTTGTTGCCCGAAGTCTGTTTGAATAAATTGTTGCTAACAGATGTAGTTATATGAACTGTTGAAATTCATTTTCATGTTCCTGGTGCTACAAGTTTTGCACTGTACATTCATGAAAAGCATTGAGGATGTTAGCATACTTTAATTCTGCTATGCTTTGAATGTACCAGATCGACAATTATGCTTTGGACCTGTTAGCATAGTTTAATTCTACTATGCTTTGAATGTACGAGATCGACAGTTATGCTTTGGACCTGTTAGCATACTTTAATTCTGCTATGCTTTGAATGTACCATATCAACAGTTGTGCATTGGACCTGTAGCATATGTTAATTCCGATGGCCACATAATGTCATTAGGAATTGCTTTGCAGTGGTTTATAATGTAGTCCACCCAATCTGCTATATATTCATGTCAAGGTGGATTAGGGAGACATGCCTTAATAGTTCATATTTAATTGATTGACTATGGATTCGATGGATGAATTTTGTTGCCCCAAGTTTGTTTGAATAAATGGTTGCTAATAGATGTAGTTATATGAACTGTTGAAATTCATTTTCATGTTCCTGGTGCTACAATTTTAGCACTGTAAATTCATGAAAAGCATTGAGGATGTTAGCAAACTTTAATTCTGCTATGCTTTGAATGTGCCAAATCGACAATTATGCTTTGGACCTGTTAGCATAGTTTAATTCTGCTATGCTTCGAATGTACTAGATCAACAGTTATGCTTTGGACCTGTTATCATACTTTAATTCTGCTATGCTTTGAATGTACCAGATTGACAGTTATGCTTTGGACCTGTAGCATATGTTAATTCTGATAGCCACATAATGTCATTAGGAATTGCTTTGCAGTGGTTTATAATGTAGTCCACCCAATCTGTATATATTCATGTGAAGGTGGATTAGGGAGACATGCCTTAATAGTTCATCTTCAATTGATTGACTATGGATTTGATGGATTGTTTTGGTTCTCCAAGGCTGTTTTGAATAAATTGTTGCTAACAGATGAAGTTATATGAAATGTTGAAATTCATTTTCATGTTCCTGGTGCTATAATTTTTGCACTGTAAATTAATGAAAAGCATAAAGGATGTTAGCATACTTTAATTCTGCTATGCTTTGAATGTACCAAATCGATAGTTATGCTTTGGACCGGTTAGCATACTTTAATTCTGATGGCCACATAATGTCAGTGGGAATTGCATCGCAGTGGTTTGTAATGTAGTGATATTATGATAACTAGACTGTCTTATGCTTTGTTGTGAGTGTTAATTGTTTCACTACTGTCATATATATTGTTATTGTTGGTGTCATGATGTGTTGTGAGTGTTGTTTCAATACTGTCATATATAATGTCATGACCATTGCTTTATCCTCTTGTTGCATGTACACATGGAACACGCAATCCATCGTTGCTCAAGTTGGACAAGGAAGCAGTTGAAGGAATTTATTCTCTGCTTTGATATATATAAGCATATTGTCGTGTCCCTGTCAAAATGGTTAGCACCTATCCCTGTATGCTAATTAAGTAAAATATGAATTGTGTATGTCTATGTTGATTTTATCTACGACTGTATCAGCTGTTTTGCCTGTCAGAGAAAACGAATTTATCTAATAAGAATTTTGTTTAGATTTTCAGTCTTGCTTATGTTGCTCTACTGACAAACCTGAATATCATCTATGCAGTCTCACACAACAACAAACTCCTCTACCTCTAATGCATCATCACAGCCCATCGTTGGTGAACCTTCTTCACAGGGTCACTCAGCACAGACTGCTGGGAGTAGTACTCGATCCCGCGGGTCAAGGACACAATCCAAATGGCCAGAAGAGACTGCAACTATACTTGGTGCCAATTTTTGGCCTACCCTAGATGTTGTGAGGGATAGATTTGTATTGGTCCGTGGTCTCATTGCTCGGGAGAGGGTGTAAATCAACAAGGCGGTTGATGATCTCTCACCAAATGAGAAGGACCATCTGTTCACAGTTATAGAGGAAAAGCTAGAATACCCAGCCAATCTGGAAGAATCTATTTGCAAGAAGGTAGTTAAGGCAACTATATCAAATATTGGAACCTTGCAACGGCGGTTCAAGGCCCATTTAAGAAAAAATATGTGAGTGAAGAGGAGGCTCCCTTTGTGAAGCATGCCTTTTTGCAGCAACAAGATTGGGACATGTTTGTGCAGGAAACCAATTCTCTTGAATTTCATAATTGAGCCAGGAGATGAAACAAAAGATAGCATTGCATAATAAGCCACACAAGACGGGCAGAAAAGGTTATTGTGCTAAAAGGAAAGAGTGGGAGGAGGAGGATGCAAAGCTAGCTCTAGAAGGAAAACGGAACCCTTGGGACCAATTTCCTGGACGTTCGAGACCTTATCTGCAGGTAAGGGTAGGGAAGAAGAAGAAGAATACTAGTAAAGGAAGCAGGGGCATAACATTCAATAACCCTACGGTGGTGGGGGTAGCAGATAGGGTGAAAACACTTGCAGCTCAGGGTAATGATGGTTCTTTCTCTGGGGTTAGGGAGGATGATATCCTCACCGTAGCACTTGAGACTCTAGAGCATCGATGTCGGGTCCGAGGCATGTCTAGTTCACTTGGCTGGGGTAAAGGGTTTGGTGAAGAGTTTACTTGAATGTACAGGAAGAAGAGGAACAAGAGGTCTGATGCTCATGATGTGATGGACAAAACATTTAAATCAATTGGCCATGCTCTAAGACTATCAGACATCAACATACCGAAAAATGAACTTCTTCCTTCCCAATTACGAGCGCCTGTCAGTAGCAGCGAGGAAGAAGATATGGATGGCAGTGAGAAAGAAGATGGGCATGACCACAAGGAAGAACATGCGCATGACATCGAGGAAGATGGCAGAGAGGAAGATCATTGGAATGCCAACGGTGACGAAGCGAATGAAGTGCACAGTGATAGTCGATCACCTATTCTGGACACAATATATAAGCTGACAGAGCCAACCGCGTGCAGCCTTTTGGATGGCACTGTAGAGCTCGCACTAGTGAAAGTCTTTCCATTTCAAAAGGCTTGTCACTCAGTACCGGTGCAGGATGGGTATGTTGTGGTGCAACCTACTTATGTGTGGGCCAATGTGGGTCACTACCCTGTGTGTACCAATTGATAGGGGTGACGTAGCAACCCTAGCTGGGGCTCTCGTTCAAAGGATCAAATGGCCAAAGGACAGGATCATTATACCACCCATGATGAGACATCCCAACCTTGAAACCACAACAGGTAGCAGGGGTACATCATCAGATGGAGGTGCTTCGCAGCCTCGGTGTCGGCAAGAGAAGGCTCAACGGCGGTAGCGGATCGGCAAAACTACGCGGCGGGGAGCGTCGACAACGGCGGAGGAGGAGCCCACGCAAACTCCGCCTAAGCGGCGGCCGCAACTTGAGGATAATCAACGGATGAAACGGCGGCCTCTCTAGCAAGCGGGAGCATCGACAGCGGCGGAGGAGCCCGGCAAAACTATGCCTAAGCAAAGCACTGCTACATGAGGATAAGCAACGGACAAAACGGCGGCCTCTCCCGGCGGCGGGGAGCGCGAGGCAATCTTCCCCTAAGCAGCAGATGCAACAAGTACAACAGCCTCTGCAATAGGAGGAGCCCAGGCAATCTCCACTGCAGAAGGGGAACCGAGCTAGGAAACCTCTATCTAAAGATGAGATTCTAAACTGTGTTAATGGGACTAAACAGGACCAACCAAAATTCAAGCCTGGTGCATCTATGTTGTCAGAAGCAAATGTAAAGGCTGCTGGACCAAATTGTGCCAAGTTGCATGCATATGTCGTGGAACACAGTAAGGATAAACTTGCCTTTCCAGCAAATGTGGATCAAGACTACATTAAAGGTGCTTGTGGTGCTTTAATGTTAAACATTGAATTCAGTAGCGTGTATAACTTTATAACCCTGGCTTCTCTAGATGTTACCTTCAAGAGGTTGTGGACACTGTAAGCCCTTTAAAACCTAAAAAGATATTTCTTTAATTTTGACCACAAAGTTCATGCATGCTAACAATTTGATTTTTTTAGGAAAATGATGGATAAGGCAGCAGAGATACAGATCAGTGTTGGGTTTTTAGATCCAGATTTGCTTACTTCAACAAATATTTCTCAGCGTTCTCAACAACTTGGCAAAGTAATCTCAAGTGCAATGATGAACAATGACTACGTGGTGTGTGCCTACTGCACTAGCCATTAGGTAACAATGATCATCTTTATGAAGTTCAAAGAGGTTTGGTATGTAGATTCTACTAAATGACATCCCCTGCTAAAGTTCCTAGACCTCCAACCTGTTTTGAACTGGTTAGTTTCTTGTAGGTTTTGTTCACAGAAATTCAATTTCTTACTGTTTCTAATTGGTATTGCGGACCACGCAGGGCCTTTGGTAAAGTATTTATAGGTTTTGTTCACAAAAATTCAATCTGTTAGTGTTTCTATTTGGTATTGCTAATCATGCAAGGCCTTTGGTGAACATGCACAGGATGGAGTGACGAAAGGAAAGAAAAAAAAGGCAAAAGCCACACTCAAGCACAAAACAAATATCGCTGTAAAACCGAGGTTTTTATGGTCCTTTCTTACCTATTTGGTACTGCATTAACTTTTCATTTTCGTACCTCAATACAGTGTGCTCAGCAGCCACGGGGGTCCTCTTTGTGTGGATTCCATGTGGCATTCCATATGTTAAGACTACTTGATGACATACCTGACATCAAGAAGGCTGTTGTAAGTAGATAATAATGCTCAACCTTGTCTCTGCTCATATTATCCATCTGATTTTAGAAATTGATTTCTACTTGTATTGTCATAAATGATTGTATTTTGCAGGATTTCAAATCTCCTATAGATCTTTCCACAGAAGATCTAAAGCGTGTCCGAGAGATGTTGTGCGAGTACATTCTTAAGGAGACCATCGACCGAAAGGGCAACTTCTATAGTGGTGCACCGTGTGTTTATTGTAGCCAAAAATTTCAAACTCATTCAGTCTTCTTTAGTCAGGTGTTGTTGCCTGAGAAATCTTCTTGGCTTGCTTGGTTGGGGTTAGATACTGCCTGGTTCAGGCAGTTTTCTCATGATTCCATCCAAACAATCCCTGATGAGAGTAACTTGAAACTTGATGTGATCCTAGCTTGTCTATAAATGTGATCTTGCTTGTCTATAAATGTGATATTGCTTTGCCTATATCTGTGATGTGAGAATGTGTTTGTGATGTCTCCTTGCTGTGGTGGCTGCCATATCCTGGCTGGTTCCAGGATGTAGCCCCTGATGGCTGCCAAATCCTAGCTGGTTCCAGGATGCTGCAGGCAAGCTGTTGACGGTGAAAATCCGTCAACCTAGCCATGAGTTTACCTTCGGTGTTGGCATAAGTTTTATACCTTATCCATTGGTACTAACCTCTGTGGTATAACAAGTTCACTTGTGCATGTCGGTTTTGGAGTTTAGTGTTTATGCAGGGTTTTAGCATTGAAAGCAAGACTTCCGGGATAAGTTCATCAAGCACCTTGTGACAAGACCTTGAAGCCTCGTACAAGTCATGCAATGAAGCAAACTTGACTCCAAAAAGCCCAGGGACCTAACCCGAGAAGATGACAAACTTCAAGGACCTACCCAGAAAAGTGCCGAATCTTGTGGGACAAGGAGCTACGTCCAACTCGGGGAGAAACTGACGACAAGGGCCCACATGCAGAAGGGGAAGGATCTAGAACACTCGGAAACCGACAACACGCGAAGAAGGCCGGGAACTGGGCCTGGATGGGCCCAGGTGAGGACCATGTGTGGTTTGAGGACCAGTGGATGGTCGCTTCCTTGCGTGATGAGTGATTTACAACGTTGTGTGGACTAATTCTTGGCTATTGCAGGTGCAGGTTGCGACTTGACTGGTGTTGGTGCAGGTGAAGAACAAGCGCGAAAGGTCGTCGCGGGTGAGGCCTCCAGGTGTGGAGAAGACAAGTAGGCTTCGTTCGAGGGACCCGGTGGCCAGCGGGGTCAAGTGCGGGCCGCATGGCGGCATGAACAGCAAGATGAAGTCATGTACGGTTTCTTGGTTGAGCCTCAAAACCAAGGTCGAGCTAATACTACGTGGGAGCCGAGTCATGAGTGGAGATTGGCGGAGGCTACAACGAGTTCGCGGGGTTTCCAGTGGTTCACCAGAAAACCACTGGGTTCATTGGTCGATCCACAAAGCCAAGACCGAAGAACCGAAGACGGTCTTGCCGCAGCGGCGCGACCGGTCCGACCGGTGGGTCGACCGGTCGACCGGTGTGTACCGGTCGGCCGGTGTGCGACGACGCTATCCAGAATCTTCAAAGCGGAGGACACGCGTCGGGATCGCAAGGCTTGCGTCGAGGCTAAGCAGGTTGCGGTCGCTGGGCATCCGTCCGATGGAGAAAATTTGAAGACTTCCAAAACCGCCCTTGAGGTGCTTGTATCCCTAGTTGTTAGGAAAGGGTATTTTAGACTTTCGGTTGCCTCCATATAACCCATGAGGTGAGAGGATAGCAGCCAACCTCTTGGAACCCTAGTTCATTTGCTTTCCTATTTTCCCTTCCTATTTTCTTAGGATTTCCATAGGACTAGCTTGAGAGCTTCATGGTGAGATCTTGTTGAGAGGGTTGGATGATCGGGCGGCAAGCTAGACCTTGTATGAACCTTTGTGGCATGTATAGATGATTCGGCGTGGTTCCTCAAGGTTTGGATGTGTTGTTCCCAGTTGTTCTTGGTGGTGATTTTCGGAGCCCTCTCTTGGTGATTTTCTTGGGGTGTTTTCGGAACCTTGCTCTTGGGGATTTGATGGGGGAAATTTGTGGGAACCCTTCGTGGTTCATTGGGCTATGATTAAACTTGGCTATGGTCTCCTCATGAGGTGTTCCTATTGTCCCCAAAGTCTTGTTCAAGCCTGTGGAGCTATTCGAGAGATCAAGGCTTGGATTTGGAGGAGTTGACCCGCGGGTGCTGTTCATTCTGAGCTGCCCAGGCTACACCAGTCTGACCGGTGCTCTTGACCGGTCTGACCTGTGCAACTCTTGTTGGGTTTTTGCTCAGGTGAACGTCTAGGTGTGTTTGTTGTTGTCCTATGTTGCAGCTGTTTCGAGTTTGGGTCGGTTTGGAGCTCGGTTGGTCTGTTTGGTGTTTTGGGGCTTCCTGGCTGAGACCGGTTTGACCGGTGTGTTGCATCGGTCTGACCGATGTGGAGCCTTTCTGTGGAAGTCGCCAAGTTTCACCAGCAGGGACCGGTTTGACCGGTGGTGGTCACCGGTCTGACCAGTGTTGGTCAATGGACTCGAGGTTTGGTGTTCGGCTGCATTCTCGGGTCGGAAGGTTGTGTGTTGGTTCCTAGGTCCAGTGGCACTCCAGTGGCTACGTGGGCTTGGCCAACTTGGGTAGTGAGTCGGAGACGTGTGTTGGCACTTCGAGAAGAATTTTTATCGGCTCCCATTCACTCCCCCCAACCCTCTCTAGTTCGCCGTATCGGTCCTTCAAGTGGTATCAGAGAGGGTTCGGGTCTTTGTTGACTCTAACCAGTCCAAGATCCAAGGATGGCGTACCAGGAACGGGGTTCGGGTCCTCCACACTTCAATGGCAAGAACTGCCAGATGTGGAGTAAGCGGATGGTTGCGTTTCTCCGTGGAAAGGGTCAGATCCTTTGGGATGTCACGGTGGACACAGGCTATGTCCAGCCGATGAACTTCCTCGCTCCAGGATCGAGGGACATGTTCGACGCCAACAATAAGGCGGTTGACTACTTGTTTTGTGCTTTGTGTCAGCCTGAGTTCGATCAGGTGCACATCGAGCACTTGGCTTGTAGAATCTGGTTGGTGTTGAAGGAGGCTCATGTTGGGAATGACTAGGTTCAGGCTCGGATGTATGCGACCTACCGGAGAGAGTACGAGAACTTCACTCATCTCCCTAGTGAGTCCATTGATGCCTTGTTTCAGAGGTTCACGGTGGTTGTGAACAACATGAGGGCCAATGTGGATGTGCTCCCGTATGATGATCATGATAGAGCGGTCAAGCTCTTACACTATTTGGATCGCACGATTTGGGGCGGAAAGTTCGAGGCCATTGTGAAGTCGGAGAAGTATGACACTCTAACGGTGAATGAGCTGTTCTCGAAGCTCAAGTCAGCTGAGGTGGATAGGGGCATGACAGTCAAGCTCGAGGGTTCGACTGACTCCCATAGTCTTGCCCTCGTTGGTGGCTCAAAAGGAAAAGCTAACACTAACCCATCCACCAGGATGTTCTCTTTGTCCTCTTTGATGTCTACGCCAGATGAGAAGTTCGACGTGCTTGGAGAGGACGAGCTGGCGTTGCTGACGAGGAGGTTCGAGAGGCTGCACGAGAACCGGGTGAACATGAGCAGGAACACGAGGACATGTTTCAAGTGCGGCAAGGCTGGACACTATTTCGCCGAGTGTCCAAAGGTGAAAAACCACGACAAGCACAAGTTCAAGGACAAGAGGAAGAAGTCCAAGAAGAAGGATCATGGACATGGGAAGAAGACACGGTCTCGAGAGAAGATGAAGAGATCGAGCGACATCGAGTCCGATTCCGAGGACACGTCTTCAAGCTCGAGTGATGAAGACGAAGGGGATGACAAGAAGAAGAAGAAGAAGAACCTCAGCAAGTATCTCAATGGCCTTTGTGTGACGGGCCTAAGCCTCAAGGACGACTTCTGCGGCATGGCTCGCAGCTCCAGCAGCAAAAGAAGCCAGGAGGATGCCTCAGACTTGGATTCCGAGGATGAGGTATCTAATGAGCTCTCTTCTTTGTGCAAGGAGAATGAGGAGTTGGTTACTTGCTTGATAATCGCGATCACATGCTTAGAGAGTCTAAGAAGCTTAGGAAGGAGCTTAGATCTTTTCTCGAGGATGCTAGGACTGGAGTAGCTGAGCTAAAAACATAGGTTCTTGATAGCAAGCTTGAAATTGATTCTCTTAAGGCTAGCCCTGTCGTTTCTGATGAGATTGATTGTGCTGATTACTCTGCTTTCCTAGCTGACTTGATTGATCTTAGGGAAAAGTATGCCTCCAAGTGTGAGGAACTAGATGTGCTTAGGGTTGAGTTGGTTGAGCTTCAATATAGACCCACTTTGCTTGGTACTTATACTTCTTGCCCTAGTTTGCATGAGAAAATTGTTGAGCTTCGTTCACACATTGTTTCGCTTGAGGTTGATTTGAAAGTGCCTATTCCTACTTCTTGTTCCGCATGTGAGTTGCATGCTATGAAGAATTTGGATCTTGCAAAATGTGTTGGTCGCTTGCAAGATGAGAATGATAAGTTGCATGAAGTGCTGAGTTGGTTGTCAAGTCAAGAACCTCAGCTTGGTATGATGATTGCTAGCTGTAAGCGCTTTGATGGTTGGGCTTTGGGATCTGATAAGTTTGGTGAGTGCAGTAGTGAGAGAGAAGGGAATTTTGGGAATGTTTCAGTTCCACCACAACCCACACCCAAAGACAAGTTTACATCCAAGCCAAACCAACCGAGAGAAATACCAAGTGAGAAGGCAAGTGAAAAACCGAGTGAGAAACCAAGTGAGAAGCCTTGTGAAGAGCCTCACCCCAAGCCTAAGCCTAGATCAATCCGTTTCCATTGTGAGTTTTGTGGAAAGGATGGTCACAAGAAAGAGTTTTGCTATAAGAGAAGGAGAGAGACGAGAATGGCTAAGGAGTGGGCAAACAAGGGCAGGTACCACTCATCTCATGATGTGCCTGAACCTCGTGTGCAGATGCCCAGGGCCAAGACGAGTGTGAGGACAGTTCGAGCTTGGGGAGAGCGGAAGGCTATTGGAGGTGCTGCTGGCCAGGCTACACCGGTCAGACTAGTGAGGGGCACCCCGTCATACGGTGCGGGCACGGACGAGCGATAGTTCGAGTTTCGTGCTCGTACAGGTGCGAGGTTTGGTTCTGGAGTTCGTGGTTCTGGTGGTTGGGCTGTAGAGTTTGCAGGAGGTCAGTTTGCTAGGCATTCTCCCTCTCGATCTCACTACGGGGATGGGAGGAGTCTTAGCTTTGAGAAAGAGAGGAGGGACAGTCCACGGGCTTTCTTTCATGGTTTTGGTCCTCTTCCAGGTAGAGAGGGTTGGTTCCCTCATGGTGGTTACCGTAGTGGTGTTCGTGGAGGTAGCTTTGGTAGGAAAGATGGTTTGGTTTGTGCTAACCCCACTTTCGAGCAAATGGCTAGGCACTGGTTTTACACTTTTGGAACTAACCCAAGTGTTGAGTCGTTTGCTCGCTCTCACTCTTGGTTTTGAGTTGCAGATGGCCCGGAGAACATTTGGTTGATATCGGGGGTGGTTCTTCGGTTCATATTCCGGTGGTGACATGTAGGTGCATCACTTTTGGGGATGGTGGACAAGGATAAGTGAATTGTGAAGAAATGATAAAGGTAAGTGTATTTGTGACCTTCAAGTGTGTGGCTTTGGTCAAGCCACTTGGTTTATTTTGCTCTTTGCCCTATCTCATGTGTGTAAGGTGAGCTTTGTATGCTCTTTGGCCTTAATGCATGAGTTTAGGGGGAGCTTGTGAGTTTCGTGCTCCTTTGCTTTTTTGCCGGTTGTGTCGAGCCCTTTTTGCCTCCCCTCGAGGAGCCGGTGGTTTGTGAGTTTTGTGTGGGAGCTCCTTTGTAGCATATGTATAGTTTCCTTTGTGCATTTCTTGCATTTTGCATGGCATATGTAACATGATGTATAGGCATCCTTGTATATTAGATTGCATGCATTTTGTATCATATGCATTGGATAGGAAAAGCTTCTCCTATATACATTGTTCACCATGGAATGCTATGTATGTCTTTGTGAGCTTGTTTGGTATGCTATGGTTAGTTTGGCTTAGCTCTTCATGATCTTGTTTAATAATCCATGGTTGATAGCTATGTTTGAAAAATGTCACATGTATGCTCTCTCATGTGTAAATGCCTCTATATGATCTTGACATGTTTTAGTGGCTTGGTTGTGCTTAATTTGTGGTTGGATAGCTAGTTTATTGATCATATGGGGCCAAAGGCTCATTTTCCATCATGAATGTTTAGCCCTCTTGCTTCATCTTGTGGAGGGACATAAGTTCCTTTTTGTCGCAAAGACATTTCATGTACCAATTATGAATCTGAAAATGAAATGTAAAATGCTTGGAAAATGTGCTCCCATGTCATATGTGCTGAATTTAATTTGCTTTGGGTGCTAAACCGTTGCATGATGCCTACCAATGAGAAGTCTCATACATAGAAGTAGGCACATGGCTCGGTAGCTTTGACATGACATGAGGTGCTTGTGGGTGTTTGTGATGGTCTTATGATTAGAATGGTTGTCCTAGCATGAAGTTTGTGTGGCTTTGCTGTTTGGATATGTTTTGATCATGTTTAGGACTTTGCTCATGAGAGGCAAATTTTTCGCAAAATTGCCCAAATCCATCTTAGCTTCGTCCAATGGTTGTGAAACTTGGTGATCTTGTAGTTGATGTCAATACGAAGCTATAGAGTATCTAACTTGCTCATTTGGACATGTGTAGCATCCTTTATTGAATTTTGTCTATTTGAGAAGCTCTAGGTTGAAAGTTTTGCATTTTTGGCTTGATTCATGCATTGTCAACAAGGGGGAGAAGTTTGAGCTTGAAATGGCTTGCTGGATGCATTTAGAAGGTTTTCAGATGGTTTCGAGCCATTTCTGGGCCCTAGTGTGTACCGGTCTGACCGGTCAGAGTGCTGATCATGTTCATATGTTGAGCTCTGGTCAGACCGGTGGTGGTGACCAGTCTGACTGGTCAGAACTGAGCTGATGCAGCTGCTCTGTTTTCAAGTGGTGTTTTGCATGCATTCGTCGAGGGGGAGTTGCTTTGGTTCAGGGGGAGCTTGCATGTGTGCAGGGGAGGCTCTTTGTGGTTTTTTGAGCTTCGGTTTGGTGGTTTGCGCTCTTTGCTTGAGCTTTGTTTTGTCTCGGATGTGTCGAGCCGTTGCCCTTGCCTAAGGGGTTCGAGATTTGTCTTCTTCAAGTGATCTTGCTATTTGCCTTTGTTTGGCTTTCAATCGCTTGTTGGAGTTCCTTTTTGTTCGTTTCTTTTCTTTTTCTTTTCTCTCTTGTTACTTTGTGTGGGTGTTCTCAATGCACTTCAAGCGGGAGATTGAGAACCATGTGTAGTTCGAGGACCGGTGGATGGTCGCTTCCTTGTGTGATGAGTGATTGACAACGTTGTGTGGACTAATTCTTGGCTAAGTATTGCAGGTGCAGGTTGCGGCTTGACTGGTGTTGCTGCAGGTGAAGAACAAGCGCGAAAGGTCGTCGCCGGTGAGGCCTCCGGGTGTGGAGAAGACAAGTAGGCTTCGTTCGAGGGACCCGATGGCCGGCGGGGGTCAAGTGCGGGCCGCATGGTGGCATGAACAACAAGATGAAGTCATGGACGATTTCTTGGTTGAGCCTCAAAACCAAGGTCGAGCCGGGACTACGTGGGAGCCGTGCCATGAGTGGAGATTGGCGGAGGCTACACCGAGTTCACGGAGTTTCCAGTGGTTCACCGAAAAACCACCGGGTTCCTTGGTTGATCCACAAAGCCAAGACCGAAGAACCGAAGACGGTCTTTGCCGCAATAGCCGCCCGACCGGTCCGACCGGTTGTAACACCCTAATTCTACTAAAAACTTGGCTTTATTAAAATTTGATAGCAACCATTTATTTGCTTAAGGAGCATAAGGTTGTTTTATTTAATTTTAGGCATTTAACGCTTTTCTAAAATAACTTTAATGAAATATAGGAATTATTTGTGGCATTCATGCTGGTGCATTATTTTTGGTTCTTTGGAGTTCAAATTCAAATTTGAATTCTTTTTTGGTTTGAAACCCTTTGCCAAAATGCTAAACCCTTTCTCCATTTTCCCTTAACCTTTTTCCCCTTCTAGCCCAACGGCCGCCGCCGCGGCCCGCGCAAGCCGACTGCGCAGCCCGGCTCGCCGGCCAGCGGGCCGCGGCCGCCTTAACCGCGCCCGCGACCCGGCTTTCGGCCCGGGCCGGCCCGGCCCGGCCGCGTCCCGCCGCCCGCTCTCGATCCGGCCGTCGGATCCGAATCCGACGCGCCCCGTCGCAGCCGCCGCCCGCGCCCGTGCCGCCGACCTAGGGGCCCCACCTCGTCATCCCCTTCGCCCGTCGTCCCCGCCCCCGACTCCGCCGCCGCCGCGCCGCCCGAGTCCGGCTCGGCCACGACGCGTCCCGCGCGTAGCGCGCACGCCAAGGAGGCCTCCGCCCGGGCTATTTAAGGCGCCGCCGTCCCCGGACCCCAACCCGAGCCCTCGCACGCGTCCCGCCGTAACCCTAGCCGCGCCGCCGTGTGAGCTCGCCGCCGCCGCCGTGGAATCCCGCCGCCGTCGCCGCTCCGCCGCCAAGAAGTTGCCGGGAGTTGCGCCGGGAGGTGAGGAGCCCTCTCGTGCCGTGCGTCGCCGTCCCCGAGCCCCCCCCCCCTTCGCCCCTAGCGCCGCCGCCGAGCGCGCACGCCGCGCCGCCGCGTCGGCCGCCCTCGCTCCGCCGCTCCGCCGCCGGGCCGCCGCCCTAGACCGGTCCGCCCGTGCGCGCGCGTTGTGTTGGTGCCCTCCGCGTCCCCATCCGTGGCCGGAAACCCTAGATTGGGTCCCGCCGGCGAGGTCCGCCGCCCGCGCCGCCGCGGCCGCTCGCCGCCGGCCTCGACCCGCCGCCGGCCGCCGCCCCCGCCGCATGCGCAAGACCCCGGCCCGCCGGATTGAAATCCGACGCCCCAGATCTAGCCGCGCAGCCGCGAGCAGCCACAGCCATCGGATCTAGATCCAACGGATCTAGATCGGGTCAACCCGGTCGACCGAGTCAAACCCACCGCCAGCCCTGGCGTTTTTGCAGAAAAGCCCCTGGATTTTCTTTATTTACAAAAATACCCTTCCACCGTATAAGTTTTCTTACAGTTTAGTCCTTTTTCTTTATTTTAGCCCGAAACCTTTTCAAATCTTCGCAGATTAGTCCCTGAAACTTCCCGAGCCCATAACTTGGTCGTTTTAGCTCCGATTTTAGCGTTCTTTATGTCCACGCGTTCGTCTCGAAGCGTAGATTAGTTTTATGCTACTGTTTAGATCTGTTTGATCTGTTTGGTGACTGTTTCTTATTTATTTCTATTGTATGCTTGTATGTGATGATTGTGGATCGTAGAGAGCGATTCGTTCGAGGGATTTGAAGATCCGGTCGTGCAAGAGTTTGAGCAGCAAGGCTTTGTTGAAGGCAAGTATTCCTTGATGCATGCCCGCTTGTCCTACATAACATGCATTTAAATTCACTGTTTTTACTTTTCGCTTGCATTAATTTGATGGGAACCTATTAAGGATCATGCCTAGCTTTTGACTACCTTTACCTTGATGCCGGGAATTAAACTAATCTTGAGGTAGTTATTGCTTAGCATGCTCAACTGGGAATTGGTATTAATCTACTTGGTTACCTTTTGTTATTTCATGTTCCGTTTATGATCTTTTACTTTGCAAGACCACTTTAATTTGATAATCGGAACATGGAGAACCACCCAGGAAAACAGTACAACCACAAGAACTAATGGGCAATGGTCTTGGCTGATTAATTAGGAACTTTAGCATGGGATGGTCTTACCTGATAAGGACAAGGGATCGGCGGTACTGTGGGGTATGGACTCGCTCTAGCGGGGGTTGGGTGAGTTATTCTTTTATGGTGGGGTATCGACCTGCTAGGGGACTTTATACCTTGCTAAGCTCGATCCGGACCTTGTGGGTCATAACTTGCTAGGGAACCTTTGTAAAGGCCATGTAGCGTCCCTATGCAATCACACCTCGGAAGTGTGGTATGGTGTCTTGCAAACACCGCATGGTTGGGTCCAAAGTTCTTCGGAGCTTTTACGCCGCTTGTGGGTAAAGATGTACAACCTCTGCGCAGTGTTAAACTAATCGATTAGCCGTGCTCACGGTCAAGAGCGGCCTGGACACTCACATGATTAAGTTATGGAACTTTAATGTTTAAATTGTGGTTTATTTCTTTATGATGCTTATATCTTATTTAATTGGGTTGGTATGAACTTATACCTTTAGTAATCGAGTTGCTAATAAAACTTGACCAACTAAAATGCTAAAGTGCTTGAACCTTAGCCATCCACCATATGGCCTTGCATGTTATGTTGTTTCCCCTTGCTGAGTACGATATGTGCTCACGCTTGTTTATTCTCTTGCATCTACAATACCGGATTTGTTGCTCGGTACGGGAGAACTTTGAAGATAATCCGGAAGATTTCCGGGAGTTCTAGGTGTGCGTAGTCTTCGATCGGTACTGTGGAGGCATTTTGTCCGTTGCGAGAACTCGTTTGTTTAAGTTTCGATTAAGACTATGGTTTGTAATAACTCTTTAATCGTGTGGCACCGTTTTTGGTATTCATAATGTCTAAGCGTGTGTGTAACTTGATCCCGGGGCACACGTGATCAATGCATTCGGTTTGCCTTTAAAACCGGGTGTGACACCGGTGGGTCGGACCGGTCGGCCGGTGGGTACCGGTCTGACCGGTGAGGAGCACCGGTCTGACCAGTGTGCGACGACGCAGTCCGGAATCTTCGAAGTGGAGGACACGTGTCGGGATCGCAAGGCTTGCGTCGAGGCTAAGCAGGTTGCGGTCGCCGGGCATCCGTCCGATGGAGAAAACTTGAAGACTTCCAAAACCACCCTTGAGGGGCTTGTATCCCTAGTTGTTAGGAAAGGGTATTTTAGACTTTCGGTTGCCTCCATATAACCCATGAGGTGAGAGGATGGCAGCCAACCTCTTGGAACCCTAGTTCATTTGCTTTCCTATTTTCCCTTCCTATTTTCTTAGGATTTCCATAGGACTAGCTTGAGAGCTTCATGGTGAGATCTTGTTGAGAGGGTTGGATGATCGGGCGGCAAGCTAGACCTTGTATGAACCTTTGTGGCATGTATAGATGATTCGGCGTGGTTCCTCAAGGTTTGGATGTTTTGTTCCCGGTTGTTCTTGGTGGTGATTTTCGGAGCCCTCTCTTGGTGATTTTCTTGGCGTGTTTTTGGGACCTTTCTCTTGGGGACTTGATGGGGGAAGTTTGTGGGAACCCTTCGTGGTTCCTTGGGCTGTGATTCCCCTCCCAAATCCATGACTGAAGGGGCTCGATTTTGGGGTTTTCCGTGTTCTAGGGTTAGAGGTGCTTTTGGCGGGGTTTCTTCGATTCCTCTTCTTTGGACAAGTTTTGGTGGGATTAAACTTGGCTATGGACTCCTCATGAGGTGTTCCTATTGTCCCCAAAGTCTTGTTCAAGCATGTGGAGCGATTCGGGAGATCAAGGCTTGGATTTGGAGGAGTTGACCCGCGGGTGCTATTCATCCCGAGCTGCCCAGGCTACACCGGTCTGACCGATGCTCTTGACCGGTCTGACCGGTGCAACTCCTGTTGGGTTTTTGCTCGGGTGAACGTCTGGGTGTGTTTGCTGTTGTCCTGTGTTGCAGCTGTTTCGAGTTTGGGTCGGTTTGGAGCTCGGTTGGCTCGTTTGGTGTTTTGGGGCTTTCTGGCTGAGACCGGTCTGACCGGTGTGTTGCATCGGTCTGACCGGTGTGGAGCCTTTCTGTGTAAGTAGCCAAGTTTCACCAGCAGGGACCGGTCTGACCGGTGGTGCTCACCGGTCTGACCGGTGTTGGTCAGTGGACTCGAGGTTCGGTATTCCGCTGCGTTCTCGGGTCGGAAGGTTGTGTGTTGGTTCCTAGGTCCAATGGCACTCCAGTGGATACGTGGGCTTGGCCAATGTTGACGGATAAAAGACGTATCCCTCTATGATCCGCAAGCGTACGGACCCCACACCTTTTTCACCACAGGATTCCCAAGGTTCTTGTCAATCCGCGGAGCAAGGGGATTACAAGCGTTTAATCTACTTTTACGCACTAACTACTAAAACCCTAACTATTATTAAACTAGAAAACAACTAAATTACACTAGAGAGAACGATAAACGATCAAGGTAGAAGACACTCACCCATGGGTCTACGAAATTAAAGCATGCAATCGCTTAAAGACATGAAAACCAATCTACTCTATCGAGGTTGTGACCACGGTTTCGCCCTTTCCCTCCTCTCGTACTGTCACTACGCGAAGGTATTCATGACTAGATCTATGATGGACACGGCGTATTGAATGGATCCAAGGAAACATCGAGGCCTATAGTCCCTTTACGGCATGGTAGCTAACCTTAATCATTAAAGTAAAGTCAACACAAGATGATAGATAGATAATCCGACAAAATGCGATTACATCTCAAGATCGATTACAACCCATGGACGAATGAGAAGATTACCCCATCAAGGTGCTGATCATGGCACCGCTGATCATGGTTTCCCTTCCGACGGTGTCTTCCTTCTTCTCCACGAGAGGGTGCTTCCTTCGAGGTGGTTGATCTCCCTCCAGAGATCCTACTCTCTCTCTAGCTTGTGGATGGCCTCCTTGTGCGAATGGCTCTCCCTTCCTGTCGAATGGCGGCACCCACGCTTTTAGGGTTCAAGATCCTTCGGGTGCAAGGAAAACGGGACCGAACCGGCCACCGAAGTGGGCTAGGCCGGCCGGCCTGGGCCCACCTCGGCCCGGTTCGGTCGCCCCTTCGCTCCCGTGGGTCCTCATGTAATTATGCACTTTGCCCCCTCCACTTGCATGATCTTGACGATGTCATCCTTGCGTCCAAGATGGAGGTTCTCTTCGCATGAAGTTCGGTCTTTTACGCTACAATCCCCGGGGGTGTTCCTCGTAGCACTTCGGTCCTTGCCACCATTGGAAGTGATTTCATCAAGCTCATGAACACGAACAAGACTCCGTAAATGCTCCTTTGAACTTGTTGCGAATCCGTCCTTTATGTCCATATTTTCCTACATAAACACAACACTTCCAAATGCATGCACATAGATGAACTTGTTATATGATTAGTGTGCCTAGTGGCGGGTTAGTTCCATAATCAAATCCAAACCAAAGTGTAATGAACATGCTTGGTGCACCAAAATACACCTTCAACATCTCCCCCACGCTTAGCTCTTGCTCGTCCTCGAGCAAGTACTCGTAAAAGAACTTCATCCAAGGTGTTGTAATCATGTACCACTTATCCTGCTTCACAAGTTAGTCAATCCTTTCATCTTTAATACATAAACACAAAGTAATGATCATCAAACATAAACATGGGCATTTAGAATCTTTACCACGTCAAGATTTACCCCACAACTCAAACTCTTCACTCAAAGTCTTCAATTTCTGCCATACTTACTTCTTTGCTTCCATCGGAGGGTTTTTATGATTTTAAAAAAACAAAATTCCTGCAACAAGTATTAGACAAAAACCTTTCTCCAAGCTCTTTCAAGTCACTCATATGAGGTGGTTATCCTAAACCAATTTTATAAAACTCTCACCTCCCATAAGTCTCTCATATGACATGTAAAGTGGAGCTATAGGTAGGGCTAGCGCAATCAACACAAGTATTATCAAACTAAGAACTTCCTCTAATGGTTGTTTACCTTTCGAAGCCAATGATCATCAGAATTAACCATATGTAGGGACATCAAGGATGAGAAGATTTAGAATGGTGGACATGTGCAAGGGCAAAAAAATTGTGACTACAAGGCACTGATGATGTCCTCGTTGTCGGATTGCACATGGTTGGAAAAAGAGTGAAAGTTTCGTCTCTCAACAACGTGACATCCTTCCTTACACTTTATTTTTCTTTTCTTTCACTTGATCCATCCCTCTCATATCTTTATTGCTACCTCATCTTTCTCTTATTCTTTTTCTTCTCTCATTCTCATATTTTTTCTTTCACATATATTTTTTTCTTTCTTTCTTTATTTTCTTTTCCATACTCATACTTTTTTCTCTTTATTTTTCTCTCTCTTCACAACTTTTCAAAGCTCTCAACTCCTCTCTTTCTTGCATGCATACAATCTGAAATTTTAAATAAATCATGCTAGAGACGAGACGAAACCTTGAAAATAGGTTGTGTTCAAGGAATGCGATGTACAAAAGAGATATATAGGGTTGGGTATGGAATTCGGCGATACACGGGACTTCCAAGGTGAAAGTCTCGTGACCGAATGTACGACGAGGCTAGCAATAAAAGATAAGCACAAGGACATGATCATTGCTCGAAATTAAAACTCCCAAGAGAGAAGGTTCCTAGCCCAACTCATCGTGCTAATCACACTTATGGTGGAGCAAAAAATAAATTGGCTTTGTATATGATTTTTTTCTTACTCTCAACTTGGAAAAAGAGGTTTTGCTAACCTTTATTACAAGGGTTTTAAGATAATTTTCAGAACTGAAATCCTCCAACTTTTAGCATTGAACATAGCACAACTAACATGTGAAGCTCAAGATCAAAGTATGGTATGGGTACTTTAAGTAGTAGCAACTCCACTAAGCACCACGGTAAACATTTTTCAAACCACACACTTATGTTCATATATCAAGAATCAAAGATAAACAAACAAGTGAATAAAGATAAACAACACACAAGACACAAAAATATATAAAGACTCTTTTTATTTGGTTTTCTTTGACTAACACTAATTTAAGACACTTGCAAACTTGCAAAAATTTAAAAACATACTCGAAAACTAAGACTCATTAAACTCTAAAACTCTCGCTTGAAGATTAAACCAAACCTAAACTTCGAAACTCAAAAGCTAAGGCTAGCTATCTACCTCTCCCCCACGCTAAAAACATACGACGTCCTCGTCGTATCTTACAAAATTCCTAAGGGGAAAACTAGGCCTAGTGGTACTTCAAGCAAGTGTTGCACCACTTGCCTCTCATGTTTCCAACCATGCCAAAAAGTTTGTGCACGTTACGGTTAAGGAACTCTTAGTTGTCACCAACTACGTGCTCCAAATCCTCCATACGATGCTTCATCGCTACCATGGCATGGAGACATTCATCGACCGATGTGTAGAGATCCCCGATGGATTGACGGCAAGTTCGACAACACATCGGATGCAATCCAAAGGGGTCTTCATCGCCATTGTCTCCACCGTCGTCGCCACCGTCGTCCCCACCTCCATTGTCGTCGCCGCCTTCGTTGTCACCGCCATCGTTGCCGTCGCCGTTAGGGCCTTCGGGAGTCCTCTCTTTGGGCTGCTCATCCCAAATGTAGAGGTCGTTATGATCTCTTCCGACGGCCGCCCACGAGCTCAGGCTACGATCATCGGAGTAGTCGCTACCCCCATAATCCTTAGGCTCGGGCGACGCCTCCTTGTAGTCTTTGCACTTCATGACTTGGATGTGTGCCGACCTTCGAACGGGCGTAGGGACCTTCTCTCCTTCGATAGGGTTGCGAGATGCAAGAGCTCCGGTCGGGACACGCCCTCCGCAACGGGTGCGGCCGGTCCTCTTGACGAGTAGCTTGAGCTCGCATCGCATCGCCTCCTCCATCGATGGCTCCTTGGCTTCTTGCTTCAACTCTAAGCTTCTTGGGGGCACAATGGCTGCTGCAAGGGTGCAAAATATTGCTTGGAAGGGTTGATTCCCGAGCTCCCAATTCGGCCAAATAAATAGTCCGAAAAGAAAAACCTTGAGAACCTCATTTTCCTTTTTTTAGACTTCCCTTAAAATTTTCTGACTGAAGAAGGAAGTAGAAAAGGAGCAATTCGGGCAAAAATCGGGGACGACTGCCGTCGGGACCCACCTGGGCCGGTCGGCTTGGGCCGGCCGGCCCACCCTGTCTCGGGGGCGGGTCGGTCCAGTTTTTCGCGCACCGCCCTTTTTTCACCTCCTTAGCCCATGGGAAAAAGTTGGCCTAGTAAATCTTCGCGAGAAACTCCAGAAAACTAAAAGAAAAACTATTTACAGAAACTCATGCCTTGTTTTTCGTCCTAGGCGGGACGTTCGGGCTCTTCTTCCATGGTTAAGACATCAACATGGTGAAGGGGCATAACGTCGGGTTTGTAGTAAACCTTAAGCCGCTAACCATTCACCACAAATTGATCGCCGTTTATATCCATAATGGTTACCGCTCCGTTGGAGAACACCAAATGCACAACATAAGGTCCGTTCCACTTGCTTTGCAATTTCCCCTTTCCGAAGGTTTCAAACCTCGAATTGTATAGGAGGAGCTTATCTCCTTCTTTAAACTCTTTCTTTTTCAATCTTTTATCATACCACCTTTTGATTCTCTCTTTGTATATGCTTGCATTTTCATATTCTTTCAACCTCAACTCCTCTAGCTCTTATTTGGATCCTTCCTTTTACCACCGCAGCATCAAGATCGAGGTTCATCTCTTTAATCGCCCAATAGGCTTTATGTCCCAACTCAACCGGAAGGTGGCAAGCTTTTCCATAGACGAATTGATAAGGGGTCATACCTATCGGTGTTTTGAGCGCCGTTCGATAAGCCCATAAAGCTCCGTCTAATTTCTTTGACCAATCTTTGCTTCCCTTCTCTATGGTTTTGTTGAGGATGCTTTTTAATTGCCTATTTGATGTTTCCTCTTGTCCGTTGGTTTGTGGGTGATAGGCCGTAGAGACCCTATGCTCAATTCCCAACTTGGACAAGTACTTTTTGAAATTCTTCCCGGTGAAGTGAGTTCCTCCATCACTTATCAAGATTCTCGGTGTACCGAAACAAGGAAAAATCACGTTCTTGATCATAGTAATGGACTCCTCCGTGGAAGCTTTACGACATGGTATAGCCTCTACCCACTTGGATACATAATCAACCATGACTAGGATATACTCAAATCCAAATGAGTTTTTAAAAGGCCCCATGAAATCTATACCCCATACATCGAATATGTCGATTTGTAGGTTGTATTTCAAAGGCATAGAATTTCTTTGAGAGATGTTTCCGGTTCTTTGGCATTCGGGACATGATGCAACATATCTTTTAGTATCTTCATGCATCTCCGACCAAAAGAATCCGCTCGACCATACTTTTGCTTGGGTTCGAAAATGGCTATAGTGCCCACCGTACTCCGCCGAGTGGCACTTCCTTAGAATTTCTAACCTCTCTTCTCTTGGCACACATCTTCTCATTACTCCATCATCGCCAAGTTTGAAGAGGTATGGTGCATCCCAAAAGTATTTCATACTTTTGGAGATTATCTTCTTTTGAGAGTTTTTGTCTAGATGATCGAGAGGCATCTTTCGAATTGCTCGAATGATATCGATCATCCAAGTATCCTTGTCAAGCACTCGATAGAGGTGGTCATTTCTCATCATATCTTCTATGGGCACTTTATCATCTTGTCCACGATTCATCCTAGACAAATGATCGGCCACAACATTTTCCACCCCCTTTTTATCACGAATTTCAACATCAAACTCTTGGAGAAGAAGGATCCAACGAATCAAACGTGGTTTAGCTTCCTTTTTAGCCAAGAGATACTTGATGGCTGCGTGATCGGTGTAAACAATAACCTTCGAGTTCACGATGTAAGATCTGAATTTTTCGAAGGCGAATACCACCGCTAGCAACTCTTTTTCCGTAGTCGCATAATTTAATTGTGCCCCACTAAGAGTTTTTCTAGCATAGTAAATGGCGTGAACTCGGCCTTCCTTTCTTTGACCCAAAACCGCGCCTACGGCATAGTCACTTGCGTCACACATGATCTCGAAAGGTTGGCTCCAATCCGGAGGTTGGATGATGGGAGCACTCACCAACGCATTTTTCAAGGTCCGGAATGCCGCTAAGCACTTCTCATCAAAGTCGAAAGCCACATCCTTTTGAAGAAGATGCGTTAAAGGCTTAGTGATCTTCGAGAAGTCCTAAATAAATCTTCTATAGAATCCGGCATGGCCTAGAAAGCTCCTTAAGGACTTAACATCCGTCGGAGGTGGGAGTTGCTCAACCGTCTCTACCTTAGCCTTGTCCACTTCAATTCCTCTCTCGGATATAACATGTCCGAGCACTATGCCTTGCCTAACCATGAAGTGGCACTTTTCCCAATTTAACACCAAGTCTACCTCCGCACACCTCGTGAGGACCTTTTCCAAGTTTGCCAAGCAATCCATGAACGTCTTCCCATAAACGGAAAAATCATCCATGAACACCTCGACAATTTCTTCGATGAATTCTGAAAATACGGCCATCATGCAACGTTGAAAAGAGGCCGGAGCGTTGCATAGACCGAAGGGCATCCTTCTATATGCAAACATGTCGTAAGGGCACGTAAACGTTGCCTTGTGTTGATCGTCCGGTGAATGGGAATTTGCATGAACCCCGAGTACCCATCGAGAAAGCAAAAATAAGCGTGGTTTGCTAACCTCTCGAGCATATCGTCGATGAACGGTAGGGGAAAGTGATCTTTCTTCGTCGCTTTGTTAAGCTTACGATAATCAATACACATCCGCCACCCGGTCACGGTTCTTTGTGGTATTAATTCGTTCTTCTCATTCTTCACCACAGTTACACCTCCTTTCTTCGGTACACAATGTATCGGGCTCACCCATTTGCTATGCGAAACTGTGTAGATGATTCCGGCATCAAGTAACTTGATGACCTCTTTCTTTACTACCTCTCGCATGGCATGAGTTAGCCTCCTTTGGTGGTCCACTACGGGCTTACATTGGTCTTCCATTGGTATACGATGAGTGCAAAAGGCTGGGCTAATACCTTTGAGATCATTAATCGAATATCAAATCACCTTCCTATGTTTTTTCAATAAAATCAGCAACGCCTCATTTTCTTTGGGACTCTACTCGTCGCTCACAATGACTGGATAAGTCTTGTCTGGGCCCAAAAATTCATACTTTAATCCTTTGGGCAAAGGTTTAAGGTCTACCTCGGGCGCTTGTGGCTCCTCGGGTTTTATTTCTCCTATGTCTTCGAATTTTCCTTCCTCCACGCTTCCATCATGTGGTTCCAAGCCTTTTGTTGCTTCTTCTAGTTCTTCATCTTGTTGATCACTAATTTGATTCTCCATCGCTCTTTGCAGCGGGTCTCTAAGGGTTTCAACAAAACAAAGACTATCTATCTCTTCTACTTCTTCATCTTCGGGAGGAAAGGGTGTAAGGTGTTTAGAAGCACGAAGAAAATTATATGTGTACTTTGTTCCATTAAGGTTCATTATTACCATGCCTTCTCCGGCATCTAACACGGCATCAACCAACTTAAGAAAGGGCCTACCTAAGATTATGTGATCATGATTACTATGGTAAGCATCAATAACAAAGAAATCGGTTGGTATATAGTTTCTAGAGATTTTTACTTTCATGTTGCAAGCAATACCTAGAGGTTTGATAGTTCTACCATCTCCCATAATTAATTTCGTTGATGTTGGAGCTAAGTCTAGGTTGTGGTCTTGAACTTTATTGTAAATTTTAGAAGATAGGACACTTACTTGGGCTCGATGTCGCATAAAGCTTTGCATTGAACTCCGTTGATCTCGCAACTCAAGTGTGGTGTCATCTTCTCTTTTTCTTCGGATCCTATTGCGTAGATTTCGGCGAGGCGAGCGTATGGTGATGCTTCGGGCTTGATCCCCATGATTCTCTTCACCTCGGCTATGTGTTCCGGATCCACTATGTCATCTCCAAAGAGCTTTTGAAAAATCTCACCGGTGGTTTCAAGGTCGTATGAATTTTTCGCTTTCTTCTCCGGTGGGAAATCCACTTCCAATGCTCTCGCCGCTCCCTTTTAATTAGGCAACGGTCTTCTCTTGTCAAATAATTCTCCGTAATCAATCGGAACCCAATCCATTGGTTCGAACTCCCTTAGTGGCTTCGCGCTTGACATGCTTCTCTTGTTTGTCTCATTTGGTACGGCGAAGTCGATGCTCGGGGTAGTTCTTGACTTGATGTGTTCTTCTTCAAGCTTTTCCGTGATTGGTTCCTCTTTTGTGACTTCCGGGGTTGCCTCTTTAGAAAATTCAGCACACTTCTTCTTCCTCGAATTATATTCCGGCTCTTCCGCAAGTCTTGTTTCCCAATCTCTTCGCATGGCAGCCGCTTTACTAACTTTTTGTAGAAGTTGAGCGGCTTCCGTGAGTGTTTTCTCCATGAGATCCCCGCCTGCACACATTTCGACGTGTTGCATGCAACTAGGGGTTAGGGAAAAGAAAAATGTATGCAAGAGTACGTCACCGGTGAAGCCGAGTTTTGGTCCTTGTTCGATCAACCCATTAAACCTATCCCAGGCTTGGTCTATCCCTTCTTCTTCTCCTTGCATGAAACCGATCACTTGCCTCCTTAGATGTTGAACCTTGCTAATTGGAAAGAACTTCTCGCAAAACTTCTTTATCAACTTGTTCCAATTGCCTTCAACTTCAAAGGACGCAAACGAGTACAATGTCTTTGCATTGCCGGCAAGTGAGAAGGGAAAGAGATTCCATTTGAACCATTCATCGGGAACTCCTTCTTGACGCACCGTGTTGCATATTGTCGTGAAATTCCTTATGTGTCTATATGGGTTCTCCGTAACCATCCCTTCAAACGGGTTTGCCGCCACCATCTCGATAATCTTGGATTTAATCTCATACTTGGTCGCTTCGAGCTTCGAATCCGACTCTTGTACTTTTATGTCTTCACATCGAGGGCTAGCGTAATCCCTTAATGATTTCTCCGGTTCTTCCATTTCTCCGGTTCTTCCACGGGTTGATTGACGAACACCATCCGGACCATAAGATAAAAACAAAAACAAAAACAAAACAAGTGGTTTTCTAGATAATATATGTTAGATAAAGCAAATAAAAGATAAACTAAATACAAAACTAAGTTAGATACAAATCAAACGATGTAAACTAGCTTCCTCCCCGGCAACGGCGCCGGAAAAAGGGGCTTGTTGACGGATAAAAGACGTATCCCTCTACGATCCGCAAGCGTAAGGACCCCACACCTTTTTCACCACGGGATTCCCAAGGTTCTTGTAAATCCGCGAGCAAGGGGATTACAAGTGTTTAATCTACTTTTACGCACTAACTACTAAAACCCTAACTATTATTAAACTAGAAAACAACTAAATTACACTAGAGAGAACGATAAACGATCAAGGTAGAAGACACTCGCTCATGGTTCTACGAAACTAAAGCATGCAATCGCTTAAAGACATGAAAACCAATCTAATCTATCGGGGTTGTGACCACGGTTTCGCCCTTTCCCTCCTCTCGTACGGTCACTACGCGAAGGTATTCATGACTAGACCTATGATGGACATGGCATATTGAATGGATCCAAGGAAGCATCGAGGCCTATACTCCCTTTACGGCATGGTAGCTAACCTTAAGCATTAAAGTAAATGCAACCCAAGATGATAGATAGATAATCGACAAAATGCGATTACATCTCAAGATCGATTACAACCCATGGACGAATGAGAAGATTACCCCATCAAGGTGCTGATCATGGCACCGTTGATCATGGTTTCCCTTCCGACGGTGTCTTCCTTCTTCTCCACGAGAGGGTGCTTCCTTCGAGGTGGTTGATCTCCCTCCGCAGATCCTCCTCCTCTCTCTCTAGCTTGTGGATGGCCTCCTGGTTCGAATGGCTCTCCCTTTCGTCGAATGGCGGCGCCCACGCTTTTAGGGTTCAAGATCCTTCGGGTGCAAGGAAAACGGGACCGAACCGGCCACCGAAGTGGCACGGGCCGGCCGGCCCGGGCCGACCGGCTGGGCCCACCTCGGCCCGGTTCGGTCGCCCCTTCGCTCCCGTGGGTCCTCATGTAATTATGCACTTTGCCCCTCCACTTGCATGATTTTGACGATGTCATCCTCGCGTCCAAGATGGAGGTTCTCTTCGCATGAAGTTCGGTCTTTTACACTTCAATCCCCGGGGTGTTCCTTGTAGCACTTCGGTCCTTGCCACCATTGGAAGTGATTTCATCAAGCTCATAAACACGAACAAGACTCCGTAAATGCTCCTTTGAACTTGTTGCAAATCCGTCCTTTATGTCCATATTTTCCTACATAAACACAACACTTCCAAATGCATGCACATAGATGAACTTGTTATATGATTAGTGTGCCTAGTGGCATGTTAGTTCCGTAATCAAATCCAAACCAAAGTGTAATGAACATGCTTGGTGCACCAAAATACACCGTCAACGACCAACCCGGGTAGTGAGTCGCAGACGTGTGTTGGAAGCCGTGTTCATCTTGTTGGAGTTTTCATCTCCTTCGAGAAGAATTTTTATCGGCTCCCATTCACTCCCCCTCTCTCGGGTTCGCCGTATCGGTCCTTCACCGGGTCGGCCGCCCCGGCCCCGGTCCGGGGGCCCGTTTTCCCCGTCCTTTGACCTAGCCGCCATTCGGGCTATTGATGGCCCCGGGGTCGAGAACCACGCATCGATCAATTCATCATCGGCCGCCGAGGAGCGAGAGAAGAGAGGGACACCATCCCGAGAGGAGAGGGTCGAGCTAGTTGACTAGGGTTACCCTAGCCGACGTGGGAACCTTGCAAGGAAGACCACATCGAGTTCCGGAGCTAGAAGCAAGATCAAGGTAGGATCCCGGTGGTGATCTTGTTTATGTATCATTGTACTAGTTGAATTATCAAGTTGAATCGATCGTCTTTGCTTATTCTAGATCTATTCCCGAGATAGATCACATAGGGTGTTCTTGTAGCCGCGGTGGCTAGAGGTACACGCCGGATCTTCCGAAAGAACTCGACTTGTTCTTGGACTCGCCCTAGACTACCCGCATGAATAGGAGTACGTTGTGACGAACGGGGGCTCGAAAGGCGAGCGTTTTCGGAGTTGGACGGGAAACCACGATTTAAAGAGGCTTCTTATAAGATTTGATTTGCTACTTCTTCTTTTGCTTGGAACTTCAACAAGAGGTTATCTCGCCCAATCTATCTTTGTTACCTCCGGTCTTTAGTAGATTAGATTCGTTTTGTGTTACCAAAGATTGAAGTTACTTGGCTTTACTAGATCATCTTTTGCGTCACACATTTGTTCCACGGATTCGATACCTTGGGTTCACCACTCGAGGGAAGAAGGGTCCCTAGATTACGACGGGAGAATTGTCCGCTTGCAAGTCTAAATGAACTTTGATACAACTATTAACCGTCAACAAGGCCCTTTTGATGGCGTCGTTGCGGGGGAACAAGTGATCAAGATTTGATCTTTTATTGCTTCTATGTGATTTTCAGTTTTCTTTTAGTTTTTTTATTTTTGCATCTACTAAACTCGATCATCCTCAAAATAAATCTAATCTAGTTTTTCAACCCTAGTTTTCATAGATTTGTTTTTACTTTCTAGTTTTTGCATATTTTGTTTGTTGCTAAACCTAACGAGACGGAAGGCTACCTCTCCAACAAACCCGATAATTTTATGGATGATCCGGAAAAACTTTACGAGCTAAGGAGACGCGAAGCACATCAAGCTAAAAAGCCGGATTCCGTAGATTCGAAGTCGGAAGGCAAGGGATCAAAGGAATCTCCGAAAAATTCACCACCTCAAAGTCCTCGGGAGAATCGACTTCCGCCGATGGGTGAACAACCGCAAGAACGCAAGATCGGGGAGCTATGCACCCCGGACATCATCGACCTACCAATCTTGAATCCCGAGGAGATCGGAAGACCGTTCGAGATGAAGACCTCAACAATCCGCATGGTGCAACATTCACCCTTCACCGGTAAAGAGGATCCGAACCTTCACCTCCAAGCATTCATTCAACTATGTCGGACTTTTAATATGGATGGGGTGACTCAAGATCAAATGAGGGCAAGGCTTTTTCCGTTCTCACTACTCGGGAAGGCTTTGCAATGGTTCCACTCTCAACCGGTGGAGACGGTGCAAAATTGGAACACGTTGATGAAAGCTTTCATGCGGGAATACTACTCGCCGGTAAAACTCAAAGCTTGCGTAATAAGATTGCCACCTTTGCTCAATATCCTACGAAACTATCTCGGAGGCATTCGAGCGCTTCAATGAGTACACTCGGGCGGTTCCACATCACAAGTTCTCGAAGGAGGACCTCGTGCAAAAGTTCTATCAATGATTCACCAAGGCGTCAAGGACGATCATCGACGCATCGGCGGGAGGATCTATCATCGAGCTTACACCGACGGAAGCTTTCACTCTATTCAAGAAGGTCACGGATAATGACACATGGGTGTCATCCGGACGCCTACATACGGTTCAACCCACGGGGAACGTCAAAGGAGTCTTGCAAGTGAAGAAGGAGAGCATACTTGAAGGCAAGATTGATTCATTCATGAGGAGGTTGGAGAAGATGAAGATAGAAAAGAAAGAGGCTCAAGACTTGAAAGACGTTGAAGCAAGATCTACATGTGAAGAATGCGGAGAGTATGGCCATGTCCACAAAGATTGTCCGGAGGAAGCCAAAGTGCTCGACTACATGAGGAAGGGAGAATTGCCGAACTTCCGCTAGGGGCAAGGTAGACCTCAATTTAATGCAAGCTCATCCATTCCGAATTCGGTTCCACTTCGTATACAATTGAAGGAATTCATGGACGAGCAAGCTAAAATCAACAAGGACACCGTCACCAAGTTCAAGGCCATAGATATGGTGTTAGAGAACATCGATAGCAAAGTGATGGAGGTCGGGAGCTCCAACCATCAAGTGCTCAACATGATGAAGATCCTCGAGACGCAAGTGGGAAAACTTGTCGGGCGCCTCACTAATGATGAAGGGAAGCTTCGGGACAACCTAATGGTCCCGAATCGGCAAAGGCTATTCAAACACGTTCGGGAAAGGAGACCGACGATCCGGAACGCCCGCGGGAGCAAGGAAGTCTAAACCATCCGCCGAGGCGAGGAAATTGCTAAGGAGAAAGTTACGGGGATCGTCACCGAAGAGCCCGAGTTTGAGATGCCGGGAGAAGACACGATGATACCGCAACTCAAGCCACGGTACTTCCAAGGTAAACTTGATAACCACTTTGAGAAGTTTATGGAGGTTGTGCGTAGACTTAGTATCAACATGCCATTATTAAAAGCCCTTCAAGTACCTACATATTCTCGTTACTTTAAAGATATACTTGCAAATAAATATGGGATAGCAACACTCGGGGTAGATCATGTCAAGATGTCGGAGGAGTGTAGTGCCACTATTGCTAATGGGCTAGAGAAGCAAAAGGACCCCGGATGCCCTACAATTCCATGTTCCATTGGTTCTTTCAAGTTCGAGAAGGCGTTATGCGACCTTGGAGCAAGTGTGAGCGTCATGCCAAGGGATGTGTTCGAGAAGCTACACCTACCGTTGGAGCCTACAGGTATGTGTTTGGAGTTGGGAGATAACTCCATTCGCTATCCCTTGGGCATCGCCGAAGATGTATCCGTGAAGGTCGGACACCACTTCATCCCTGTTGATTTCGTGGTGCTCGAGATGGGAGAGAGGGAGAAGCCGCCGCTCATCCTTGGGAGGCCTTTCCTCAAGACCGTGGGAGCTACTATTGATGGTGGCAAGGGGGAGATCATGTTCGATATTAGCGGAGAAAGGAGTTCCTTCAAGTTCCGACCACGACTCGAGGCATGCAATATGATTGAAGTTAAAAATGTTCCACCTCAACGTCGTGTTGTTAAGGAAAAACCAAGGAAGAAGGAAGGGCTGAAGAAGAAGAAAGAGCCGAAGAAGAAGGACGTGAAGAAAGTCAAGGAAGATGTTGCATCCATCGGACAAAGGACGAAAAGCCGCTCGTGAAAACCAAAAAATGACCAAACCGGAGGACAAGTGTTGACGGTGTATTTTGGTACACCTAGCATGTTCATTACACTTTGGTTTGGATTTGATTATGGAACTAACCCGCCACTAGGCACACTAATCATATAACAAGTTCATCTATGTGCATGCATTTGGAAGTGTTGTGTTTATGTAGGAAAATATGGACATAAAGGACAGATTCGCAACAAGTTCAAAGAAGCATTTACGGAGTCTTGTTCGTGTTCATGAGCTTTATGAAATCACTTCCAATGGTGGCAAGGACCGAAGTGCTACAAGGAAACCCCCGGGATTGAAGCGTAAAAGACCGAACTTCATGCGCGGAGAACCTCCATCTTGGATGCGAGGATGACATCGTCAAAATGATGCAAGTGGAGGGGCAAAGTGCATAATCACCCGAGGACCCACGGGAGCGAAGGGGCGACCAAACCGGCCGAGATGGGCATGGGCCGGTCGGCCCGAGGCCGGCCGGCCCGGCCCACTCCGGTGGTCGGTTCGGCCCCCTTTCCTTGCACTCGAAGGATCTTCAACCCTAAAACCCCGTAGGCGCCGCCATTCTAGGGGGGAGAGCCATTCGCACCAGGAGGCCATCCACAAGCTAGAGAGAGAGGAGGGAGATCTCCGGAGGGAGATCGTCCACCTCGAAGGAAGCACCCACAAGTGGAGAAGAAGAAAGACACCGTCGGAAGGGAAACAATGATCAACGGTGCTATGTCTAGCACCTTGATGGGGTAATCTCCTTATTCGTCCATGGGTTGTAATCAATCTTGAGATGTAATCGCACTTTGTCAGATTATGTATTTATCATCTTGTGTTGAATATACTTTAATGCTTAAGGTTAGCTACCATGCCGTAAAGGGAGTATGAGCTCCAATGCTTCCTTGGATCCATTCAATACGCCGTGTCCATCATAGGTCTAGTCATGAATACCTTCGCGTAGTGACGGTACGAGAGAAGGGAAAGGGCGAAACCGTGGTCACAACCCCGATAGATTAGATTGGTTTTTATGTCTTTAAGCGATTGCATGATCTAGTATCGTAGACCCGTGGGCGAGTGTCTTTTATCTTAATATCTTGATCATTCTCTCTAGTGTAGTTTAGTTGTTTTCTAGTTTAATAGTAGTTAGAGTTTTAGTAGCTAGTGTGTAAAGGTAGATCGAATGCTTGTAATCCCCTTGCTCTGTGGATTGACAAGAACCTTGGGAATCCCGTGGTGAAAAAGGTGTGGGGTCCATACGCTTGCGGATCGTAGAGGGATACGTCTTTTATCCGTCAACAAGCCCCTTTTTTTGGCACCGTTGCCGGGGAGCAAGCTAGTTTACATCGTTTGGTTTGCATCTAATTTAGTTTTATAATTTAGCTTATCTTTTATTTGCTATATCTAACATATATTACATAGAAAACGACTTTGTTTTGTCTTTGTTTTTGTTTTTATCTTATTGTCTAGATGGCGTTCGTCAATCAATTCGTGGAAGAACCGGAGAAATCACTAAGGGATTACGCTAGCCCTTGATGTGAAGACATAAAAGTACAAGAGTCAGATTCGAAGCTTGAAGCGACCAAGTATGAAATCAAATCCAAGATCATCGAGATGGTGGCGGCAAACCCGTTTGAGGGGATGGTTACGGAGAACCCATGTAGACACATAAGGCATTTCACGATGCTATGCAACACGGTGCATCAAGAAGGAGTTCCCGATGAATGGTTCAAATGGAATCTCTTTTCCTACTAACTTGCCGGCAATGCAAAGACATGGTACTCGTTTGCGTCCTTTGAAGTTGAAGGCAATTGGAACAAGTTGACAAAGAAGTTTTGCGAGAAGTTCTTTCCAATTAGCAAGGTTCAACATCTAAGGAGGCAAGTGATCACTTTCATGCAAGGAGAAGAGGAAGGGATAGACCAAGCTTGGGATAGGTTTAATGAGTTAATCGAACAAGGACCAAGACTCGGCTTCTCGGTGACGTACTCTTGCATACATTTTTCTTTTCCCTAACCCCTAGTTGCATCCAACACGTTCAAATGTGTGCAGGTCGGGATCTCATGGAGAAAACACTTACCGAAGCCGCCCAACTTCTACAAAAAATTAGTAAAGCGGCTGCCACGCGAAGAGATTGGGAAACAAGACTTGCGGAACAGCCGGAATATAATTAAAGGAAGAAGAAGTGTGCTGAATTTTCTAAAGAGGCAACCCCGAAAGTCACAAAAGAGGAGCCAATCCCGGAAAAGCTTGAACAAGAACACATCATGTCAAGAACTACCCCGAGCGTTGACTACGTCGTACCAAATGAGACAATCAAGAGAAGCATGTCAAGCGCGAAGCCACTAAGGGAGTTCGAACGAATGGATTGGGTTCCGATCGATTACGGAGAAGTATTCGACAAGAGAAGACCATTCTCTAATCAAAAGGGAATGGCAAGAGCATTGGAAGTGGATTTCCCACCAGAAAGGAAAGCGGAAGAATCATACAATCTTGAAACCACCGGTGAGATCTTTCAAAAGCTCTTTGGAGATGATGAAGTGGATCCGGAACACATAGCCGAGGTGAAGAGAATCATGGGGATCAAGCCCGAAGCATCACCATACGCTCGCCTCGCCGAAATTTATGCGATAGGATCCGAAGAAGAAAAGAAGATGCCACCACGCTTGAGTTGCGAGATCAACGGAGTTCAATGCAAAGCTTTATGCGACATCGAAGCCCAAGTAAGTGTCCTATCTTCTAAAATTTACGATAAAGTTCAAGACCACAACCTAGACTTAGCTCCAACAACAACGAAATTAATTATAGGAGATGGTAGAACTATTAAACCTCTAGGTATTGCTTACAACATGAAAGTAAAAATCTCTGGAAAAATGTATACCAACCGATTTCTTTGTTATTGATGCTTACCATAGCAATCATGATCACGTAATCCTATGTAGGCCCTTTCTTAAGTTGGTTGATGCCGTGTTAGATGCCGGAGAAGGCAAAGTAACAATGAACCGTAATGGAACTAAGTACACATATAATTTTCATTGCATATCTAAACACCCTACACCCTTTCCTCCCGAAGACGAAGAAGTAGAGGAGATAGATAGCCTTTGTTTTGTTGAAACCCTTAGAGACCCGCTGCAAAGAGCAATGGAAAATCAAATTAGTAATCAACAAGATGAAGAACTAAGCGCCCCGGGTAGACCTTAAACGTTTCCCCAAAGGATTAAAGTATGAATTTTTGGGCCCAAACAAGACCTATCCCGTCATCGTGAGCGACGAGTTGAGTCCCGAAGGAAATGAGAAGTTGCTGATTTTATTAAAAAAACATAGGAAGGTGATTGGATATTCGATTAATGATCTCAAAGGTATTAGCCCAACCTATTGCACTCATCATATACCAATGGAAGACCAATGTAAGCCCGTAGTGGACCACCAAAGGAGGCTAACTCATGCCATGCGAGAGGTAGTAAAGAAAGAGGTCATCAAGTTACTTGATGCTGGAATTATCTACCCGGTTCCGCATAGAGAATGGGTGAGCCCGGTACATTGTGTACCAAAGAAAGGAGGTTTGACCGTGGTGAAGAATGAGAAGAACGAATTGATACCACAAAGAACAGTGACTGGGTGGTGGATGTGTATTGATTATCGTAAGCTTAACAAAGCGACGAAGAAAGATCACTTCCCCCTACCGTTCATCGACGAGATGCTCGAGAGATTAGCGAACCACGCTTATTTTTGCTTTCTCGATGGGTACTCGGGGTTCATGCAAATTCCCATTCACCCGGACGATCAACACAAAACAACATTCACATGCCCTTACGGAACGTTTGCATATAGAAGGATGCCCTTCGGTCTATGCAACGCTCCGGCCTCTTTTCAACGTTGCATGATGGCCGTATTTTTGGAATTCATTGAAGAAATTGTCGAGATGTTCATGGATGATTTTTCTGTTTATGGGAAGACGTTCATGGATTGCTTGGCAAACTTGGGAAAGGTCCTCACGAGGTGTGCGGAGGTAGACTTGGTGTTAAATTGGGAAAAGTGCCACTTCATGGTTAAGCAAGGCATAGTGCTCGGACATGTTATATCCGAGAGAGGTATTGAAGTGGACAAGGCTAAGGTAGAGACGGTTGAGCAACTACCACCTCCGACGGATGTTAAGTCCTTAAGGAGCTTTCTAGGCCATGCTGGATTTTACAGAAGATTTATTAAGGACTTCTCAAAGATCACTAAGCCTTTAACGCATCTTATTCTAAAACGATATGGCTTTCGACTTTGATGAGAAGGGCCTAGCGGCATTCCGGACCTTGAAAAGTGCGTTGGTGAGTGCTCCCATTATTCAACCTCCGGATTGGAACCAACCTTTCGAGATCATGTGTGACGCAAGTGACTACACCATAGGCGCGGTTTTGGGTCAAAGAAAGGAAGGCCACGTTCACACCGTTTACTATGGTAGCAAAACTCTTAGTGCGGCGCAATTAAATTATGCCACTACGGAAAAGGAGTTGCTAGCGGTTGTTTTCTCTTTTGAAAAATTCAGATCTTACATATTGAACTCGAAGGTCATTGTTTACACCGATCACACAGCCATCAAGTATCTCTTGGCTAAGAAGGAAGCTAAACCACGTTTGATTCATTGGATCCTTCTTCTCCAAGAATTTGATGTTGAAATTCGTGATAAAAAGGGGGTGGAGAATGTTGTGGCTGATGATTTGTCTAGGATGAATCATGGACAAGATGATAAAGAGCCCATAGAAGATAACATGAGAGATGACCACCTCTATCGAGTGCTCGATAAAGACACTTGGATGATTGATATCATTCGAGCGATTCGAAAGATGCCTCTCGATCATCTAGACAAAAACTCTCAACGAGAAGATAATCTCCGAAAGTAGGAAATACTTTTGGGATGCACCATACCTCTTCAAACTTGGCAATCATGGAGTTATGAGAAGATGTGTGCCAAGAGAAGAGAGGGTAGAAATTCTAAGGAAGTGCCACTCAGCGGAGTACGGTGGACACTATAGCCATTTTCGAACCCAAGCAAAAGTATGGTCAAGCGGATTCTATTAGCCGGAGAGGCATGAAGATACTAAAAGATATGTTGCATCATGCCCCGAATGCCAAAGAACCGGAAACATCTCTCAAAGGAATTCTATGCCCTTGAATTACAATCTACGAATCGATTTATTCGATGTATGGGGTATAGACTTCATGGAACCTTTCAAGAACTCATGCGGATATGAGCATATTCTAGTCATGGTTGATTATTTATCCAAATGGGTAGAGGCTATGCCATGTCGTAAAGCTTCCACGGAGGAGTCCATTACTATGATCAAGAATGTGATTTTTCCTCGTTTCGGTACACCGAGAATCTTGATAAGTGATGGAGGAACTCACTTCACCGGAAGAATTTCAAGAAGTGCTTGTCCGAGTTGGGAATTGAGCATAGGGTCTCTACGGCCTATCACCCACAAACCAACGGACAAGCGGAAACATCAAATAGGCAATTAAAAAGCATCCTCAACAAAACCATAGAGAAGGGAGGCAAAGATTGGTCAAAGAAATTAGACGGAGCTCGTGTGGGTATCGAACGGTGTTCAAGACACCGATAGGTATGACCCCTTATCAATTCGTCTTTGGAAAAGCTTTCCACCTTCCGGTTGAGTTGGAACATAAAGCCTATTGGGCGATTAAAGAGATGAACCTCGATCTCGATGCCGCGGTGGTGAAACGAAGGATCCAAATAAGCGAGCCTGGAAGAGATGAGGTTGAAAGCATATGAAAATGCAAGCATATACAAAGAGAGAATCAAAAGGTGGTATGATAAAAGATTGAAAAAGAAAGAGTTTAAAGAAGGAGATAAGGTCCTCCTCTACAATTCGAGGTTTAAAACCTTCGAAAAGGGGAAATTGGAAAGCAAGTGGGACGGACCTTATGTTGTGCATTCGGTGCACTCCAACGGAGCGGTAACCATTATGGATATAAAAGGCGATCGATTTATGGTGAATGGTCAACGACTTAAGGTTTACTACGAACCCGACGTTGTGCCCCTTCACCATGTTGATGTCTTCACCATGGAAGAAGAGCCCGAACGTCCCGCCTAGGACGAAAAACAAGGCATGAATTTACGTAAATAATTTTTCTTTTAATTTTTCGGAGTTTCTCACGAAGATTTACTTGGGCCAACTTTTTCCCATAGGCTAAGGAGGTGAAATAAGGGTGGTGCACGAAAAAACAAACCGGCCCGGCCCCCGAGACGGGGTGGGCCGGCCGGCCCGGTCCGACCGGCCCGGTAAGGTCCCGGCGGTGGACGTCCCCGATTTTTGCTCGAATTGCTCCTTTTCGACTTCCTTCTTCAATCGAGAAAATTTTAAGGGAAGTTTAAAAAGGAAAATGAAGTTCCTAGGGTTTTCCTCTTCGGACTATTTATTTGGCCGAATTGGGAGCTCGGGAATCAATCCCTTCAAGCAATATTTTGCACCCACGCGGCGACCATTGTGTACCCGAGGAGCTTAGAGTTGAAACAAGAAACCAAGGAGCCATCGATGGAGGAGGCGAAGTGATGCGAGCTCAAGCTACCCGTCGAGATCAAGAGGACCACCCGCATCCGTTGCGGAGGGCGTGTCCCGACCGGAGCTATTGCATCTCGCAACCCCGTCGAAGGAGAGAAGGTCCCTACGCCCGTTCGAAGGTCGGCACACATCCAAGGCATGAAGCGGAAAGACTACAAGGAGGTGTTGCCCGAGCCTAAGGATTATGGGGGTAGCGACTACTCTGACGATCGTAGCCCGAGCTCGTGGGCGGCCGCCGGAAGAGATGATAACGACCTCTATATTTGGGATGAGGTGCCCAAGGAGAAGACTCCCGAAGGCCCCAACGACGGCGGCGACGACGGTGGCGACGACAATGGTGGTGGCGATGACGGCGGCGACGACGGTGGCGACGACAGTGGAGACGATGGCAATGACGACCCATTCGGATTGCATCCGATGTGTTGTGCGGCTTGCCGTCACTCCATATCGGATCTCTACGCGTCGGTCGACGAATGTCTCCAAGCCATGGAGGCGATGAAGCAGCGTTTGGAGGATTTGGAGCGCGTAGTTGAAGACGACTACAAGTTCCTTAACCGCAACGTGCGCAAACTCTCTGGCATGGTCGGGAACATGAGAGGAAAGTGGTGCAATACTTGCGGAAAGTACCACTAGGTCTAGTTTTCCCCTTAGGAATTGTAAGATACGACGAGGACGTCGTATATTTTTAGCGTGGGGGAGAGCTAGCTAGCCACCTTAGCTCTTGTGTTTCAAAGTTTAGGTTCGGTTTAGTCTTCGAGAGAGGAGAGTCTTAGAGTTTAAAGAGAGTCTTAGAGTTTAATGAGTCTTAGTTTTCGAGTGTGTTTTAAATTTTTGCAAGTTTGAAGTGTCTTAAATTAGTGTTGAGTTAAAGAAAATTGAATAAAAAGAGTCTTTATATATTTTTTGTGTCTTGTGTGATGCTTATCTTTATTCACTTGTTTTTTTATCTTTGATTCTTGATATATGAACATAAGTGTGTGGCTTGAAAAACGTTTACCATGGTGCTTTGTGGAATTGCTACTACTTAAAGTACCCATACCGCACTTCGATCTTGAGCTTCACATGTTAGTGTGCTATGTTCAATGCTAAAAGTTAGAGGATTTCAGTTCTGAAAATTATCTAAAAAACTTTGTAATAAAGGTTAGCAAAACCTATTTTTCCAAGTTGTGAGTAAGAAAAAAATTCTATACAAAGCCAATTTATTTCTTTTGCTCCACCATAAGTGCGATTAGCACGATGAGTTGGGCTAGGATCGTTCTCTCTTGGGAGTTTTAATTTCGAGCAATGATCATGTTCTTGTGCTTATCTTTTGTTGCTAGCCTCGTCATGCATTCGGTAACGCGACTTTCACATCGAAGTCCCGTACATCACCGAATTCCATACCCAACCCTATACATCTCTTTTGTACATCGCATTCCTTGAACACAACCTACTTTCAAAAGTTTCATCTCGTCTCTAGCATGATTTATTTAAAATTTCAGATTGTATGCATGCAAGAAAAAGAGAAATATGAGAATGAAAGAATGAAAGAAAAAAAGAGAAAGAGAAAAGAGGAGTGGCAAGAAGGATATGAGAGGGATGTATCAAGTTAAAGAAAAAATAAAAGTGCAAGGAAGGATGTCACGTTGTTGAGAGACAAAACTTTCACTCTTTTTCCAACCATGTGCAATCCGACAACGAGGACATCATCGGTGCCTCGTAGTCATAATTTTCTTTTGCACTTGCACATGTCCACCATTCTAAATCTTCTCATCCTTGATATCCCTACATATGGTTAATTCTCAAGATCATTGGCTTTGAAAGGTAAATAACCATCGAGAGGAAGTTCTTAGTTTGACAATACTTGTATTGATTGTACTATCCCTACCTATAGATCCACTTTACATGTTATATGAGAGACTTATGGGAGGTGAGAATTTTATAAAATCGGTTTAGGACAGCCACCTTATATGAGTGACTTGAGAGAGCTTGGAGAAAGGTTTTTGTCTAATACTTGTTGCAAGAATTTTGTTTTTAAAAATCGTAAAAACCCTCCGATGGAAGCAAAGAAGTAAGCATGGCTGAGCTTGAAGGCTTCGAGTGAAGAGTTTGAGTTGTGGGGTAAATCTTGACGTGGTAAAGATTCTAAACGCCCATGTTTATGTATGATGATCATTACTTTATGTTTATGTATTAAAGACAAATGGATTGACTAACTTGTGAAGAAGGATTAGCGGTACACGATTACAACACTTTGGACGAAATTCTTTTACGAGTACTTGCTCGAGGACGAGCAAGAGCTAAGTGTGGGGGAGATGTTGACGGTGTATTTTGGTACACCAAGCATGTTCATTACACTTTGGTTTGGATTTGATTATGGAACTAACCCGCCACTAGGCACACTAATCATATAACAAGTTCATCTATGTGCACGCAAGTTCAAAGAAGCATTTACGGAGTCTTGTTTGTGTTCATGAGCTTGATGAAATCACTTCCAATGGTGGCAAGGACCGAAGTGCTACAAGGAACGCCCCCGGGGATTGAAATGTAAAAGACCGAACTTCATGCGTGGAGAACCTCCATCTTGGACGTGAGGACGACATTGTCAATATCATGCAAGTGCGGGGGGAAAGTGCATAATCACCGAGGACCCACGGGAGCGAAGGGGCGACCGAACCGGCCGAGATGGGCACTCGGGCGGGTCGGCCCGGGCCGGCCGGCCCGGCCCACTCCGGTGGTTGGTTCGGCCCCCTTTTCCTTGCACTCGAAGGATCTTCAACCCTTAAACCCCGGAGGCGCCACCATTCGAGGGGGGAGAGCCATTCGCACTAGGAGGCCATCCACAAGCTAGAGAGAGAGGAGGGAGATCTCCGGAGGGAGATCGTCCACCTCGAAGGAAGCACCCACAAGTGGAGAAGAAGGAAGACACCGTCGGAAGGGAAACCATGATCAACGGTGCTATGTCTAGCACCTTGATGGGGTAATCTCCTTATTCGTCCATGGGTTGTAATCAATCTTGAGATGTAATCGTACTTTTTCGCATTATCTATCTATCATCTTGTGTTGAACATACTTTAATGCTTAAGGTTAGCTACCATGCCGTAAAGGGAGTAGAGCTCCAATGCTTCCTTGGATCCATTCAATACACCGTGTCCATCATAGGTCTAGTCATGAATACCTTCGTGTAGTGACGGTACGAGAGAAGGGAAAGGGCGAAACCGTGGTCACAACCCCGATAGATTAGATTGGTTTTTATGTCTTTAAGCGATTGCATGATCTAGTATCGTAGACCCGTGGGCGAGTGTCTTTTATCTTAATATCTTGATCATTCTCTCTAGTGTAGTTTAGTTGTTTTCTAGTTTAATAGTAGTTAGAGTTTTAGTAGCTAGTGTGTAAAGGTAGATCGAATGCTTGTAATCCCCTTGCTCGTGGATTGACAAGAACCTTGGGAATCCCGTGGTGAAAAAGGTGTGGGGTCCATACGCTTGTGGATCGTAGAGGGATACGTCTTTTATCCGTCAACAAGCCCCTTTTTTCTGGCGCCGTTGCCGGGGAGCAAGCTAGTTTACATCGTTTGGTTTGCATCTAACTTAGTTTTATAATTTAGCTTATCTTTTATTTGCTATATCTAACATATATTATCTAGAAAACCACTTGTTTCATTTTTGTTTTTATCTTATTGTCTAGATGGCGTTCGTCAATCAACCCGTGGAAGAACCGGAGAAATCACTAAGGGATTACGCTAGCCCTCGATGTGAAGACATAAAAGTACAAGAGTCGGATTCGAAGCTCGAAGTGACCAAGTATGAAATTAAATCCAAGATCATCGAGATGGTGGCGGCGAACCCGTTTGAAGGGATGGTTACGGAGAACCCACATAGACACATAAGGCATTTCACGATGCTATGCAACACGGTGCATCAAGAAGGAGTTGCCGATGAATGGTTCAAATGGAATCTCTTTCCCTACTCACTTGTCGGCAATGCAAAGACATGGTACTCATTTGCATCCTTTGAAGTTGAAGGCAATTGGAACAAGTTGACAAAGAAGTTTTGCGAGAAGTTCTTTCCAATTAGCAAGGTTCAACATCTAAGGAGGCAAGTGATCACTTTCATGCAAGGAGAAGAGGAAGGGATAGACCAAGCTTGGGATAGGTTTAATGAGTTAATCGAACAAGGACCAAGACTCGGCTTCTCGAGTGACGTACTCTTGCATACATTTTTCTTTTCCCTAACCCCTAGTTGCATGCAACACGTTCAAATGTGTGCAGGTCGGGATCTCATGGAGAAAACACTTACCGAAGCCGCCCAACTTCTACAAAAAATTAGTAAAGCGGCTGCCACGCGAAGAGATTGGGAAACAAGACTTGCGGAACAGCCGGAATATAATTCAAGGAAGAAGAAGTGTGCTGAATTTTCTAAAGAGGCAACCCCGAAAGTCACAAAAGAGGAGCCAATCCCGGAAAAGCTTGAACAAGAACACATCATGTCAAGAACTACCCCGAGCGTTGACTACGTTGTACCAAATGAGACAAACAAGAGAAGCATGTCAAGTGCAAAGCCACTACGGGAGTTCGAACCAATGGATTGGGTTCCGATCGATTACGGAGAAGTATTCGACAAGAGAAGACCATTCCCTAATCAAAAGGGAATGGCAAGAGCATTGGAAGTGGATTTCCCACCGGAGAAGAAAGCGGAAGAATCATACGATCTTGAAACCACCAGTGAGATCTTTCAAAAACTCTTTGGAGATGATGAAGTGGATCCAGAACACATAGCCGAGGTGAAGAGAATCATGGAGATCTAGCCCGAAGCATCACCATACGCTCGCCTCGCCGAAATTTACGCGATAGGATCCGAAGAAGAAGAGAAGATGGCACCACGCTTGAGTTGCGAGATCAACGAGTTCAATGCAAAGCTTTATGCGACATCGAAGCCCAAGTAAGTGTCCTATCTTCTAAAATTTACGATAAAGTTCAAGACCACAACCTAGACTTAGCTCCAACAACAACGAAATTAATTATAGGAGATGGTAGAACTATTAAACCTCTAGGTATTGCTTGCAACATGAAAGTAAAAATCTCCGGAAAAATGTATACCAACCGATTTCTTTGTTATTGATGCTTACCATAGCAATCATGATCACATAATCCTAGGTAGGCCCTTTCTTAAGTTGGTTGATGCCGTGTTAGATGCCGTAGAAGGCAAAGTAACAATGAACCTTAATGGAACTAAGTACACATATAATTTTCATTGCACATCTAAACACCCTACACCCTTTCCTCCCGAAGACGAAGAAGTAGAGGAGATAGATAGCCTTTGTTTTGTTGAAACCCTTAGAGACCCGCTGCAAAGAGCGATGTGTCGGTGCGGAATATGGTCCCGACACTAACCGGTAGATAGCGCCTAGGTCTCTCCCTCAATGGTCGATGCTAAGCAACAAATGACACAAGGTTTTATCCCGGTTCCGGCCAAGGGGGCCGTACGTCCAGACAGGGGCGTGCTCGTGGCACTATATTGCTCGGCACCGGGGTGCTTGTAGTGGGGCAAGTACAAGCAAGGCGGGAGAGGAAGCGTGGCTTCCAAGTCCCCCGTGAGAGTGGTCGAAGATGTTGTGGGAGAATGAGAGAGTGAGTGCGCGGTGCGTTGTGTTCAACCGAACTCGTTTCTCGAACTTGTCCCCCCCCGCGGCCGGGGGCTCGCCTCCCCTTTTATAGGCCAAGGGGGCGGCGAGTTACATGCACGCCGCGCCGCCTAGCTACATGGGGGAGCACGTCGCGCTACGGTGTAGAGTGGGCGGCCGTCCGGACGATCTTCGCCGCAATCCGGCCATGATGGTCTACCTCGTGCCCGAACGGTGGCGGTTCGAGGGTAGGAGGCGGCGGATGGCGATGGCGTCCTCTTGTAGGCTTCGAGGGAGGTGCGATGATGGCCGGTACGGGGTACGGGAGCGGGCGAACGGCGTTCCTTCCCAATGCGCTCCGCGGCGGCGGGAGTGGTTCTTCGCAAAGTGCTCGGGCGTGCGCTGCGGTGCCGGGCGTGCGCCCGCACGCGTGGGTACGGCGGCCGCACCGTTACGGTGACCGGGATGGCCATCCACCGGCCTCACGGCGCCCCCTACCTAACTCCGTAGGGTCACGGGAAAGTGAAATCGAGGGGTGCGCCCGGCCCCCTTTCGAGGGTCGGGGCGCGTTAGCCGTACGGTGGGGCGCACGGTGTCACGGGACCGACACCGGCCGTACCGCACGGTCCATCCCACGGTGGCGGGGATGGCCTCCTCCCCGGGGAGTTGGTGCGGCGGCACGGGGCGTGAGCCCCGGCGCATGATGGCGCCGTCCGCGGCGTCGGGGCGTTAAATGCCCAAGTACGGGGCCGGCGCACGCGTGCGGAGCGCCCGTGAGCGTGGCGGGCCCCGGCCGAGGGCGGAGCGGACCCTCGAGCGAGACGAGACCCGCTCGAGGGGGAGCGAGCCCTCGAGCGGGGCGGGACCGCTCGAGGGGAGGGTCGCCCCTCGAACGGGGCGGAGCCCGTTCGAGGAGGGGTGCGCCCTCGAGCGAGGCGGAGCCTGCTCGAGGGGTCTTCCTAGGCGGGCCGTCTTGGTGGGCCGTCGGAGTCCCGCGGCGTAGGCCATGTCCTGCATGGTTAGTTGCCTGCATGGTTAGGCCTGGCGTGTTTTGATATCGGGATTTTAAGAGAGGATTTCCCCGTTGTTTAAGGGGACCCCTAGGGCGGTCCCCGACAGTAGCCCCCGAGCATCTGCGGGTTTGCCATTGAGGCTCCCGCAGATGCTGGAACCTACTGATAGGACGTTCTTCCCTCCTTGTTTGCGAACGCTTTCCGTGGGGCCGCGTCGGCGGACCCGCGGGTCTAGCCCCGAAGCCCCGCAGGAGTGTGGGTTCTCCCCGGGCAGGGGTTATCCGCGAGAACTTTGGTCGTAAAGGCGTGGCACATATGCCAACCGGCATCGGCGGTGTTTCGGCCGGCTTCGGGGGTGCACGCTCCCCCGTCCTTTGTCTCCCGGCGGGTGCAATTTCAAGGAGGTGTAGCCGTGCGTCAAGCCCCCGAGCCTTGGCCCTGTTCGAGGCGATCGGGTCGAGCCCGACGACTTGTTTTTTAACGCGCCCTCGCCGTCCCTCCGCGGGACGGAGGGTGAGGTTTCCACGACTCCCATCGAGCGGGTCGCGAATCGCGGATTCCTCATCGAGCGCTAGCGGGTGGTTCAAGTGGACGTCCATGCCCCGTTCGATAAGGGTAGGGCTGCGCGGTCCGGAGACACGTCCATGGAAGCGCTTGCGTGGGTTTGCTAGGTGGGGCTTGGTCCCGTTCGCTAGGGACCGAGGGCGCGGAAGCTCTCCCTCGGTGGGATCCCCCCCGGCTAGCCGCCCTCGCCGGCTCTCGAACACGACATGTGGGGCACCCTCGAGCCGACGGGCTCGAGGAACGGCTCGAATGCGCGTGCCCTCGTCGTCCCTAACTCGCGATCGAGGCGCCCGTTCGAACCCGTCGAGGGTCGGGCTTCGAACCTCCGATCGGTAAGGCCGGTGCGGGGCCGGGCCTTGGCCGCCCCCGGTCTTTTCACGTTTGCGGCCGTCGAGGGGTCCGGGCGTGCCGACCCTCGAGGTGCCGGTTGGTGGCACGGCGCGGCATGAGTGCTTTCGGTGCCGCTCTATTTCAAGCGTGACCTGGGCGATCCTCTTACGCGCGTGCCTTCTTTTAGAGGGTTGACATTGTCTCGAGTTGAGGGTCATGCCGCTCGAGGGTTCTACGTGGCATGGGTGCCCGCGGTTGCTGCTCTACGTCGAGCGAGTCCCGGCGACCTTCTCACACCGACATCCCATCGAGGGTCGCCTTTGTTTCGAGTTGAGGGTCATGCCGCTCGAGGGTTCTACGTGGCATGGGTGCCCGCGGTTGCCTGCTCTACGTCGAGCAGGTCCCGGGCGACCTTCTCACGCTGATATCCCATCGAGGGTCGCCTTTGTTTTGAGTCGAGGGTTCGCCTCGCTCGAGGGCTCTCCTTGCTTGGCAAGGGACCCGGCATTTAATTGCCTTGCGGTCGTGGCCGCGGTTTTGCGGCGCGGGCGCGCCTTTTTGGCGCCGCGGCCGCGCGCGCGCACGTAGTGGGCGGCGCGGCCGGCGGACGTGACGGTTTTGCCTCGGTCGCCGCCGGTCTTGCCGTAATGATGACCCGCCCGCAAGTGTTAGAGCCGCTGCCGGTCGTGGTGGGGCCCACCCATCGACGCGATGGAAAGATTCCCCGCAGCTAATGCGGCGGGGCGTCCGCTCCGGAGAGCTCGCCCGTCGCCTATAAACCGCGGGGGAGGTGTGGGCGGCGGTTTTTTACCTTGGCACCTTACCACTTTCAGTCCTCCGTCCCTTCGCCTTCGCCTCGCTCTTGCCATCGCGCAAGCTTGCTGTTAGAGCTTTTTTCCTCCGCTCCTCGTTCTCCGCCTTCGCATTCCTTCGTCCCCCTCATGGCGCCACCTCAGCTTCCCGTTAGGATCCTGGAGCCGTACGCACCGGGAGAAGTCGACGGTGACCGCCGCGCTTGGCGAGCCGGTCGCCGCCGGCCACCGTCGGCCAACGAAGAAGGGCGCCGGCGGAGTGGATCGTGCCGCCGGCGACGCACCACGAGCCCAACCCGCCGGAGGGCTACGTGGTGAGCTTCCTCCGCTACCACGAGCGCGGCTTCAACGCGCCGGCGAGCACCTTCATGCGGGCAATGTGCTACTACTACGGGGTGGAGCTGCACAACTTTGCCCCCCAACGCGATCTCGCGCAGCGGCCACGTTCGTGGGCGTCCGCGAAGGGCTACTCGGGGATCCCGATCCGAACCGGGATCTCGGGTTCACCTTTTTCCGCGGGGAGCTCATCACGCAGCCCACATCGGAGCCGAGGACCCGCGCGCGCGGTGCGCGCGGCGGGATGTCGCCGCCCCCCGCGGGGGCAGCTCAAGGATTTCTACATCCCCTGCACCATGACGACGAACAACGCCGGCTGGGAGCGGGGATGGTTCTACCTGCGTAACGCCGAGCCCGGCCTTCCTCCTTACACCGGCCGGGTGTTCAAGAAGAGGCCGGACTCCTGGGGCTACGGGGTATCTACGGCCCAGCATCGGGCGCGGCAAGAGTCCGTCCTCGCCGCCCTGCAGCGGCTGGCGAAGCACGGGCTGAACGCGATGAGCGTCCTCGCCTTCCTCCACCACCGGCGGGTCGTGCCTCTGATGCAGAGGCCACTCTGCATCTTCGAGATGACGGAGGCGGCCAACCCCGTCGACCTGGCGAGGTCGCGGATGCTCCCCGACACCGCCGGAGCGGCCGTACGCGCTCACCCGGCGCGGAACGCCTTCGACACCCGGACGCCGCCACTGCGCGGGTCGGACCCCGTGGGACATCGAGATGCTCCCCACGGGCCCGCGGGTGAGTTGGGTTCCTGATTTCATTTTAGTTCTTGGTCTTGCTTTCGTTTCTTGATTCGCCATTGTCGCTCTTGTGCGCAGCTGGTGGAGTTCAACATCGCCAAGTCCGTTCCACCCACCCCCGACTCCCGTGCGCTTGGCCGGGCGGCGCAGCGGGAGCGACGGGGAGCGGGCGGCGCGCAAGAGGGAGCACGCCGGGCGTCGCCAAGCGCGCGCGCGACCAACGGTCCGCGGAGTACCGCGGCGCGAGGAGCCGGGGCTCTCCTCCCCGGATATCGAGGAGCCCTCGTCCTCGGAGCGGACGAGGAGGAAGAGTCCGAGGGGGAGGGCCCCTCGGACGGTGGCGACCTGCGCCCCGTCGCCGGAACTCGCGCGGCGTCGGGGGTGGCCTCGCCCGGGGCGGGCGCACCGGCGCCCGCCGCCGGCAATCGTCATCGGGGCGGCATGCGCGGCGGAGGTGCCGGCGCATGCCGCGGAGGCACGCGCGGCGGACGCGCGCGCTGTGCGCGCGTCGAGCATGCCCGCGCGCGGAGGGAGCGTGTCCGCGCGCGCGCGGCGTCGTCGTCAAGGGGCGCGTCGGCGGGCGTGCCCGCGCGTGGGGGCGAGCGTGCCCCCGCGCGCGGTGGCGTCATCGGGGGGTGCGACATCGGGCGCGCCCGCGCACGGGGCGGGCGTGCCCGTGCGTGCGGCGGCGCCGTCGGGAGGCGCCGCGGCGGCGCGGCCGCCGCGCCGGCCCTCGTCCGCGAGAGGCCTCGAGGAAAAGGAAGCGGGCCTTTTCCTCCGCGAGGTAAGGAGCTCTGTCCTCCTTCGTTTGGTTTTAGTTTGCTGGTGATTAGATGCTCTAACCCTCCGTTCGTGTACGCGCGGGCGGTGCCAACCGTTCCTCCTCTTGCACCGGCCAAGGTGCCGAGGACGGACGCGTCGATCCCCACCGGCGGCGTTCGTCGAGGGGGTCGCGCCCGGGGACAAGCGCGGCGGCGGGCACGAGCTCGCAAGGCCCGGGCCGGGGCCTCGAGGCCCGGGCCGGCGGATCGCCCGCCGCGGCGCGGCCCGCAGGTCGCCGGGGGCGGCCGGCGCCGGTCACCGCGGAGACGCGAGGGGCGCGGCGGCGGCCACGGTGGAGGTGCGGCCCGCGGTGGCGACCACCGCGGAGGAGGTGGAGCGGGCGCAACCTGCGGGAGCGCCGTGGATGCGGCGGTACCGCCGGAGGTGGCGGCCACGGCGCCACGACGGGCGCCCGTGGCCGCGGAGGCGCGCGGTGGAGGTGCGGCGGAGGCGGCGCAAGCGGCGCACCCGCCGGCGATCTACGGGCGGAGGTGGTGGAGCTCTCGGATGACTCCCCGCCGCCTGGGTGGAACCAGTGGGCCAGCTGGCCCACAAACTCCCCCGAGCCCCGGGAGGGGGGCCCTCGTGAGGCGGCGCGAGGGTCACATGGTGGTGGGGGGGGCGAGGACATGGCGCCGAGGCCTTGTCCTCCCACGCCGGCCGCCCCCGCCCGGGTGGAGGGGGCCGTCGCGGATCCCCCCCCGTTTGCGACGCCCCCGGGGGGAGCAGGAGCTCTGGGGCGAGCTTCGGAGCCACGGCGCCACGCTCAACCGCGCGTTGAACGAGGCGCTGCAAGTCCACGGCGGCCCGGCCTGGCTTGTCTTCCAGGTGAGCCACGGTTGCTCGTCCCTCTTCCTTTTTCGTTTTCGTGTGCTGCATTCAAGCCTTGACACTTACGAGATTTGATGTGTGGATGCCAGGAGCTCGAGCGCCGCGCCCACGACAAATACGACGCGTTCGACCGGGTGAACGCCGAGGCCCGCCAGCTCCGGGAGCGATGCGGCGCTTTTGACGCGCTTGCGGACGCTCTTAGGACGCCGGACGGTGGGCCGGCGTACGGGCGATGGCGTGGTGCGACGAGCTCCCCGAGAGCTCGAGGCAGACCGGCGCGTCGCTCGAGCCTCGAGCGGATCCGCGCAGGCCCTTGTCGATCGCGACGAGGCGCCGTGGAACGCGCGCGAGGACCTAGACAAGACGCGGACGCCGGCCGCCAACCGGGAGGCGGAGGTGGCCACCGCTCGCGCCGAAACCCGGGGCTCCCGCACGTCGCTCGAGGGGGCGCAAGCGCGGCGGCCGCGGCCGAGGAGCGGGCGCGTGGGTTGGAGCGGCGCGCCAAGGAGGCCGATGACCCGAGGACCGCCCTCGACGCCAAGGCTGCGGCCCTCGTCGCCGCCGAGGAGCGCCTTCGGCGGGAGCGCATCGCCCGCCGGGGGCCGAGGGGCGGCTCCGGCGGGGAGCGAGGGCCGCCCTTGGCGACGCCGGACGGCGCCGGGAGCGGGAGCGCGTCGCGCGCGAGGCGGCGGAGAAGTCGCTGGAGGAGCGGAACGCCGCATTCTCCAAGGTTGAGGACGAGGCGCTCGCGCTCGCACGCCGCCAACGCCAACCAGGAGCTGGCTCTCCGCGAGCAAGGCGAGACCGTCCAGCGCCTCGAGTTGGCGCTCGAGTCCGCGCGCCGCGACCTCGATCTGGAGAGGAAGCAAGTCGAGGGTGAGTCACTGTTTGACCCTGCTTGTTGGTTCTTGCTTTAGAGGGTTCGTTTCCCCCTTTCTGATTTCTTGTCGTCTTGTTGATTCCAGGCTTGCGCACTGCCTTGGGGCACGCTGCTGGGCGGGCCGAGGCCCTGCAGGCTTCCTACAACTCCTCTGAGCAGGAGCTGCGGGAGCCGCGTGACGCGGCCCTCGAGACCCGCCGCGTCGTCGAGGAAGGCGAGGCCCGGGCCGGCCGGCTCGGCGGCCGGCCGCCCGCGCGCCCTCGGCGGCCACGTCACGGAGCGGATGCGCCGGGCGTTGCACCTAGGCGTCCGAGAAGGCCCTCGGAGTGGTGCGATCCCACTACGAGGTCAACTTCGAGGCGGCGGCGGAGGGCTACATCGTGCCCGAGGGCGTCGAGGACGAGGTGGCCATGGAGCGAGCGGACGCGCTTGCTGCCGACGCCGCCGGGTCGCTCGCCGAGGCCTTCGAAGAATTCCTCTTCCGGACGCCGCCGATGCTTCGCCGCTCCTCCCCTGCCCGAAAGCAGTTGGGCGCTAGGCCCATTTTTTGTTTACGTGTATCAGAATTCTGGCCTCGTGGCCTTTTGTAAATAAACAAATTGTCTTGTGAACATAAGCAGTTGCTGTAAATGAAGTTGCTTGTTTATTACGCTTTTTGTTTCTCCTTCTTCCTGAGTAGATTCTAGTTAGGGGAGTTCGTTTTTCGCAGGGGGCCCGCTGGGTTGGAGGCGAGAGAGACGGGCCATAGCCACGCGGCGTAGGCTGTCTCTGGCTCGCACGCTCCTTCCGCTGTGCCACCTGCGCCCTGTTCGAATCATGGCTCGAGGTTGAAGTAGGAAACAAACTTAGCGCGTGTTGTTACGTTTTTTGCGCGAAAAAATGGGACCATTTGGGGGGGGGGGGTGCCCCCGCAAGAGGCCCCCGAGGGTAACTTGGGTTTCGGGGGGAAAGCCGAGTTGCCCTTTTATTAGACTTGGAGTATTTACATAGGTGACACCAAGCTCGGGGTGTTGGCCATGCGTTTTTACAACGAGAAAATACTTGGAAATCCTAGCTAAGGGTAGAAGCGACGTAGCTGTTGGATGTTCCAAGCGTTAGTGAGTTCTTCGCCGTCCTCGTTGGCCAGCTTGTACGTGCCCGGTTTGAGCACCTTCACCACGACGTAGGGTCCCTCCCATGGGGGCGATAGCTTGTGGCGCCCTCGGTTGTCTTGGCATAGCCTTAGGACCAAGTCCCCCTCGCTGAAATCCCTCCGACGTATCTTGCGTGCTTGGTAGCGTCGTAGGGACTGTTGATACCTTGCGGAGTGCATCAACGCCACGAGGCGTACTTCGTCTAGGGCGATCCGGCGAGTCCTCGCGGGCTCGGCCGGTTAGCATCCTCGTTGTAGCCTCGAACCTTGGGCGACTCGTATTCTAGATCCGTGGGGAGGACGGCCTCCGCGCCATGAACTAGGAAAAACGGTGTGAACCGGTGGCTCGCTTGGGGTGGTCCTTAGGCTCCACACGACCGCCGGTAGTTCTTGGAGCCATTTCCGCCGCATTTGTTGAGCCGATCGAAAATTCGGGCTTGAGGCCCCGTAGAATCATGCCGTTGGCACGTTCCACTTGGCCGTTGGTCTGTGGGTGTGCCACGCTGCCCAATCCACGCGGATGTGGAACTTGTCGCGGAACTCCAAGAACTTCCGGCCGTGAACTGGGACCCGTTGTCCGTGATGATGGAGTTTGGCACTCCAAAGCGGTAGACGATGTCGGTGAAGAACGTGACCGCCTGCTCAGCCCTCAAATTCGTGATGGGGCGCACCTCCACCCACTTGGAGAACTTGTCGATCGCGACGAGTAGGTGAGTGAAGCCCCCGGGCGCCTTCCGCAGGGGCCCGACGATGTCCAACCCCCACACGGCGAATGGCCATGTTACGGGGATCGTTTGCAGGGCGTGAGCGGGCAAGTTGGATTTGCGGGCGTAGAACGGCACCCTTCGCGGTGCGTACAATTTCGGCCGGCATCCGCGACCGCGGTAGGCCAATAGAAGCCCCGGCGGAACACGTTGCCAACGAGGGTGCGTGGCGCGGCGTGGTGGCCACAGATCCCCGCGTGGATGTCCCGTAGGAGCTCGCGCCCCTCGGGAATGGGTATGCACCGCTGGAGGATGCCTGACGCGGCGCGCTTGTACGCTCTCGCCGTCGACGAGGGTGAAGGATTTGGCCATCCTGGCGATGCGCCTGGCTGCGGCCCGATCCTCGGGGAGTTCCCCTCGAGCGATCCAGGCGGTGTACTTTTCCCGCCAATCCGCTTGGACAGGAGCCGGCTCTATATCCATCGCATCGACCTCGTGGGAGCCGTACCCCTCGAGAAGGGAGAGCACGTACGCCTCGTTCGAGGGGTCCTCTTCCATGGGTTCCGCACCCGCCGGATTCGAGGGAGCCCCCCGAGGGTCCGCCGTCGCTCGAGGGGTAGGGCTCGAAGGCGACCGAGGGGCGCGCGATGTCGCGCGCGAAAACGTTCGGGGGGAACGGTGATCCGTCCGGACGCTATTTTTTCCCGCTCTCGTCTCGCTCTCTCCTCGTTGTACCGGCGGGGGTACATGATTAAGCTCGATGCCGTAGAATTTGTCTTCGAGGGCCCGCACGGCTTTACAGTAGGCCTCCATCTTGTCGTCGTGGCAGCTCGCGTTCTTCATGACTTGATCGATCACGAGCCGCGAATCCCCCTCGCACGTCGAGGCGCTTGATGCCCAACTCAATGGCGATTTTGAGGCCGTAGAGAAGGGCCTCGTATTCCGCCATATTGTTGGACGCGGGGAAGTGGAGGCGCACTTTGCGTAGCGCATGTGCTCCCCGAGGGGTGACACGAAGAGCGAGCCCGCGCCCACTCCTCGTCTTCATCACCGAGCCGTCGAAGAACGCAGTCCGGCACTCGCTTGAATCCGAGGGGGCGGCAGCTGCGTGTCCGTCCACTCAGCGACGAAATCGGCTAAGATTTGCGATTTGATGGCCTTGCGCGGAGCGTAGGCGAGCGTCTCGCCCATCAACTCTACGGACCACTTGGCAATTCTGCCTGCCGCGTCGGGGGTTGCGAATGATCTCTCCCAGCGGGAAGGAAGAGACCACTGTAACTGGGTGGGCCTCGAAGTAGTGGCGGAGCTTGCGCCGCGCGAGGACTACCGCGTACAACGACTTCGGACACCGGGGGTAGCGCGTCTTCGTGTCCGACAGACTTCGCCGATGTAGTAGACCGGCCTCTCGCACGGGCAAGGCATGCCCTTCCTCCGTGCGCTCCACGACGATCACGGCGCCGACCACCCGGGTGGTTGCGGCCACGTAGAGTTGGAGGGGTTCGCCGTCTCGCGGCGGCGTAAGGATTGGGGCGTGCGTCGGAGACGCCTTCGGCTTGTCGAGCGCTTCCCCGGGCCTCGGCGGTCCAAGAGAAGCGCTCGTGCTTCTTGAGCAGGTGGTAGAGGGGCGAGGCCCTTCTCACCGAGCCTCGAGATGAAGCGGCTTAAGGCGGCGAGGCACCCCAACACCTTCGCACCCCTTTGAGGTCCCGAATTGGACCCATTCGCTCGAGGGCCGCGACCTTTTCAGGGTTGGCCTCGATTCCCCGCTGGGAGACGATGTACCCTAGGAGCATGCCCCGCGGCACTCCAAAGACACATTTTTCGGGGTTGAGCTTGACCCCGTTGGCCCGCAGGCAGTTGAACGCGATGCCAAGATCGCTAACCAGGTCGTCCGCCTTCCTGGTTTTGACGACGATGTCGTCCACGTAAGCCTCGACCGTTCGCCCGATATGGTCCCCAAAAACGTGCCGCATGCAACGCCGATATGTTGCGCCCGCGTTTCGAGGCCAAAAGACATCGTGACGTAACGAACGTCCCGAACGGCGTGATGAACGAAGTCGCGAGCTGGTCGGACTCCTTCATTTTTATTTGGTGATATCCCGAATAGGCATCAAGGAAACGAGTAGTTCACACCCGGCCGTGGAATCAACGATTTGATCTATGCGTGGCAAAGGAAAAGGAACTTTTGGACATGCTTTATTGAGACCGGTGTAGTCTATACACATCCTCCACTTCCCATTTTTCTTTTTTACAAGCACGGATTAGCTAGCCACGTAGGGTGGAACACTTCCTTGATGAATCCGGCCTCGAGGAGCTTCCGCGCCGCTCCGCTCCAATCGCCCGTCGCCGCTCCTCGTCGAAGCGGCGCGGCCCGCCGCCGCACGCCGCGAGCATTAGGCGAGATATCAAGGGAGTGCTCGGCGACCTCCCTCGGGATGCCCGGCATGTCCGAGGGGCTCCACGCGAAGACGTCGGCGTTGGCGCGGAGGAAGTCTACGAGCACTCGCTTCCTATTTAGGATCGAGGGTCGAGCCGACCCTCAATGCTTTGCCCTCGGGGGCCGACGGGTCGAGGGGGACCCCTTTGGTTTGCTCGGCGGCCTCGAAAGTGCCGACGTGCTTGGCGGCGGAGCTGAGGTCGTCGTTGACCATCTTCTCCAGCGTGTTCACCAGCGCTTCATCCGCGCTAGTGCCTCCGCATGTTCCACGCACTCGACGTCGCAGTCGAATGCGTGCTCGATCGACGACCCGACGGTGATGACGCCGTTTGGACCCGGCATCTTCATCTTCAGGTACGTGTAGTTGGGGACCGCCATGAACTTGGCATAGCATGGTCGCCCAAGGATGGCATGGTAGGCCCCTTTGAATCCCACCACCTCGAAGGTGAGGGTTTCCTTGCGGAAATTCTTGGGGGTCCCAAACCAGATGGGCAGATCGATCTGCCCGAGGGGTTGAACCTGCTTGCCGGGTGCGATGCCGTGAAACGGCTTCGTGCCGGGCAGCGGCTGGTCCAGCCCAATCCCCATTAGGCGCAATGTATGCGCGAAGAGGATATTGAGGCTACTGCCTCCGTCCATAAGGACCTTCGAAAACCGGCGTTCCCAATGATGGGATCGACCACCAGTGGGTACTGGCCCGGGTTCGGGATGCGGTTTGGGTGATCATCCCGGCTAAAGGTGATGGCATCCTTCGACCAGTTGAGAAAGGCCGGAGGTGCCCTCTCTGCGGCGAGGACTTCGTGCCGCTCCTTCTTGCGCTGCCGGGTCGACATGTCGACAGTAGGTCCCCCAAAGATGAGGAACACATTTTCGACAGCGGGGAAACCACCCGCGTCGCCATCGCCCCCATCCTTCTTGGCCTCTGCCTCCTTCGCGGCGGCACGGCCATAGAACTTCTTGAGCATGTCGCACTGCTCAAGAGTGTGATTCACGGGGGTCTTGTGGTAGGGGCATGGCTTCTTCATCATGTCGTCGAACACCCCCGGGCCTCGAGGAGCCGGTCGAGGGCCCCGTCGGGCCGGGTCAACAGCGAGGGCCTCGGCGTTGCCGCCGTTGCGCCCCGCTCGCGCGCCTCGCGGCGCGGCTTCTTCCCCCTTCTTGCCCCGCTTGTCGTTGCGGCGCGGCTCCTTGGACCCGCTGCCCTCCGCGGGCGTGTCCTCGGAGCGCTTGCCCTTCTTGCCGTCGAAGATTGCCCCCACGGCCTCCTCTCCGGAGGCGAAGCTGGTGGCAATGTCGAACAGCTCGTTCGAGTCCGTGGGCGGGCTGCGTCCCAGCTCGCGCACAAGGTCCCGGCACGTGGTGCCCTCGAGGAACGCGTGCACGATCTCGGACTGTGCCACGCTGGGGAGCTCCGTGCAGCGCTTGGAGAAGCGCCGTATGAAGTCCCGTAGCGATTCGCCCGGCTTCTGCGTGCAGGAGCGCAGATCCCAGGAGTTCCCAGGGCGCACGTATGTGCCCTGGAAGTTGCCCACGAAGGTGTGGACTAGATCGTCCCAGTTATGGATCTGGCTGGCGGGCAGGTGCTCGAGCCATGTCCGGGCCGCGTCGCCCAGATGCAGGGGCAAGTTGCGGATGATCACTTCGTCGTTGGTGGCCCCGCCCACCCGACGGAGCCGGGCGGTAATCGTTGAGCCAGACACGAGGGTCCGTCTCCCCGTTGTATTTGACGATCGTCGAGGGCTGACGGAAGCGCTGGGGGAACGCTGCCGTGCGGATCTCCCGGCTGAACACACGGGTGCCCGGGGGCTCCGGCGTCGGGGAGCGATCTTCACCGGCCGTCGTAGCGTCCACCCCTTCGAGGGTGGTAGCCCCTGGCCGCTCGTGCGTCCGCCTTGCTGGTGCGCCTGGCGTTGATGACGTTGCGGGCGTCTCCATCCAGCGCCCTGCGTGTGTCAAGGAGCCGCTCCTTGGCCGGCGTGCGTCCCCGGTCGGCGGGTTGACCCACGTGCACCGAGGGTTCGCCTCTCCGGTGCGGGATCATCACCCCGCGCGTCCCCCCCGTTGGCGGATGCGTGAGGCCGAGCTCTCGGCCCGCCGGACGGCCGCTTTCTCAAGGAGGGTCCGCACCTCGCGGTGCATATCTCGAGCCTCGGGGGTCGAGGGTGCCGGCATGGCGCGTAGCAACGTCGCGGCGGCGATGAGCTTTTGGCTCGCCCGTGGCGGAGTATCCGCGTTGTCGACGTTGGGGACGGGGTTGAGGCGGTCACGGACTTGTCGGCCCCGGCTCCCGTGCGCTTTCGCCGCGCGCGGAGGCCTCCCCCCACCATCGAGGCGCGGAGCGGCCGCACCGTCCGTATTCCTCCGCCGGCTTGGCCTCGAGCTCGCGGGCTTGGGCCAGTCGCGCGTCGACGTCGGTCCCGGCGGGAGCGCTTGGCCCCGCGGCCGGGCGCGTGGCGATCCCCGGGGCAGGGCATGACTTCCCCGTCTCCGGCACCCGCCGCACCGGCGGCGTTGGCCGGGTCGTTGGTGATGACGGCGCAACATTCCCGCGTGGGGTCGTAGCTCCCAGTGCTGGAGTCGTCGGAGCAGCCAAACCAGTAGTCCGTGGCGTCGAGGAAGCGCCTGAACGCGACTGGGTCCGGCACACCGGAGAAGTCCCACTCCGCGTACCCATGGCGGTTGGCGGGTGGCATCGTGTCGACGGAGCCCAGGGACGACTCGTCCGCTGCTGAAGTGCCGGGGTCCCTGGCGACGAAGACGTGGCGACCAGGCGGAACCCTGCGCATTGTCGTGTTGACGTTGGCGTTGTAGGCCGTAGTGGCGCCACGCAGCCCGATGGGAATGCGTGGTCCGGAGACCGCACGCGGTCCCGCTGGGGCGGTGGCGGTCGTCGTGACGGTGGGCGCACCGCGTTGGGCGGCGGCGCGCTCGGCCTGCCGCCGCTCGGACCGCGCCCGACGCGAGCGTAGCCCGGAGCGACGACGGCGTCGCGGCGTCGATGGGCCCGCGGCATCCGTGCCTGCGGGCGCCGCGCCGGTATCGTGCGTGCGGCGGAGACCGGAGCGGACTCGGCCTCACGCCGCGCGCGAAGCTCCTCACGATTGGTGAGGCGCATGAGATAGCCGTTCCCCGTGGCCCGGAAGTTCAAGTCCCCCGAAGCGGATCTCGAACCCGGCGGGAGAGGGTCCGAGCTACCCATGTTGTAGCGGGTACCACGGTACTCAGTGCGGATCACCATGGAGGGAGTTGGCGAAATGACCTTAGGCGCTCGTTTGCCCCACGGTGGGCGCCAACTGTCGGTGCGGAATATGGTCCCGACACTAACCAGTAGATAGCGCCTAGGTCTCTCCCTCAATGGTCGATGCTAAGCAACAAATGACACAAGGTTTTATCCTGGTTCCGGCCAAGGGGGCCGTACGTCCAGCAGGGGCGTGCTCGTGGCACTATATTGCTCAGCACCGGGGGTGCTTGTAGTGGGGCAAGTACAAGCAAGGCGGGAGAGGAAGCGTGGCTTCCAAGTCCCTGTGAGAGTGGCTGAAGATGTTGTGGGAGAATAAGAGAGTGAGCGCGCGGTGCGTTGTGTTCAACTGAACTCGTTCCTCTGAACTCGTCCCCCCGCGGCTGGGGGCTCGCCTCCCCTTTTATAGGCCAAGGGGGCGGCGAGTTACATGCACGCCGCGCTGCCTAGCTACATGGGGGAGCACGTCGCGCTACGGTGTAGAGTGGGCGGCCGTCCGGACGATCTTCGCTGCGATCCGGCCATGATGGCCTACCTCGTACCCGAACAGTGGCGGTTCGAGGGTAGGAGGCGGCAGATGGCGATGGCGTCCTCCCGATAGGCTTCGAGGGAGGTGCTGATGATGGCTGGTACGGGGTACGGGAGCGGGCGAACGGCGTTCCTTCCCAATGCGCTCCGCGGCGGCGGAGTGGTTCTTTGCGGTGCTCGGGCGTGCGCTCGCGGTGCGGGCGTGCGCACGCACGCGTGGGTACGGCGAGCCGCACCGCGAGCGTGAGGTGACCGGGATGGCCATCCACCGGCCCCGCGCCCCCTACCTAACCCGTAGGGTCACGGGAAAGTGAAATCGAGGGTGCGCCGGCCCCCTTTTCGAGGGTCGGGCGCGTTAGCCGTACGGTAGTGGGCGCACGGTGTCACGGGACCGACACCGGCCGTACCGCACGCTCCATCCCACGGTGGCGGGGATGGCCTCCTCCCCGGGGAGTTGGTGCGGCGGCACCGGGGCGTGAGCCCCGGCGCATGATGGCGCCGTCCCCGCGGCGACGGGCGTTAAATGCCCAAGTACGGGGCCGGCGCACGCGTGCGGAGCGCCCGTGAGCGTGGCGGGCCCCGGCCGAGGGCGGAGCGGACCCTCGAGCGAGACGAGACCTCGCTCGGGGGGGAGCGAGCCCTCGAGCGGGGCGGGACCGCTCGAGGGAAGGGTCGCCCCTCGAACGGGGCGGAGCCCGTTCGAGGAGGGGTGCGCCCTCGAGCGAGGCGGAGCCTGCTCGAGGGGTCTTCCCGGCGGGCCGTCTTGGTGGGCCGTCGGAGTCCCGCGGCGCAGGCCATGTCCTGCATGGTTAGTTGCCTGCATGGTTAGGCTTGGCGTGTTTTGATATCGGGATTTAAGAGAGGATTTCCCCGTTGTTTAAGGGGACCCCTAGGGCAGTCCCCGCACGATGGAAAATCAAATTAGTAATCAACAAGATGAAGAACTAAGCGCCCGAGGTAGACCTTAAACGTTTCCCCAAAGGATTAAAGTATGAATTTTTGGGCCCAAACAAGACCTATCTAGTCATCGTGAGCGACGAGTTGAGTCCCGAAGAAAATGAGAAGTTGCTGATTTTATTAAAAAACATAGGAAGGTGATTGGATATTGGATTAATGATCTCAAAGGTATTAGCCCAGCCTTTTGCACTCATTGTATACCAATGGGAGACCAATGTAAGCCCGTAGTGGACCACCAAAGGAGGCTAACTCATGCCATGCGAGAGGTAGTAAAGAAAGAGGTCATCAAGTTACTTGTTGCCGGAACCGTCTACCCGGTTCCGCATAGCGAATGGGTAAGCCCGGTACATTGTGTACCAAAGAAAGGAGGTTTGACCGTGGTGAAGAATGAGAAGAACAAATTGATACCACAAAGAACCGTGACCGGGTGGCGGATGTGTATTAATTATCGTAAGCTTAACAAGGCGACGAAGAAAGATCACTTTCCCCTACCGTTCATAGACGAGATGCTCGAGAGATTAGCGAACCACGCTTATTTTTGCTTTCTCGATGGGTACTCGGGGTTCATGCAAATTCCCATTCACCGGACGATCAACACCAAACAACGTTTACATGCCCTTACGGAACGTTTGCATATAGAAGGATGCCCTTCGGTCTATGCAACGCTCCGCCTCTTTTCAACGTTGCATGATGGCCGTATTTTCGGAATTCATTGAAGAAATTGTCGAGATGTTCATGGATGATTTTTCCGTTTATGGCAACACGTTCATGGATTGCTTGGCAAACTTGGAAAAGGTCCTCACGAGGTGTGCGGAGGTAGACTTGGTGTTAAATTGGGAAAAGTGCCACTTCATGGTTAAGCAAGGCATAGTGCTCGGACATGTTATATCCGAGAGAGGCATTGAAGTGGACAAGGCTAAGGTAGAGACGGTTGAGCAACTCCCACCTCCGACGGATGTTAAGTCCTTAAGGAGCTTTCTAGGCCATGCCGGATTCTATAGAAGATTTATTAAGGACTTCTCAAAGATCACTAAGCCTTTAACGCATCTTATTCAAAAGGATATGGCTTTCGACTTTGATTAGAAGTGCTAGGGGCATTCCGAACCTTGAAAACCGCATTAGTGAGTGCTCCCATTAGCTCCCATTATTCAACCTCCGGATTGGAGCCAACCTTTCGAGATCATGTGTGACGCAAGTGACTACGCCATAGGCGCGGTTTTGGGTCAAAGAAAGGAAGGCCGAGTTCACGCCGTTTACTATGCTAGCAAAACTCTTAGTGGGGCGCAATTAAATTATGCCACTATGGAAAAGGAGTTGCTAGCGGTGGTTTTCGCGTTCGAAAAATTCAGATCTTATATCGTGAACTCGAAGGTCATTGTTTACACCGATCATGCAGCCATCAAGTATCCGTTGGCTAAGAAGGAAGCTAAACCACACTTGATTCGTAGGATCCTTCTTCTCCAAGAATTTGATGTTGAAATTCGTGACAAAAAGGGGGTGGAGAATGTTGTGGCCGATCATTTGTCTAGGATGAATCATGGACAAGATGATAAAGAGCCCATAGAAGATAAGATGAGAGATGACCACCTCTATCGAGTGCTCGATAAAGACACTTGGATGATTGATATCATTTGAGCAATTCGGAAGATGCCCCTCGATCATCTAGACAAAAACTCTCAAAAGAAGATAATCTCCGAAAGTAGGAAATACTTTTGCGATGCACCATACCTCTTCAAACTTGGCACCGATGGAGTCATGAGAAGATGTGTTCCAAGAGAAGAGAGGGTAGAAATTCTAAGGAAGTGCCACTCGGTGGAGTACGGTGGACACTATATCCATTTTCGAACCCAAGCAAAAGTATGGTCAAGCGGATTCTATTGGCCGGAGATGCATGAAGATACTAAAAGATGTGTTGCATCATGCCCCGAATGCCAAAGAACCGGAAACATCTCTCAAAGGAATTCTATGCCCTTGAATTACAATCTACAAATCGATTTATTCGATGTATGGGGTATAGACTTCATGGGGCCTTTCAAGAACTCATGCGGATATGAGCATATTCTAGTCATGGTTGATTATTTATCCAAATGGGTGAGGCTATGCCATGTCATAAAGCTTCCACGGAGGAGTCCATTACTATGATCAAGAATGTGATTTTTCCTCGTTTCGGTACACCGAAAATCTTGATAAGTGATGGAGGAACTCACTTCACCGGAAGAATTTCAAGAAGTGCTTGTCCGAGTTGGGAATTGAGCATAGGGTCCTTACGGCCTATCACCCACAAACCAACGGACAAGCGGAAACATCAAATAGGCAATTAAAAAGCATCCTCAACAAAACCATAGAGAAGGGAGGCAAAGATTGGTCAAAGAAATTAGACGGAGCTACGTGGGTGTATCGAACGGCGTTCAAGACACCGATAGGTATGACCCCTTATCAATTCGTCTATGGAAAAGCTTGCCACCTTCCGGTTGAGTTGGAACATAAAGCCTATTGGGCGATTAAAGAGATGAACCTCGATCTCGATGCCGCGGTGGTGAAACGAAGGATCCAAATAAGCGAGCTTGGAAGAGATGAGGTTGAAAGCATATGAAAATGCAAGCATATACAAAGAGAGAATCAAAAGGTGGTATGATAAAAGATTGAAAAAGAAAGAGTTTAAAGAAGGAGATAAGGTCCTCCTCTACAATTCGAGGTTTAAAACCTTCGAGAAGGGGAAATTGGAAAGCAAGTGGGACGGACCTTATGTTGTGCATTCGGTGCACTCCAACGGTGTGGTAACCATTATGGATATAAAAGGCGATCAATTTATGGTGAATGGTCACGACTTAAGGTTTACTACGAACCCGACGTTGTGCCCCTTCACCATGTTGATGTCTTCACCATGGAAGAAGAGCCCGAACGTCCCGCCTAGGACGATAAACAAGGCATGAATTTACGTAAATAATTTTTCTTTTAATTTTCCGGAGTTTCTCGCGAAGATTTACTAGGCCAACTTTTTCCCATAGGCTAAGGAGGTGAAATAAGGGCGGTGCACGAAAAAACGGACCGGCCCGCCCCCGAGACGGGGTGGGCCGGCCGGCCCGGTCCGACCGGCCCGGTAGGGGTCCCGGCGGCGGACGTCCCCGTTTTTTGCCCGAATTGCTCCTTTTCGACTTCCTTCTTCGGTCGAGAGAAAATTTTAAGGGAAGTTTAAAAAGGAAAATGAAGTTCCTAGGGTTTTCCTCTTAGAATTTGTTTATTTGGCCGAATTGGGAGCTCGGGAATCAATCCCTTCAAGCAATATTTTGCACCCACGCGGCGAGCCATTGTGTGCCCGAGGAGCTTAGAGTTGAAACAAGAAACCAAAGAGCCATCGATGGAGGAGGCGAAGTGATGCGAGCTCAAGCTACCCATCGAGATCAAGAGGACCGCCCGCATAGATGTCGGAGGAGTGTAGTGCCGCTATTGCTAATGGGCTAGAGAAGCAAAAGGACCCGGATGCCCTACAATTCCATGTTCCATTGGTTCTTTCAAGTTCGAGAAGGCGTTATGCGACCTTGGAGCAAGTGTGAGCGTCATGCTAAGGGATGTGTTCGAGAAGTTACGCCTACCGTTGGAGCCTATGGGTATGTGTTTGGAGTTGGGAGATAACTCCATTCGCTATCCCTTGGGCATCGCCGAAGATGTACCCGTGAAGGTCGGACACCACTTCATCCTCGTTGACTTCGTGGTGCTCGAGATGGGAAAGAGGGAGAAACCGCCGCTCATCCTTGGGAGGCCTTTCCTCAAGACCGTGGGAGCTACTATTGATGTTGGCAAGGGGGAGATCATGTTCGATATTAACGAGAGAAAGGAGTTCCTTCAAGTTCGACCACGACTCGAGGCATGCAATATGATTGGAGTTAAAAATGTTCCACCTCAACGTCGTGTTGTTAAGGAAAAACCAAGGAAGAAGGAAGGGGTCAAGAAGAAGAAAGAGCCGAAGAAGAAGGACGTGAAGAAAGTCAAGGAAGATGTTGCATCCATCGGACAAAGGACGAAAAGCCGCCCGTGAAAACCAAAAAATGACCAAACCGGAAGACAAGTGTTGACGGTGTATTTTGGTACACCTAGCATGTTCATTACACTTTGGTTTGGATTTGATTATGGAACTAACCCGCCACTAGGCACACTAATCATATAACAAGTTCATCTATGTGCATGCATTTGGAAGTGTTGTGTTTATGTAGGAAAATATGGACATAAAGGACAGATTCGCAACAAGTTCAAAGAAGCATTTACGGAGTCTTGTTCGTGTTCATGAGCTTGATGAAATCACTTCCAATGGTGGCAAGGACCGAAGTGCTACAAGGAAACCCCCGGGATTGAAGCGTAAAAGACCGAACTTCATGCGCGGAGAACCTCCATCTTGGATGCGAGGATGACATCGTCAAAATCATGCAAGTGGAGGGGGCAAAGTGCATAATCACTCGAGGGCCCACGGGAGCGAAGGGGCGACCGAACCGGCCGAGATTGGCCGGGCCAATCGGCCCGAGCCGGCCGGCCCGGCCCACTCCGGTGGTCGGTTCGGCCCCCCTTTCCTTGCACTCGAAGGATCTTCAACCCTAAAACCCCGGAGGCGCCGCCATTCGAGGGGGAGAGCCATTCGCACCGGGAGAGGCCATCCACAAGCTAGAGAGAGAGGAGGGAGATCTCCGGAGGGAGATCGTCCACCTCGAAGGAAGCACCCACAAGTGGAGAAGAAGGAAGACACCGTCGGAAGGGAAACCATGATCAACGGTGCTATGTCTAGCACCTTGATGGGGTAATCTCCTTATTCGTCCATGGGTTGTAATCAATCTTGAGATGTAATCATACTTTGTCGGATTATCTATCTATCATCTTGTGTTGAATATACTTTAATGCTTAAGGTTAGCTACCTTGCCGTAAAGGGAGTAGAGCTCCAATGCTTCCTTGGATCCATTCAATACGTTGTGTCCATCATAGGTCTAGTCATGAATACCTTCACGTAGTGACAGTACGAGAGGAGGGAAAGGGCGAAACCGTGGTCACAACCCCGATAAATTAGATTGGTTTTCATGTCTTTAAGTGATTGCATGATCTAGTATCGTAGACCCGTGGGCGAGTGTCTTTTATATTGATATCTTGATCATTCTATCTAGTGTAGTTTAGTTGTTTTCTAGTTTAATCGTAGTTAGAGTTTTAGTAGCTAGTGTGCAAAGGTAGATCGAAAGCTTGTAATCCCCTTGCTCCGCGGATTGACAAGAACCTTGGGAATCCTGTGGTGAAAAAGGTGTGGGGTTCGTACGCTTGCGAATCGTAGAGGGATACGTCTTTATCCGTCAACAACAAGCCCGTGCCCAAGATGGTGCGGAAGTGGGTACCCAAGATTGCAACGCCCGCAAAGTGTGTTGATCCGAAGTAATCAAGTGAAGAAGTCTAGCTATGGACTATAAACGAAGCGCTAGGCGGAGGCGGCCCGTTTCGTCAAGTCAAGAGTAAGCTACGGGAGTACATCCCGATTCCAGGTTTTTTGAGTCTTTTAAAATGATTTAGTTTTGAATTTTATTACGCAAGGACATTAGACTTAGAAGTGGTTGAACAATATTAGAGACATAATTCTTGGTTGAATATTTTGCTTGATCATAAACCCTTTACATGAACCCTCCTACGTGTTTGTTTGTTTCTTTTTGAGAAACCACAACCAAATAAATTCGAACCTAACTCAACCATTCATCCTAGTTATGGTGTTGAGGTTGACTTTGTGGACCAGGAGCGTCCCAGTGGTTGGTGGATGACCGCTCCTTAGTGATGAGTGATTGACAACGGGTGTTGGACTGACTCTTGGCTTAGTGCGCAGGTGTAGGCTGCGGCCTAGTTCGTGTTGTTGCAGGTGAAGAACGAGCGCGAAAGGTCTTCAGCCTTGAGGGGCCTCCGGGAGATGGAGAGACAAGTAGGCTCGGTTCGAGGGACCCGGTGGACAGCGGGACTGGGTGCGGGCCACATGGTGGCGACACAAGCAAGACGAAGTCATGGACAAGTGAGCCGGTGCACGGTGGCGGTCGAGTCAAGTGGTTTGGCGGGAGGCCGGACCGGGCACGCGGGGTTTGGTGGTTTACCCACAAAACCATCGGCGGACGGTTTCTTGGTTTGGGCCTCAAAACCAAGTCCGAGGGCCCAACACGACGGAGACGGGATCCGGGCGTGTCGGGAAGCTTCGAAGCGGAGGACACGCGGCGGGATCGCATGGCTTGCGTCGGGAGGACGCGGGGTGCGGAAAAGGCGTGGCCGTCCGATGGCAAGACCCACAAACATTACCAAAATGCCCCTACGTGGGTTGTATCGCCAGTAGTGTAGTTAGGGGTAGTCGAGTCATTTACCACTCCGGCGGGACTCGATATATAAGCCCGGAGTGTGTGTTGATGGCTCTCTCTTTCCGCGACTTAGGGTTTCATTTCCCCCCTTCTCTTTCTCATTTTCGTAGCTATTTTCCTTCCTATTTTCTCTAGGCTAGCATGAGAGCTTCATGAGAGATTTGTTGAGAGGGATGGATGCTAGGGCGGCATGCTAGACCTTGTGAATCTTTCCCCGGTTTGTATAGAAGATTCGGGGTTGTTTTTCGTGCCTTTTTGTGCTTATTTTCGTGCCTTTGTTCTCGGTGTGATTCCGCGGATTTGAGTGAGTTTCTTCCCGGATTTCTTTGAGGGAAACATGGATAGATGCCTTGTGCATCTTTGTGCTTGATCTTGTGCCCTCAAACGCCGGAAATCACTTCGATTCGTGAGTTTTCGTTCGGTGCTCTAGTTTTTGGTGGTGCTCAAAGGATTCGCGATTCCCGGTGATTTAGGGAGTTAGGAGGCAAGATTTTTGGGCTATAGCATCCTTGTGTGACGCTTTTCAAGTCCCCAAACCCTTGTCTCTACAGCTTCAACCGTTTGGGAAATCCGATGATGATTTGGGGGAGTTGACTTTCGGGGTCGAGCTATTTTACGTTCGTCCGCACCGGCGGACGGTCCGCGAGGACCGGGCGGACGGTCCGCGCGGCTCCCGCTTCTTCCCGTGTTCTTCGTGTTCTTGCTCGTCCTTTGTTTCAATCCGTTGTGATTTTGGTTTTTTGGTTGGACGAAGTTTCGGACGGTCCGCGGTGTCGGGCGGACGGTCCGCGGGTGCTAGGCGGACGGTCCGCGTGCTCCCCGCGGACGGTCCGTGGCACGGGGGGTGTCTTTGGGTCGTTCGTGTAAATTAACGGACGGTCCGCGGCTAAGGCCGGACGGTCCGCGGCCGGGTGCGGACGGTCCGCGGTACCCGGCCGGACGGTCCGCGCGGCTCTTGCGGACGGTCCGCCCCTCCCGCACGGACGGTCCGCCGAGCCTTGTGTGCTTTGCTTCTTGGTTCGATTCCTTCCTCCCTTTCTAAGTGCTTCCGCGTGTGCTTTGAGGAATCGTTCCTAGGGCTAGAGGTTGATCCATAACCTCGTAGTCTTGGCGATTGGTGCGTGATTCGATCCATCGCTTGTGTGTGACCGGGATTTGAGTAGGACATAGGCCGGGTTCTTTGGGAAGAATTTTTACCGGCTCCTATTCACTCCCCCCTCTCTAGTCGCCATCTGATCCTTCAATTGGTATCGAGCTCGGTGCGGATTCTTTGCGACTTTGACAAGTCTCGAATCCTAAGATGGCGTACGTTGAGCGGGGCGGTCCGCCGCACTTCGATGGCAAGGGTTACCACAAGTGGGCGGCTCGTATGATGATTTTTCTTCGAGGAAAGCTTTTGGAGTTTATTGTGCTTGACAAGACATATGCTATTCCGGTCAACAATCACACTCTTATGGTGACCGATGCCGAGGCCAAGGCCAAGTATGAGGCTAATGCAAAAGCCGTTGATCACTTGTGCCGAGCTTGTGTGATCCCGAGTTTGACCGTGTTCGCCATTTGAATCTTGCTTGGCAAATTTGGGATAAGTTGGAGGTTGCTCACGGTGGTGATAACCATGTGAAGGCTCGCCTCTTTGTCTCTTACCGGATGCAATATGAGAATTTCACTCCACTTCCCGGTGAGGACATTGATGCGATGTTTCGCAGGTTCATCGCCATCGTGAACAACATGAAGGCTAATGTTGAGGATTTTCCGTACTCCGAGCATGATCGGGCTTTGAAGCTCTTGCATGTCTTGGATCCAAATGTTTGGGGTGCTAAGGTTGAGGCCATCAAGGAGTCCGGGAATTATTTGACTATTGAGTTGGATGACCTCTTTTCTAAGCTCAAGTCGGCCGAGGTTGACGGGAAGATGCTATCCAAGCATGAGGGCTCGACCGACCATAGTCTTGCTCTTGTGGGAGGATCAAAGGGCAAATCTAACCCTTCCCGTCGACGCTTTTCTTTGTCCTCTCTTATGTCCATTCCGGATGAGGAGTTTGATGTGCTGGGGCGAGGAGGAGCCGGCCTTGCTCTCAAGAAGATTTGAACGACTACACGAGAGTCGGAGGAACGCAAGGCGGAGCTCAGGGACGTGCTACAAGTGTGGCAAGCGTGGCCACTTCATCGCCGAGTGCCCGGAAGCAGAGGAGAACAAGTACAAGGTGAACGAGTACAAGGCGCACCCAAGGCGTGATGACAAGTACTCCTCCAAGGGCAAGCACTTCAACAAGTCCAAGAGCAAGGACAAGGACAAGCGGCGACCGAGCAAGAGCACCTACAAGAAGAACAAGGCAAGAGTGATGGTGGCCGGTGCGAGCGACGTCGACTCAAGCTCAAGCGAGGAGCAGTCAAGCTCAAGCAGCGAAGATGAAGACGCCGGGAGGCGCAATGGGGCAAGAAGAGTGCAAGCCGGAACCTCGGCGGGGCGAGCCGTGTGGCGCTCGAGGGCTTTTGTGGCATGGCCCATAGCTCGAGCAGCAAGAAGAGTGTGAAGGAGGACGGCGACTCCGACTCGGAGGATGAGGTAAACCGTGATCCCGACTCTTTGCTTGCTGAAATTGCTAGGTTGAATGGTTTGCTTGATAACCGTGATAGTGTCTTGAGAGATGCCAAAAAGATGAGGAAAGATCTTAGGGCTCGGCTTGAGAATGCTAGTGAGAAAGTAGGAGAGTTAGAGTCAAAATTGCTTGAATTGAAACTTGAGAATGACTCTTTGAAACTTGCTCCTACTACTCCCGATGATGTTGAATGTGTTGAATGTGATGCTTGGTTGAATGAGATCAAACTCGCTCAATGAGAAGAATGCTTCTATTTTGGCTCAACTAGATGCTCTTAGGATCGAACATGATGAGCTTAAGGCTAGACCCACTTTGCTTGGTGCTTGCAAATCATGTCCTACTATGCATGCTAAGCTTGTTGATGCTCGCTCTACTATCGCGTTCTTTGGAAGCATCTTTGAAATCTCATGTTGCAAATGCATGTTCTAGCCGTGATGAAGTCACTTTGCGCAATCTTGAACTTACTTCCCGTTTGGATGTCATTTATGAGGAAAATGATTATTTGAGGAAGGTGTTGGGTTGGTTGTCCGGGGGAGGAACCTCAATTGAAAATCATGATTGAGGAGTTCAAGAGAGCCGATGGTCGTGGTTTGGGGTTTGAGAAGTTGGGTGAGAAAGTGGGAGAGAACAAAGGGGGGAGAGTGTGTATGAGAAGTGTGTTGAGTCTAACCCCGGGTTTGAGGTGATAGGAGAGATCCAAGTCCCACTCCCAAAAGCACCCAAGAACTCTTTCACACCAAAGCCCAACCACCTTTGCAACAAGCTTGACACAACCCAAGATCCACCCAAATTCCCACCTAAAACAAATGATTTCCAGAAACCGGTGAAGTTTGTGGGTGAGAAGGGTGAGAAGCCTAAAGAGAAGCCAGAGCCAAAACCAAAACCCATCCCCTTCAGGTGTGAGTATTGTGGCAAGGAGAGGCATCTTGCAGAGTTTTGCTACAAGAGGAAGAGGGATGAGAGGCTTGCTAGGGAGCAAGCAAACCAGGACAGTATCGCCGGCCCTCGCGGTATTCCCCGAGCCTAGAGTGCCACTTCCATGGGGTGTGGGAAGTGTGAGGAGTGTTGGCGAGGTTCCCACGGAGAGGTGGTGGTGAGAGGTTTGTCGGGAGAGATGATGGTGTGCGTACCGGTGAGAGGTTTGGTCGGGCTCGTGGTGGTTTTGCCGGACGTCCTCCTACTCGTCCTCGCTACGGGTTTAGGGGAGATGATCGCAGCTTTGGGTTCCGGAGGAACTACGGACCACGTTTTCCCCCTCGTGGTGCTCGTACTCCTCCCATGGGACATGGGAAGTTTGGTGGCAAGGGAGTGATGTTTGCTAACCCCTCTTTTGAGCGGATGGCTCGACACCGGTTCAACTTTCTCTATGCTAACCCCGATGTCGAGTCGCTAGCTCATTCTCGTTCTTGTTTCGATTGCAGCGGGGAGGCTTGGAGAACATTTGGTTGATCGACTCCGGTGTTCTCGACACATGACCGGAGATAAGAAGTGGTTCTCCAGCCTCACCCCGGTGAAGGAAAAGATGTACATCACATTTGGGGACAATGGACGAGGTAGGGTGCTTTGTCCGAGGGTGTTGTGCATGTGAGTGACAAGGTAACGCTCGAAGAGAGTGGCTCTTGTGAAGTCTTTGGGTTTTAATTTGCTTTCGGTTTCTCGGTTGCTTGATGAAGGTTTCGAGGTGCGTTTCAAGTCCGGCGAGTCTCGTTTGCTTGATTCTCGAGGTGATCTTGTCCGTATGATCATCCCCGAGGGTCGGATTTTCGTGGCTGATTTCTCTCGTTCTTTGGGTCCCGCTCGCCGTTTGATGGCCGGTCCTTCTTCGATTTGTGGAAATGGCATAGGAGATTGGGACACTTGAGCTTTGATTTGGTTTCCCGCTTGAGTGGTCTTGACCTTGTCCGAGGATTGCCGAAGTTGAAGTTTGAGAAGGATTTGGTTTGTGCTCCTTGTAGGCATGGTAAGATGGTAGCCACTCCCCATCCACCCCTGACCGATGTCATGACCGAGCGTCCGACAGAGCTGTTGCATATGGACCTTGTTGGGCCAGCTCGAGTTCGCTCGGTGGGTGGGAAGTGGTATGTCCTTGTTGTGGTGGACGATTACTCTCGCTATGCCTGGGTGTTCTTCTTGGAGGATAAGAGTGAGACTTTTGGTTTTGTTCGAGATCTGATCGTGAGGTTGAAAAACGAGAGGCATGGGAATGCTATTCGAGCTATCCGCAGTGATAATGGCTCTGAGTTCAAGAACTCTCGTTTTGATGCCTTTTGTCGTGATCTAGGTCTTGAACATCAGTATTCGACCCCTTATGTGCCCCCTCAAAATGGAGTCGTGGAAAGGAAAAATCGGACTCTTTGTGAGATGGCTAGGACGATGCTCGATGAGCACAGGACTCCTAGGAGGTATTGGGCTGAGGCGGTCAATACAGCTTGTCATGTTTCCAACCGGATTTTATTGAGAGCTTTCAAGAAGAAGACCTGTTATGAGCTTATGCATGGTCGGGCACCCAAAGTGAGTCATTTCCGAGTTTTTGGCTGCAAGTGCTTTATTTTGAAAAAGGGAAAACTCGACAAGTTTGAGGCTAGGTCTAGTGATGGTATTTTCTTTGGATATGCTAACCACTCTAGAGCCTATAGGGTGCTTAACCTTGAGACTAACAAAATCATGGAGACTTGCGAGGTGACCTTCGACGAGACAATGCCATGTACCTCTCTTGGTTTTGAATGTGCGGGTGATGAAGAGATGGCCGAGGACCTCTTTGAAGAGGAGAAAGATGAAGGCTGGAGATGATGATGGGGAGAACCATGCGCCTGAAGCTGAGCATGTACCCACTACTTCCCCTACGACCACTTTGGAGCGTGGACCGTCTACTTCATGGACAACGACGGTGCAACAAGAGGACCAGTCGAGAGAAGCTGAGGTTGAGGGGGAGGTAGTCTCGAGGCGTGAGGCTCCCCGGCGGATTCAAGAAGTGCATCCCCTGTCGAAGATCATTGGGAACATCGACGAACGCACTACACGGTCGAGGTCCAAGAATTCCTCTCATTTTGCTCATGCTTCGCTTTTGTTGCTACTTTTGAGCCCAAGGACATTGGACATGCTTTATCCGATGCAAACCGGGTCAATTCTATGCATGAGGAGTTGGAAAACTTTGAGAGGAACCGGTGTGGGAGTTAGTTGAACCACCTCCAAATTGCCATCCCATAGGAACCAAGTGGGTTTGGAAGAACAAAGAGGGAGAGAATGGGATGGTTGTGAGGAACAAGTCCGGACTTGTTGCTCGGGGGTTTAGTCGAAGGAGGGGATCGACTATGAGGAGACCTTTGCTCCCGTGGCCCGTCTTGAGGCAATTCGGATCCTTCTAGCCTTTGCCGTGGCTAAAGGGTTCAAGTTGTTTCGGATGGACGTGAAGAGTGCTTTTCGAATGGGGTCATAGAGGAGGAGGTGTATGTGAAGCGACCACACGGGTTTGAGAGCGAGCCGTACCCACACAGGGTATATAGGTTGAAAAGGGCTCGTATGGGTTGAAACGGGCGCCCCGTGCTTGGTATGGGAGATTGAGAGGTTTTCTTTCGAGCGGAGGGTTTGTGATGGGTACCGTGGATAGGACCTTGTTTCTCCTCAAGCATGGAAATGACTTGCCGATTGTTCGGATATACGTGGATGATATTGTCTTTGGTGGCTCGTCACATAACCTTGTTGCCAAGTTTGCGGATGAGATGAGCGGGGAGTTCGAGATGAGCATGATGGGCGAGTTGCGGTATTTTCTCGGGTTGCGGATCAAGCAAGTGAAGGATGGTACATTTGTGCACCAAACCAAGTACACGAAAGACATGCGAGGAAGTTCCGGATGCAAGATGTGAAGCCGATGTCGACTCCCATGGGGAGTACGGCCACTATGGATGCGGATGAGGACGGAGAACCGGTGGACCAGCGGGAGTACGGGAGCATGATCGGCTCCCTTCTCTACTTGACGGCGACGAGGCCGGACATACGGTTCGGCGTGTGTCCGTGCGCTCGTTTTCGTGCTTCGCCGAGGACATCACATCGACGGCCGTCAAGAGGATCTTCGTGTACCTACGATGCCCCCTCGGTCTTGGTCTTTGGTATTCTTCCTCCTCGACTCTTTCTCTTCATGGTTTTTCCGATGCGGATTTTGCTGGTTGTCGAGTCGAGAGGAAGTCTACTTCTGGTACTTGTCAGTTTCTTGGTTCTTCGTTGGTCTCATGGTCTTCCCGCAAGCAGTCTAGTGTAGCCCGCTCTACCACAGAGGCGGAGTATGTTGCTGCCGCGAGTTGTTGTTCCCGACTGCTGTGTGGATTTCATACACTTTGAGAGACTTTGGTGAGGAGTGCACCCGGATCCCACTTCTTTGTGATAGCACCGGTGCCATAAGCGTAGCCAAAAACCCGGTGCTTCACTCCAGAACCAAACATATAGAAGTGAGGTATCATTTCCCGAGGGACAATGTGGAGAAAGGAACCATTGTTTTGAGCCATGTCCCTACCCAAGATCGGCTAGCCGACATCTTTACAAAGCCTCTCGACCAAGCTACATTTGTGCGCTTGCGGGGGGAACTTGGGGTTTGTTGTCCTTTCTAGTTGTTTCTTGGAGGATTTCCTTTTGTATCATATGTATTATGCCATGTTTTACTTTGATGTATATACATGCGTTGCTTGATGTACAAACCATGGTAGGATAGCCATTTTGTCATATATCATGTTGCATTTGTATCATATTGCATTTTAGGATGATGAGCTTCTTTCATATGCCATATTTGAGTCTCTTTGGCTATTTGTGAGATTTTGGTCATATGTGTGGAGAAATGGTGATGTGAGGCTATGCTCTTGGAATATTTGAGATATATGTGTGGTGAGATAGCCCCTTTTTGAAATAAATGCTAAACTTGACTAATTTTTGATGAAATATGCTCCACTCGTGTGTAGTTGTGTATCCATGTCACAGTTTGGTCTAAATGTGCTTTTCATGCTTAGATTGTGCTTGGATGCTGTTCTTGCATTTGGGCCAAAGGCCGGATATCATTGTGAATGTTTAGCCTATGTTGCATTCATGGGGGAGCATAAGCTTCTTTTTTGCCGCAAAGGCACTTCATGTACCATGAAATGAATCAATCTTGAAAAGAAGTGCATAATGCTCGAAAAATGCTCCATCCATCATGTCTATTCTTAAAATGTTTTATCTTTCACATATGGGTGCAAAACATGTTGCATGATGTTCACCAGTGGAGAAGTCTCCCCGAAGTGGACACATGGCTCATGAGCTTTGACATGACATGCTTTGCTTTATGGGTGTTTGCCATGATCTTTTGCTGAGAACTTGATATCCTTGTATGATCTTTCAATGGTATGCATGTTTGTGGCTCAAGTGTGACATGGATAGGCTTTTACATGTGAAGCGAGTCTTCTTTTGATAAAACTGCTTAAATCTGAAAATTTTGCTTTGTCACATGCTTGTATCTTCATATATTACTTGTGGCAATGCTTTGACTATGCTATGATTCATGTGTGTGATCCTTGTCTCATTTTTAGCCTTTGACACGAGATTTGGCCTATTTGAGAAGCTCATATAGATGTTTATATGCTTTGCTTTGCATTTCGCATTTTCACCTTGATTCATACATTGTCAACAAGGGGGAGAAAAGGTGAGCTTAATGAAAATTCAGAAAAAGGTGAGCTGAAATTTGGAAGTGTGCATCCACATGTTCAGGGGGAGGCATTTGTTCAGGGGGAGCTTTCTTGCTGTTTTCGGTGTGGATTTTGTACTTTGCTTGGCTTGTGACCTTTCTTTGCCTTTCTTCGGTTTTGGTCATGAGTTGAGCTTCTTCGTTTTTCTTTCTTCTTTCTTTCTCTTTTACTCTGAATTTCATTTCGCGTTGTGTGTTGTCAATGCACTCATCAAGGGGGAGATTGTGGACCAGGAGCGTCCCAGTGGTCGGTGGATGACCGCTCCTTAGTGATGAGTGATTGACAACGGGTGTTGGACCGACTCTTGGCTTAGTGCGCGGTGTAGGCCGCGGCCTAGTTCGTGTTGTTGCGGGTGAAGAACGGGCGCGAAAGGTCTTCGGCCTTGAGGGGCCTCCGGGAGATGGAGAGACAAGTAGGCTCGGTTCGAGGGACCCGGTGGACGGCGGGGCCGGGTGCGAGCCACATGGTGGCGACACAAGCAAGACGAAGTCATGGACAAGTGAGCCGGTGCACGGTGGCGGTCGAGTCAAGTGGTTTGGCGGGAGGCCGGACCGGGCACGCGGGGTTTGGTGGTTTACCCACAAAACCATCGGCGGACGGTTTCTTGGTTTGGGCCTCAAAACCAAGTCCGAGGGCCCAACACGACGGAGATGGGATCCGGCGTGTCGGGAAGCTTCGAAGCGGAGGACACGCGGCGGGATCGCATGGCTTGCGTCGGGAGGACGCGGGGGTGCGGCAAAGGCGTGGCCGTCCGATGGCAAGACCCACAAACATTACCAAAATGCCCCTACGTGGGTTGTATCGCCGATAGTGTAGTTAGGGGTAGTCGAGTCATTTACCACTCCGGCGGGACCCGATATATAAGCTCTGGAGTGTGTGTTGATGGCTCTCTCTTTCCGGGACTTAGGGTTTCATTTCCCCCCTTCTCTTTCTCATTTTCGTAGCTATTTTCCTTCCTATTTTCTCTAGGCTAGCATGAGAGCTTCATGAGAGATTTGTTGAGAGGGATGGATGCTAGGGCGGCATGCTAGACCTTGTGAATCTTTCCTGGTTTGTATAGAAGATTCGGGGTTGTTTTTCGTGCCTTTTTGTGCTTATTTTCGTGCCTTTGTTCTCGGTGTGATTCCGCGGATTTGAGTGAGTTTCTTCCCGGATTTCTTTGAGGGAAACATGGATAGATGCCTTGTGCATCTTTGTGCTTGATCTTGTGCCCTCAAACGCCGGAAATCACTTCGATTCGTGAGTTTTCGTTCGGTGCTCTAGTTTTTGGTGGTGCTCAAAGGATTCGCGATTCCCGGTGATTTAGGGAGTTAGGAGGCAAGATTTTTGGGCTATAGCATCCTTGTGTGACGCTTTTCAAGTCCCCAAACCCTTGTCTCTACAGCTTCAACCGTTTGGGAAATCCGATGATGATTTGGGGGAGTTGACTTTCGGGGTCGAGCTATTTTCTCGTTCGTCCGCACCGGCGGACGGTCCGCGAGGACCGGGCGGACGGTCCGCGCGGCTCCGCTTCTTCCCGTGTTCTTCGTGTTCTTGCTCGTCCTTTGTTTCAATCCGTTTTGATTTTGTTTTTTTGGTTGGACGAAGTTTCGGACGGTCCGCGGTGTCGGGCGGACGGTCCGCGGGTGCTAGGCGGACGGTCCGCGTGCTCCCCGCGGACGGTCCGTGGCACGGGGGTGTCTTTGGGTCGTTCGTGTAAATTAACGGACGGTCCGCGGCTAAGGCCGGACGGTCCGCGGCCGGGTGCGGACGGTCCGCGGTACCGGCCGGACGGTCCGCGCGGCTCTTGCGGACGGTCCGCCCTCCCGCGCGCGGACGGTCCGCCGAGCTCGTGTGCTTTGCTTCTTGGTTCGATTCCTTCCTCCCTTTCTAAGAGCTTCCGCGTGTGCTTTGAGGAATCGTTCCTAGGGCTAGAGGTTGATCCATAACCTCGTAGTCTTGGCGATTGGTGCGTGATTCGATCCATCGCTTGTGTGTGACCGGATTTGAGTAGGACATAGGCCGGGTTCTTTGGGAAGAATTTTTACCGGCTCCTATTCACTCCCCCCCTCTCTAGTCGCCATCCGATCCTTCGTACTTGTTTTTCATGCTAAAAACACATGATTAGAGACACGACTTATACCTAGGTGTTAATTAAATTTCAGCACGTGGTAGGACTCGCGTGAACATAGAAACTAAACTTTTGGTTGGTTTAAAAATCTATGTCCTTGGTTTCTCTAAGATTAGAATTTTTCTAAGCCTCATTTAATTTTATTTTATTCAAAATCTCTCTCATTTGGCCAAAATTAGAACCTAAACCTATGCCCCCATGATCAAGCCGGGAAAAGTTTGCTCTCAACCAATGAAGGCAAACTATACCGTGAGACCGATATCAATAATGTCGGAAAACATTTTCGACTTACATTTGTTTTTAATGGTTTAAAAACTTCTCTAAATTTATGCTTGAGCTCTTCCATAGCTCCGAAAATATTTTTAATTTTCGAAATTAGAGGAGTGCTTAGCCTTAAACATACTTAGAGGGAGGCAATCTAGTTAAAGTTAATCATGCATGCACCATTGGATACCCTTTCATCAACATTCATCAAGACTACATGCAAAGGACAAGCATGGGTGAGCAGCAAGCATAACTTTGCAGGAAATTCATGGTGACATGTGAAGCAAGTGGAGCAAGGGAGCATGGACATGACTCAAAGCATGAGGCATCAAGTGGAAGGACCAACAATGCAAGAAAAGGAGTGGACGAGAGCGTTTAGGCGGTGCAACTCGTGGAGCACGCGGGCAAGAAAGTCATGGAGGAGAAATGATCGTCTTTGGAGGAAAACGAAGCCCTAGGGAGGAACGCGGCCACCCGGGCCGGTCGGCCCAGGCCGGCCGGCCTCCCCTACAAAAGGAGCCCCCCAACTCCCATCTTCTGGCAAGCATCCCTCTCCTTCCTCGGTTGTTTGCTCAAGTTTTTGTGCCCGGAACCACCGTAGACATAGCCAACCTTCCCAAGCTTGATAGCTCAAACAATATACACCCTTAATCCACTCAAAGTCCACATTCCGAAGTAAGTTTTTAAGTGCCTAGTTACCGGTTGCAACCTGGAATTTTAGTGGAGAGAAGAGTGCTGCAATCATGTGGAAGAAAACCACAAGTCTCTTCACCAAGAAGAAGAGGTCATCGTCATCCAAGCTGTCTTCAATGACGTCTTCGAGGAGGCACTCGGTTTCCGAGTCTCCTCGGAGCATGGAGGAGGACACGGCACCGCCAAGGAGGAACGACACTCTCCTCCTCGGTGGCATGAGGGCAACAAGGAGCATGTCCATGAGGTTTACGAACCTCAAGGGCGTACGGAGGAGCCGCCCATCCCACCTTGTCGATCGACCCATTCATCCGCACCACCTCCATACACTCCGCGGTATTCCACATATGGCTTCAACATATTGTCGGAGGAGGAGGAGAAGAAACTCTCTCGTCTTGAGAAGAAGCTTGTGGCAAACGTCGATTTCGACGATCAAGCACTCAACTATTTGGGTTTCGGCACGGACATATATTATATGTTGGGGCACCTTGGATGGGTGCAATTCTCCAACGAGGTGTCGGAAAACACCCACAAGGAGTTTGCCTTGGAAATCTTGATGACTATGGCGCCCATCCTTGATGAGGGGGTGCAAAGTTTATCATTCCGTTTGGAGGGAATCCAACAAGTGGTTCCCTACGAGTATGTTAGGGAGCTACTTAGGTTCCAAAAGGGAGCTCCGGAGAAAGTCGACGTCTTTGGACGGCTTGTTAGATGGATTTTGGAATTTAATCTCCGGAGAAGCCCACCAACAACGCAATTGCATCCGCAACAACATTATCCAAGTATTCCACTCTTGGATGAGCAAGAGGATTATGGGGAGGATGAGAGAGACGAAGGTGACCGACACGGAGTTGAATTGCCTCTACTCGGCTGTAATTGCCAAGCAGCCAATAGACCCCTCATACCTTATGATCAACCGATGGTGTTGCGAGGCAACATCGGGATCGGGAGATATTGGTTCGGGGTGCTACCTCTCTATGTTGGCCATCTCTTTAAGGCCGAGGATTACAAGAAATCCCGAACATCTTTTACGTGGAACCCCTCTCGGTTTTGAGTATTTGAAACAAGGAAAATATATTAGTGGAGATGAGAGAGGAGGCTTTCATGTGGCCAAGGTGAACCTACCCCTTCCGGACGTAAGGCTTAGGCTTTTCATTCAAGGGAAGGAAGATTGGTTAGAGGAGGGACTCCTTGTCCCGGCAAAGAAAAATAAAAGAGGAATAATTGTAGAGGGGGGGATCTTCCTACGCGCAAGCGTGTGGTGCACAACCTAACTATGTGCCACCATTCAGCGGGAACCCTACTCCGCCAAGTTATTACGGAGGGCCACAAATGCAAGCATGGGGGTGGTGCCCCGGTGCCCCCGAGGACCGGGAGCATCCCGGTGGTCGATGGATGACCGCTCCTCGGTGATGAGTGATTGACAACGGGTGTTGGACCGACTCTTGGCTCGGTGCGCGAGTGTAGGCCGTGGCCTAGTTCGTGTTGTTGCGGTGAAGAACGGGAGCGGAAGGTCTTCGGCCTTGAGGGGCCTCCGGGAGATGGAGAGACAAGTAGGCTCGGTTCGAGGGACCCGGTGGACGGCGGTACTAGGTGCGGGCCACATGGTGGCGAGACAAGCAAGACGAAGTCGTGGACGATCGAGCCGGTGCACGGTGGCGGTCAAGTCAAGAGGCTTGGCGGGAGGCCGGGCCGAGCACGCGGGGTTTGGTGGTTTTCCAACAAAACCATCGGAAAACGGTTTCTTGGTTTGGGCCTCAAAACCAAGTCCGAAGGCCCAACATGACGGAGACGGGATCCGGCGTGTCGGGAAGCTTCGAAGCGAAGGACACGTGGCGGGATCACATGGCTTGCGTCGGGAGGACGAGGGGTGCGGCGAAGGCGTGGCCGTCCGATGGCAAGACCCACAAACATTACATAAATGCCCCCGCGTGGGTGGTATCACCGTAGTTGAGTTAGGGGTAGTCGAGTCATTTACCACACCAGGCGGGACCCGATATATAAGCCATGAGTGTGTGTGGATGGCTCCCTCTCTCCGCGACTTAGGTTTTCATTTCCCCCTTCCATTTCTCATTTTCCCGAGACATTTTCTTCTCCATTTCTTGTCTAGGCTAGAATGAGAGCTTCATGAGAGATTTGTTGAGAGGGATGGATGCTAGGGCGGCATGCTAGACCTTGTGAATCTTTCCTGGTTTGTATAGAAGATTCGGCGTTGTGGTTCCCATGATGTTTTTCGGAGTAATTTTTGTGCTATTTTTGTGCTCGTCTTGATTCTCGTTTTCTAGGCGGTTTTGGCTTGGATTTGTTTGGGGGATTCTTCTTTGAGTGCCTTGTGCCTCTTTTCCTAGTGATTTCTTGCCCCCAAACTCCTCAAATCATCCTAGATTCGTGATTCTTTGGATGAACTCGTGAGTAGGACTTGAGCTCGTGTGATCCGCGATTCCCGGTGATTTGGTGGGTTTGGAGATGAGATTTTTGGGGTATAATCTCACCTAGGGGTGCTTAACTTCCCCCCTAATCTTGTCTCAAGAACTTGAACCGTTTGGGATTTCTGTTGATGAGTTGGTGGAGTTGACTTCTCGAGCTCGGGATTCTTCTGCTCTGTTTGACCTGGCGGACAGTCCGCCCCCTCTCCGCGGACCGTCCGCGAGGTGCCTGTTCAGCCCAGTTCTTCGCGTGTTCGTCGTGTTCTTTCTCGCCTTTGTTTTCGATCCGGTTTTGTTTTAGGTTTTCGTTGCAGCTGGTTTGCGGATGGTCCGAGCTTCGGTAGTGGACGGTCGGATCCCGCACGGACGGTCCGTCCGGTCTTCGCGGACGGTCCGTTTTTCTCGGTTCGTTTCTCGGTGGTTCCGTTGGCTTTAACGGTACCGTCCGTGGCACCCGGCCGGACCGTCCGCGTGGCCGTGCGGACGCTCCGCCCCTCCCCGGCCGGACGGTCCGCCGCAGCCCTGGCAGCTTTGCTCCTTGGTTCGATTCCTCCCTCCCTTCTTTCGTGCTTCCGCGTGTGCTTCAAGGAATCGTTCCTAAGACTTGAGGTTGATCCATAACCTTGTTGTCTTGGCGATTGGTTTGTGATTCGATCCATCGCTCGTGTGTGACCGGGATTTTTCTAGGGTATAGGCCGGGTTCTTTGAGAAGAATTTTTACCGCTCCTATTCACTCCCCCCTCTCTAGTCGTCATCCGATCCTTTAATTGGTATCGAGCTTGGTGCCGGATTCGTGGTGACTTTGACAAGTCTTGAATCCTAAGATGGCATACGTTGAGCGGGGCGGTCCGCCGCACTTCGATGGGAAGGGTTACCACAAGTGGGCGGCCCGAATGATGATCTTTCTTCGTGGCAAGTTGTTGGATTTCATTGTGCTTGACAAGACCTATGCTATTCCAGGCAGATATCCACACTCTTATGGTGATCGATTCCGGTGCTAAGGCCATGTATGAGGCAAATGCAAAAGCCTTGATCACTTGGTCCGAAGCTTGTGTGATCCTGAGTTTGAGCGTGTTCGCCATTTGAATCTTGCCTGGCAAATTTGGGAGAAGTTGTTGGTTGCTCACGGTGGTGATAACCATGTGAAGGCTCGCCTCTTTGTTTCTTACCAGATGCAATATGAGAACTTTACTCAACTTCCCGGTGAGGACATTGATGCGATGTTTCAAAGGTTCACCGCCATCGTGAACAACATGAAGGCCAATGTTGAGGATTTCCCTTACACCGAGCATGATCAAGCTTTGAAGCTCTTGCATATCTTGGACCAAAATGTTTGGGGTGCTAAGGTTGAGGCCATCAAGGAGTCCGGGCAATACTTGACTATTGAGTTGGATGATCTCTTTTCTAAGCTCAAGTCGGCTGAGGTTGACAGGAAGTTGCAATCCAAGCATGAGGGCTCGACTGATCATAGTCTTGCTCTTGTGGGTGGATCAAAGGGCAAAGCCAACACTAACCCTTCCTGTCGACAGTTTTCCTTGTCTTCTCTCATGTCTATTCCAGATGAAGAGTTCGATGTGCTTTGGGCGAGGAGGAACCGGCCTTGCTCTCAAGGAGATTTGATCGACTACATGAGAACCGAGAGGAATGCAAGGTGGAGCTCGGGGACAAGCTACAAGTGTGGCAAGCGTGGACACTTCATCGCCGAGTGCCGGAAGCGGAGGAGAACAAGTAGAAGATGAGCGAGTACAAGGGGCACCCAAGGCGTGAAGACAAGTACTCCTCCAAGGGCAAGCACTACGCAAGTCCAAGAGCAAGGACAAGGACAAGCGGCGATCGAGCAAGGGCGGCCACAAGAAGGACAAGGCAAGAGCCATGGTGGCCGGTGCAAGCGACGTCGACACAAGCTCAAGCGACGCGCATTCAAGCTCAAGCGGTGAGGATGAAGATGCCGGGAGGCGCTAGGGCAAGAAGAATGCAAGCGGAACCTCGGTGGTTTGAGCCGTGTGGCACTTGGAGGCTTTTATGGCATGGCCCATAGCTCAAGCGAAGCAAGAAGAGCGAGAAGGAAGACACCGACTCCGACTCGGAGTATGAGGTAAACCGTGACCCCGACTCTTTGCTTGCCGAGATCGCTAGGTTGAATGGCTTGATTGACAACCGTGATAGTGTCTTGAGAGATGCCAAAAAGATGAGGAGAGATCTTAGGGCTCAACTTGAGAATGCTAGTGAGAAAGTAGGAGAGTTAGAGTCTAAATTGCTTGAATTGAAACTTGAGAATGACTCTTTGAAACTTACTCCTACCATTTCGATGATACGGAATGTTCGAATGTGATGCTTGGTTGAATGAGATCAAATTGCTTAATGAGAAGAATGCTTCTACTTTGGCTAAACTAGATGCTCTTAGGACCGAGTATGATGAGCTTAAGGCTAGACCCACTTTGCTTGGTGCTTGTAAATCATGTCCTACTATGCATGCTAAGCTTGTTGATGCTCGTTCTACCATTATCACTTTGGAAGCCTCTTTGAAATCTCCTATTGTCAATGCATGCACTAGTTGTGATGAAGTTACTATGCGCAATCTTGAACTTACTTCTCGTTTGGATGTCATCTATGACGAGAATGATTATTTGTGGAAGGTGTTGGGTTGGTTGTACGGGCGGGAACCTCAATTGAAAATCATGATTGAGGAGTTCAAGAAAGCGGATGGTCGTGGTTTGGGTTTTGAGAAGTTGGGTGAGAAAGTGGGAGAAAACGGTGGGGAGAGTGTGTATGAGAAGTGTGTTGAGTCCACCCCCGAGTTTGAGGTGATTGGAGACATCCAAGTTCCACTTCCAAAAGCACCTAAGAACTCTTTCACTCCAAAGCCCAGCCACCTTTGCAACAAGCTTGACACAACCCAAGATCCACCCAAATTCCCACCTAAAACAAATGACTTCCAGAAACCGGTGAAGTTTGTGAGTGAGAAGGGTGTGAAACCTAGAGAGAAGCCGAGTCCAAACCAAAACCCATCCCCTTCGGTGTGAGTATTATGGCAAGGAGAGGCATCTAGCGAGTTTTGCTACAAGAGGAAGAGGGATGAGAGGCTTGCTAGGGAGCAAGCAAACCGGGACGAGTATCGCTAGTCTCATGGTATTTCCGAGCCTAGAGTGCCACTTCCACGGGGTGTGGGAAGTGTGAGGAGTGTTGGTAGAGTTGGAGCTCGGGGTGGTAGGTTCCCACGAGAGGTGGTGGTGAGAGGTTTGATAGGAGAGATGATGTTGTGCGTGCTCGTGAGAGGTTTGGTCGGGCTCGTGGTGGTTTTGCCGGACGTCCTCCTACTCGTCCTCAATACGGGTCTAGGGGAGATGATCACGGCTTTGGGTTCCGGAGGAACTACGGACCACGTTTTCCCCCTCGTGGTGCTCGTACTCCTTCCATGGGACATGGGAAATTTGGTGGCAAGGGAATGATGTTTGCTAACCCCTCTTTTGAGCAGATGGCTCGACACTGGTTCAACTTTCTTTGTGCTAACCCCAGTGTCGAGTCGTTGGCTCATTCTCGTTCTTGTTTCGACTATAGGCGGGGAGGCTTGGAGAACATTTGGTTGATCGACTGCGGAGAACATTTGGTTGATCGACTCGGATGTTCCCGACACATGACCGGAGACAAGAAGTGGTTCTCCAGCCCTCACCCCGGTGAAGGAAAAGATGTACATCACGTTTGGGGACAACGGACGAGGAAGGGTGATTTCGAGGGTGTAGTGCATGTGAGTGATAAGGTAACGTTGAAGAGGGTTGCTCTTGTGAAGTCTTTAGGTCTCAATTTGCTTTCGGTTTCTCGGTTGCTTGATGAGGGATTTGAGGTGCATTTCAAGTCCGGTGAGTCTCGTTTGTCGGATTCTCGAGGTGATCTTGTTTGTATGATCACCCCCGAGGGTCGATTTTCGTGGCTGATTTCTCTCATTCTTTGGGTCCTGCTCATTGTTTGATGGCTGGTCCTTCTTGTGATTCGTGGAAATGGCATAGGCGGTTGGGTCACTTGAGCTTTGATTTGGTTTCTCACTTGAGTGGTCTTGACCTTGTCCGAGGATTGCCAAAGTTGAAGTTTGAGAAGGATTTGGTCCGTGCTCCATGTAGGCATGGCAAGATGGTAGCCACTCCCCATCCACCCTTGACGATGTCATGACCGAGCGTCCGACGGAGCCGTTGCATATGGACCTTGTTGGGCCGCTCGAGTTCGCTCGGTGGGTGGGAAGTGGTATGTCCTTGTTGTGGTGGACGATTAATATCGCTATGCTTGGGAGTTTTTCTTGGAGGACAAAAGTGAGACATTTGGTTTTGTTCGAGATCCGATCGTGAGGTTGAAGAACGAGAGGCATGGGAATACCGTTCGAGCTATCCGCAAGTGATAATGGCTCGAGTTCAAGAACTCGGTTTTGATGCCTTCTCGTCGTGATCAAGGTCTTGAACATCGGTATTCGACCCCTTATGTGCCCCCTCATAATGGAGTTGTGGAAAGGAAAAATCGGACTCTTTGTGAGATGGCTAGGACGATGGTCGATGAGCACATGACTCCTAGGAGGTATTGGGGCGAGGCGGTCAATACGGCTTCGTCATGTCTCCAACGAGATTTTATTGCGAGCTTTCAAGAGGAAGACCTCGTTATGAGCTTATGCATGGTCGGGCACCCAAGGTGAGTCATTTTCGAGTCTTTGGCTGCAAGTGTTTTATTCTTAAGAAGGGAAAACTTGACAAGTTTGAGGCTAGGTCTAGTGATGGGATTTTCTTTGGATATGCTAACCATTCTAGAGCTTATAGAGTGCTTAATCTTGAGACTAACAAAATCATGGAGACTTGCGAGGTAACCTTCGACGAGACAATGCCATGTACCTCTCTTGGCTTTGAATGTGCGGGTGATGAGGAGATGGGCGAGGACCTCTTTGAAGAGGAGAAGGATGAAGGCGGAGATAATGATGGAGAGAACCATGCGCCCGAAGCGGAGTGGGTACCCACTACTTCCCCTACGACCACTACGGAGGGTGGACCGTCTACTTCATGGACAACGACGGTGCGACAAGAGGACCGGGAGAGAGAAGGCTGAAGTTGAGGGGGAGGTAGTCTCGAGGCGTGAGGCTCCCCAGCGGATTAAAGAAGTGCATCCCCTATCGAAGATCATTGGGGACATCGATGAACGTACCACGTGGTCAAGGTCCAGAAATTCCTCTCATTTCGCTCATGCTGCTTTTGTTGCCTCCTTTGAGCCCAAGGACATTGGACACGCTTTATCTGATGCAAACTGGGTCAATTCTATGCATGAGGAGTTGGAAAATTTTGAGAGGAACCAGGTGTGGGAGTTAGTTGAACCACCTCCAAATTGCCATCCGATAGGAACCAAGTGGGTTTGGAAGAACAAAGAGGGTGAGAATGGGATGGTTGTGAGGAACAAGTCCGGACTTGTTGCTCGGGGATATAGTCGAAGGAGGGGATCGACTATGAGGAGACCTTTGCTCCCCGTGACCCGTCTTGAGGAAATTCGGATCCTTCTAGCCTTTTCCATGGCTAAAGGGTTCAAGTTATATCGATGGATGTGAAGAGTGCTTTCCGAATGGGGTCATAGAGGAGGAGTGTATGTGAAGCGACCACGGGGTTCGAGAGTTAGAAGTATCCACACGGGGTGTACGGGTTGAAAAGGGCTTTGTATGGGTTGAAACGGGGCCCCGGACTTGGTATGGGAGATTGAGAGGTTTTCTCGTTGAGCGAGAGGGTTCTTGATGGGTACCGTGGATAAAACATTGTTTCTCCTCAAGCATGGGAATGACTTGTTGGTTGTGCGGATATATGTGGATGATATTATCTTTGGTGGCTCGTCACATAACCTTGTTGCCAAGTTTGCGGATGAGATGAGCGGGGAATTCGAGATGAGCATGATGGGCGAGCCGCCGGTACTTTCTCGGGTTGCGGATCAAGCAAGTGAAGGACGAACATTTGTACATCAGACCAAGTACACGAAAGACATGCTGAGAAAGTTCCAGATGCAAGATGTGAAGCCTATGTCGACACCCATGGGGAGTACGGCTACTTTGGACGCGGACGAGGACGGAGACCAGTGGACCAGCGAGAGTACCAGAGCATGATTGGCTCCCTCCTCTACCTGACGGAGACGAGGCCGGACATACGGTTCGGTGTGTGTCCGTGTGCTCGTTTTCGGTGCCTCGCCGAGGACATCACATCGACGGTCGTCAAGAGGATCTTCGGTACCTACGATCCGCCCCGGTCTTGGCCTTTGGTATTCTTCCTCCTCGACTCTTTCCCTTCTTGGTTTTTCCGATGCGGATTTTGCTTTGGTTGCCGAGTCGAGAGGAAGTCTACTTCGGTACTTGCCGGTTTCTTGGGTCCTCGTTGGTTTCGTGGTCTTCTTGCAAGCAATCTAGTGTACCTTAGTCCACCACCGAGGCGAGTATGTTGCGGCCGCGAGTTGTTGTTCCCGACCGTTGTGGATCTCATACACCTTGAGAGACTTTGGTGAGGAGTGCACCCGCATCCCACTTCTTGTGATAGCGCCGGTGCCATAAGAGTAGCGAAAAACCCGGACTCCATTCCGTAACCAAACACATAGAAGTGAGGTATCATTTCTTGAGAGACAATGTGGAGAAAGGGACCATTGTGTTGAGTCATGTCCCTACCCAAGATCAGCCTCCAGACATCTTTACAAAGCCTCTCGACCAAGCTATATTTGTGCGCTTGCGGGGGGAACTTGGGGTTTGTTGCCCTTTCTAGTTGATTTGTGGGGGATTTCCTTTTGTACCATATGTATCATACCATGTTTCCTTTGATGTATATACATGCTTTGCTTGATGTATAAACCATGGTAGGATAGCCATCTTGTTATATATCATGTTGCATTTGTATCATATTGCATTTTAGGATGATGAGCTTCTTCCATATGCCTTATCTAAGTTTCTTTGGCTACTTGTGAGATATTGGTTGTGTGTGTGGAGAAATGGCTATGTGAGGCTATGCTCTTGGAATATTTGAGATATATGTGTTGTGAGATAGCCTTTTTGAATCAAATGCTAATCTTGACTAAATTTGATGAAATGTGCTCCACTCATGTGTAGTAGTGTATCCATGTCACTTTTTGGTCTAAATGTGCCTTTCATGCTTAGATTGTGCTTGGATGTCTCTTTCTTGCATTTGGGCCAAAAGGCCGATATCATTGTGAATGTTTAGCCTATGTTGCATTCATGGAGGAGCATAAGCTTCTTTTTGCCGCAAAGGCACTTCATCTACCATGAAATGAATTAATCTTGAAAAGAAGTGTGTATGCTTGAAAACTGCTCCATCCATCATGTTTATGCTTAAAATGTCTTATCTTTCACACATGGGTGCAAAACATGTTGCTTGATGTTCACCAGTGGAGAAGTCTCCCCGAAGTGGACACATGTCTCATGAGCATTAACATGACATGCTTTGCTTTATGGGTGTTTGCAATGATCTTTTGTTAAGAATTTGATATCCTTGTATGATCTCTGGATGATATGCGTGTTTTTGGCTAGAATGTGACATGGATGGGCCTTTACATTTGAAGTGAGCCATATTTTGATAAAACTTCTCAAATCTGAAAATTTGCTTTGTCACATGCCTATATTTCCATATATTACTTGTGGCAATGCTTTGACTATGCTATGATTCATATGTGTGCTCTTTGTCTCATTTCTAGACTTTGACACTATATTTGGCCTATTTGAGAAGCTCATGTAGATGTTTATATGCTTTGTCTTACATTCCCGCATTTTCACCTTGATTCATACATTGTCAACAAGGGGGGAGAAGAGGTGAGCTTAATGAAAAATTCGAAAACCGCATCTAAAATTTGGAAGTTTGCATCCACATGTTCGGGGGGAGCTTTCATTCGCTCGGGGGGAGCTTTCTTGCTGTTTTTCGGTGTAGAGTTTGTGCTTTTCTTGGCTTGTGACCTTTCTTTGCCTTTCTTTGGTTTTGGTCATGAGTTGAGCTTCTTTGTTTTTCTTTCTTCTTACTTTCTTTCTCTGAATTTCTTTTCGTGTTGTGTGTTGTCAATGCACTCATCAAGGGGAAGATTGAGGACTAGGAGCGTCCCGGTGGTCGATGGATGACCGCTCCACGGTGATGAGTGATTGACAACGGGTGTTGGACCGACTCTTGGCTCGGTGCGCGAGTGTAGGCCGCGGCCTAGTTTGTGTTGTTGCGGGTGAAGAACGGGCGTGAAAGGTCATCGGCCTTGAGGGGCCTCCGGGAGATGGAGAGACAAGTAGGCTCGGTTCGAGGGACCCGGTGGACGGCGGGACTAGGTGCGGGCCACATGGTGACGAGACAAGCAAGACGAAGTCGTGGACGATCGAGCCGATGCACGGTGGCGGTCGAGTCAAGAGGCTTGGCGGGAGGCCGGGCCGAGCACACGGGGTTTGGTGGTTTGCCCACAAAACCATCGGAGAACGAGTTTCTTGGTTTGGGCCTCAAAACCAAGTCCGAAGGCCCAACACGACGGAGACGGGATCCGGGCGTGTCGGGAAGCTTCGAAGCGGAGGACACGCGGTGGGATCGCATGGCTTGCGTCGGGAGGACGCGGGGTGCGGCGAAGGTGTAGCCGTCCGATGGCCGGACCCACAAACATTACATAAATGCCCCCGCATGGGTTGTATCGCCGGTAGTTGAGTTAGGGGTAGTCGAGTCATTTACCACACCGGCGGGACCCGATATATAAGCCATGAGTGTGTGTGGATGGCTCCCTCTCTCCCGCGACTTAGGGTTTTATTTCCCCCCTTCCATTTCTCATTTTCCCGAGACATTTTCTTCTCCATTTTTTTTCTAGGCTAGCATGAGAGCTTCATGAGAGATTTGTTAAGAGGGATGGATGCTAGGGCGGCATGCTAGACCTTGTGAATCTTTCCTGGTTTGTATAGAAGATTCGGCGTTGAGGTTCCGGTGATGTTTTTCGGAGTCATTTTTGTGCTATTTCCGTGCTCGTCTTGATTCTCGTTTTCTAGGTGGTTTTGGCTCGGACTTGTTTGGGGGATTCTTCCTTGAGTGCCTTGTGCCTCTTTTCCCGATGATTTCTTGCCCCCAAACCCCTCAAATCGTCCTAGATTCGTGATTCTTTGGATGAACTCGTGAGTTGGACTTGAGCTCGTGTGATCCGCGATTCCCGATGATTTGGTGGGTTTGGAGACGAGATTTTTGGGGTATAATCTCACCTAGGGGTGCATAACATCTCTCCCAAATATTGTCTCAAGAATTTGAACCGTTTGGGATTTCCGGTGATGAGTTGGTGGAGTTCACTTCGCGAGCTCGAGATTTTTCTCGCTTTCCGTTTGACCCGCGGACGCTCCGCCCCCCTCTCCGCGGGGCCGTCCGCGAGGTGCCCGTTCGGCCCCGTTCTTCGCGTGTTCGTCGTGTTCTTGCTCGCCTTTGTTTTCGATCCGGATTTGTTTTAGGTTTTCGTTGCGGCTGGTTTGCGGACGGTCCGAGCTTCAGTAGCGAACGGTCCGGATCCCGCGCGGACGATCCGCCCGGTTTTCGCGGACGGTCCATTTTTCTCGGTTCGTTTCGGTGGTTCCGTTGGCTTTAACGGACCGTCCGCGGCACCCGGCCGGACGGTCCGCGTGGCCCTTGTGGATCGTCTGCGGCACCCGGCCGGACCGTCCGCGTGGCCCGTGCGGACGCTCCGCCCCTCCCGGGCGACGGTCCGCCGCAGCCTCGGCGGCTTTGCTCCTTGGTTCGATTCCTCCCTCCCTTCTTTCGTGCTTCTCGCGTGTGCTTCAAGGAATCGTTCCTAAGACTTGAGGTTGTTCTATAACCTTGTTGTCTTGGCGATTGGTGTGTGATTCGATCCATCGCTCATGTGTGACCGTGATTTGTCTAGGGTATAGGCCGAGTTCTTTGAGAAGAATTTTTACCGGCTCCTATTCACTCCCCCCCTCTCTAGTGGCCATCCGATCCTTCGGCCCCCACAAAATTATGTGGTGCCCAACATAACTTTTGTAGAGACCTACACACAATATCCCCAACCACAACAAAGCATGGCCATAATTGGAGGGTATGTTGCGAGGAACATGCAAAACGTCGCAGCCATCCAATCCAACGCGGCTCAACTTGGTGAGGGCAATGCAAATATTGCCTATGAGCTTGGGCGCCTTCACCTAGTACAGCCGGATCAATTCGTTGGAGGGGATGTTCAACCCTACTATGAGCAAGGGTACAACTACCAAGATTATCAACACCAACCACCGGCGGAGGATTAGGAAGAAGGAGGAACTTAGTTTTCTTTTCTTTTCCCTTTTTCTGTAATTTTCAGCTTGTGTTTTCTTGTGTTTGCGTAATATTTTTATTTTCATTTAAATTTCAGCAAGTGTGTTAGTTTATTTTCAGCTTGTATTTCAGTTTGTTTTCATCATTAATAAAGACACCACCTTGTTTACACCATTGGAAAGGTTACAAAATTTGTTCCATGATGATATATGATTATAACTGCCGCTTTGTTTATCTTTGTAATTGACTTATGCATGTTAAAGCTAGTGCTCTCTTAAAATACGAATCTGAATTTATCTAAATGCTAGCTTAATCTTTAGTGGAGGTTATGATTAAAATAAAGACCCATAGTGTTTTATGTGCTCTCAAGTATAGATAGATAGAAGATGGTTTTTATGCCCAAAAATATCGTTAACCTTGTCATGAATATCACTTGTGTGTTGCTCAACCTATCGAGAGCCTTATATATATTTGAGTGCATAAACCTTAGTGTACAAGATTTATTTTTGAGTGAGTTATTGCTGGCCATGATTTCTCCGGCCCGAGACTAAGAAGCTGGTCATTCCGTTTTTGCGTATCTATCTTTTTGCTAGCCGTTTATCCGTGCATTGTGTATCCCCGCATTAGAGATCTCACAACCCTCGCCGGATATCCACCCTTAAAACCAAATATCATCTTTTGTGATTACCTCCTTGACCACAACCTATCATTGCGGATGGATCATCAATTCAAGGAAGATTGCAAGACGGTGCCACGATTAAAGATCTCAAGTATCTCTCCAAAAGGAAAAGTATTTCCGGTACCTACCTTATTTATCACCTCTTTGCCCGAGGACGAGCAACGTCTAAGCATGGGGGAGGAGGTAGGTATGATGTAATTTTAGAGTTCAAAGGGGAGAAAATAAAAAAATTTCGAAAGAAAGAAAGAAAGAAAGAAAAAAATATATATATACATATATATATGAGAAAAAGAGAAAAATATGAGTATGTGCAAACATAAAAATAAAGTGAACATCCCCGGTCTCTAAAGTGCATTAGGAATTTTAAGGCTTCGAGATTAAAAGATCCATGCTCATTTTCCAACCATGTGCAATCCGATAACGAGGACTTCCTTTGTGCCTCGGGATCACTCTTTGCCATTTGCACATGTCCACCCATCTCAAGTGTGTGTATTTTTCTCTTTCCCCTCCTTGAATAACATTATTTTCCAATGACCTTTTTGAGGAGTCTCGGTAAGACCATGAGAAGCTTGTCTTGTTTTGACAACATCTCATTTGTAATATCTTGGTAGGACTAAACTTTCCCAAAAAGCTCCATATAAAGGCTGCGACATACATATATGTTATGAGAGGGAAAGGAATAGAATATATAGGCTTGAGAGACAAGATGAGATGAGAGTTTTTGAGCAATATGCAAGGTGATTTAAATTTGTGAACTTGGTTTAGATCTTTTTCATCTAGTTCTTTATTTTCAAAATTTACGAGATCTCTTTAAATTTTGGGAGCATGTTAATACTTGTGGGGTAAGCTTAATTAAGAATCTACCCTCCATAGAGATAAAGGCTAGTACATTATGGAACATTAACAAATTAAAATTTCGAGAGCATTATGTTTTCTAATGTATGATCAAGTGCAAGGTTTAAACATTGATGGGCAACAATGATATCCGTCGAAGGCTTACTCGAGAACGAGCAAGGTTTAAGCATGGGGGAGATGTTGACGGTGAAAATCCGTCAACCTAGCCATGAGTTTACCTTCGGTGTTGGCATAAGTTTTATACCTTATCCATTGGTACTAACCCCCGTGGTATAACAAGTTCACTTGTGCATGTCGGTTTTGGAGTTTAGTGTTTATGCGGGTTTTAGTGTTAAAAGCAAGACTTCCGGGATAAGTTCATCAAGCACCTTGTGACAAGACCTTGAAGCCCCCGTACAAGTCATGCAATGAAGCAAACTTGATTCCAAGAAGCCCGTGTACCTAACCCGAGAAGATGACAAACTCCGAGGACCTACCCGTAAAAGTGCCGAATCTTGTGGGACAAGGAGCTACGTCCAACTCGGAGAGAAACTGACGATAAGGGCCCAAATGCAGAAGGGGGAAGGATATAGAAGACTCGAGAACCGACGCCACGCGAAGGAGGCCGGGAACCGGGCCTCGAATTGGCCCAGCCGGTCGGCCCGAGTGCTAGCCGGCCCGGCCCGGTCCAAGGCCCGTTTGCCCCCTCCTCCGACCTAGCCTCCATTCGGCCTATTTATAGCCCCCGGGGTCGAGAGCCACTCATCAATCAATTCATCATCGGCCGCCGAGGAGAAGAGGAGGGACACCATCCCGAGAGGAGAGGGTCGAGCTAGTTGACTAGGGTTACCCTAGCCGAGGTGGGAACCTTGCAAGGAAGACCACGTCGGAGTTCCCGAGCTATAAGCAAGATCAAGGTAGGATCCCGGTGGTGAACTTGTTTATGTATCATTGTACTAGTTGAATTATCAAGTTGAATCGATTTCTAGCGATCAAGCGTTTCTTTGATGTCTTCATTTTTCGATCGTCTTTGCTTATTCTAGATCTATTCTCGAGATAGATCACATAGGGTGTTCTTGTAGCCGCGGTGGCTAGAGGTACACGCCGGATCTTCCAAAAGAACTCGACTTGTCCTTGGACTCGCCCTAGACTACCCGCATGAATAGGAGTACGTTGTGACGAGAATGGGGGCTCGAAAGGCGGGCGTTTTCGGAGTCGGATGGGAAACCACGATTTAAAGAGGCTTTTAATGAGATTCGATTTGCTACTTCTTCTCTTGCTTGGAACTCCAACAAAAGGCTTAACCCGATCTCTCTAGATCGGTTAATCTACCCATTCTCTCTTTGTTACCTCCGGTCTTTAGTAGATTAGATTAGTTTTGTGTTCTTTATCTAGATGCATTAGGGTTTCACTTTACCAAAGATTGAAGTTACTTGGCTTTACTAGATCATCTTTTGCGTCACACATTTTTTCCACGGATTCGATACCTTGGGTTCACCACTCGAGGGAAGAAGGGTCCCTTGACTACAACGGGAGACTTGTCCGCTTGCAAGTCTAAACGAACTTTGATACAACTATTAACCGTCAACACAAGCGGGCGAGGTTACTTGTAGGGGTGGCCTACGTATCCGTAATGGGCATTAATTAAAGCTTTTTTACAAACACTAATCAGTGAGTAACGGGCTTCATTCGGAAAGCCCGTTACAAACATGCCCACAATTTAATAGGCGGTGTGAAAGCCCGTTACCGGTCCCGACCGGTGGGTACCGGGACCTAGCTTGTTCATCGAGATATAGGTGACGCAAGTTGAAAGAAAGCATCTCCTTTAATAGAGAGGAAGCGGACGTGCATAGAAACAGATGCGTCTCATTTCGTCGAGACAAAGGAGACACATGTTCACAGCATGCGTCTCTGATGTTGATTTCATAGTAACAGGCTCTGTTTTCATGCTCGTTACCAAAGTTCCTTGCGGGACCAGAGAAACAGCCATTTCGCGTGACCAGTGACTAGTTGTGTAACGGTCGTTGTTTGATGCCCGTTACAAATCCTAGATGTGCTAAGACACACGTGAAATAGATGTGTCTCATTTCGTCAAGATAGAGGAGACGCGGGTGCGCGAGCAGCGTCTCCGATATTGAGCTACTTTAACGGGCTTTTCTTTGGTGCCCGTTGTTGATGGTGAATTTCTGTCAACCTAGGCACGAGTTTACCTTTAATGTTGCCATTGATTTATTATTCTAACCACCGGAACTAACCCCCTGTATATAACAAATTCACTCTTGCATGTCGATTTTGGAGTTTATTATTTATGCAGGAAATCTATGCTAAAGTGGAGACTTTGAGGATAAGTTCATCAAGCACTTTGGAGAAGATCATGAAGCCCTACAAGAGTCAAGACACGCGATGAACATGACTCCAAATGACCCAAGGACGAAGCGTTAACGTGCAAATCTTCGGGGACTCATCCGTAAAATAACAAGCATGGATAGCAAGGATTCAAGCCTTGACCGTGAAGGAAATGACGTCAAAGGCCCACATGCAAGTGCACACAAATAAGGAATCGCGCGAGAAGCAACCGGGGAGGAAACCGGGGCCGAACGGGCCGAAACGGGCTGGGCCGGCCGGGCTCGGGCCGACCGACCCGGCCCGTCCCGGGCCCGGTTCGCGCCCCCTTTGACTTAGCCACCTCTCGGGCTATTTATAGCCCCCTCGGGCCGAGAGCCACGAAGAGAGACATTTGTCATCCACCACCAAGGAGCGAGAGAAGAGAGGGACACCGTTCCGAGAGGAGAGGGTCGAGATGGTTGACTAGGGTTCCCCTAGCCGATGTGGGAACCTTGCATGGAAGACCACGTCGGAGCTCCCGGAGCTAGGATAAAGATCGAGGTAGGATCCCGGTGGTGATCTTGTCCATGTATTATACCCTCGTGTTGAATTTGCAAGATTGAATCCGATTTCTAGCGATCAAGTTCTTTCTCTACGATTTTGTCTTCGCATGGGTTTGCTTCTTCCCCAATCTAGTCTATAGCTAGATTGCTTAGGGTGCTCTTGTAGTCATGGTGGCTAGAGGTGCATACCCGATCTACCAAGCGTTTTTAACTTGTTCTTCTTGGACTCGCCCAAGGCTAACCCGCATGAATAGGCTAAAGCGGATAGAAGCACTAGGGGCCGGCTTCTCGCCGGATTGTGGCACTGCTAGTGGCTACTAGAGGGTCCCCGCTCTCCGGTTTCCGGCGCTTGCTATGTGATGCTTTCTGGGATAAGGTTCATGTCACTTCGCGAGTGCGCGATCGAGTGGCCGGCCCGGCCCGCAGATGTTGTGCCTGTGAGGGCCTAATCATCTCCGCATTGTCCTCGAATGCCGGGTTCGCAGTAAACCTTTTGATTTGATAAAAACCAAGCTCTGGGCATGGGAGGACGATGGTTGTGGAGGAATGGGGGTAAAGCATGACCAGCTCTCCCTCAACACGCTTCAACAGGTGGGCTTGTACAAAATGTTCCTCATCGAAAGTCTTGCGAGGCGTGTCCAAGTACGTGACCCTAGCTCCTACTAGCACTCTGAGGTACGTGGCAATTTGAGTCACCAAGGAGGTGATCTCAATCTTGCGAGTCCTTGTGGCCATGGTGCGCCGGTGCTCGGTCATCGAAACGATAGGAGCAAGCTTGATATTATTAATGATGGCAAACAGGCATTGCAACTCGTCCACCCTAACTATCCTAAACTCAACTCTTGGGGAAATCATGCTCGAGATGAGCCGGTGGAGTAACGGAAGAGTGGGGTTATGTATCAAGTTGATCCGGGAGCGGGATTCAATACTCTCCCCGAGATCTTCTTCCGTAAAGACTCCCTCGAAAAGGCTTTCATACCCTTGTGTTTAGACCACTCCGGTAGACAATTTGAGTCGAAGCCTAGAGCTACACTCAACTCGCTCCCAAGTTAAGTTGTGCTCTTCGTTGAAGATTCGGAACTTAACACCACTGCTATCGGCGCTCGGAGTTGAGAGGAAATCTAAGGTGATGAATTTGGAGCCCTCTTCCCACGCATGCCAAAAGTTCCCCCGGCCTATGGCATCGAAAGCCGCCCCAAATTGTCCTATCATACTAGTTTCATTAAGGATGGCGTTGTTGTATACCTTCGTATGCGCGAACTCTCGGTCCTTCGAGATCGCCGGAACAACCTCCGTTCTTGGTCGGTTCGCAAGATGATTTGAGTTTCGCAGGTAAAGAAACGAGTCCTTTCTTCCGAACCCGACCAATCATAATGCACCGAGCGTTTGGACATGTCCTAGGCGAGCCCGTGGACACATTACCCTAAGGATCGAAACCGAGAGGTACCGAGTGCTCTTGCCAATCTGAAGAATGGGAATGGCCGCCGGGGCTCGAGTCCAAGTCGCGGAACCTCGATGTGTTTTCCCTTCATCGCCTTTGCGGCCTTACGGAACCAAGACATCCTGCAAAATATTAATGCAAAGGATACCCGGAGGATGATGGTTACAAAAGGTTAGTCGTTTGCGGGTTAGCGGTCCAGGAGTTAGCGATCCTTGTGGGGTGATGAGACCTCCACAAAACTTGAGTGACTTGCACTACGAGGGACACACTCTCAACACTCCTTTCCACGAAGCGTGAACGGACTAAGCAAGGAAGCAGAGGTTGCAAACTTCAGAATTTGACTGTGGTCTTCTGGGAGAGTGCACGGGAGGCCTCAATTTATAGGCAGGTGGAGGGAGGCATGTGCGGTCGCACCTGTCCATCCAGCTGTGCCACCAAAAATTGAGAGGAGACCTTAGTGCGTGATTAGGAGGCTAGTGGTAGCATGCAGCAACTTGGAAATGACAGCATGCTGGAATTCACAGGTGCGGGCACACCTACAGGGCCGGCCGACCCTAGTGTTTCCACAGGAAATGCTGGCATGTGGCTGCTGCACTATCTAGCACTTGAGACCCTCGAGAATTTGAGCACTCTGCTGTCCAAAAGTTGCTAGCAAAGCTATTGATGGTGGGGAAGAGAATACTGTAGATTGGACTTTTTTTCACAAAGTTAACCACCACCATGCAGCTAGTGGCGCTCCCCGTGTTTTCCCGTGCAAAAGGGGTGCTTCGCGTCCGTGCCTAGTGGGTCGGCCGCACCCGGCAAAATGCCCAAAACAGCTCCTCCGACCTTCTAAACTCTAAGTCATGCATTAGCTAAAAGGATTTCGAAAATTAAACCTGCATGAACTTAGGTGAATGTTGGTTTGTCTCACGGCGAGGGCGAATAGTCCTCGAGTTGGACTTGTTGATAATCATTTCTTCTTCGAGTGATTCCCTCGGCTAGAGAGGTAATTCACTAGAATTTGGAAGAAGAATGATAGATAGGTGATAATCCAATATATCCGAGATTGGGAATAGTCCTCGATTTCTTCGCTCCGGGATTCTCTTTTGACGGACATAGCTAAGATCCTTTCTAAAATTTCTAGCCCCTCGGTCAGATTTTTTGTGAAAAAGTGCTCCCGTTGTGAGTGCAAGCAAGTGGAAAATGCTGTCTTGAGATAGGTCATGCTGAAAGTGCTGAATCAATACTATATATGGTAGGCCATGATCGGGACAAATGTGCAGGAGATCATGAAATCTAGTCCATGCTTGACTAAGGGATTCGGTCTTTTCCTATTGGAATTTGATAATTTGTCTTCAAAGGTTCGTGAGACGAGATAAGGGGAAGTACTTAGCGCAGAACTTGTCACGTAAATTTCTTCAATCCGTGATGATTTCCTTCTCTTGCTAGAAATACCAAGCCTTTGCTTTTCCCGCTAGTGAGAATGGGATGATTCCGATTCTGAATTCGTCGGGAGAAAGATCTGAGCATGAACAAGTAGAGCAAAATTGCTCAAAACTCCTCAAGTGATCGTATGGAGTTTCTCCTTCGAATCCTGAGAAAGGATTTTTCCTGGTGATGGAAATGAATTTTGGAGAAATACTTACTTTGGAGAAGAACCTTGGGTTAAGATTTCCGTTTCCGATTAGGATTTCCATCTTAGTCGGAGCGTGGAATTGATCAATAGAGAACTCAAGGTTGGCTTCCTTGTCCATGAAAAAGATGGCTCTGTCTACGGGATTGACTAGGCTCGTCGTGATAAATCGAGAGAAACTTTTCGAAGGGTAGTGACACGGGGTCGAATATCCTTCTCAAGTGACTCTTGAATATATGTGAAGACGGGACGGGACTCGTCGAAATCGGGTACTACTCCGTACACTAGGAACGAGTAGGGATAAACCCGCTAAAAGATGGTTCACCTAACTAGGATAACTCTACCGAAAAGATATCTAGTGCCTATTGCTTCCCCGGCAACGACTCTAGAAATGCTTGTTGACGCTCCTTAGCCTCACTACTAAGCTTGTAACTAGTAATGGAGCTAGGAACATCCGGGGGTAAAACACACGATCGCGAAAGGTCCGTAAGCACACGGATTACCGTTGTAGCACTTCACTCGGTGGTATTCGGGTTATCGTATTTATATTTTCCCAAGGGAAGCACTATGGCACGGATGATCGAGAATGGCAGAGAGGATCGAGGCTCGGTAAGAGGGTCTTATAGCTGGGGTGATGATAAAGATATGCGGGGGTAAATGGACACACGAGGAGATCTTGATAAAAGAACTAGAGAGGTCCTAATGAGTTGGGAGGACAACGAGACGAGAAAGGATCCTAATGCAATCTATCTATTCTAGTCAACTCTGAGAAAAGAACTAAGGTAAAGCAAAGCCAAGGTAAGATAGAATCAACAAGCTCTTCTAGTGTTGCGGGGGCATGCATAGCCGCACCCTCAGACTGGGGTGAGAAGGGAGGATGACGACACGCTTAATCCTACTGGCCCAAACTAACATGGTGGACTACAAAGCCCGTCCAGAGCTGTCACCTCCTTGGGGTACCACAACTATTCCGTTGTGCGGGACACCAATCTAAGACTAAGGAAAGTTCCGAGCACCGCGCTCACAACAAACCAAAGAACTTTCCCTAAGGCCTTTAGAGAAAGGTCTCTCTCTCCCATGAAACACCGTAGATCAAGCGAAGAACGAACACAACACTATAGGGTTCAAGAGAACTAAGATAACCAAGGCAAAACTCACTTTAGTCTAAACATAGATTAAAGCTTCTAGTAGCTAAGTAAAAGTTGAATGTAATTGACTTGAAATGAAAGATAGAAAGATAAGTTGAAATGCACTTCTAGGTGCGGCCGCACCTATGATTTGCTGCCATTCGTCGTGGACGATCCCGATGCTCGCTCCTTGGTCGGTTGTGAGTCGGTATCCTAGGTCGGTTCCGCCGGATTCCATGCTTCATAGGTGAGGTCGTATCTCTTGATCCGGACGTATCTACTCAAAGTCGTGTGATGCACCACGACCGGTAGGAAATGCTCGAATTGCTTCGGAGTGGTGGTTGGATGCATGCGAGTAAGTGGGCCTATGGATCCAAGTGCCTCCTTTCACACCCTTTGGATCAAACCGACATAACCACGGCGGATCCTATCCATTCAAAGTGTGTTTGTGGAAGTGGTAATCGTCGGGACTCGCGTCGTGGCAGGGTATAGGGCCGGCCGCACCGCCCGGTGTGGCCCGGTGACTCATTTTTATCCCCGAATGTATGCCTGCAAGTAAAAATACCAACACAACTCATGGAACTTTATTACTATTAAAAACATGCATGAAACTTGTCATATACCTTCCTCATTTTCGGGATTTTGACGGTCGAAACTTGTTGTAAGGACTGTCAACGGGGCCACCGCCCGACAACGACGATGGCGCGAGGGCTATGTGCCCGGGTGAAGACGGCATGGTCCACATGATCTTTGGCGGATCTCCGGCGATACCCTCAAGGTGGCGCGAGAAGCTCATACGGCGAGAAGTCTTCAACACCGACACCGTGAAGACGTCCTACCTAAAGTGGTTGGAGGTTCCGATAACCTTCGACCGCAAGGACCATCCCGACCACATGCCTCGCCCAAGATCCTACCCACTAGTGGTAGGTCCCCTATTCAAGTCCAAAAGGATCCACAAGGTCCCGATGGATGGGGGAAGTGGGATCAACGTGCTCTATGTGTGTACACTTGATGACATGGGCATCCCGCGGTCCCGGCCCACGGCCGTCGACCGCACCGTTCCACGAGGTCGTTCCCGGAATGGAAGCGCTCCCCATCGGGCGGATCGATCCGCCCATCGCATTTGGGGACTTGTGAAACTTTCGCATCGAAACCGTCACCTTCGAAGTGGTGGGGTTCTCGCACACATACCATGCGATCCTCGGGAGGCAGGCGTACGTGAAGTTTATGGCCATGCCAACCTATACGTACCGAAGCCGAAGATTCCCGGTCCGAATGGGATCATCACGGATGGGACCACGTATCGGCGCACATTCGAGTGCGATGCCGAGTGCTTCCGCCCGCCGAGGCACTCATCCGGTTCGAGAGGCTCCACACCAAGCCTCCGTCCAAGGACCAGGATGTCCCCGAGTCGTCCAAGCGAGTGGCCCGCCCTTTCGAGCCCGCCAAGGACGTCAAGGATGCGCCTATCTCCCACCATGGTCGTACGCTCCATATCGGGACGGCGCTTGATCCTAAATAGGAAAGTGCGCTCGTCGACTTCCTCAAAGCGAACATCGATGTGTTCACATGGAAACCCTCGGACATGAAGGGGGTCCTAAGAGAGGTTGCCAAGCACAAGCCGAATATCAAGCCGGGATCGAAACCGGTAAAGCAACGCATTCGCCGCTTCAACGACGAGAAGTGCAAAGCGATAGGCGAGGAGATCAAGAAGCTCCTTAGTGCGGGGTTCATCCGAGAAGTATTCCACCCGAGTGGCTTGCTAACCCCGTACTTGTAAAGAAGAAGAATAAGAAATGGAGGATGTGTGTTTACTACACGGACTTAACAAGGCATGTCCCAAGGATCTATTTCCTTTGCCTCGCGTAGATCAAGTAGTCAATTCAACGAACTCGGGTGTGAAACCCTCTATTTTCACGATGCGTACTCCGGGTACCACCAGATAGCGATGTGCATAGTGGACCAACTCGCAACCTCGTTCATCACTCCGTTCTGCGTGTACTGCTACAAGACAATGCCCTTCGGGCTCAAGAACGCAGCGCTACGTTCCAACAATGTATGGGACATGTCTTCGGGGAGCCGATAGGGCGCATCATCGAAGCCTATGTCGACGAAATCGTGGTCAAGTCAAGGAAAACTGGGGATCCGGTCCCCGACTTTACCGACGTCTTTGCAAAGCTGCGTCAACATGGGGTAAAGCTAAATCCCGAGAAATGCATTTTTGGGGTTCCAAGGGGTATGCTCCTTGGATTTGTCGTGTCGAACGTGGCATTGAGGTGAACCCCGAGAAGATCTCTCGCCATCATGGACATGGGCGGATCAAGAACCTAAAAGGCGTACGGTGTGTCACGGTGCTACCTCGCAGCTTTGAGTCGTTTCATAGCACGACTCGGAGAGCGGAGCCTCGCCACCGTACAAGCCGATGAAGAAGTCCGACCACTTCACGTGGACCCCCGAAGCACGGGAGGCACTCGACTCGCTCAAAAACATGCTCAAGAGCCCACCCATCCTCACGGCTCGACCCCCGAAGAGTCGATGCTCCCGTACATTTCGCGACAACTCGGGTGGTCGGCACCGCACCGGTGGTCGAGTGAGAAGAGCCCGAAGGTCATAGAAACTACAACAACCCGTGTACTTTGTCGGTGAGGTACTTTCGATTCCAAGGCGCGATACTCGCAAATGCGAGAAGCTCGTGTATGTGATCATGATGACCAAGCGCAAGCTCTGTCACTACTTCGACGTGCACCCGATCACCGTGGTGTCCAAGTATCCTCTCGGGGAGGTCATCCACCCCGAGGCCGAAAAGAGAATCGCCAAGTGGGCGCTCGAGTTGATGGGGCGAACATAACGTATGCACCATGCAGCTCCATCAAGTTCCAAGTACTCGCGGACTTCATTACCGAGTGGACGGAAATTCAAACTCCCCCGACGCCAATCGAGCACGAGACATGGATCATGTATTTCGTTGGCTCGGTCATGAAGGAGGGAGCCGAGGTAGATCCGATCTTCATCTCGCCTCGGCCGTGCGTATGGAGTACTTGGTACGACTACACTTCCTGGCATCAAACAATGCCGCCGAGTACGACGCATTGATCAACGGCCTCGGAATAGCTGTTAAGCTCAGGATCAAAAGCCTTGAGATCAGGGACTCCCAGCTGGTCATAGACCAGGTCATGAAGGACAAGAACTGCATGGACCCGAAGATGGCGGCGTACTGTCAAGCTGTGCGTGATCTAGAAGACAAGTTCCATAGGCTCTAGCTTGATTGTGTACTACGCGACTACAACAAAGTTGCCAACGTACTCGCAAAGACCGCATCTAGTTGCAGTCCGGTGCCTCACGGAGTCTTCACGAGCGATCAACACGAACCCTCCGTTCGAGTGGAGGGGGAGAAGCCGCCAAAGGAAGAAGAACCCGAAGTCATGGGAATTGATCAATCACCCGAGCTGAATCTTGAAGATCCCGACCGGCGGTTCCCGATCCTCGAGTGGCTTGTCAAAGGGAAGCCGCGCTCCGACCAAATGGAGGCTCGATGCATCACGCGGCGAGCAAAGGTGTTCGTCTTCATCAATGGCGAACTCTACAAGCGAGGGGCTACGGCATACTCATGCGGTGCATCCTCGGAGGTCGGGGCCATGAGCTGCTATGGGAGACACACGGTGGCACCTGCGGTCATCACGCAGGCCCGAGAACACTTGTCGAGAAGGCTTTCCGACACGGATTCTACGGGCCCACGACGGTGGCAGACTCCAAGGATATTGTACGGCGTTGAGAGGGGTGCCAGTTCTACGCTCGACAAACTCACCTCCCGGCGCAGGCGCTTCAGACAATCCCCATCACATGGCCTTTTGTTGTGTGGCACCTCGACATGGTGGGGCCGCTCCGACAAGCGCCCGAGGGCTTCACCCATCTCCTCGTGGCAGTCGACAAGTTATCCAAGTGGATTGAGGCTCGACCCATCGTCAAAGTCCGCTCCGAGGAGGCGGTATTCTTCTTCACCGACATCATCTACCGCTTTGGTATACCCAACACGATCATCACCGACAATGGTACCCAGTTCACGAGGAAGAAATTCCTCAACTTCTGCGATGACAACAACATTCGCGTGGACTAGTCGACCGTGGCCCACCCCAAGACGCGAGGGGGCGAACGGCATGATCTTGCAAGGGTTCAAGCCGCGCATCTTTAAACAACTCAAGAGTTTTCGGGCAAGGTTAGCCGAGCTACCATCCGTGCTGTGGAGCTTGCGCACCACACCAAGTCGGGCGACGGGCTTCACGCCTTTCTTCATGGTACACGGCTCGGAAGCGGTCCTACCAACGGACATCGACTACGGCAGCCCACGAGTATGAGCCTACACCCAAGAAGGCAACCAGGTCGCGCTCGAGGATGCAATTGACCTGCTCGACGAGGCACAAGATGTGGCGTTGCTCCGCTACGCCAAGTACCGAGCAAGCCTTGCAACGCTACCACGAGCGCAACGTGCGCCCTCACGAGTTCCACGTCGGAGACTTGGTCCTCCGACGAGTTCAAGGCAACAAGGATCGGCACAAGCTAGCGCCACCTTGGGAGGGGCCGTTCATCATCCACAAAGTGCTCTAACCCGGAACCTACAGGATCCGGCACGAGGACGGGAGGGTCGTCTCCAACTCATGGAACATCAAACACCTGTGCCCATTTATCCTTGAGTAACTATTCGAATCTCATACATCAATAAATAGATGATGCATGCCTTCTTCACATGTCTTTAAGTTCGAAAAATTTGTCGATGACCTTGTTTACGAGTGTGCAACAACTTTAAGGCCGAGCAACGCGAGTGTCCCCACACCCGTGCAGACACTCCCCGCTCGGGGGCTACCCGGCACGATGCCCTCCTTCCGATTTTACAATTTTTCAAAAAATCCCGACAACTATGTCGAGACCGATCGCACGAGTGAAAGGTTTTTTGACGGAAACTCGGTCTTGCGAGAAGTAAGGGCGACGACCGCGTGGGGCGAGACGTTGCTGCTTGTTCAAAGCTCCTAGCACCTACGCCTCCGCGGCTACGGTGCGAAGACTTGTGAGCACGACTCGAGTCCTCGTGCCTTCGCACGACCTCTTTTCAAAAGCACTTGGGTGACCGCCTAGATCTCGGTCCAAAAACAGCTTCAAAAACAAAACCGCGCAAGGTTACCTCTCGAACCTCTCGAGCTCTCGGGGGTGCGAACGAGTGGTTATTCTTAGTAGTTGAGAAGGCCAAGCTTCCTGACTCCTACTCCTCCGCGGCTCCAGAGTAAAGCTCGGTCATCTCAACTTTCTAAGGCCAACTACGCGTTACGGAAGTCATCCTCGGGCACTCGGAAACGATCGAGCTATAATGCATCTTCAATAAGTTCTCAACTACGCAATTTGTAATGTTGTGATCTGTTCTTATCATTACATGAAATGAAAATTGATACAATTAATTTGAGGGCTTGGGGCCTTCCGAGTCCTCTAGTGCGTCTTGTGGCAGCGGCTCCAAGTCCTTCGGGGCGGCGTCGGCCATGTCGTGGGCAAAGGAAGCGCGGTCTCTCTCGAGCTCATCGCACCGCATGTCGGAGATGCCGGAGCCCGGCCGCCACTCGGCACCATGCGGTCTCGCACCCGGTAGTGCGAATCGAACATGGCGAACACTTCGTGCACCGCGTGCCGATCATCGACAACTCAAGCTCTCGAATCACGTCCGAGAGGCACCCGACTTCTTCGACAAGCATCTCGAGCAGCACCGGCCCGAACAACACGCTGAGCCCAGCCATGACCGTGCTGACGGCCCTTCCGAGCTTGGCCAGATCTTCGATGTTCACCTTGTGGGCCTCCTCCGACTCGCGCCGAGCATTCCGGGCCTGATTCAGCGCAACCGCATCCTGTTCCCGAGCCATCTGGGACTGCTTGAGCTCGGCTCTGGTCTCTAGAAAATGAATAAGATGATGAGTTGCGGCAGATTCACTGCAAAGACAGGGACGGAACCAAGGCACTGGACTTACTCTTGAGCTGCTCTGACAAGCGCCCGATCGCACCATCATTCACGATGACCTTGAGAAGGGCGGTGTTCATCTCTTGCTGCTACTCCGCCAGCTTCGAGGTCATCCCAGCGCGGTACATGTGCATCCCTAAAGCACCGGGAAGCAAGTCAGAACCAACAAGAGGGAAATGACAAGCGAGATAGTTAAAGGAAGTGCCCGCTCGAATCACCCTCAAGGTCCTCTGAAGACTTGGCGTTGCTCTCCCACGGCCCACGTCGCCTCCTCGAAGACCACATGGAGCGAAGTTGGTGACCCGGGAGAACCGACGGTCGGCCGTCGCGGGGTCCACACCGACGGTGGCCACCCGCGCTCTAGGTCCGCCACCTTTTTCTCGAGCGCCATCTTCTCCCCGAGCCGCGATCCGGGCGGCGTTACGGGTAGTGGCCTCGGCGGTAGAAGCGGTGGTGTTGGCCCTCTCGGCGGCCTCATTGGCGGACGTCACGGCCGCACGAAGCTTCTCGATCTCGGCCTCGATAAGGGCCGCCCTCGTCGCCAAGGCATCCCGCTCCGTCGCGACCGTGGCCGGCAGCAGACCGAGCTGCGCGTGGCGCGGTCCTCCGCGGATCGCTTGGCGCCTTCAAGAGTCATTCGCGTTGACGCCTCGCTCGCCACCGCCGCGCGGTCGCGGCCACACAAGCCACGACCGCTTGCATCTCCAACCGGGCCCACTCCGCACGGATCTCATTCGCCACGCATGCCCTCCTCCGACCGGACGCCGCGAGTGTCTACCCCGGACAAGTTAAGAGTAAGTTACACACCTCGGAAGAGCGGAACAAATCGGAAACAAGTCGCTCGTTGTTGACGGATAAAAGACGTATCCCTCTACGATCCGCAAGCGTACGGACCCCACACCTTTTTCACCACGGGATTCCCAAGGTTCTTGTCAATCCGCGGAGCAAGGGGATTACAAGCGTTCGATCAACAACGACACACTAGCTACTAAAACCCTAACTACTATTATACTAGAAAACACTAAACTACACTAGAGAGAATGATAAACGATCAAGATAGAAGACACTCGCCCACGGGTCTACGATACTAGAGCATGCAATCGCTTAAAGACATGAAAACCAATCTAATCTATCGGGGATGTGACCACGGTTTCGCCCTTTCCCTCCTCTCGTCTCGTCACTACGCGAAGGTATTCATGACTAGACCTTTGATGGACACGGCGTATTGAATGGATCCAAGGAAGCATTGGAGCTCGTACTCCCTCTACGGCACGGTTGCAAGCCTTACGCATTAAAGTATATTCAACACAAGATGATAGATAGATAATCCGACAAAGTGCGATTACATCTCAAGATCAATTACAACCCATGGACGAATGAGAAGATTACCCCATCAAGGTGCCGATCATGGCAACGTTGATCATGGTTTCCCTTCCGCCGTGTCTTCCTTCTTCTCCACGAGAGGGTGCTTCCTTCGAGGTGGTTGATCTCCCGCCGGAGATCCTCCTCCTCTCTCTCTAGCTTGTGGATGGCCTTCTGGTGCGAATGACTCCTCCCTCCGGTGTTGGCGGCGCGTCGGGGGTTTTAGGGTTGAAGATCCTTCGAGGGCAAGGAAAACGGGACCGAACCGGTGCGGAGGTGGGCTGGGCCGGCCGGCCTAGGCCGGCCGGCCCAGGCCCACCCGGCCCGGTTCGGTCACCCCTTTTGCTCCGTGGGTCCTCGCGCACTTATGTACTTTGCCCCCTCCACTTGCACGATTTTGATGCTGTTATCCTCGCGTCCAAGATGGGGGCTCTCTTTGCATGAAGTTTGATCTTTTACGCTTCAATCCTCGGGGGTGTTCCTCGTAGCACTTCGGTCCTCGCCACCATTGGAAGTGATTTCAGCAAGCTCATGAACACGAACAAGACTCCATGAATGCTCCTTTGAACTTGTTGCGAATCCGTCCTTTATGTCCATGATTTCCTACATAAACACAACACTTCCAAATGCATGCACAAAGATGAACTTGTTATATGATTAGTGTGCCTAGTGGCGGGTTAGTTCCATAATCAAATCCAAACCAAAGTGTAATGAACATGCTAGGTGCACCAAAATACACCGTCAACATCTCCCCCACACTTAGCTCTTGCTCGTCCTCGAGCAAGTACTCGTAGAAGAACTTCGTCCAAGGTGTGTAATCGTGTACCACCTATCCTTCCTCACAAGTTAGTCAATCTTTTCATCTTTAATACATAAACACAAAGTAATGATAATCAAACATAAACATGGGCATTTAGAATTTTTTTACCACGTCAAGATTCACCCCACAACTCAAACCCTTCACTTGAAGTCTTCAATTTCAGCCATGCTTACTCCTTTGCTTCCATCGGAGGGTTTTTATGATTTTCAAAACAAAAATTCCTGCAACAAGTATTAGACAAAAACCTTTCTCCAAGCTCTCTCAATTCGCTCATGTGAAGTGTCTATCCTAACCAAATTTTATAAAACTCTCACCTCCCATTAATCTCTCGTATATCATGTAAAAGTGGAGCTATAGGTAGGGCTAGCACAATCAACACAAGTATTGTCAAACTAAGAACTTCCTCTAATGGTTGTCTACCTTTCAAAGCCAATGATCATGAGAATTAACCATATGTAGGGATATCAAGGATGAGAAGATTTAGAATGGTGGACATGTGCAAGGGCAAAAGAAAATTGTGACTTCAAGGCACCAATGATGTCCTCGTTGTCGGATTGCACATGGTTGGAACTAGAGTAAAAGTTTCGTCTCACAATCAACATGACATCCTTTCTTACACTTTATTTTTTTCTTTTCTTTCACTTGATCCATCCCTCTCATATCTTCATTGCTAACTCATCTTTCTCTTTTTCTTTTTCTTCTTTCATTTTTCTTTCTTTCTTTCTTTCTTTTCCATACACATACTTTTTCTCTTTATTTTTCTCTCTTGACAACTTTTCAAAGCTTTCAATTCTCTCTTTCCTCGCATGCATACAATCTGAAATTTTAAATAAATCATGCTAGAGACGAGACGAAACTTTGAAAATAGGTTGTGTTCAAGGAATACGATGTACAAAAGAGATGTATAGGGTTGGGTATGGAATTCGGCGATATACGTGACTTCCGTTGTGAACGTCACGTTACCGAATATATGACGAGGCTAGCAACAAAAGATAAGCACAAGGACATGATCATTGCTCGAAATTAAAACTCACCAAGAGAGAAGGGTCCTAGCCTAGCTCATCGTGCTAATCACACTTATGGTGGAGCGAAAAAAATAAACTTGGCTTTGGATAGGAATTTTTTTTTACTCTCAACTTGGAAAAAGAGGTTTTGCTAACCTTTATTACAAGGGTTTTAAAATAATTTTCAGAACTGAAATCCTCCAATTTTTAGCATCGAACATAGCACAACTAGCATGTGAAGCTCAAGATCGAAGTGCGGTATGGGTACTTTAAGTAGTAGCGATTCCACTAAGCACCACGGTAAACGATTTTCAAACCACATACTTGTGTTCATGTATCAAGAATCAAAGATTAAACAAACAAGTAAATAAAGATAAACAATACATAAAACACAAAGATATATATAAAGACTCTTTTTATTTGATTTTCTTGACTCAACACTAATTTAAGACACTTGCGAAAATTTTAAAACGAGACTCAAAAACTAAAGACTCATTAAAACACTAAGACTCTCACACGAAGATAAACCGAACCTAAACTTGAAGTTCAAAAGCTAAGGCTAGCGAGCTAGCTCTCCCCCACACTTAAAACATACGACGTCCTCGTCGTATCTTACAAAATCCTAAGGGGAAAACTAGATCTAGTGGTACTTCAAGCAAGTTTTGCACCACTTGCCTCTCATGTTTCCAACCATGCCGAAAAGTTTGCGCACGTTACGGTTAAGGAACTTGTAGTCATCTTCAACTACGCGCTCCAAGTCCTCCATACGCCGCTTCATCGCTTCCATGGCTTGGAGACATTCGTCGGCCGACGTGTAGAGATCCGCGATGGATTGACGGCAAACTCGACGAAGACACCGGATGCAATCCGAAGGGGTCGTCGTCGCCATAATCTCCACCGTTGTCACCACCGTCGTCGCCACCTCCATTGTCGTTGCCTTCGCCACCGTCGTTGCCGTCGCCGTTGGGGCCTTCGGGAGTCCTTTCATTGGGCTGCTCATCCCAATCATCATCATCTCTACCGGCGGCCGCCCACGAGCTCGGGCTATGATCGTCGGAGTAGTCGCTATCCCCATAATCCTTAGGCTCCGGCGACACCTCCTTGTAATCTTTGCGCTTGATGCCTTGGAGGCGTGCCGATCTTCGAACGGGTGTAGGGACCTTCTCTCCTTCGACGGGGTTGCGAGATGCAAGAGCTCCGGTCGGGACACGTCCTCTCGCAACGGATACGTGCGGTCCTCTTGACGGGTAGCTTGAGCTCGCATCGCATCGCCTCCTCCATCGATGGCTTCTTGGCTTCTAGCTTCAACTCTAAGCTTTTTGGAGGCTCAATGGTCGCTACAAGGGTGCAACACATTGCTTGAAAGGTTTGATTCTCGAGCTCCCAATTCGGCCAAATAAATAGTCCCGAGAGGAAAGCCCCGGGAACCTTATTTTCCTTTTTTACACTTCCCTTAAAATTTTCCGACCAAACAAGGAAGTCAAAAAGGAGCAATTCGGGCGAAATTCGGCGCCATCGGGCGTCGGGCCCCCCCGGGCCGGTCCGCACGGGCTGGCCGGCCCACCCCGCCTCGGGGGCGGGCCGGTCCGGGTTTTTGCACACCGCCCTATTTTTTCTTCCTTAGCCCATGGGAAAAACTTGACCCGGTAAATCTTCGTGAAAAACTCCCGAAAAACTAAAAGAAAAATTATTTACGAAGTTGATGCCTTGTTTTTCGTCCTAGGCGGGACGTTCGGGCTCTTCCTCCATGGTAAAGACGTCAACATGGTGAAGGGGCACGATATCGGGTTCGTAGTAAACCTTAAGCCGCTGTCCATTCACCACAAATTGATCGCCGTTTATATCCATAATGGTTACCGCTCCGTTGGAGAACACCGAATGCACAACATAAGGTCCGTCCCACTTGCTTTGCAATTTCCCCTTTCCGAAGGTTTTAAACCTCGAATTGTAGAGGAGGACCTTATCTCCTTCTTTAAATTCTTTTTTCTTTAATCTTTTATCATACCACCTTTTGATTCTCTCCTTGTATATGCTTGCGTTTTCATATGCTTTCAACCTCAACTCCTCTAGCTCGCCGATTTGAATTCTTCGTTTCACCACCGCGGCATCGAGATCAAGGTTCATCTCTTTAATCGCCCAATAGGCTTTATGTTCCAACTCGACCGGAAGGTGGCAAGCTTTTCCATAGACGAATTGATAAGGGGTCATACCTATCGGTGTTTTAAACGCCGTTCGATAAGCCCATAAAGCTCCGTCTAATTTCTTTGACCAATCCTTGCCTCCCTTCTCTATGGTCTTGTTAAGTATGCTTTTTAATTGCCTATTTGACGTCTCCGCTTGTCCGTTGGTTTGTGGGTGATAGGCCGTGGAGACCCTATGCTCAATTCCCAACTTGGACAAGCACCTTTTGAAGTTCTTCCCGGTGAAATGAGTTCCTCCATCACTTATCAAGATTCTCGGTGTACCGAAACGGGGAAAAATCACGTTCTTGATCATAGTGATGGACTCCTCCGTGGAAGCTTTACGACATGGTATAGCCTCTACCCACTTGGATACATAATCAACCATGACAAGTATATACTCGAATCCAAATGAGTTTTTAAAAGGCCCCATGAAGTCTATGCCCCATACATCGAATATGTCGATTTGCAAGTTGTATTTCAAAGGCATAGAATTTCTTTGAGAGATGTTTCCGGTTCTTTGGCATTCGGGGCATGACGCAACATATCTTTTAGTATCTTCATGCATCTTCGGCCAATAGAATCCGCTCGACCATACTTTTGCTTCGGTTCGAAAATGGCTATAGTGTCCACCGTACTCCACTGAGTGGCACTTCCTTAGAATCTCAAGCCTCTCTTCTCTTGGCACACATCTTCTCATCACTCCATCATTGCCAAGTTTGAAGAGGTATGGTGCATCCCAAAAATATTTCTTACTTTCGGAGATTATCTTCCTTTGAGTGTTTTTGTCTAGATGATCGAGGGGCATCTTTCGAATTGCTCGAATGATGTCGATCATCCAAGTATCTTTATCAAGCACTCTATAGAGGTGGTCATCTCTCATCTTATCTTCTATGGGCTCTTTATCATCTTGTCCACGATTCATCCTAGACAAATGATCAGCCACTACATTCTCCACCCCCTTTTATCATGAATTTCAACATCAAACTCTTGGAGAAGAAGGATCCAACGAATCAAACGTGGTTTAGCTTCCTTCTTAGCCAAGAGATACTTGATGGCTGCGTGATCGGTGTAAACAATGACTTTCGAGTTCACGATGTAAGATCTGAATTTTTCGAAAGCGAATACCACCGCTAGCAACTCTTTTTCCGTAGTGGCGTAATTTAATTGTGCCCCACTAAGAGTTTTGCTAGCGTAGTAAACGGCGTGAACTCGGCCTTCCTTTCTTTGTCCCAAGACCGCGCCTACGGCGTAGTCACTTGCGTCACACATGATCTCGAAAGGTTGGCTCCAATCCGGAGGTTGGATGATGGGAGCACTCACCAATGCATTTTTCAAGGTCCGGAATGCCGCTAGACACTTCTCATCAAAGTCGAAAGCCACATCCTTTTGAAGAAGGTGCGTTAAAGGCTTAGTGATCTTCGAGAAGTCATTTATAAATCTTCTATAGAATCCGGCATGGCCTAGAAAGCTCCTTAAGGACTTAACATCCGTAGGAGGTGGGAGTTGCTCAACCGTCTCTACCTTAGCCTTGTCCACTTCAATTCCTCTCTCGGATATAACATGTCCGAGCACTATGCCTTGCTTAACCATGAAGTGGCACTTTTCCCAATTTAAAACCAAATCTACCTCCGCACACCTTGTAAGGACCTTTTCTAAGTTTGCTAAGCAATCCATGAACGTCTTCCCATAAACGGAAAAATCATCCATAAACACTTCAACAATTTCTTCGATGAATTCCGAGAACACGGCCATCATGCAACGTTGAAAAGAGGCCGGAGCGTTGCATAGGCCGAAGGGCATCCTCCTATATGCAAACGTTCCGTAAGGACACGTAAACGTTGTCTTATGTTGATCTTCCGGTGAATGGGAATTTGCATGAACCCCGAGTATCCATCGAGAAAGCAAAAATAAGCGTGGTTTGCTAACCTCTCGAGCATCTCGTCTATGAACGGTAGGGGGAAGTGATCTTTCTTCGTCGCTTTGTTAAGCTTACGGTAATCGATACACATCCGCCACCCGGTCACGGTTCTTTGCGGTATCAACTCGTTCTTCTCATTCTTCACCACGGTCAAACCTCCTTTCTTCGGTACACAATGTACCGGGCTCACCCATTCGCTATGCGGAACCGGGTAGATGATTCCGGCATCAAGTAACTTGATAACCTCTTTCTTCACTACCTCTCGCATGGCATGGGTTAGCCTCCTTTGATGGTCCACTACAGGCTTACATTGGTCTTCCATTGGTATACGATGAGTGCAAAAGGCCGGGCTAATACCTTTGAGATCATTAATTGAATATCCAATCACCTTCCTATGTTTTTTTAATAAAATCAGCAACGCTTCATTTTCTTCGGGGCTCAACTCGTCGCTCATAATGACTGGATAAGTTTTGTCTGGGCCCAAAAATTCATATTTTAATCCCTTGGGCAAAGGTTTAAGGTCTACTTCGGGCACTTGTGGCTCCTCGGGTTTGATTTCTCCTATGTCTTCGAACTTCTCTTCCTCCACGCTACCATCATGCGGCTCTAAGCCTTTTGTTGCTTCCTCTAGTTCTTCATCTTGTTGATTACTAATTTGATTTTCCATCGCTCTTTGCAGCGGGTCTCTAAGGGTTTCAACAAAACAAAGACTATCTATCTCTTCTACTTCTTCATCTTTGCGAGGAAAAGGTGTAAGGTGTTTAGAAGCACGAAGAAAGTTATATGTGTACTTTGTTCCGTTAAGGTTCATTGTTACTTTGCCTTCTCCGGCATCTAACACGGCATCTACCAACTTAAGAAAAGGCCTACCTAAGATTATATGATCAGAATTACTATGGTAAGCATCAATAACAAAGAAATCGGTTGGTATATAGTTTCTAGAGATTTTTACTTTCATGTTGCAAGCAATACCTAGAGGTTTGATAGTTCTACCATCTCCCATAATTAATTTTGTTGATGTTGGAGCTAAGCCTAGGTTGTGGTATTGAACTTTATCGTAAATTTTAGAAGATAGAACACTTACTTGGGCTCCGATGTCGCATAAAGCTTTGCATTGAACTCCGTTGATCTCGCAACTCAAGTGCGGCGTCATCTTCTCTTCTTCTTCGGATCCTATCGAGTAAATTTGAGCGAGGCGAGCGTATGGTGATGCTTCGGGCTTGATCCCCATGATTCTCTTCACCTCGGCGATATGTTCCGGATCCACCACGTCATCTCCAAAGAGCTTTTCAAAAATCTCATCGGTGGTTTCGAGGTCGTATGAATTTTCAGCTTTCTTCTCCGGTGGGAAATCCACTTCCAATGCTCTTGCCATCCCCTTTTGATTAGGGAACGGTCTTCTCTTGTCGAATACTTCTCCGTAATCAATAGGAACCCAATCCATTGGCTCGAACTCCCTTAGTGGCTTCGCGCTTGACATGCTTCTCTTGTTCGTCTCCTTTGGTGCGGCGAAGTTGACGTTTGGTGTAGTTCTTGACTTGATGTGTTCTTGTTCAAGCTTTTCCATGATTGGTTCCTCTTTTGCGACTTCCGGGGTTGCCTCTTTAGAAAAATCAGCAAGCTTCTTCTTCCTTGAATTGAATTCCGGCTCTTCCACAAGTCTTGTTTCCCAATCTCTTCGCATGGCAGCCGCTTTACTAACTTTTTGTAGAAGTTGGGCGGCTTCCGTGAGTGTTTTCTCCATGAGATCCCCACCTGCACACATTTCGACGTGTTGCATGCAACTAGGGGTTAGGGAAAAGAAAAATGTATGCAAGAGTACGTCACCGGTGAAGCCGAGTTTTGGTCCTTGTTCGATTAATTCATTAAACCTATCCCAGGCTTGGTCTATCCCTTCCTCTTCTCCTTGCATGAAAGTGATCACTTGCCTCCTTAGATGTTAAACCTTGCTAATTGGAAAGAACTTCTCGCAAAACTTCTTTGTCAACTTGTTCCAATTGCCTTCAACTTCAAAGGACGCAACCGAATACCATGTCTTTGCTTTGCCGGCAAGTGAGTAGAGAAAGAGATTCCATTTGAACCATTCATCGGAAACTCCTTCTTGACGCACCGTGTTGCATATTGTCGTGAAATCCCTTATGTGTCTATATGGGTTCTCCGTAACCATCCCTTCAAATCGGTTTTCCGCCACCATCTTGATGATCTTGGATTTAATTTCATACTTGGTCGCTTCGAGCTTCGAATCCGACTCTTGTACTTTTATGTCTTCACATCGAGGGCTAGCGTAATCCCTTAATGATTTTTCCGGTTCTTCCACGGGTTGATTAACGAACTCCATCTAGACAATAAGATAAAAACAAAAACAAAAAAAAAAAACAAGTGTTTTTCTCGGATAATATATGTTAGATATAGCGAATAAAAGATAAACTAAAATATAAAACTAAGTTAGATGCGAATCAAACGATGTAAACTAACTTGCTCCCCGGCAACGGCGCCAGAAAAAGGGGGCTTGTTGACGGATAAAAGATGTATCCCTCTACGATCCGCAAGCGTACGGACCCCACACCTTTTTCACCACGGGATTCCCAAGGTTCTTGTCAATCCGCGGAGCAAGGGGATTACAAGTGTTCGATCAACAACGACACACTAGCTACTAAAACCCTAACTACTATTATACTAGAAAACACTAAACTACACTAGAGAGAATGATAAACAATCAAGATAGAAGACACTCGCCCACGGGTCTACGATACTAGAGCATGCAATCGCTTAAAGACATGAAAACCAATCTAATCTATCGGGGATGTGACCACGGTTTTGCCCTTTCCCTCCTCTCGTACTGTCACTACGTGAAGGTATTCATGACTAGACCTTTGATGGACACGGCGTATTGAATGGATCCAAGGAAGCATTGGAGCTCGTACTCCCTCTACGGCATCGTTGCAAGCCTTAAGCATTAAAGTATATTCAACACAAGATGATAGATAGATAATCCGACAAAGTGCGATTACATCTCAAGATCGATTACAACCCATGGACGAATGAGAAGATTACCCCATCAAGGTGCTGATCATGGCACCGTTGATCATGGTTTCCCTTCCGCCGGTGTCTTCCTTCTTCTCCACGAGAGGGTGCTTCCTTCGAGGTGGTTGATCTCCCACCGGAGATCCTCCTCCTCTCTCTCTAGCTTGTGGATGGCCTTCTGGTGCGAATGACTCCTCCCTCTGGTGTTGGCGGCGCGTCGGGGGTTTTAGGGTTGAAGATCCTTCGAGGGCAAGGAAAACGGGACCGAACCGGTGCCGGAAGTGGGCTGGGCCGGCCGGCCTGGGCCGGCCGGCCCAGCCCCACCCGGCCCGGTTCGGTCGCCCCTTTTGCTTTGTGGGTCCTCGCACACTTATGTACTTTGCCCCCTCCACTTGCACGATTTTGATGCTATTATCCTCGCGTCCAAGATGGGGGCTCTCTTTGCATGAAGTTTGATCTTTTACGCTTCAATCCTCGGGGGTGTTCCTCGTAGCACTTCGGTCCTCGCCACCATTGGAAGTGATTTCAGCAAGCTCATGAACACGAACAAGACTCCATGAATGCTCCTTTGAACTTGTTGCGAATCCGTCCTTTATGTCCATGATTTCCTACATAAACACAACACTTCCAAATGCATGCACAAAGATGAACTTGTTATATGATTAGTGTGCCTAGTGGCGGGTTAGTTCCATAATCAAATCCAAACCAAAGTGTAATGAACATGCTAGGTGCACCAAAATACACCGTCAACACTCGTACAAAGGAAACTTACCGACGTCGTGGGAAGTATCAACTCGTCGAATGCGTGGCACGCCCACGCTAATCCACGCTCAAGGGTGTTGCACGCCACGGCCTCCTCGTCGTCCTCAATGTCATCGCCGACCTCGAAGACAGCCGTCCATGGGACGCGAGCGAGATCGAGGACCCAGGCATCACCACCTCTGACATCTTGCGGCAAGGCCGCGCCCGAGGACTCTCGACGTCCCGAATCTCGGAGGAGGTGGATCTTGCCATGCCCTCGGGGGCGTGGCGCTCTTGAAGGACCGCGGCGGGTTGGCTCATCTCGAAGCCCCCTCCTCCTCCTCAACGGCGGCGGTGGGGTCGGACGGACGACGACACCACCACCTCGACAACTTCCTCGACCGCCCCTACCATCGAGGGTGTGGGCGCGGTCACGGCCGCCTCTACGATCCGGAACAGGGGCACGTCCACAATCACTCCGGTGGTCCGGGAGTGGGGGCGCGATCGCGGCCGACTCGTGCCGGCCGCAAAATCTCCGAGAACCCCCTCCACCGCTTCCGACGCGGCGAGAGGGCGCGGAACCCACGACATCTCCGTCCCGGTGCGACACCGCCGCTCCGACACGATGGCATCCGACGCGAGAGTTGTGCTTGGATGAGGCACTTGATAATCAACGACCGAAGGCGTCGTGGGGCGGTGCCAAGATCTTCCTCTTGCGTCGCGCTCAATGTTGACGTCGAGCTTGTCGATCTCGGCCGTGGTGGGCGCCTTTGCAAGGAGTCCGAGTCGGGGCGGTCGGTGTCATTGAAGAGGTGGCGAGATGGAGTTGCCCGCTCCTCCGACCGGCTCGGCGGGACGGGTCCCTCCGCGATTCGGAGGCGCTCAAACGGTCGGGCGTCGTACGGGGACGGGCCGCCCGCCGGTCCTCTCGAACGAGGTGAGCCGCCGATTGTGGGCCCGAGCCCACGTTCTTCTCGTGCGATGTAGGCTCCGGCCGTCGCGATGATGTCACTTCAACCATGCGGGGAGGCGGCGGTGTGTATGACCCCAACATGTCGCTCTAGTCCACCGCTACACCGGGCTCATCGCCACTCCACGTCGGCTCCGGTGATAGGTCTTCACTAGAGGAGATGTCGCGCTCCCCCGCCTTCCACCACTTGATGCGGTTACCATTCCGATCGCGCTTGGCAATCTCTCGCTCCTTGTGTTGCGCTTTGCATGCAGCCCACCACCTCTCCGCGGCCGCCTAGTTCCAATTGAAGATTGCCTCTTCCCGGGAGAGACGCCTTGGCCGGCACAAGGTGGGCTCACTTCAGCTGCAAAAGCCGGGAGCGCACAAGTCAACGATCATCGGTGAACTCCGAGAAAGCCGATTCCAAGCTAAGGAAACCAAGATTAACAAAAACTTGTCAAAGGGGGCGGCTACTTACCGCCTTCATGGTCCCCTCATGGGGGAGCATCCGGGAGGAGCCGTGTCGGTGGCCACGAATAAGACACCTTCCCGATCGCCTTGCTCCATGTGACGTCGGGTCTCATTCGGCGACGTGAAGACCGGCACGATGAACGGTCCCTCGTCCGGGGGCTCGGTCGGCCGACATCTCACAAAGACGGAGTAGTTGTCTCCGGAGCTGCACAACTCCTCGGGCATGGTACGCCGGATGACGGTCGCCGGGGGTGACCCGGCTCCTCGGAGACGCCCCAATATTGCCCAATGCACCTTGAGAATCCTCTCTTGCTGTTGACGGTTAAAATATGTACAAGTCCACCATCGTAGCCAATGGACCCTTCTTCCCTCAAGTGATGAACCCAAGGTATCGAATCGTGGAACAATGTGTAACACAAGATCCAATCTAATAAGCGGAAAACACTTTAATCTTGAAAAGGGGTTTTGCATCTATTCTATGGAAACACCAAGAAAACCAATCTAATCTAAGAAACACCGGAGGTAGCAAGAGATAAAGAGGGATAGGTAAAACCAATCTAGAGAGATTGGATCGAGCACTTGTTGAAGTTCCAAGCATAGATGAACGAAGCAAATCGAATCTCATAACTAGCCTCTTCAAATCGTGGCTTCCGTTCCAACTCCGAAGATGCCCGCCTTTTGGAGCCACATTTCGTCACAACGCACCCCTATTCGTGCGAGTTAGCCTAGGGCGATTCCAAAGGACAAGATGAAAACGCTCGGTAGGTCGGATATGCACCTCTAGCCACCATGGCTACAAGAACATCCTATGCAATATATCCGAAATAGATTGGAGAAGAAGAAAACCCAAGCGAAGAAAAAGTCGTAGTGAAAGCACTTGATCGCAAGAAATCGGATTCAAACTTGCAAATTCAACATTAGAGTATAATACATGGACAAGATCACCACCGGGATCCTACCTCGACCTTGATCCTAGCTCCAAGAACTCCGACGTGGTCTTCCATGTAAGGTTCCCACATCGGCTAGGGGAACCCTAGTCAACCATCTCGACCCTCTCCTCTCGGAACGGTGTCCCTCCCTTCTCTTGCTCCTCGGCGGCGGATGACGAATGTATTTCCCCGTGGCTCTTGGCGACGGGGCTATAAATAGTCCGAAGGGCGGCTAGGTCAAAGGGGGCACCGAATCGGGCCCGGAACGGGCCGGGCCGGCCGGCCCGGGCCCGGTTCGGCCCCGGTTTCTTCCCCGGCCCGTTGCTTCTTGCGCGATTCCTTATTTGTGTGCACTTGCATGTGGGCCTTTGACGTCGTTTCCTTCACGGTTAAGGCTTGAATCTTGCTATCCAAGCTTTGCTGTTTCATGGTTGAGTCCCTGAATATTTGCATGTTGACGCTTCGGTTCTCGGGTCATTTGGAGTCATGTTCATCGCGTGTCTTGACTCTTGTCGGGCTTCATGATCTTCTCCCAAAGTGCTTGATGAACTTATCCTGAAAGTCTCCTCTTTAGCGTAGATTTCCTGCGTAAACAATAAACTCCAAAATCGACATGCAAGAGTGAACTTGTTATATACAGGGGGTTAGTTCCAGTGGTTAGAATAATAAATCAATGCCAACATTAAAGGTAAACTCTTGGCTAGGTTGACGGAAATTCACCGTTAACATCTCCCGCATGCTTAAACCTTGCTCGTCCTCGAGTAAGCCTTTAATGAATATTAGTGTTGCCTTTCGTTGCTTATACCCTGCACTTGATCATACATGAGAAAACATAATGCTCTCAAGGATTTTAATAATTAAAGTTCCACAGTGTACTAGCCTTCATCCTTATGGAGGATTGATATTAATTTAAGCACTTCCCACAAGTAATTACCTCATGCTCTCCAATTTCAAATGAATCTTAGAAATTTTGAAATTAAGAGCGAGATGAAGAAAAAGAGCTAAGCCAAGTTCAAAAATAAACTTCCTTGCATCTCGCCCTCAATATATATAGTGGAAGACTTTATGTGAAGCTATATGGGAAAAGTTTAGTCCTACCAAGATATTATAAATGAGATGTTGTCAAAACAAGACAAGCTTCTCATGGTCTTACCGAGACTCGTCAAAAAGGTCATTGGAAAATAATGTTATATCAAGGAGGGGGAGAGAAAAATACACACACTTTGAGATAGGTTGACATGTGCAAGTGGCAAAGAGTGATCTCGAGGCACAAAGGAAGTCCTCATTATCGGATTGCACATGTTTGGAAAGATGAGTTTGGATCTTAAATCTTGAAACTTTTGAGATTTCTAATGCACCGTAGAGAATCGGGGAGTTCACTTTATTTTATTTTTATAAACTCATATATGTTTTTTTTCTTTTCTCATACATATTTTTTCTTTATCTTTTTCTTTTCTTTATACTCATTTTTTCTTTTTTTCTTTCATCATTTTTTTATTTGCTCCCCGTCGGGCATACTCCCCGGTACTCATGCAAGGAAGGAGGAAGAGTAGAAGACGGACTCCTACTAGAATTCCCCCCGTACTCCTACTAGGACTCGTTCGTGTAATCCTACTAGGACTCCTGCCTTGTAACCGACTAGGAACCCGCCCCCCGGACTATATAAAGGAGGGCCGGGTACCTAGGAGGACATCCTCAATCCCTCCGGGGACAACACCAAGCGCGGGGCGCAATACTACTCTAAACGGACGTAGGGTAGCTACTCCCGGCTACCCGAACCCGTATAAATCTCGTGTCTTGTGTCCTTGCGCGGACCTTCGGGTTCCGGATCATTGCGATCCCCACCTTCTACCTTGCCGCGGGTACCTCCCGTGGATGTCGAGTGGTTTAAACACCGACAGTGGCGCCCACCGTGGGGCCATCGACACGATCATCTCGCGAATTCGAAGGACCACTCTTCAAAATCAAGCTACCACAAAGAACTTCACATCGGCACTTGTCGTCAAGTTCCAACCGCGGCGGAATCAACATCAAATTTGATCCTCGTTTCGGATCCCAAAGTCATCGATCCCGTACACGAGAAGGCCACTGCTTCCAGCTTCTGGGTTGGTCGTATCCGTCCGGACTCCAAAGTCCTCTCGTCCTCTCCGATCCGAAGTCAAGCCGCTAGCTCACGCGGGACGCCGAAGGCTATTTTTGGTCCAAGCGAGCACCAAGATCAATATGCGCATATGTGCACAAGTACTACCACGGCCACATCAACCTGCTCGCCGACTATTCCAACGATGCCGTGCGCCGCGACTACTCGTCTCCGGCCGCACGCGCTCTACTTCGACCCCGCCGTGCGCCGCGACTACTCGACTCCGGCCGCGCGCGCTCTACATCAACCTTGCTGTACGCCGCGGGTATTCGTCTCCCGGCCGCGGCGGCTCTACATCAACTACGCCGCGCGTGCGGCTGCCTCGGCACATCGCGCGGCTCGTCGTCGACTACTCCACCTCGCGCGGGATCGTCGTCGACTACTTCGCCTCCGCCGCGCGTCCGGGGTGCCTCGGCACGTCGCGCGGCTCGTCACGCGGCTCGTCGCGCCGCTCGTCGTCGACTACTCCGCCTCGCACAGGCTCGTCGTCGACTACTTCGTCTTCGCCGCACGTCCGGGTGCCTCGGCACGTCGCGCGGCTCGTCATGCGGCTCGTCGCGCCGCTCGTCGTCGACTACTCTGCCTCGTGCAGGATCTTCGTCGTCGACTACTTTGCCTTCGCCGCGCGTCTGGGTGCCTCGGCACGTCGCGCGGCTCGTCACGCGGCTCGTCGCGCCGCTCGCCGTCGACTACTCCACCTCGCGCGGGCTCGTCGTCGACTACTCCGCCTCGCGCGGGCTCGTCATCGACTACTCCGCCTCGCCCCGGGCTCGTCGTCGACTACTCCGGTGCGCCGCGACTTCGCCTTGCGGCCACGCCGGCTCTACTTCGTCCACGCCATGCGTTGTGACTACTTGTCTCGCGGCAACACCGGCTCTACTTTGAGTATGCCGCGCGCCACCATGACATCGTCTTCCGATCGCATCGCGTCGACCTTTCATCTTGACTAGTTTTCCAAACTAGTCGAGAACGGCGATCACGCCCCCAACAACTAATCGGAATCAACTCGACTAGTCGACTTCAACAACAACCGTCGCGGCTCCATCACCGACCGCCACGGCTTCATCATCAGTCCGCCGAGCAGCAACGGCTAAGTCATTTATTTAAATGATTCTTGTTCTCTTGGCTTGTTCTCCTCATCATGTAGGACTACTTGTCGACTACTCATTTGTGTATGCTTCTCGGCGGGTTTTCACGGGAGCTACACTCTGCGACTACTCTTGAGGTATATCAATCAAGTCGCCACGAGTCTACTTCATCAACTCGGAGGCTATCCCTAGGAGGTGGTTTCTAAAGTCCGCTATGCGCGGCAATCTATAGTCGACTTCTAAAGTCGCATTCTAAAGTCCGCTCCGTGCGGCAACTTAAAGTCGACTCTGGTCGCATCTTCGCCTGCTTTGATGGCATACTACGTGTGTAAGCTTCGATGGAACCTAGCTGTAAGCGGCCCTCGGGTCCTGGCGACGATGGAACCTAGCTGCACGTGGTCTTCACGCTCTGTACCATGGGTCCAAGTACCCTAAGTACTCGCGCTCCATACCTTGGGTCTGAAATCCATGGCCCAGGTACGCAAGTCGACTCCGGTCGCACCTTCAAGTCCACTACGGTGGCAACCATACCTTGGGTCTGAAATCCATGGCCTAGGTACACAAGCCGCCTTCGGTCGCACCCTCAAGCCCGCTGCGGCGGCAATCGTACCTTGGATCCGAAATCCATGGCTCGGGTACTCAAGCCCACTCCGGTGGCACAAGTCGACGCTAACGATCGCATGCATGCCCACTCCGGTGGCACAAAGTCGACGCTAACGGTCACATCCAAGCCCACTGCGGTGGCACAAGCCGACTTTGGTCGCAATCTTAAGCCCGCTCGGCGGCGAAACTACTCGTTTTCTCCGATTTTTCATTTGCTTTGGCTTTCCGAAAAGTGCTTTTTGTTTTTTGCATCTTAAGTCCACCCCGCGTGGCACAAAGTGGACTATTCTAGTCGCATCTCAAAGTCCGCTCCGCGCGTCATCCTAAAGTCGACTTCTAAAGTCGCATCTCAAAGTCCGCTCCGCGCGGCACAAAGTCGACTTCGGTTTTCAAGTCGCATCTCAAAGTCCGCTGCGCGGCACAAAGTCGACTTCGGTTTTTAAGTCGCATTCTAAAGTCCGCTCTGCCGGCATCTAAAGTCGACTTCGGTTGCAACTAAAGTTCGCTCGACGGCATGATTACTTCTCAACTTCCACGGCTCGATGCCAAACTACAACTCGGAATCTCTCTAGCTCGGGGGCTGCACTCAAATTACTACTCGAGGATGACTCCGGTATACTTTGCTTGCTCTCAAGCTCGGGGGGATCCTCACCAATCACTACTCGACGTGGCTCATACGGCTCTCTTATCTCGGGGGCTACATGCTACAAGAGTATTCAGATGATGACTTCCGCGAACACTGAAAACCCTTGGATTGATTCTTCAATCGTTCCAAGGCTCGGGGGCTACTAGGCTACACCCATCAGTTGATTTTTCAAGACGGAAGCAGAATCAAGATTGACCCTCAGCCAGAGTCTACAACTCAACCTAAGGCTCGAGGCTACTCCATATGGAGTGCGATTTCGCAACCGCACTTCCATATAATCTCGACTTCAAGACAGATGAGCTGGACCACCTTCCAGCCTCGTGGCCATTCAAGTACTATTGAAGACTTCTCCAAGCAGTACTCGAGGACGCTCAACAACTACTCGAAGAGGCTTCAAGACTACTCAAACTACTACTCTCGACTACAATGTGCTCGGGGGCTTGTCGGGCATACTCCCCGGGTACTCATGCAAGGATAGAGGAAGAGTAGAAGACGGACTCCTACTAGAATTCCCCCGTACTCCTACTAGGACTCGTTCTATGTAATCCTACTAGGACTCCCGCCTTGTAACCGACTAGGAACCCGCCCCCCGGACTATATAAAGGAGAGCCGGGTACCTAGGAGGACATCCTCAATCCCTCCGTGGACAACACCAAGCACGGGGCGCAATACTACTCTAAACGGGACGTAGGGTAGCTACTCCGGCCTACCCGAACCCGTATAAATCTCGTGTCTTGTGTCCTTGCACGGACCTTCGGGTTCCGGATCATGGCGACCCCACCTTCTACCTTCTTTGCGGGTACCTCCCATGGAGGTCGAGTGGTTTAAACACCGACACTCCCCTTGAACTCTAAATTGCATTGTACCTACCTCCTCCCCCATGCTTAGACGTTTGCTCGTCCTTGGGCAAAGAGGTGATAGAGATAAGGTAGGTACTAGAAATATTTTTCCTTTAGAGAGATACTTGAAATCTTCAACCTTGGCACCATCTTGCGATCTTCCTTGAATTGACGATCCATACTCAATGATAGGTTGTGGTCAAGGAGGTAAACACAAAAGATGATATTTTTGGTTTTAAGGGTGGATATCCGACGAGGTTTGTGAAATCTCCGATGTGGGGATACACAATGCACGGATAGAAAGGCTAGCAATAAGATAGATACGCAAAAACGGAATGACCAAACTTCTTAGTCTCGGGCCGGAGAAATCAAGGCCCGAAATAACTCACCCAAGAATAATTCTTATACACTAAGGTTTATGCACTAAGGTTTATGCACTCAACATGTATATGGCTTTGGATAGGTAGAGCAAAATGCAAGTAACATTAATGACAAGGTTAGCATATATATTTTTAAGAACAAATCATCTTTAACTCTTCCAAAATTGAGAGCATGGAAATAACACAATGGATCTTATTTTTATCATAACCTCCACAAAAGATTAAGCTAGCATTTAATTATATTCAGATTCATATTAAAGAGAGAATTAGCTTAATCATGCATAAAACAAGTACAAAAATTTAGCAAAGTGGCATCTTTTCATATATTATCATGGCATCAACTTAATATTTTCACCAAAGGTTGATCAAGGTGGGAAAATTTATTCATGGTGATCTTAAACTAACTCTACTATTATCACACATGCTGAAAATAAATAAAAACAGAAAATGCTACACATATATAAACTTGCACAAAAGCTGAAAATAAGAAAAAGGAGAAAATCAAACCGTATTTGGAAGCATTATTATTTTATTCTTTTCCTCCTTCTTCCTTTATTTTCCGATGGTTGATATTGATGGTCCGGCGTGTTATATCCTCGCTTGTATTGTGATTGTGTCGGTCCTCCTCTATATTGCTCTAATGGTAAAGGCGACCAATTTTATAGGCGATTGTTGACGGTGAAAATCCGTCAACCTAGCCATGAGTTTACCTTCGGTGTTGGCATAAGTTTTATACCTTATCCATTGGTACTAACCCCGAGTGGTATAACAAGTTCACTTGTGTATGTCGGTTTTGGAGTTTAGTGTTTATGCAGGGTTTTAGCGTTGAATGCAAGACTTTCGGGATAAGTTCATCAAGCACCTTGTGACAAGACCTTGAAGCCCTGTACAAGTCATGCAATGAAGCAAACTTAACTCCAAGAAGTCAGGGACTTGATCCGAGAAGATGACAAACTCCGAGGACCTAACCAGAAAAGTGTCGAATCTTGCAAGACAAGGCCTACATGCGAAGGGGGAAGCATCTACAAGACTCGGGAACCGACACCACGCAAAGGAGGCCGCGGGCTGGGCCTGGATGGGCCTGGGCCGGCCGGCCCAGGCCGACCGGCCCAACCCAGTCCAGGGCCCAGTCGGCCTCCCCTTTGACCTAGCCGCAATTCGGGCTATTTATAGCCCCGGGGTCAAGAGCCACGCATCATCCAATTCGTCATCGGCCGCCGAGGAGCAGAGAAGAGAGGGACACCATCTCGGAGAGGAGAGGGTTGAGCTAGTTGACTAGGGTCTCCCTAGCCGACGTGGGAACCTTGCACGGAAGACCACGTCCGGAGTTCCGGGAGCTAGAAGCAAGATCAAGGTAGGATCCCGGTGGTGATCTTGTTTATGTATCATTCTCATAGTAGAATTATCAAGTTGAATCTATTTCTAGTGATCAAGTGTTTCTTTGAAGATTTCGTTTTTCGATCGGCTTTGCTTATTCTAAATCTATTCTCGAGATAAATTACTTAGGGTGTTCTTGTAGCTGCGGTGGCTCGGAGGTACACGCCGGATCTTCCAAAAGAACTCGACTTGTCCTTGGACTCCCCCTAGACTACCCGCATGAGTAGGGATACGTTGTGACGAACGGGGGTTCCGAAAGGCGGATGTTTTCGGAGTTGGAGGGGAAACCACGATTTAAAGAGGCTTCTAATAAGATTCGATTTGCTACTTCTTCTCTTGGTTGGAACTTCAACAAAAGGCTTAACCAGATCTCTCTAGATCGGTTTATCTACCCTATCTTTCTTTGTTATCTCCGGTCTTTAGTAGATTAGATTAGTTTCGTGTTCTTCATCTAGATGCATTAGGATTTCTTTTACCGAAGATTGAAGTTACTTGGCTTTACTAGATCATCTTTTGTGTCACACATTTGTTCCACGGATTCGATACCTTGGGTTCACCACTCGAGGGAAGAAGGGTCCCTTGACTACGACGGGACACTTGTCCGCTTGCAAGTCTAAACAAACTTTGATACAACTATTAACTGTCAACAAGCCCCTTTTTCTGGCGCCGTTGCCGGGGAACAAGTGATCAAGATTTGATTTTTTATTGCCTTTTTGTGATTTTAAATTTTCTTTAGTTTTTCTTTTTGCATCTACTAAACTTTGATCATCCTCAAAATACATCTAATCTAGTTTGTCTAACCCTAGTTTCCATAGATTTATTTTTACTTTCTAGTTTTTGCATATTTTGTTTATTGCTAACGCTAACGGAGATGGACAACTACCTCTCCAACAAACCCGATAATTATGTGGATGATCCGGAAAAACTTTACGAGGCTAAGGAGACGCGAGGCACATCAAGCTAAAAAGCTGGATTTTGTATATTCAAAGTCGGAAGACAAAGGATCGAAGGAATCTCCGAAGAATTCACCACCTCAAAGTCCTTGGGAGAATCGACTTCCACCGATGGGTGACCAACCGCAAGAGCGCAAGATTGGGGAGCTATGCACCCCGGACATCATCGACCTACCAATCTTGAACCTTGAGGAGATCGGAAGACCGTTCGAGATCAAGACCTCAACGATCCGCATGGTGCAACATTCACCCTTCACCGGTAAAGAGGATCCGAACCTTCACCTCCAAGCATTCATTCAACTATGTCAGACTTTCAACATGGATGGGGTGACTCAAGACCAAATAAGGGCAAGGCTTTTTCCGTTCTCACTTCTCGGGAAGGCTTTGCAATGGTTCCACTCTCAACCGGCGGAGACGGTGCAAAATTGGAACACGTTGATGAAGGCTTTCATGCGGGAATACTACTCACCGGTAAAACTCAAAGCTTGCGTAATAAGATTGCCACATTTGTTCAATATCCTACGGAAACTATCTCGGAGGCATTCGAGCGCTTCAACGAGTACACTCGGGCGGTTCCACATCACAAGTTCCCGAAGCAAGACCTCATGCAAAAGTTCTATCAAGGACTCACCATGGCGTCAAGGACGATCATCGATGCATCGACGGGAGGATCCATCATCGAGCTTACGCCGACGGAAGCTTTCACTCTATTCAAGAAGGTCGCGGATAATGACACATGGGCGTCATCCGGGCGCCTACATCCGGTTCAACCCAAAGGGAACGTCAAAGGAGTCTTGCAAGTGGAGAAGGATGACATACTTGAAGGCAAGATCGACTCGCTCATGAGGAGGTTGGAGAAGATGGAGATAGAAAAGAAGGAGGCTCAAGACTTGAAGGCCGCCGAAGCAAGATCCACATGCGAAGAATGTGGAGAGTATGGCCATGTCCGCAAAGGTTGTCGGAGGAAGCCAAAGTGCTCAACTACATGAGGAAGGGAGAATTGCCGAACTTCCGCTACGGGCAAGGTAGACCTCAATTTAATGCAAGCTCATCCATTCCGAACTCGGTTCCGCTTCGTATACAATTGAAGGAATTCATGGACGAGCAAGCCAAGATCAAAAAGGACACCGTCACCAAGTTCAAGACCATAGACAAGGTGTTGGAGAACATCGATAGCAAAGTGACGGAGGTCGGAAGTTCCAATCATCAAGTGCTCAACATGATGAAGATGCTCGAGACGCAAGTTGCACAACTTGTGGGGCGCCTCACTAATGATGAAGGGAAGCTTCCGGGACAACCCAAAGGTCCCGAATCGGCGAAATCTATTCAAACACGTTCGGGGAAAGGAGACCGAAGATCCGGAACGTTCCGCGGGAGCAAGGAAGCTTAAACCATCCGCCGAGGCAGAGGAAATTGCGAAGGAGAAGGTTACGGGGATCGTCACCGAAGAGCCCGAATTTGAGATGCCGGAAGAAGACACGAGGATACCACAACTTAAAGCCACGCTACTTCCGAGGTAAACTTGACAACCACTTCGAGAAGTTTGTGGAGGTTGTGCGTAGACTTAGCATCAACATGCCATTACTAGATGCCCTACAAGTACCTACATATTCTCGTTACTTTAAATACATACTTGCAAATAAATATGAGATAGCAACACTCGGGGTAGACCATGTCAAAATGTCCGAGGAGCGTAGTGTCACTATTGCTATTGGGCTAGAGAAGCAAAAGAACCCCGGGTGCCCTACAATTCCATGTTCCGTTGGTTCTTTCAATTTTGAGAAGGCGTGATGCGACCTTGGAGCAAGTCCGAGCGTCATGCCGAGAGATGTGTTCGAGAAGCTACGCCTACCATTGGAGCCTATGGGTATGTGTTTGGAGTTGGGAGATAACTCCATTCGCTATCCCTTGGGAATTGTGAGGACCATGTGTGGTTCGAGGACCGGTGGATGGTCGCTTCCTTGTGTGATGAGTGATTGACAACGTTGTGTGGACCGATTCTTGGCTAAGTATTGCGGGTGCGGGTTGCGGCTTGACTCGTGTTGGTGCGGGTGAAGAACAAGCGCGAAAGGTCGTTGCCGGTGAGGCCTCCGGGTGTGGAGAAGACAAGTAGGCTTCCTTCGAGGGACCCGGTGGCCGGCGAGGTCAAGTGCGGGCCGCATGGTGGCATGAACAACAAGACGAAGTTGTGGACGGTTTCTTGGTAGAGCCTCAAAACCAAGGTCGAGCCGGGACTACGTGGGAGCCAAGTCATGAGTGGAGATTGGCGGAGGCTACACCGAGTTCGCGGGGTTTGCAGTGGTTCACCAGAAAACCACTGGGTTACTCGGTTGAGCCACAAAACCGAGGCCGAGGACTCGACGAGGAGGTGTGGCCAACCCGGCCGGTTCAACCGCCCGGGAGGGGTGGTCGACCGCCCGGGCCGGTCGATTGCCCGGCCGGTCGGACCGCCCCGGTCGCTAGCGCCGAGATGCTTTGAAGCGAAGGACACGCGTTGGGATCGCAAGGCTTGCGCCGAGGCTAAGCGAGGTTGCGGTCGTCGGGCATCCGTCCGATGAAGAAAATCGAAGACTTCCAAATTCGCCCTCGAGGGGCTTGTATCCCTAGTTTTAAGTAAGGGTAGCCATCCATCCACTCAATGAGTATATATGGAGGCACCCAAAAGACTAAACTTGGGTGCCTCCATATATACTCATTGAGTGGATGGATGGCAGCCAACTCTTGGAACCCTAGCTCATTTGTTTTTCCATTTTCGTTCTCCTTTTCCCCTAGATTTTCCTAGGAGTAGCTTGAGAGCTTCATGTGAGATCTAGAGAGAGGGATGGATGTTTGGGTGGCAAGCTAGACCTTGTACGAACCTTCATGGTATGTATAGATGGTTCGGCGTTATTCCTCAAGGTGGTGAAGTGTTTTTCCCGTCCTTCTTTGTGGTGTTTTTCGGACCTTTTTGTTGGTGGTGTTTTGAGGACAATTTCTTGGGGTTTTTGGTGGGTGTCACGTATGAGGATCTTGTGCCTCTTTAGCTGGTGATTTTGCCCCAAATCTCTCTTGAATCGGACTCAATTTGGTGGTTTTTCGAGTTGGGCGAGTTCTTGACCTAGAGAGGTGAATTCTTCGATTCCTCTTGATTGTGAGCGATTCGGGTCGATTCCTTTAAGGTAGAGGTTGCCCAAGAGGTAACCCAGCTATTCCCGAAGTTTCGCTGCAATCCGTGGAGTGATTCCGGAGATCGGGCGCGAGGAAGTTGAGGTTTGACCCGCGGGTTGGTTTTCTGGAAGGGGCGGTCTAACCGCCTGGAGGGGGCGGTTCAACCGCCCGGGCTTTCCGAGTCAAAGTTCTGTTTCGCCGCATTTTCCTCTCGTGAGTTTGTTTGCCTTGATCGAGGAGCGTCGGGTGAAATTTCGGGTCGTTCTCGTGCCGTTTGCTAGGAGTTCTTGTTTGGAGTTCGTTCTTTGGGTACAGGAGGTTAGACCGCCCCCGGTAGCCGGTCTAACCGCCCCTAGGCCCCTAGGTGGAGTTTTGGGTTTTGCCAAGATTTTCTAGTAGCTAGCATGGCCCCGACCGAGAGATCTCTGTTGGTGAAACCATGGTGCATTTTGGTGCTCGGAAGAGGTGTTTCGGAGCATTTCATGGTTGCCTGGTGGAGGCGGTCTAACCGCCCCCCATACCCCGGTCTAACCGCCCCCCTCCGGACGCCGGCTTTTGAGTTGTTTCCGCTTGTCGTGGGTGCGTGTGTGTTGAGATTGCTGGTAGTGTTTGTTCCTAGGACCGGTAGCACTCCGGTGACTACGTGGTTTTGGCAAACGGAAGGTAGAAGTGCGGAGCGTGTGATTTTGGGGTCCGACCGAGCGAGTTCATCTTGTCGGAGTTTCAATCTCCTTCGAGAAGAATGTTTATCGGCTCCCATTCACTCCCCCCCCCTCCCCTCTCGGTCGCCTAATCGGTCCATCAAGTGGTATCGAGCCGGTTCGGGTCTTTATTGACTCTAACCGGTCTAAGATCCAAGATGGCGTACCAAGAACGGGGTTCGGGTCCTCCACACTTCGATGGCAAGAACAACCGGATGTGGAGTAAGCGGATGGGAGCGTTCCTCCGCGGAAAGGGTCGGATCCTTTGGGATGTCACGGTGGACACGAGGCTATGTCCGGCCGATGGACTTCCTCACTCCGGGATCGAGGCACGGGTTCGACGCCAACAACAAGGCGGTCGACTACTTGTTTCGTGCTTTGTGTCGGCCCGAGTTCGATCGGGTGCACACCGAGCACTTGGCTTGTAGAATTTGGACAAGTCTTTGAAGGAGGCTCATGTTGGGAATACCCGGTTCGGGCACGGATGTATGCGACCTCCTGGAGAGAGTACAAGAACTTCACTCATCTCCCCCGGTGAGTCCATCGATGCCTTGTTTCGAGAGGTTCACGGTGGTTGTGAACAACATGAGGGCCAATGTGGACGTGCTCCCGTACGATGATCATGATAGAGCTGTCAAGATTTTAAACTCTTTGGATCATACAATATGGGGCGGAAAGTTTGAGGCCGTTGTGGAGTCGGAGAAGTATGACACTCGACGGTGAACGAGCCGTTCTCGAAGCTCAAGTCGGCCGAGGTGGATAGGGGCATGATCGCCAAGCTCGAGGGTCCGACAGATTCCCATAGTCTCGCCCTCGTTGGTGGTTCAAAGGGAAAGGCTAACACTAACCCATCCACCAGGATGTTCTCTTTGTCCTCTTTGATGTCTATGCCAGATGAGAAGTTCGATGTGCTTGGAGAGGACGAGCTGGCGCTTCTGACGAGGCGGTTCGAGAGGTTGCACGAGAACCGAGTGAACATGAGGAGGAACACGAGGACATGCTTCCGGTGCGGCCACCGGGACACTTCGTCGCCGGCCGCCGGAGAAGGTCGAGAACAAGTATGGCTACAAGCACAAGTTGAGGAACGATGGCAAGTACCGGTCGAGGCGCGACCACAAGAGCAAGTACAAGAACAAGCACAAGGACGAGCGACGATCGAGGAAGAAGGTAAGCCGAGGCAAGGCCCGAGCGATGGTTGGTGTGAGTGACATCGACTCTAGTTCCGTGTACTCCACCTCGAGCTCGAGTAACAGTGAAGACGAAGGTGATCGTCGCAAGGGCAAGAAGTCATCCAAGAACCTGAGTGGGCTGAGCTGCTTCGCTAGAGACGGCTTCTGCACCATGGCGCTGAGCTCCGGTAGCAAGAAGAGCACACAGAGCGACTCGGACTCTGAGTCCGATGACGAGGTGCATGATGAGCTTCCCTTCTTACGCCAAGAGAATGAACGGCTTGGTACTTTGCTTGATAATCGTGATGACATGCTTAGAGAGGCAAAGAAAATGAGAAAAGAGCTTAGGGCTTCACTCGAGGATGCTAGGACTAGAGTGGCTGAGCTAGAAACACATGTGCTTGATAGCAAGCTTGAGATTGATTCCCTTAAGGCTAGCCCTATTGTTTCTGATGAGGTTGATTGTGTTGATTGCTCCATCTTTCTTGCTGATCTTGCTTTGTTCAAAGAAAAGCATGCCTCCAAGTGTGAGGAACTAGATGTTCTTAGGATTGAAGTGGCTGAGCTTAAATCTAGATCCGCTTTGCTAGGTGCTTGCACTTCTTGCCCTGTTTTGCATGCTAAGATTGATGAGATGCATGCTTACACTAGTTCTCTTGAGGCTAAATTGAAGGAACCCATGCCTACATCATGATCTACCTGTGAAATGCATGCTTTGAAAAATTTGGAACTTGCACATTATGTTGATCGTTTGTAGGATGAGAATGATGAGCTGAGAAAGTTGATGGGTTGGTTGTCTGGTCATGAGCCTCAGTTGAGGATGATGATCGAGGCAATTAAGAGGCAGGATGGTGAGGGACTTGGGGCAAACAAAGTTGGTGAGGGAAGTGGAGAAAATATCCCAGAGCCACAAAAAACCCACCACAAGAATGATTTTTCCCCAAAACCAAACCATCTTAGGAACCGACTAAACACAACCCCAGCTCCACCCGTGTTTCCTACACCCACAAATGATCTCCAAAAGCCTATCAAGTTTGTGAGCACTTCTGGGAAAGTGTCCTTTTGGAAAGAGAGTGAGAAGGCTAGCGAGGAGAAACCGGTGGAGAAGTTGAGTGGAGAGAAACCTAGTGAGCAGCCCCAATCCAAGCCTAAACCTAAACTTGTGAGGTTCCATTGTGGCTATTGTGGAAGAGATGGTCACAAGGATGAGTTTTGCTTCAAGAGGAAGCGAGAGGAAAGCATGGCAAAGGAGTGGGCGAACAAGGATAGGTACCGTCGGGGACAGCCCCGAGGGTCCCCTAAAAAACCGGGGGGAATCCTCGCTTAAAACCACGCAAAAAAACAAAACAAAATGCACCTCTTACCTAAACACACACACACGGCAAGGCCCACGCTACGATGGCACCCGCGGCCCACCGAGTGGCCCAATCAAACGCCCCCTCGAGCGAGGTTCCGCCTTGCTCGAGGGCTCACGCCCCTCGAGAGGGTTCCGCCTCGCCCGAGGGCTCACACCCCCTCGAGCGGGTTCCGCCTCGCTCGAGGGTCCCCGCCTCCCTCAAACGGGCTCCGCCCCGCTCGAGGGTCCCTCATGAGCGCACCTGCTCCCGCACACGGGTACGGGCATTTAATGCTCGACACAGCGAGCCGCGCCATCACGCGCACGGGAATCACGCCCCCGCGCGTTCCGCCAACTCCCTTGGGGAAGCCCATCCCCGCCACCGTGGGGAACGTGTAACGTGGCCGGTGTCAACTCCGTGACGCCGTGCCGCCCACTCCCCGTATGGCTAACGCGCCGCGCCCTCGAAGGGGGCCGGTTGCACCCCTTGAACCCCTCTCTCGTCACTGCGGGGTCAAACCATGACGTCGGGCCGGTGGGAGCACCATCCCCGTCGGCGTTAGTCTCGTGCGGCCATCCCCGCCCCCTCGCAGCCGCCACGCCGTGCACCGCCGCAACCACTCCAACGCCGTTGAGCACGCGGGGACAGGACGCCGCCACGCCTGCCACTGTACCCCGTACGGATCACCGTCAACGGCTTCCTCGAGCCCGCCCGGGAGACGCCCCGGTCAACCACTACGCCTTCACCCTCGAAGCCGCCCCTGTTCAAGTACAAGGCACGCCACGACACCGAGACCGAGCAAGGTTCGCCGGGACGACCGCCAACTCCCCGGCACTGTACGCCATACCCCTACACGTAGCTAAACAGTGCGGCATGCCTGTAAATCACCCTCTCCTTGGTCCGTAAAAGAAAGGTGATCCCCCTCGCCGCGGGAGAGGGACATCGGACACGGGACTACGAGTTGCGATCGCTCACACACTCCCCCCGGTCTTCCCCACGATATTGGCACTCGCCTCAATCACTCCACTTGGGACTTGGAGGCCACGCCTCCTCTCCCGCTTCGCTTGTAGCCGCCCCACTACAGGCACCTCGGTGCAAAGCAATACAATGCCTCGAGCACACCCCCCGTGGACGTACGGCTCCGGCGGAACCGGGATAAACCAAGTGGATTTAGTTGCTTACCACCGACCATCGAGAGACGGATCTCGGCGCTTACTACTAGTTAGCATCGGGACTACATTCCACACCGATAGTTGGCGCCCACCATGGGGCATGGCGCGCCGAAGTCAACCCGTCATCGGCTCTCTCGATGGTGATTCGCACCGAGTACCACGGTCGGCGTTACTCCATGGGCGGCTCGACCCCCTCCCGGCCGACCCGAAATCCGGTTCGGGGGCCCGAACTTTCGGGCCACGGGGAACGGCTACCTGATGCGCCTCACCAACCGTGAGGAACTCCACGTGCGGCGCCAAGTTGGGTCCGCCCCGGTCGCCGCCGCACGCGTCGCCACGACACCAACACCCGCCGGCACGGACGCTGCGGGTCCATCGGCGCCACGGCGCCGCCGCCGCTCCGGCCGGCGCTCGCGTCGGGGCGCGGTCGGAGCACCGGCATCTCGCGCGCGTCGCCTCGCAACGTGACGCACCCACCGGCGTGACGGTTGCCGCCCCGGCGAGGGGAGCGCTCGGTCTCGGACCACGCTTCCCTATCGGTCCGCGGCGCCACGGCGGCCTACGTCGCCAACACCACGATGCGCAGGGTTCCCCCTGGCCGCCACGTCTTGGTTGCCAGGGACCCTAGCGCCTCCGCCGGCGACGAGTCATCCCTAGGCTCCGTCGACGCACTGCCACCCGCCACCTCGCATGGATACGCGGAGTGGGACTTCTCCGGTGTGCCGGACCCAGTGATGTTCAGGCGGTTCCTCGACGCCGCGGACTACTGGTTCGGCTACTCCGACGACTCCAGCGCTGGGAGCTACGACCCCGCGCGGGAGTGCTGCGTCGTCATCGCCAACGACCCAGCAAACGCCGCCGACGTGGCGGGCGCCGGCGACGGAGAGGTTCCTCCTGCTGCGGGGGCCCCGGACCGCGCCCGGCTGCGGGGGTCAAGCGCCCCTCCTCCCTCACCCCCGAGGGGGGCCGACATTAACGCACGCTTGGCCCAAACACGTGAGCTCGAGGCCAAGCTCGGCGAGAGGAGTACCTCATGGTGCGGTTGCTTTGCGCCTCTATCGCGGGGGAAGCCTCGGCGCGCGGCGAACGCACGCGTGAGTGCGGTGAGACAAGCCCGCGATCGCATCAACGCCGACTTCAACGTCGACAATCCGGATACGCCCCCGCGAGCGAGCCAAAAGCTCATTGCCGCCACAACACCGCTCGCGGGCCATGCCCGCCCCTTCGACGCCCGAGGCGCGGAACTCGCACCGTGAGGAGCGGGCGCTCATCGAGCAAGCGGCCATCCAACGAAGCCGAAAGCTCGGCGTCCCGCATCCGCCAACGGGGGGAGTGCGCGGGATGATGGGGGTGCGCAAGGCCCCCGAGCCCTCGGTACACGCGGGCGGCGCGGCCGAGCGCCCCCGCCAACCGGGGCGCGCACACGGCCAAGGAACGGCTCCTTGACACGAGTGGGCAAGCTCGAGATGGCGACGCCCGCAACGTCATCAACGCTCAACGAACGAGCAAAGCGGAGGCGCGGGTGGCAGCGAGGCTACCACCCCGACGGGGTGGGCGTTACGACAGCGATGAGGACCGCTCACCGACGCCGAAGGCCCCGGGAACCTGTGTGTTCAGCCGGGAGATCCGCATGGCGACCTTCTCCCAGCGCTTCCGCCAGCGCACGACGATCGTCAAGTACAACGGGGAGACGGACCCCCGTGTGTGGCTCAACGACTACCGCCTGGTGTATCAGCTGGGCGGAGCCACCAGCGACGAGGCTATCATCCGCAACCTCCCCCTGCACCTCGCCGACTCGGCACGTACGTGGCTCGAGCACTGCCCGCCGGTCGGATCCACAACTGGGACGATCTGGTCCGCACGTTCATGGGAAATTTCCAGGGCACGTACGTGCACCCCGGGAACCCCCGGGACTTGCGCTCTTGCACCCAGAAGCCCGGCGAATCGCTCCGGGACTTCATACGGCGCTTCTCCAAGCACTGTACGGAGCTCCCGAGCGTGGTGCAGTCAGAGATCGTGCACGCCTTCCTCGAAGGCACCACATGTCGGGACCTCGTGCGCGAGCTTGGGCGCAGCCCACCGGTCGACTCGAACGAGCTGTTCGACATCGCCACCAGCTTTGCTTCGGGCGAAGAGGCGGTGGGGGCAATCTTTGACGGCAAGAAGGGCAAACGCGCGGACGACACGCCCGCGGAGGGCAGCAAGTCCAAGGAGATTCGCCGAGAAGAATAAGCGGGGCAAGAAGGGGGAAAGAAGCCGCGCGCGAGGCGCGCGAGCGGGGGTGCGAGGACGACGACGCCGAAGCTCTTGCTTTGTTGACCCGGCCGGCGGGGCCCTCGAGCGGCCCCTCGAGGCCGGGGGTGTTCGACGACATGCTTTGAAGAAGCCATGTCCCTACCACAAAACGCCGGTCAAACACACCCTCGAGCAGTGCGACATGCTCAAGCGGTTCTACGGCCGTGCCGCCGCGAAGGACGACGAGGCCAAGAATGATGGGGGTGATGGCGACGTCGGCGGCTTCCCCGCCGTGGAGAACGTATTCCTCGTCTTCGGGGGGCCCACCATCGACATGTCCAGCCGCCAGCGCAAGCGGGAGCAGCACGAGGTTCTTGCCGCAGAAAAGGCGCCTCCTTCCTTCCTCGACTGGTCGGAGGACGCCATCACGTTCAGCCGCGAGGATCACCCGAACCGCATCCCCAACCCGGGTCAGTACCCGCTGGTGGTTGATCCTGTCATCGGGAATGCGCGGTTCTCGAAGGTCCTGATGGACGGAGGCAGCAACCTCAACATCCTCTACGTGCACACGTTGCGCCCGCCGGGGATCGGGTTGGATCGGTGGGCCCGGCCACGACGCCGTTCCGTGGCGTCGCGCGGGCAAGCGCGTTCGGCCCCTCGGGCGATCGACCTCGCCTGTCCGGTTTGGCACGCCGGACGGCTACCGCAAGGAGACACTCACCTTCGAGGTGGTGGGGTTCAGGGGCGCGTACCACGCCATACTTGGGCGGCCCTGCTACGCCAAGTTCATGGCGGTCCCCAACTACACCTACCTCAAGATGAAGATGCCGGGGCCCAACGACGTCATCACCGTGGGCTCATCCATCGAGCACGCCTTCGACTGCGACGTCGAGTGCATGGAACACGCCGAGGCCCTAGCGCTGGACGAAGTGCTGGTGGCAAACATGGAGAAGATGGTCAACGAGGACCTCGACTCCACCGCCAAGCATGCCGGTAGCTTCGAGGCTGCTGAGCAGACCAAGGAGGTACCCCTCGACCCTGCTGCCCCGGAGGGCAAGGCGTTGAGGGTCAGTTCTACCCTCGACCCGAAATAGGAAGTGGTGCTCGTCGACTTCCTCCGCACCAACGCCGACATCTTCGTGTGGAGCCCCTCGGACATGCCGGGCATCCCGAGAGAGGTCGCCGAGCACTCCCTTTACATCCTACCTCACTCTCGCGCGATGCGGCAACGGCCGCTCCGCTTTGACGAGGAGTGGCGCCGGGCAATCGGAGCGGAGGCTGCGAAGCTCCTAGAGGCCGGGTTCATCAAAGAAGTGCTCCACCCTACTTGGCTAGCTAATCTTGTATTAGTAAAGAAAAAGAATGGGAAGTGGCGGATGTGTGTAGACTACACTAGTCTTAATAAAGCATGTCCTAAAGTTCCTTTTCCTTTGCCGTGTATCGATCGGATTGTTGATTCGACCGCCGGGTGCGAACTCGCTCTCGTTTTCTTGATGCCTATTTCGGGTACCACCAAATAAAGATGAAAGAGTCCGACCAGCTCACGACTTCATTCATCACGCCATTCAGGATGTATTGTTACGTCACGATGCCGTTCGGCCTCCGAAACGCGGGCGCGACGTACCAGCGGTGTATGCAGCACGTCTTCGGAGACCACATCGGGCGAAACGTTGAGGCGTACGTAGATGATATAGTTGTAAAGACCAGGAAGGCGGACGACCTGGTTAACGACCTCAGCATCGCGTTCGGCTGCCTACGGGCCAAAGGGTGAAGTTAAACCCGGAAAAATGTGTCTTTGGCGTGCCACGGGGCATGCTTTTAGGATACATCGTCTCCCAGCGAGGCATCGAGGCCAACCCCGAAAAGGTCGCGGCCCTCGAGCGGATGGGCCCGATTCGGGACCTTAAGGGGGTCCAAAGGGTGCTAGGGTGCCTTACCGCCTTGAGCCGCTTCATCTCGCGGCTCAGCGAGAAGGGCTTGCCCCTCTACCGGCTCCTCAAGAAGCATGAGTGCTTCTCCTGGACCACCGAGGCCCAGGAGGCGCTTGATAAGCTTAAGGCGTCCCTTACCCACGCCCCGAACCTTACACCGCCGCAAGACGGCGAGCCTCTCGTACCTCTACGTGGCCGCGACCACCCAGGTGGTCGGTGCCGTGATTGTGGTGGAGCGCACGGAGGAGGGACACGCCTTGCCGGTTCGGCGGCCGGGTGTACTACATCGGCGAAGTCTTGTCCGACACCAAGGCGCGCTATCCTCAAGTCCAGAAGCTGCTCTACGCAGTGGTCCTCGCGTGGTGCAAGCTCCGCCATTACTTCGAGGCTCACCCCGTCACGGTGGTTTCCTCCTTCCATTAAGAGAGATCATCCGTAACTCGGATGCAGCGGGCAGAATTGCCAAGTGGTCGGTGGAGCTGATGGGCGAAATGCTCTCCTACGCTTCGCGCAAGGCCATCAAGTCCCAAATCTTGGCAGATTTCGTTGCCGAGTGGACGGACATGCAATTGCCGCCACCACGGATCCGGGCGGAGTCTTGGACCCCGTACTTCGACGGCTCGGTGATGAAGACGAGGAGCGGGCGTGGGCCCGCTCTTCGTCTCACCCCTCGGGGAGCACCGCGCGTACGCCGTGCGCCTTCACTTCCCCGCGTCAAACAACATGGCCGAGTACGAGGCCACGCTTTGCGGCCTCAAGATCGCCATCGAGATAGGCATCAAACGCCTCGACGTGCGGGGGGACTCGCAGCTCGTGATCGATGAGGTCATGAAAAACGCGAGCTGCCACGACGATAAGATGGAGGCGTACTGCAAGGCTGTGCGGGCCCTCGAGGACAAGTTCTACGGCATCAAGCTCAATCACGTGCCCCGCCGGCATAACGAGGAGGCAGACGAGCTCGCCAAGATCGCGTCGGGGTGGATCACCGTCCCCCCGAACGTCTTCGCCCGGGACGTCGCCCAACCATCCGTCACCCTTGAGCCGCACCCCTCGAACTGCACAGAACCCTCGGGGTCTCCCTCGAATCCAGCGGGCGCAGTACCCATGGACGAGGACCCCTCGAACGAGGCGTTCGTGCTCTCCCTCCTCGAGGGGTACGGCGCCGACGAGGCCGAAGCCATGGACGTCGAGCCAGCCCCCAGCGAGGTGGACTGGCGCGACAAATACATCGCCTGGATGGACCGAGGGGAACTCCCCTCGGACCGGTCCGAGGCCAGGCGCATCGCCAGGATGGCCAAGTCCTTCACCCTCGTCGACAGCGAGCTGTACAAGCGCGCCGCCTCCGGCATCCTGCAGCGATGCGTGACTATTCCCCAGGGGCGCGAGCTCCTCCGGGACATACACACAGGCGTGTGCGGCCACCATGCCGCACCCCGCACCCTCGTGGACAACGCGTTCCACCAGGGTGTCTACTGGCCCACCGCGGTCGGCCGACGCCGCCGAGATTGTGCGCACCCGCGAAGGGTGCCGGTTCTACGCTCGCAAGTCCAATCTCCCCGCGCACGTCCTGCAGACCATCCCCGTCACGTGGCCTTTCGCCGTGTGGGGGCTGGACATCGTCGGGCCCTTACGGAAGGCGCCCGGGGCTACACCCACCTGTTGGTCGCAATCGACAAGTTCTCCAAGTGGGTGGAGGTGCGCCCCATTACGAATCTCGGGCGGAACAAGTGGTAACGTTCTTCACCGACATCGTCTATCGCTTTGGGGTGCCGAACTCCTTCATCACCAACAATGGGTCCCAATTCACGGGTGGACCTGGGCGCCGTGGCACACCCACGGACCAACGGCCAAGTGGAGCGTGCCAACGGCATGATTCTACAAGGTCTCAAGCCCGAATCTTCGATCGGTGAACAAGTCTGGTCGGAAATGGCTCCAGGAGCTGCCGGCGGTCGTATGGAGCCTCAGGACCACCCCAAGCAGAGCCACCGGGTTCACCCCGTTCTTTCTAGTCCATGGCGCGGAGGCCGTCCTCCCCACGGACTTGGAATACGGATCGCCCAGAGTGCGGGGCTACGACGAAGATGCCAACCAGCGAGCCCGCGAGGACTCGCTGGACCAGCTGGATGAAGCACGCCTCGTGGCCCTGATGCATTCCGCAAGGTACCAGCAGTCCCTAAGGCGCTACCAAGCTCGAAAGGTGCGGCGGCGGGACTTCAGCGAGGGGGATTTGGTCCTAAGGCTACGCCAAGACAATCGAGGCCGCCACAAGTTATCACCCCCATGGGAGGGACCCTACGTCGTGGTGAAGGTGCTCAAGCCCGGCACGTACAAGCTAGCCAACGAGGACGGCGAGGAACTCACCAACGCTTGGAACATCCAGCAGCTACGTCGCTTCTACCCTTAGCTAGGATTTCCAAGTCTTTTGTTGTAAATTACATGCCCAACACCCCAGTTGGCAGCACAATGTAAATAACAACAAGTCAATAAAGTTAAAGGGCAACTCGGCTTTCCCCCCGAAAACCAAGTCACCCTCGGGGGCTACTTGCGGGGGGCATCCCCCCCCCCCCCCCCCCCAAAATGGTCCCATTTTTCGCAAAAAAGCTAAACTTGTGAAAGCGCTAAGTACGTTTCGACCGTAGCCTCGAGCGAATCAAGGCAGGGCGCGGGAGGTCATGCGGGAAGGACGCGCGAGTCAGAGATAGCCTACGCCTCTGCGAGGATACGGCCCTTCTCTCTTGCCTCCGGCCCAGCGGACTGCTCACGAAATCGAACTTCCCTAACCTGAATTCGCCCGAGCGAAGGGAAAAAAACTGAACAGCGCGACAAATAAAAGGCACCACTTAAATTTACAAGTGCTTAAACATTCCACAAGTTTCACTTGTTTATTCACACAACCACATGGCCCGGATACTAACATCTAAACAAAAATGGGCCTAGTGCCCGGCGGTCTTCGGGCACCGAGGCTCATCGGCATCGGCGGCATCCGGAACAAGAACTCCGCGAAGGCCTCGGTGAGTGCCTCGGCGACATCGGCCGGCAAGTGCGTCCGCTTGCTCCATCGCCGCCTCGTCCTCGACGCCCTCCGGCACGATGTAGCTCGACGCCACGGCCTCGAAGTTCACCTCGTAGTGGGACCGCACCACGCCAAGGGCCTTCTGGACGCCCAGGTGAAGCGCGCGACGCATGCGCCTTGAGACGTGCCCGCTAAGGGCGCGCAGACGGCTGGCCGGCGAGCTTCCGACTTGCGCCTCGCCCTCTTCGACCGCCTGGCGGGGACTCGAGGGCCACGGCGCACGGCTCCACCAACTCCCGCCGGGAGGAGTCGTAGGCGTCCTACAGCGTCTCGGCCCGATTGGTCGCGCGCCCCAGCGCGGTGCGCAGGCCTGGACGTCACAAGCAAAAGAAATCAGAAGGGGAACGGACCCCGAAGGGAAGATCAACAAAATAAGGGACGAAGCGGCAACTCACCTTCAACCTCGCTTCTTTCCACCTCGAGAGCCCGGTGCTTGGCCTCGACCGCCCGCCGCAAGCCGACGACCGTGGCGCTTTGCTCCACGAGGGTCCGGACCCCGTCCGCGTTCGAGATGCGAGGGCGATCGGCTCCCGGGCGAGCTTCGAAACCTCGGCCTCCCGCTCCTCCGGAGACGTCCGCGCCCTCTCGAGAGCAGCATGCTCCCGCCGGAGCGCCGATTGGGCATCGGCGAGAGTGGCCTCGCTCCTCGCCGGAGCCGACCTTCGACCTCCTAGCGGGCGGCACGCTCTGCCGGAGCTGCTCCTCCGCTGCGGCAACCGCGGCGACCTTAGCGGCGAGGGCGGCCTTCAATTCTTCGACTTTCTTGGCCCTCTGCTCGGCCTCCCGCGCCCTCTCCTCGGCCCGGCTCTGCTGGGACTGCGCCTCTAGGAGCTCCGCGCCGACCTCCCGATTCTGGGTCCGGATGGAGACCACCTCCGCCTCCCAGTCCGTCGCCACGGTGCGCGCCCTCTCCAGGTCCCCTCTCGCCTGCTGCAGCGCCTCATCCCGGTCGATGAGGGCCGTGCGAATCCGCTCGATGGCAGAGGGGCGCGCCGTGGATTGCCCCTCCAGCTCCAAGAGCTGGTCACGCAGGGCCTCTGCCCGATACGCCAGCCAGCCATCCCGGGTCCTCAGGGCCTCGACGAGGGCATCGAGAGCATCGCGCTGCTCCCGGAGTTGGCGGAGCTCAGCGCTCATCTAGGCGAGAACGCCGTACCTGTCGTGGGCGCGGTGCTCCAGCTCCTGCCGCCAGCAAATGGAGACCAATAAGCATCGCGCCACGAGAAACAAACATGAAGACGACAGAACAAGGAAAAAAGCAACGGCATCATACCTGGAAGACATGCCACGCAGGGCCGCCGGTGGATGCGGCCGCCTCGTTCGGCGCTCGGTTGAGCAAAGTGCCGTGGCCGCGCGGCCTCCTCCCACGACCGCCGCTCCTCTTGGGCGTCGGCGAAAAGCGGGGATGGCACGTCGACGTGCTCCCCGCCCCGCCCCGGGCTCGGCCGCCGGACCGCTCGAGCCGGGGGCGGCGCCGCGGGACGAAGAGGCCTCGACGCCGTGCCTCGAGCCCCCCGCCCACCATGTGGTCGTCCCACCGTCGACGAGCGCCCCCGCCCGGGGCTCGGGGGCCGGTGTGGGTAGGCTTCCCCACCGGTCCCACCCCGGCGGCGGAGTGTCGTCGTCGGGAATCTCCACCGCCGTCGCCCGGGAGCCGCCGGCGAGGGCGGGCTCTCGCGGCGGTGCGGCGACCTCCGCCGCCGGGCCGCGCCACCGTAGCCGTGGACTCTCGCTGCGGCACGGCGACCTCCACCTCGCGCGGCGCCTCGGCGGCCGCGGGCGCCCGACGCGCCTCCATGACCGACGACGCCGGCAATGCCACTACGACCGGTGCCGGCCGGCCGCGCCGCCGCCACTAGCCGCGCCTCGCCCATGGCCGGCTCTTGACGCACCTCCGCCGCCGCCCGCCGCGGCTCCACCGGTCGACGTCGCCGGCCACGACCCCGAGGCTTCGGCCACGCCTTGCGAGGCCCCGCTCACCATTGTCGCCGTGCTTGCGCCCGCCCGCGCGCCCTCGACGAGTGCCGCCCGGTTGGGATGGATGCGTCCGCCCTCGGCACCTTGGCCGGTGCGAGGGGGGGGCACGCTTGGCGCCACCCGCGGACATGGAAACAAATCGTCATACCCCCGCCCGTCGGGCACGCGACCCCTCGGAAGGCAACTCCTTACCTCGGGGAGGAGAAGGCCCGCTTCCTCTTCCTCGAGGTCCCCGCCGACGTCGTGGGCGCGGCCGGCGCGCCGCCGCCGCCGCGCCTCCAACCACCTCCACCACGCGTGCGGGCTCCGCCGCGCACATAGGCGCCTCCGCCGCACGCGCGGGCGCCTCCGTGGCGTGCGCCGGGCACCTCCACGGCTCGTGCCGCCTCTCGCGTAGACGCCCGGTGGCGGGCGCCCCTGCGTCCGCCCTAGGCAATGGTGCTCCCGCCACCGGAGCCGGCTCGGCGACGGGGGTGCAGGCTCCCACCTATCGGGGAGAACCCTCGCCCCCTATCTTCTTCCTCCTCTTCCTCCTCTTCCTTGTCCGATGACGAGTACTCCTTCGTCCCTCGGCGAGGAGAGTCCCCGCCGCTCGCGCAGCCGAACTCCTCGCTCCTCCGCTCCCGCGCCTCCCGGCGCCGCGCGTCGCGCTCCCTCCCGCAATCCACCCGCTCCCCGCTCTCGCCGCTGCGCTCGCGCGCGCAAGCGCGCGGGCCCGAGGCGTGGGTGGGTCGGACTTCGCGGCGTTCACGCGCACCATCCGCAGGCGGGCGAAGCCTTAAAACGCGCCGGCAACCCAAAAAACCGACGAAACAAGAAAGGAAGTCGAGAAATCCACTCACCAATTGGCCGACGGGGAGCATCTCGAGTGCCCACGGGGATGCGTAATCACAACGCCCCGGCCCGAGGTCGATGGCGCGCCGCGCCCGGTGGCCGTGTACGACCGTGGGAAGGGTTCCCGCAGCGAGCCGCGACTCGGCCAACGCGACGGGGTCCGCGTCCTCGCTTATCTTGAAGATGCGGAGCCGCCTCTCCATCGTGGGGAATGATCCGCCGGTGGTGGAGGTTGGCGAGGACGCATCCCGCACCGCTCCGCGGTCCGCCGCTTCTTCGCCGCGGCCACGAGCGACTCCCGGCCCGCGCCCGGTGCGAGGGCGGGGACACCCCCGTGGTACCGGGAGTGCGCCCTCTCCCCGAGCACCTTGCCGGTGTAGGGGGGAGGCCGTGGTCGGCGTTGCGGAGGTAGAACCACCCCCGCTCCCAGTCCGCGTAGTTGGAGGTCATCGTGCAGGGGATGTATTCCTCCCTGCGCGAGCTCCGCACCGCGAGCGCCAAGACGCCGGCGCGCGCCGCGCGGAGAGTCCTCGGCTCCGACATCCGCAAGCATGTGCGGCTCCGCGCGGAAGAGGTGGGACCCGCAGATCCCACCCCATCGGGATCCCCGGAAGCCGTCGCGCACGCCGACGAACGTGGCCGCCCGTGAGATCGCATTCGGCGTGAAGTTCCGCGGCCCCACACCGTAGTGGTAGCACGCACCCCGCATGAAGCGGCTCGCCGGCGCCGCGAAGCCGCGCTCGTGGAAGCGCATGAAGCTGACGATGTAGCCGTACGGAGGGTTGGGAACTCGTTCCCTCTCCGACGGCATGATCCACTCCGCGGGCTGCCCCTCTACATTCACCGCCACCGACCGCCGGCCACCGCTGACCCGGGGCCGCCGTCGTCGCCGTCGAGCGCTCCCACGCCGGTGGGTCAATGATGGTGATGGGCTGCTAGGGAGCCATACGAACGGGCGGGGGAACGAGGAACTGGAAGCAAGAGCGGCTCCAAGAGCAGGATCGCAAAGTCAAGAACGGCTCGGGGCCGGGAGTGCAAGAGGCGGGGACAAGAAACGCTAAGTGCAAAGGTAAAAAACCGCCCCTCCTCCGCCTATCGGATTTATAGGCCGCGAGGCGTGCTCTCCGGAGCGCACGCCCTGCGCGCATTAATTGCAGGTGATATATTCCCTCACTGACGAGCGGGGCCCATCACGACCGCGGCGGCCGCATAACCGCACGCGCGCCATCATCACGGCGCAAGAATCGGAGGGCCGTGGCGGCGGTCACGTCCGCCCGCCCACTCCACCCACTACGCGCGCGACCACGGCGCCTGAAAAGGCACGCCCGTGGCGCGTGACTATAGCCGCGAATGTGGGCATTAAATGGCCCTGTCCCTTACCAAGTAAGGAAGACCCTCGAGCGGCCCGAGCCCCTGGCTCAAATAAGACCGACCCTCGAAGGGTGCGAATATCGACCAGTGGCCTCAAAGCCTATCCAAGGTAAACAGGCGCCACAGGTGCCCTCGATCTACTGATCAGCGGCTCGAGGACCAGCGCGGCTGAGAACCCTCGGGGCACCGGGATGGGAAAAGACGGGAGCACTCCCACTGCTACCCCGCACGGCCCTACTGATCAGGGGTTCGAAACCTGACCCTCGACGGGTTCGAACAGGTGCCCCGCATCACCGCAGTCGTGGACGACGAGGGCGCGCGCATTCGAGCCTTTCCTCGAGCCCACCGGCTCGGGGGCGCCCACATGTCGTGTTCGAGAGCCGCCGAGGGGCGGCTAGCGGGGGATCCCACCGAGGGAGAGCTTCCGCGCCCTCGATCCCTAGCGAATGGGACCGAGCCCCACCTAGCAAATCCATGCAAGCGCTTTAATGGGCGGGGTCTCGGACCACGAGCCTACCCTTATCGAACGGGGCATGGGCGTCCACCTGAACCACCCGCTAACAAACTCGGCGAGTAATCCGCAATCCGCGATCCGATCGATGGGGGTTGCGAAAACCTCACCCTCCGTCCCGCGGAGGGACGGCGAGGGCACGTTTAAAACAAGATGAAGAGCTCGCCCCGATCACCTTGAATGGGCCCGTGCTTAGGGGGCTCAACGCACGGTTACACCTCCCCGGGATGCACCGACGCGAATGGTGCCGACGCGCGTGCGTCACCGAAGCCGCCCGAAACATTGCCGATGCCGGTTGAAACACGTACCACGCCCACTGACAAGATTCCGTGGTAAAATCCCTGCAGGAGCACCCACGCTCCTGCAGGGCTTCGGGGGCTAGACCCGTGGGTCCGCTGACGTGGCTCCACGGAAGGCATTTGCAACCAGGGGGAAGAACGTCCTATCAGTAGGCTTCAGCATCTGCGGGAGCCTGGCCGGCACGCCCACAGATGCTCGGGGGCTACTGTCGGGGACAGCCCTGAGGGTCCCCTAAAAACCGGGGGAATCCTGCTTAAAACCTGCGAAAAAACAAAACGAAATGCACCTCTTACCTAAACACGCACACACGACACGACCCACGCCGCGATGGCCCCCCGCGGCCCACTAGAGTGGCCCAATCAAACGCCCCCTCCGGCCAGGGTCTCGCCTCGCTCGAGGGCTCACGCCCCCTCGAGAGGGTTCCGTCGAGAGGGTTCCACCTCGCTCGAGGGCTCACGCCCCCTCGAGAGGGTTCCGCCGCGCCCGAGGGCTCACGCCCCCTCGAGCGGGTTCCCGTCTCACTCGAGGGTCCCCGCCTCCCTCAAACAGCTCCGCCCCCGCTCGAGGGTCCCTCATGAGCGCACCCGCCCGCACGCGGGTACGGGCATTTAATGCTCTGACACAGCAGAGCCGCGCCATCACGCGCCCGGGAATCACACCCCCGCCGCCGTTCCGCCAACTCCCTTGGGGAAGCCCATCCCCGCCACCGTGGGGAACCGTGCAATGTGGCCGGTGTCGGCTCCGTGACGCCGTGCCGCCCACTCCCCGTACGGCTAGCGCGCGCCGCGCCCTCGAAGGGGGGCCGGTTGCACCCTCGAACCCCCTCTCTCGTGACCCCGTAGTGTCAAACCGTGACGTCAGGCCGGCGGGAGCGCCATCCCCGTCGCTGTCAGTCCTGTGCGGCCATCCCCGCCCCTGCAGCGCCACGCCGTGCACTGCTGCAACCACTCCAACGCTGTTGGGCACGCGGGGACGGGACGCCGCCACGCCTCGCCATTGTACCCCGTACGGATCACCGTCAACGGCTTCCTCGAGCCCGCCTGGAGACGCCCCGGTCAACCACTACGCCTTCACCCTCGAAGCCGCCCCTCGTTCGGGTACAAGGCACGCCACGACGCCGAGACCGGAGTAAGGTTCACCAGACGACCGCCAACTCCCCCCGCACCGTACGCCATACCCCTACACGTAGATAAACAAGCAGTGGCGTGCCCGTAGATCACCCTCTCCTTGGTCTATAAAAGGAAGGTGATCCCCCTCGCCACGGGGGAGGGACATCGGACACGGGACTACGGGTTGCGATCGCTCACACGCTCCCCGTCTTCCCCACAATATTGGCACTCGCCTCAAGCACACCACTTGGGACTTGGAGGCCACGCCTCCTCTCCCGCTTCACTTGTAGCCGCCCCACTACGTGCACCTTGGTGCAAAGCAATACGGTGCCTCGAGCACACCCCCCGCTGGACGTACGGCTCCGGCCGGAACCAGGATAAACCAAGTGTCTTTAGTTGCTTAGCACCGACCATCGAGAGACAGATCTCAGCGCCTAACTACTAGTTAGTGTCGGGACTACATTCCGCACCGACAGGTACAACCCCTCCCATGGTGTATCTAAGCCTCGTATGCCACAACCCGGGGGTAAAGCCGTGGTGAGAAGTGTTCCGGCATGGGGAGATGCGAATTCCCGCGCCCGAGGAGCCGTTCGGGAGAGGGCGGTCGACCGCCCGGCTAGGCGGTCGACCGGCTCTACCCGCAGGGGGGCGGTTAGACCGGCCCGGCTAGGCGGTTCAACCCCCCCCCCCCCCCCCCGAAACCCGGGCGGAGTGGTTTTCAAGGTGGTGAGTCCGCAGGTTTCATTTCTCGGAGATAGTGGTGCCGGTGGTTGGTCCGGGAGAGTCAGCAGTGGTCGGTTGCTAGGCATTCTCCCCCTCGAGTTCACTTGCGGGGATGGGAGGAGTCGTAGCTTTGAGAAGGAGAGGAGGGAAGGTCCACGAGCCTTCTTTCGTGGTTGTGGTCCTCCTCCGGGCGGCGAGGGTTGGCTTCCTCGGAGTGGTTACCGATGTGGTGTTCGTGGTGGTAGTTTTGGTAGGAAAGATAGTTTGGTGTGTGCTAACCCCACTTTCGAGCAAATGGCTCGGCACTAGTTCTACTCTTTTGGTACTAACCCAAAGGCCGAGTCGTTTGTTTGCTCACGTGCTCGTTTTTGAATTTCGCATGGGAGACTTGAAGAACATTTGGTTGATTGACTCCGGTTGCTCGAGGCATATGACCGGAGACCGGGGGTGGTTCTCAAGTCTCATCCCGTGGTGACGAAGAGGTACATCACTTTTGGGGAAAATGGGCGTGTGCTTTCGGAAGGTGAGATTAAGGTGAGTGACAAGGTCACTCTCGTGCGTGTTGCTCTTGTTCAATCGCCGGGGTACAATCTACTTTCTCGTGTCTCACTCGTTGGATGAGGGCTTTGAGGTGTTGTTTCGGCCTAGTGGTTCTCGGATTCGGACTCTCGAGGGGACCTTGTTTGTATGGTCATTCCCGAGGGTCGTGTGTTTCGTGGCCGATTTACCTCGGTCTTCGGGTGTGGAGCGTTGTTTCTTGGCCGGTTCTTCGAGTGAGTTGTGGAAGTGGCATAGGAAGTTGGGTCACTTGAGCTTTGACCATTTGTCACGCTTGAGTAAACTCAATTTGGTCCGAGGATTGCCATGGTTGAGGCTTGAGAAATAGTTGGTTTGTGCGCCGTGTAGGCATGCCAAGATGGTAGCCTCTTCTCACCCGCCTCTCATCGATGTGATGACCGAGCATCCATGCGAGCTGCTCCATATGGACCTTGTTGGCCCGGCTCGTGTGCGATCCTCGCGGTGGGAAGTGGTATGTCCTTGTTGTGGTGGACGACTATTCTCGGTATGCGTGGGTGTTCTTTCGAGGATAAGGGGGAGACGTTTGATTTTGTTCAAGATCTAGTCTTGAGGTTGAGGAACGAGAGGCATGGAGTTGCGCTTCTTCCTCGGGATACAAATCAAACAATTAAAGGAAGGAACATTTGTGCACCAAGCTAAGTACACCAAGGACATTGTGTGGAAGTTCAAGATGGAGGATTCCAAGGCTATGACGACGCCGATGAGTACGACTACGGCTCTTGATGCGGATGAGGAAGGTGAACACGTGGACCGAAGGAGTACCGAGCATGATCGGGTCACTCCTTTACTTGACGGCGACGAGGCCGGACATCCGGGCTTCTCGGTATGTCCGTGCGCTCATTTCCAAGCGTCTCCGAGGACTTCGCATCGGCAAGCGGTGAAGCGAATTTTCGTGTACACCTGCGTCACACTCCCGACTTCGGCCTTTGGTACTCCGCGTCCTCTTCTTTGGCGTTTCATGGTTTTTCGGACGCGGATTTTGCCGGGTGTCGGTTGGATAGGAAGTCCACTTCGGGACTTGCCGCATTTTGGGTTCTTATTTGGTGTCTTGGTCTTCCCGCAAACAGCTGAGTGTTGCTCACCCACTACCGAGGCCGAGTATGTTGCCGCTCGCTAGTTGTTGCTCTCGCCTCCTTTCGATTTCATACACCATGAGTGACTTTGGTGAGGAGTATGCCCATGTCCCACTTCAATGTGATAGCACCGGTGCCATAAGTGTTGCAAAGAACCCGTTGCTCCATTCCAAAACCAAGCACATAGAAGTGAGGTATCATTTTCCGAGAGACAACGTAGAGAAAGGAAAGATAGCTTTGATCCATGTACCCACACATAACCAACTAGCCGATATTTTCACCAAACCCTTAGATCAAGCAACTTTCACTCGTTTGCGGGGGAACTTGGTGTGTGTTTGATTTCTTGAGTTGGGTGTGTGGGAGCTCCTTTGTAGCATATGTATAGTTTCCTTCGTGCATTTCGTGCATTTGGCATGGCATATGTAACATGATGTATAGGCATCCTTGTATCTTAGATTGCATGCATTTTGTATCATATGCATTGGATAGGAAAAGCTTCTCCTATATACATTGTTCACCATGTGTTGCTATATATGTCTTTGTGAGCTTGTTTGGTATGCTATGGTTAGTTTGGCTTAGCTCTTGATGATCTTGATGAATAATCCATGGTTGATGGCTATGTTTTTGAAAATGTCACATATATGCTCTCTCGTCTCGTAAATGCCTTTACATGATCTTGACATGTTTTAGTGGATTTGCTATGCTTAATTTGTGATTGGATGGCTAGTTTATTGATCATATGGGGCCAAAAGGCTCATTTGCCATCATAAATTTTTAGCCTCTTGCTTTATCTTGTGGAGGGGCATAAGTTCCTTTTTGTCACAAAGACATTTCATATACCAATTATGAATCTGAAAATGAAATGTAAAATGCTTGGAAAATATGCTCCCATGTCATATGTGCTAAATTTAATTTGCTTTGGGTGCTAAACCATTGCATGATGCCTACCAATGAGAAGTCTCGTATATAGAAGTAGGCACATGGCCCTTGGCTTTGACATGACAAGAGGTGCTTGTGGGTGTTTGTGATGGTCTTATGATTAGAATGGCTGTCCTAGCATTAAGTTTGTATGGCTTTGCCATTTCGACATGTTTTGCTCATGTTTAGGTTTTTGCTTATGAGAGAGTAACTTTTCGCAAAATTACTCAAATCCTTTTTAGCCATGTCCCATGGTTGTGAAACTTGGTGATCACGTAGTTAAGGTCATTACGAACCTGTAGAGTATCTAACTTGCTCATTTGGACTAGTGTAGCCTCTTGTGATGAATTTTGTATATTTGAGAAGCTATATGTTGAAACTTTTCGCATTGTGCCTTGATTCATGCATTGTCAACAAGGGGGAGAAGTTTGTGCATGCTTTGGGCACTGGGAGTGTTTGGAAGGTGTTCCAATTGGTTCGGCAAATTTTGAGCACTGGGAGTGTTTGGAAGGTGTTCCAATTGGTTCGGGCAAATTTTGAGCAGCTTTGGTGCGGGGCCGGCCTCTTGGGGCGGTCTAACCACCCCCGTGTGGTCGGGCTGAGGTGCGGGCGGTCTAACCGCCCGTGCGGCGGTCTAACCGCCCCGTGCATGTTGAGCGCTTTTTGCTCTTTGTCGCATTCCCGTGTTGCATTGCCGCGTTGGCTCAAGGGGAGCTTGCATAAGTGAAAGGGGAGCTCTTTGTGGTGTTAGAGCTTTGGTTCGGTGGTTTGCGCTCTTTGTTTGAGCATGGTTTTGTCTCGGATGTGTCGAGCCATTGCCCTTGCCTAAGGGGTCCGAGACTTGTCTTCTTCAAGTGATCTTGCTCTTCGCCTTTCTTTCGCTTTCGATCACTTGTTGAGGTTTCCTTTTCTTTTGTTTCTTTTCTTTTTCTTTTCTCGTGAGTTACTTCATGTGGGTGTTGTCAATGCACTCATCAATGGGGAGATTGAGGACCAGGTGTGGTTCGAGGACCGGTGGATGGTCGCTTCCTTGTGTGATGAGTGATTGACAACGTTGTGTGGACTGATTCTTGGCTAAGTATTGCGGTGTGCAGGTTGCGGCTTGACTCGTGTTGGTGCGTGTGAAGAACAAGTGCGAAAGGTCGTTGTTGGTGAGGCCTCCGGGTGTGGGAGAAGACAAGTAGCTTCCTACGAGGGACCCGGTGGTCGGCGAGGTCAAGTGCGGGCCGCATGGTGGCATGAACAAGAAGATGAAGTCATGGACGCTTTCTTGGTAGAGCCTCAAAACCAAGGTCAAGCCGGGACTACGTGGGAGCCAAGTCATGAGTGGAGATTGGTGGAGGCTACACCGAGTTCGCGGGGTTTGCGCGGGTTCACCGTAAAACCACCGGGTTACTCGGTTGAGGCACAAAACCGAGGCCGAGGACTCGACGAGGAGGTGTGGCCAACCCAGCCGGTTCAACCGCCCAGAGGGGGCGGTCGACCGCTCGGGCCGGTCGGATTGCCCGGCCGGCCTAACCGCCCCGCCCGGTCGCCGGCGCCGAATGCTTCGAAGCGGAGGACACGCGTCGGGATCACCAAAGGCTTGCGTCGAGGCTAAGCAGTTGCGGTCGCCGGGCATCCGTCCAATGAAGAAAATCCGAAGACTTCCAAATTTGCCCTCGAGGGGCTTGTATCTCCAGCTTTAAGTAAGGGTAGTTTAGTCTTTTGGGTGCCTCCATATATACTCATTGAGTGGATGGAAGGCAGCCAACTCTTGGAACCCTAACTCATTTGTTTTTCCATTTTCGTTCTCCTTTTTCCCTAGTTTTTCCTAGGAATAGCTTGAGAGCTTCATGTGAGATCTAGATAGAGGGATGAATGTTTGGGTGGCAAGCTAGACCTTGTCCGAACCTTCATGGTATGTATAGATGGTTCGGTGTTGTTCCTCAAGGTGGTGAATTGTTTTCCCCGTCCTTCTTTGTGGTGATTTTTGGAGCTCTTTGTTGGCGGTGTTTTGAGGATGATTTCTTGGGGTTTTTGGTGGGTGTCATGTATGAGGATCTTGTGCCTCTTTGGCTGGTGAGTTTGCCCCCAAATCTCTCTTGAATCGACTCGATTTGGTGGTTTCTCGAGTTGGGCGAGTTCTTGACCTAGAGAGGCAATTTCTTCGATTCCTCTTGATTGTGAGCGATTCGGGTCGATTCCTTTGAGGTAGAGGTTGCCCAGGAGGTAACCCAGCTATTCCCGAAGTTTCGCTGCAATCCGTGGAGTGATTCGGGAGATCGGGCGCGAGGAAGTTGAGGTTTGACCCGCGGGTTCGTTTTCTGGAAGGGGCGGTCTAACCGCCTGGAGGGGGCGGTCTAACCGCCCTGGGCTTTCCAGGTCAAAGTTTTGTTTCGCCGGATTTTCCTCTGTGAGTTTGTTCGCCTTGATCAGAGGAGCGTCTGGGTGAAATTTCGGGTCGTTCTCGTGTCGTTTGCTAGGAGTTCTTGTTTGGAGTTCGTTGCTGGGTACAGGAGGTTAGACCGCCCCTGGTAGCCGGTCTAACCGCCCCTAGGACCCCGGGTGGAGTTTTGGGTTTCGCTAAGATTTTCTAGTAGCTAGCATGGCCCCGACCGCAGATCTCTCGTTGGTGAAACCGTGGTGCGTTTTGGTGCTCGGAAGAGGTGTTTCGGAGGATTTCTTGGTTTCCCCGGTGGAGGCGGTCTAACCGCCCCCACACCCGGCCTAATCACCCCCCTCCGGACAAACCGGCTTTCGAGTTGTTTCCGCCGTCGTGGGTGCGTGTGTGTTGAGGTTGCCGGTAGTGTTTGTTCCTAGGACCCGCAGCACTCCGGTGGCTACGTGGTTTTGGCAAACGGAAGGTAGAAGTGCGGAGCGTGTGATTTTGGGGGTCCGACCGAGCGAGTTCATCTTGTCGGAGTTTCAATCTCCTTCGAGAAGAATTTTTATCGGCTCCCATTCACTCCCCCCCCCCCCCTCTCTCGGTCACCTAATCAGTCCTTCACATTGCCGAAGATGTACCCGTGAAGGTCGGACACCACTTCATCCCCGTCGACTTCGTGGTGCTCGAGATGGGAGAGAGGGAGAAGCCGCCGCTCATCCTTGGGAGGCCTTTCCTCAAGACCGTGGGAGCTACATTGATGTTGGCAAGGGGGAGATCATGTTCGATATCAACGGTGAAAGGAGTTCCTTCAAGTTTTGACCACGACTCGAGGCATGCAATATGATTGAAGTGAAGGAAGAACCAAGGAAGAAGGAGGGGTCGAAGAAGAAGAAAGAGCCGAAAAAAGATGAACGTAAAGAAAATCAAGGAAGGTGTTGCATCCGTCAAGACAAAGGAAGAAATGCCGCCCGTGAAGACCAAAAAAATGACTAAGCCGAAGACAAGCCCGTGCCCAAGATGGTGTGGAAGTGGGTACCCAAGATTGCAACGCCCACAAAGAGTGTTGATCCGAAGTAATCAAGTGAAGAAGTCTAGCCATGGACTATAAACGAAGCGCTAGGCGGGAGGCAACCCGTTTCGTCGAGTCAAGAATAAGCTACGGAGGACAACCCGATTCCAGGTCTTTCGAGTATTTTTAATAATTTAGTTTTGAATTTTATTACGCAAAGACATTAGACTCGAAGTGGTTGAACAATATTAGAGACATAATTCTTGGTTGAATATTTTGCCTTATCATAAACCCTTTACTTGAACCCTCCTATGTGTGTATTTGTTTCTTTTCGAGAAACCACAACCAAATAAATTCAGAACCTAACTCAACCTTTCACCCCCTATTATGGTGTTGTGGTTGACTTATTTTTCATGCTAAAAACACACGAGTAGAGCCACGACTTATACCTAGGTGTTATTTAAATTTCAGCACGTGGTAGGACTCGCGTGAACCAAGAAACTAAACTTTTGGTTGGTTTAAAAATCCATATCCTTGGTTTCTATAGGATTAGAATTTTTCTAAGCCTTATTTAATTTTGTTTTATTCAAAATCTTTCTCATTTAGCCAAAATTAGAACCTAAACCTATGCCCCCATGACCAAGCGGGAGAAGTTTGCTCTCAACCAATGAAGGCAAACTATACCGGTGAGACCGATATCAACGTAGTCGAAAAATATTTTCGACTTACATTTGTTTTTAATAGTTTAAAAACTTCTCTAAATTTATGCTTGAGCTCTTCCATAGCTCGAAAATATTTTTTTTCGAAATTAGAGGAGTGCTTAACCTTAAACATACTTAAATGGAGGCAATCTAATTAAAGTTAATCATGCATGCACCATTGGATGCCCTTTCATCAATTTTCATCAAGACCACATGCAAAGGACAAGCATGGGTGGGCAGCAAGCATGACTTTGCAGGAATTTGATGGTGGCATGTGAAGCAAGTGGAGCAAGGGAGCATGGACATGACTCAAAGCATGAAGCATCAAGTGGAAGGACGAATAATGCAAGAAAAGGAGTGGACGAGAGGGTTTGGACACTCGTGGAGCACGCGGGCAAGAAAGTCACGGAGGAGAAATGATCGTGCCGGAGGAAAACGGGGCCCGGGGAGCACGCGGCCACCCGGGCCGGTCGGCCCGGACCGGCCGGCCTCCCCTACAAAAGGAGCCCCCCCGCTCCCGTCTTCTCAGGCAAGCATCCCTCTCCTTACTCGCCTTGTGTGCTCAAGTTTGTGTGCCCGGAACCACCGTAGATATAGCCAACCTTCCCAAGCTTGATAGCTCAAAAAAATTCACAACCTTAATCCACTCAAAGTCTACATTCGAAAGTAAGTTTTTAGTGCCTAGTTACCGATTGCAACCCGGAATTTTAGTGGAGAGAAGAGTGTTGCAATCATGTGGAAGAAAACCACAAGTTTATTCACCAAGAAGAAGGGGTCATCGTCATCCAAGCCGTCGTCGACGACGTCTTCGAGGAGGCACTCGGTTTCCGAGTCTCCTCGGAGCATGGAGGAGGATACGGCACCGCCAAGGAGGAACGACACTCTCCTCCTTGGTGGCATGAGGGCAACAAGGAGCACGTCCATGAGGTTTACCGAACCTCAAGGGCACACGGAGGAGCCGCCCGTTCCACCACGATGATCGACCCGTTCATCCGCGCCACCTCCATACACTCCGCGGTATTCCACATATGGCTTCATCATATTGTCGGAGGAGGAGGAGAAGAAGCTCTCTCGTCTTGAGAAGAGGCTTGTGGCCAACGTCGACTTCGACGATCAAGCACTCAACTACTTGGGTTTCGGCACCGACATATATTATATGTTGGGGCACCTTGGATGGGTGCAATTCTCCAACGGGGTATCGGTGGACACCCACAAGGAGTTCGCCTTGGAAATCTTGATGACCATTGCACCTATCCTTGATGATGGGGTGCAAAGTTTATCATTCCGTTTGGAGGGAGTCCAACAAGTGGATCCCTACGAGTATGTTAGGGAGCTACTTGGGTTCCAAAAGGGAGCTCCTGGAGAAAGTTGATGTGTCGCCCGCATGTGTAACACCCTAATTTTATTAAAATTTTGGCTTTATAAAAATTTGCTAGCAACCATTTATTTGCCTAAGGAATATAAGGTTGTTTATTTATTTTTAGGCATTTAAAACTTTTCTAAAATAAAGTTAATGAATTATAGGAATTAATTGTGGCATTCATGTCCGGTGCATTATTTTTTTTTGTTGCTGGAATTCAAATTCAAATTTGAATTCTATTGTTTGAAACCCCTTTTGCCAAAAATGCTAAACCCCTTTCTCCTTTTTCCTTAACCCCTTTTCCCCCCCTTCTAGCCCATCGCCCAACCCGCAACCCGGCTCGCCGGCCAGCGGCTCGCGGCCCAGCCCGCGCGGCGCACGCGACCTAGCTTTTCGGCCCGCAACCCCCGCGCAGCCGCGTGCGGCCCAACAGCCGCCGCCCAACCACCCGCCGCGTGGCCCAACCGCGCCGCCCATCTTCCTCCCGCCCGCACCGCGCCGCCGAGGCCGACGACCGGGACCCACCGGTCATCCCCTACCCGCGCCGTTTCCGCACCGGACTCCGCCGCCGCCGCGCGAGTCCGAGCTCCGCACGCGCCCGTGCATAGCGCGCACGCCAAGGAGCCCCCGCCCCGGCTATTTAAGGCACGCCGCCGCCCCCGGACTTCCCACCCGAGCCGCCCGAGCCAAGCCGCCGTCTTGCGCCCGCCGGAAACCCTAGCCCGCGCCGCCGCTTTCGGTTTTCGCCGCCGCCGTCGCCTCATCGTCGAGGAGCAGCACCGGAGACGCGCAAGGAGGTGAGGAAGTCGACTGCGCCGCTTGTGGACGTCCTCGTGCTTTGCACCGCCCGCGCTGCTTGCCGGAGTTCGCGCCCGTGCCGCCGCGCCGACCGCCGCGTCGCCGCCCCTCCGCCATAGCCGCCGCCCCCAGATCGGTTCGCCGTGTTGCGCGCATCGCGTAGGTGCCCTCCGCGTCCTAGCCCGTGGCCGAAACCCTAGATCGTGGTCCCCGCCGCGAGTCCGCCGCCGCCCGCCGCCGCCGCCGGATCGAGATCCAATGGATCGATCTAAGCCGCGCCGCCCGCAAACAACAGCAGCCGCTAGATCTAGATCCAACGGATCTAGATCAACCCGACCCGGTCAACTAGGTCAAACCCACCGCCACCCCGGCAATTTTGCGTAAAAGCCCCCGAGTTTCTTATAATTACAAAAATACCCTTCCACCTTAGAAGTTTTCTTACGCTTTAGTCCTTTTTCTTTATTTTAGCCCAAAACCTTTTCGAATCTTTACAGATTAGTCCCTACACCTTCCCTAAGCCATAATTAGTCGTTTTAGCTCCGATTTTAGCGTTCTTTATGTCCACGCGTTCGTCTCGAAGCGTAGATTAGTTTTATGCTACCGTTTAGATCCGTTTGATCCGTTTGTTGACTCGTTTCTTATTTATTCCTATTGTATGCTTGTATGTGATGATTGTGGACCGTAGAGAGCGATTCGTTCGAGGGATTTGAAGATCAAGTCGTGCAAGAGTTTGAGCAGCAAGGCTTTGTTGAAGGCAAGTATTCCTTGATGCATGCCCGCTTGTCCTACATAACATGCATCTAAATTCACCGTTTTTACCTTTTCGCTTGCATTAATTTGATGGGAACCTATTAAGGATCATGCCTAGCTTTTTACTACCTTTACCTTGATACCGGAATTAAATTAATCTTGTGGTAGTTATTGCTTAGCATGCTCAACTCGGGATGGTATTAATCAAACTTGGATACCTTTATATTCTCGTGTTCCGTTTATGTTCTTTACTTTGCAATACCACTTTAATATGATTAATCGGAACATGGAGAACCACCCAGAAAACAAGACAACCACAAGAACTAATGGGCAATGGTCTTGGCCGAATAATTAGGAACTTTAGCTTGGGATGGTCTTACCCGATAAGGACAAGGGATCGGCGGTACCGTGGGGTATGGACTCGCTCTAGCAGGGGGTTGGGTGAGTTATTCTTTTATGGTGGGGTATCGACCCGCTAGGGGACTTTATACCTTGCTAATCGATCCGACCTTGTGGGTCATAACTTGCTAGGGAACCTTTGTAAAGGCCATGTAGCGTCCCTATGCAATCACACCTCGGAAGTGTGATATGGTGTCTTGCAAGCACCGCATGGTTGGGTCCAAAGTTCTCCTGAGCTTTTATGCCGCTTGTGGGTAAAGATGTACAACCTCTCGCAGTGTAAAACTAATCGATTAGCCGTGCTCACGGTCAAGAGCGGCTCGGACACTCACATGATTAAATTATGGAACTTTAATGTTTAAATTGTTGTTTTATTCTTTATTTATGATGCTTATGTCTTATTAATTGGGTTGGTATGAACTTACACCATTAGTAATCGGTTGCCAATAAAACTTGACCAACTAAAATGCTAAAGGGCTTGAACCTTAGCCATCCACCATATGGCCTTGCATGTTATGTTGTTTTCCCTTCTTCGAGTACGATATGTGCTCACGCTTGTTTATTCTCTTGCATCTACAATACCCGAAATTGCTGCTCAGACTGGGAGAACTTTGAAGATATTCCAGGACATTTCCAGGAGTTCTAGGTGTGCGTAGTCTTCAGTCAGCTGCCTGTGGAGGCTTTTTGTCCGCTGCGAGAACTCGTTTATTGAAGATTCGTTTAAGACTATGGTTTGTAAGAACTCTTTATTCGTGTGGCACCGATTTTGGTATTCATGATGTCTAAGCGTGTGTGTAACTTGATCCCGGCGCACACGTGATCAATGCATTCGGTTTTGCCTTTAAAACTCGGGTGTGACAAGATGTTAGATGGATTTTGGAGATTGATCTCCGGGAGAAGCCCACCAACAACGCAATTGCATCGGTAACCCCATTATCCAAGTATTCCACTCTTGGATGTGCAAGAGGATATTGGGGAGGATGAGGGAGACGAAGGTGACCGACACGGAGTTGAATTGGCTCTACTCGGCTTTAATTGCCAAGCGCCCAATAGACCCCTCATACCTTATGATCAACCGTTGGTGTTGCGAGGCAACATCGGCGGCGGGAGATATTGGTTCGGGGGTGCTACCTCTCTATGTTGGCCATCTCCCTACGACCGGGGATCACAAGAAACCCCGAACATCTTTTGCGTGGGACCTCTCTCGGCTTCAAATATTTGAGACAAGGTAAATATATTAGTGGAGATGTGAGAGCGAGGTTTTTATGTGGCCAAGGTGAACCTACCCCTTCCGATGCAAGGCTTAGGCTTTTCATCCAAGGGAGAGAAGATTGATTGGAAGAGGGACTCCTTGTCCCGGTTGAAGAAAAATAAAAGAGGAAGAATCGTAGAGGAGGGATCCACCTCCGCACAAGCGGGTAGTGCACAACCCAATGTTGTGCCACCTTTTGGCGGGATTCCTACTCTACCAAGTTATTACGGAGGGCCACAAGAGCAAGCATGGGGGGTGGTGCACCGGTACCCCCACCAAATTATGTGGTGCCCAACGTAACCTTCACGGAGCCCTACGCACAATATCCCCAACCACAACAAAGTATGGCCATAATTGGATGGTATGTTGCGAGAAATATGCAAAACGTCGCAGCCATCCAAACCAACGCGGCTCAACTTGGTGAGGGCAATGCAAATATTGCCTATGAGCTTGGACGCCTTAACCTAGTGGAGCCGGATCAATTCATTGGAGGGGGTGTCCAACCTTACTACGAGCAAGGGTATTACTATCAAGATTATCAACACCAACCACCGGCGGAGGATTAGGAAGGAGGAGGAACCTTAGTTTTCTTTTCTTTTCACTTTCTCTCGTAATTTTCAGCTTTTGTTGTTTGTGTTTGCGTAATATTTTTTGTTTTTACTTAAATTTCAGCAAGTGTGTTTGTTTATTTTCAGCATGTATTTCAGTTTGTTTTTATCATTAATAAAGACACCACCTTGATTACACCTTTGGAAAAGTTACAAAATTTGTGCCATGATGATATATGATTATAATTGCCGCTTTGTTTATCGTTGTAATTGATTTATGCATGTTAAAGCTAGTGCTCTCTCAAAACATAAATCTGAATTTATTTAAATGCTAGCTTAATCTTTAGCGGAGGTTATGATTAAAATAAAGACCCATAGTGTTTTATGTGCTCTCAAGTTATAGATAGATTAAAGATGGTTTTTATGCCCAAAAATATCGCTAACCTTGTCATCAATATCACTTATGTGTTGCTCAACCTATTCAAAGCCTAATATATATTTGAGTGCATAAACCTTAGTGTACAAGATTTATTTTTGAGTGAGTTATTGCAGGCCATGATTTCTCTGGCCCGAGACTAAGAAGCTGGTCATTCCGTTTTTGCGTGTCTATCTTTTTGCTAGCCTTTTATCCATGCATTGTGTATCCGCACATTGGAGATCTCACAAACCTCACCGGATATCTACCCTTAAACCAAATATCATCTTTTGTGTTTACCTCCTTGACCACAACCTATCATTGAGAATGGATCATCAATTCAAGGAAGATCGCAAGACGGTGCTAACATTGAAGAATTAAGTATCTCTCCAAGGAAAAATATTTCCGGTACCTACCTTATTTATCGCCTCTTTGCTCGAGGACGAGCAACGTCTAATGGGGTAGGAGGTAGGTACGATGAAATTTTAGAGTTCAAAGGGGAGCAAATAAAATTTTTTGAGAAAGAAAAAGAAAAATATGAGAAGGAAAAAAAGAAAGAGAGAAAGAGAGAAATATGAGAAAAAGAAAAATACGAGTATGTGTAAAATAAAAATAAAGTGAACTCCCCGGTTCTCTAAAGTGCATTAGGAATTTCAAGGCTTCAAGATTAAAAGGTCCATACTCAATTTTCCAACCATGTGCAATCCGATAACGAGGACTTCCTTTGTGCCTCGGGATCATTCTTTGCCATTGGCACATGTCCACTCATCTCAAGTGTGTGTATTTTTCTCTTCCCCCCCTTGATATAACATTTTTTCCAATGACCTTTTTGACGAGTCTCGGTAAGACCATGAGAAGCTTGTCTTGTTTTGACAACATCTCATTTGTAATATCTTGGTAGGACTAAACTTTCCCAAAAAGGTCCATGAAAAGCCTACCACACATATATGTTATGAGAGGGAAAGGAGTAGAATATATAGGATTGAGAGACAAGATGAGATGAGAGTTCATGAGCAATATGAAAAGTGATTTGAATTTGTGTACTTGATTTAGCACTTTTCCATCTCATTCTTTATTTTCAAAATTTCGAGATCTATTTAAATTTTGGGAGCATGTTAATATTTGTGGGATAAGCTTAATTAAGAATCTACCCTCCGTAGAGATGAAGGCTAGTACATTATGGAACTTTAACGAATTAAAATTTCGAGCATTATGTTTTCCAATGTATGATCAAGTGCAAGATTTAAACATTGATGAGCAACGATGATATCCATCGAAGGCTTACTCGAGGACGAGCAAGGTTTAAGCAAGGGGGAGCCGTTGACGGTGAAAATCCGTCAACCTAGCCATGAGTTTACCTTCGGTGTTGGCATAAGTTTTATACCTTATCCATTGGTACTAACCCCCGTGGTATAACAAGTTCACTTGTGCATGTCGGTTTTGGAGTTTAGTGTTTATGCAGGGTTTTAGCGTTGAATGTAAGACTTTTGGGATAAGTTCATCAAGCACCTTGTGACAAGACCTTGAAGCCCCATACAAGTCATGCAATGAAGCAAACTTAATTCCAAGAAGTCAGGGACTTGATCCGAGAAGATGACAAACTCCGAGGACCTAACCAGAAAAGTGTCGAATCTTGCAAGACAAGGAGCTATGTCCAATTCGGAGAGAAACTGACGACAAGGGCCTACATGCAGAAGGGGAAGCATCTAGAAGACTCGGGAACCGACACCACGCAAAGGAGGCCGCGGGCCGGGCCTAGATGGGCCCGGGCGGCCGGCCCGGGCCGGCCTCCCCCTTTGACCTAGCCGCCATTCGGGCTATTTATAGCCCCGGGGTCGAGAGCCACGCATGATCCAATTCGTCATCGGCCGCCAAGGAGCAGAGAAGAGAGGGACACCATCCCGGAGAGGAGAGGGTCGAGCTAGTTGACTAGGGTCTCCCTAGCCGACGTGGGAACCTTGCACGGAAGACCACGTCGGAGTTCCCGGAGCTAGAAGCAAGATCAAGGTAGGATCCCGGTGGTGATCTTGTTTATGTATCATTGTAATAGTTGAATTATCAAGTTGAATCTATGTCTTGCGATCAAGTGTTTCTTTGAAGATTTCATTTTTCGATCGCCTTTGCTTATTCTAAATCTATTCTCGAGATAGATTACTTAGGGTGTTCTTGTAGCCACGGTGGCTAGAGGTACACGCAGGATCTTCTGAAAGAACTCGACTTGTCCTTGGACTCGCCCTAGACTACCCGCATGAGTAGGGATACGTTGTGACAGAACGGGGGTTCCGAAAGGCGGATGTTTTCGGAGTTGGAGGGGAAACCACGATTTAAAGAGGCTTCTAATAAGATTCGATTTGCTACTTCTTCTCTTGCTTGGAACTTCAACAAAAGGCTTAACCCGATCTCTCTAGATCGGTTTATCTACCCTATCTTTCTTTGTTATCTTCAATCTTTAGTAAATTAGATTAGTTTCATGTTCTTCATCTAGATGCATTAGGGTTTCTTTTACCGAAGATTGAAGTTACTTGGCTTTACTAGATCATCTTTTGCATCACACATTTGTTCCACGGATTTGATACCTTGGGTTCACCACTCGAGGGAAGAAGGGTCCCTTGACTACGACGGGAGACTTGTCCGCTTGCAAGTCTAAATGAACTTTGATACAACTATTAACCATCAACAGCGATGTTTGCGGTCCCTTCTTCTTGCATTTGTTAGATGGAGTGTCATGAAAACTTCGTGAGGAACATGTATGGTGGAGGATGTGGTGGCGTGGCTGCCCCACTCCCCCATGCTTGCATTTGACATACTTCCTTCATATGGTGGTGGCATTGAAATCCTTCCATGGTTTGTTTATTAGCTTGATGTGCAGCCCCTCCTTCACCTTGGGCTACGGAGGATGATCTTTCTTCAACAATTCTTCCTTTTTATTTTTCTTTGCCGGCACAAGAAGTCCTTCCTACAACCAAATTTTGTCTCCATTCAACAAATAATTTCAGCTCCATGTTGGAAAGAGGAACATCAACTTGCACCCTCTCCTCTCATCTCCACTAATATAATTTCCTTTCTTTATGTACTCAACCCCCAAAGAAATCCCAACGAGGAGAAATTTTGGGTTCCTTGTAGTCTTCTCCCGAAATCATTCCCCAAAAATCCTTCTAACATTTTTATTCTTGGACATGAACTTACTCCGGGCTTCCTTCTTCTAACCGACTAGTTCTGCAATATATCCATAAGGAACTAGTGGCTCTTCATCTTCAAGGCAGAATGAGAGGCTCGACACTCCTTCACTAATGATTGGTGCTAATTTCATAAGAACTTTCGAATCAAGCTCCTTGTGAGTATTCGCACCAACTCTAGAAAGAATCGCACCCATCCAAGGTTGCTCAAGATTTGAGTAGAATCCAACACTTGGAGGGTGTTGTGATCGAAATCAACATTTGGCTCGAGCCTCTTTTCAAGACGAACACGCCTCTCCTCCTCCTCCGTCTTCATGATACATCCATTGGAACACCTCGGAGTGTATGATGGTGGAGCGGATGAACGAGTTGAGCACCATGGTGGAACAGGTGGCTCTTTCGTGTGTCCTCGCGGTTTGGTGTACCGCATAGATGAACTTTGTGTACTCCTCATGCCATTGAGGGGTAGCGTGTCGCTCCTCGGTGGTGCCACATCTTCCTCCATGATTCGGGGAGACTCGGAGACCAAGTGCTTCCTTGAAGAGCTCGATGATGGTGCCTTCGATGATCGTGTCTTCTTGGGGAAGACATTGGTGGCTATCTTCCACATTGTTGTTGCACTAACTCACAACAAGTGCACCGGGGATTTCTTGCCGGTGGGAAAAACACACAAGAGAAGTATATGGAGGGTGGAGTTTATTATGGTGAATTTTCTTTATAATTATTGTTGGAGGGTGGTAAGTAAGGTGCACAAGTTAGGATGGATATTAGCCCCATAGGGTTTATGGATTCTTGAACATGCAACCGCCTATTAAGGTGAAGCTAAACTAATTTGTTGAGGTGTGTACATAAGGCCACTTTAGCTAAACCTACAAAAGATATGTTAATGGGATCTATGGGAGCAGCGGACCCCATACTCCCATTAAGCATGGTAGCTAGCCTTAGGCATCAAAGCATTATCAACATAAATGAAATAAAAGATTCGGCTATTACATAACAAGATCCTACAACACCAAGGAACTGAAATTTTTTTCTAGGTTGTTTCTGAAACTTATGGCCTAAGAACTCAAGAACACAAACCAATAAATGCATAAATTACTTACCTAGCGAAGGGGAGCACCGGTGGCTTGATCTTTCTCTGAGATGCTTCTTGCTCCTTTATTTCCTTGTGTCCACGTGATCCATGAGATTCCATTGCCCGAACCATTCACAACCACACCTTTGCTTGCGTGATTAATCTTCCACCTCCATTGTTTTACATCACATCTTGTTCCCTTGCCTCTCATGCTTCCACCTTTCCTACAAAACAAGGCCCTTGCTATCCCCCATGATTGTCCTTTTCATGTGCCCAAGATGCCAAATGGTGGACACGTGATGCATCGTGGGGCACTATATGTTAATCATGCTCAAAAACCTCCCTTAATAATGTTTAGATGCTAATCACTCCTCTAATTTTGAAACTTTAAGAATTAACTCAGCGCTAGCGATGAGTCCAAATATACCATTAGAGGAGTTTTTAGGCATCAAAAAAACAATTATAAAGTTCATTTTGGTTGCACCGGGATCGATTGCTTTCATTAATTGATAGAAAGTTCCTCAGTTTGACCGTGGGCGCATAGGTTTAGGTTTTAATCTTGGCCAAACATGAGAGAGAGATTTTGAATAAAAATAAAGTCAATTGAGCTTAGAAAAATTCTAAATCTAGAGAAACTAATGGATGTCAAGTTGAATGAAACCAAAAATAAAGTTGCTTAGGTTCACGCGAGTCCTACGATGCATCAAAGATTAAAACATAAAGAAACAAAGCAAGGCTCGACTCGCGTGTTTTTATCATGTAAAACAAGCCACCTTAAAACCATGGAGAGGATGAAAGGTTGGGGTAGGTGCTGAATTTCTTGTACTAGTTTCTCTAAAAGATGCAAACAAAACTTGGGATGGCTCAAGTCATTGGTTTATGATCAATATAAAATTCAAGTAAAATGAGTGAGCAATTATAATGTCTCTAAAAATCATTCAACAACATAGAAATTTATAATATGTAATGTGCAGCAAATTCTAAGACCAACTTACTTGAAAAATTCTTCGGGTTTCCCTCCCGGTAGCTTGACTCTTCAACAGGTTGTCCTCCTGGTAGCTTATTCTTGACTCGATGAACGGGTTGCATCCCGCCAAGCGCTTCGTTTATAGTATATAGCTAGACTTCTTCTCTTTTATCCGGATCAACGCTCTTTGCGGACATTGCAATCTTGGGGACCCCACTTCTACAACGTCCTTGGCTTCGGTGTAGATTTATTCTTCGGCTTAGTCATTTTTTTGGTCTTCACAGGCGGGCGTTGATTCTTGGTCTTGATGGATGCAACGACTTTTGTGTCTTCTTTGCTTCATTCTCCCTTGACTCCTCCCTTCCGTTGTGATGATGATGTAGAATGTATTTAACATGAATCATGTTATATACGTTGAATCATCGTTGACTTGAATGCACTCCTCACGCCATCGATGTCGAACATAACCTCCCCCTTGCCGACGTTGATTGTTCCGACGGTCTTGAGGAATGATCTCCCTAGGATGAGTGGCGATGAGGTTGATCTTCTCTCGATCTTGGAGGTGGAGTTTCTCTTGGAGATTCCGATGATGTTCGGCCTCCGCTTTTAGATCTTGTGTTGCACGTCACCTTTGCATGCAAAAATTTTCTAGACCATCCACAAAATATATGTTTTTTTGGAGATGTAGCCATCCATCTCCGGTTAGGGTTAGCAATAAACAAAATATATACAAAAGCTAAAAAGAAAATTAGGGTTTAGCAAAACCTTATATTGATTTTTTTGTTTTGCGGATGATCAAAATCAAGAGATGAAAAAAGAAAAATCAAGAGAAAAACTGAAAATATTCACAAACGCAATACTAGATTGAATCTTGATTACTTGTTCCCCGGCAACGGCGCCAAAAAAGGGGCTTGTTGATGGTTAAAATATGTATCAAATTTCATTTGTACTCCCAAGCGTGCAAGTACACCATCGTAGCCAAGGGACCCTTCTTCCCTCAAGTGATGAACCCAAGGTATCGAATCTGTGGAACAATGTGTAACACAAGATCCAATCTAATAAGCGGAAAACACTTTGATCTTGAAAAGGGGTTTTGCATCTAATCTATGGAAACACCAAGAAAACCAATCTAATCTAAGAAACACCGGAGGTAGAAAGAGATAGAGAGGGATAGGTAAAACCAATCTAGAGAGATTGGATCGAGCACTTTTGAAGTTCCAAGCATAGATGAACAAAGCAAATCGAATCTCATAACTAACCTCTTTAAATCGTGGATTCCGTTCCAACTCCGAAGACGCCCACCTTTTGGAGCCACCGTTCTATCACAACGCACCCCTATTCGTGCGGGTTAGCCTAGGGTGAGTCCAAAGGACAAGATGAAAACGCTCGGTAGGTCGGGTATGCACCTCTAGCCACCATGGCTACAAGAACATCCTATGCAATCTAACCGGAATAGATTGGAGAAGAAGAAAACCCAAGCGAAGTCAAAAGTCGTAGTGAAAGCACTTGATCGCTAGAAATCGGATTCAAACTTGCAAATTCAACATGAGAGTATAATACATGGACAAGATCACCACCGGGATCCTACCTCAACCTTGATCCTAGCTTCGGGAACCCCGACGTGGTCTTCCATGCAAGGTTCCCACCTCGGCTAGGGGAACCCTAGTCAACCATCTCGACCCTCTCCTCTCCGGAACAGTGTCCCTCCTTTCTCTGCTCCTCGGCGGCGGATCACGAATGTATTTCCCTGTGGCTCTTGGTGACGGGGCTATAAATAGTCCGAAGGGCGGCTAGGTCAAAGGGGGCACCGAACCGGGCCCAGAATGTGCTGGGCCGGTCGGCCCAAGCCCGGTTCGGCCCCGGTTTCTTCCCCGTTTGCTTCTCGCGCGATTCCTTATTTGTGTGCACTTGCATGTGGTCCTTTGACGTCGTTTCCTTCACGGTTAAGGCTTGAATTTTGCTATCCAAGCTTCGTCGTTTCCTGGTTGAGTCCCTGAAGATTTGCATGTTGACGCTTCAGTCCTCAGGTCATTTGGAGTCATGTTCATCGCGTGTCTTGACTCTTGTCGGGCTTCATGATCTTCTTCCAAAGTGCTTGATGAACTTATCCCAAAAGTCTCCTCTTTAGCGTAGATTTCCTGCGTAAACAATAAACTCCAAAATCGACATGCAAGAGTGAACTTATTATATACGGAGGGTTAGTTCTAGTGGTTAGAATAATAAATCAATGCCAACATTAAAGGTAAACTCATGGCTAGGTTGACGGAAATTCACCGTCAACATCTGCTCCGTCTTTGAGGGACCATCGGTCCAGTTCCTCCACAACTGACCGATGGAGTTCCCGGTGAACGTCGGAAGCGCGAACTAAGGGTCGTTCCTCAGGTAGAACCAACCCTTGTGCCATCCGTTATTCGAGCTGGTCAAGGGGGACGGGATATAGTCGTCGCCCCGGCCTTGCTTCATTCGGAGATTGGCGCAGCCGATCGTCGCCGCCCTGGAGCCGTCCTTCAGGCACGTGAACATGAAGAAGTATCGGAAGAGGTGCCAATGGGCACTTATTTCCAGGTACCCCTCACACATCGCCTCGAATGCCACCATTTGTTGGATGATGTTCGAGTTGAGGTGCTGCAGCTGGAGCCCGTACTCGAAAAGGACCCCCGGATGAACCGCCCGGTGGGGACGGAGAAGCCGCGCTCATGGATGGTCACAAACGAGACCACGTACCCCCTGAGCGGGCGCGGCACAGACTCATCCCCGGGCACCTTCCACTCCACGGTGGCGGTGAGTGGAGGGAGCTGTCCGGCCTCGACAAGGCGGATCAGCTGCTCGCGAGACGCATTGGATCGCATCTAGTTTGACATGGCGGTGGCGAGGTTCCGGCGAGTTGGAGGCGCTAGCCGTGACGCCCCGGGTTTTTTTAATTAACCTTAATAGCCGGTCAAATGTTCAACCGTGGTCAACCCATAGTCAACCCGGGCCCTCACCTCGAAAAACTCACTAACCCACCCTAGTGACCCTAATTGACTAGTAAACACACTTATGGGGCCAACCCATGGTCAAAGGTTGGGTCAAACCCCTTGCCACCCTAGTGTCCACCTAAGGTGTCCGCCGAACTTTTGCCGCGTTCTCCAAAATTCACCTAAACACTCAAAATTTTACCTTTATGAAAGTTGTAGATCTTGATGACGGACACAACTTTCATGTAGATTGGCATTTCAAATTTTGAGGGGAAAAGCTTGGAAAACCGGTTGCAAGGCGAGTCATCGTTTGCCAAAACAGTCCGACAATCACTTTTGGCATTCAAATTACTTCAAATCACGGCGTAAAAAAACCCTATATAGCCTTTGTAGAAAATGTTGTTGGTGGCTAGATCTACAACTTTGGTATTCATCACTTGGTCCAGTTCTATTCAATTTTTTGGAGAAAGATCGACTTGAATAGGGCGCCAAAGAAAAATGTTTGAGCCGCAGCGCCGCAACGCGCGACGTCGTGCGCGCCCGCGCGCCACCGTCGCCGGCCACCGCCGGCAAGCACCCCGGCTTCCGCGCCGCCGCTCCCCGAGGCCGAACGCCGCCCGAGGCACGCGCCGCCCGAGCCGCTCGCGCCCCCGATGCGCCCCCGCCCGAGGCACACCGAGTCCGCGCCGCCACGCCGCGCGCACGCGCGCGCGCCACGGACCGGCGGTCCGTCGGCGACGTCGCCGCCGTACGCGCGAGCCCCGAGCGCCGTAGCACGGCCGGGAGCATCTCGCGCCGTCACCCGGCGTCACCCCGGTGCTCGAGCGCCTATTTAAGCCCCCCTCCTTTGCCCCCGCCGCGCGCCACCCCCGAGCCACCACCGCGCCATCGCCGCCGCCGCCGGTGTAGTCCTTCCCCCGCTCGCGCTCGCCGCCGTCCGAGCACGCCTAGGCCTCCCTTAGACACCACTTGAGCCTTTCGAGCCACACATTGACTTGCATCCCCTCGCGGGCCTCGCCGGAACCGCCGCCACCGCGGGTGTTCCCGACGGCCGCCGCCGCGCGCGCGCTCGCCGGAGCTCGCCCCAGCCCCGCCATCGCTACCAATCAACGAGGGGTGAGCCCAATCGCCCTCCCCTGCCACATGTTGCCCCGGTCCGGCCCCACATCGCCGCCGGCGAGCTCTCCCGCCGCCGCAGGGGCATAAGTGTGAAACCCAAGGGCTGTTGTGTGAATTAGGGACTGGTTTGCAATAGAAGTTATCTAGGTTTTCTTGCAGATGGGTCCAGTGCCTTGTAAAATGCCTAGAAATACGTAAAAAAATCAGAAAAATCCCAAATCAATTTTGTAGGGTTCAGGAAAGGAAATCCCACCACGTTTGTTATATACTCATGGCTAGATTCTAAATAGTTTTAGCATGAAAAATACAAATGTGTTAAGCCTAGATCTGCCATAACTTGAAATCCATAACTCCTCTCGTAGCCCAATTTTGGATATGTTGTGTGCTTTGCTGCGCCAAAAATGGCACAAAGTTATGCAAGAGATCTTGCTCGATAAATTCTTTTCCATTCTTGCGAAACCGCCTAATAATTTTTATTGTTTAAAATAATTATGTTCTGGAGCTCAACTTGTGCACAATGTATAGTAATCTCAAAATGCACATCTTGTGAATTAATCATGATTTTCGGATTAATAGAAATAATTATTCTTGATTTATGCATGTTTTCCTTTGTAAATTAATAAACCAAGTTCAGTAAGGTTCCTAGATGTATATGCTGGTTCTTTAGGCTTGTTTAGGACCAGAGGACATGCATAAGAAAGTTTGGATCAAATTGATGCTTATTTATTTTTGTATGCATTTAAGTTGAATCACTAGCTAGCCTTTGTTATTTTCAATAATATTTAATTTTCTAGCATCCAACACTTACATGTGGGTCCAATGGACCAGGATAGGTGCTAATATGCATTTGAAACACTTCTTTAATTTTTGGTAATTTAATTGATTAATAAAAAGCTTAAATGCCCTTTTAATATTAAAGGGAAATTAAATAAAGAAAAATCCCTAATTAATTCTTTTTCCTTTTTGAAAAGTATTATTTAATATAATTAAAAGATAATTAATTATCATCATTGATCGTAAAGTAATTCATAAATAAAAATATTATTTATACCTCTGCTTGTGAAGGTAAAAGGAATTAAAGCTTTCACATGAAATGACAAGTATAATAAAAACCTCTATCCAAATGTTCAATAAAAGAGTAACCCATGTACAACTAATAACCTTCCTAAAAGAGAAACACTATACAGATGCTTGTTAAGGTGAATATGGCCAACCAAGAATTGAATAAGACAACAAACTATCACATCACCTGAACTTGCATTGCATTCCGTGTAGATCTTCCGGACGGAGATTACTCCCTTGTCCCGGAAACCGAGGAAGGAGGAGCGGAAGCATCGCTGCAAAGACGTGGAAGTACTCGACACCGAGGGTGCCCAGGCTAACCTAGCTGACGAAGGCAAGCTCCGGTGCATCTAACCCAGTTTTCAAATTCTTTATTCGATTATCTATGGATGATTGTGCATTTACGTTCAGGAGTTGAATGAAACCCTAGATGCATGATCCATAGGTACCTTTGTCCTTACTAGAATGATAGGTCGATAGCTGCTAAGCTATAGGACCGTTACAAGTCGGGTGATGACCTCACTCGCGAGAATAGGTTCCTAGATAGGAATCACAATGTATCCTTAAATGGATTGCTCACGTGGTAAGAGCATGGGATCCGGGCTTCGGTCCGGTGGTTATGTGGGTTAAGTTTTTGAACACTAAGCACATGTCGGGTATGGGACCGGTAAGCCTAGTACCTTAATGAGACGGCTAGGGATGGAACTGTCACTACTCTTGGGTTTCGCTCTCACGGCATGCTACCGGTGGTGTATGGTGATTCCGGGTGTCTTGGGTGGGACATGCCGGATAGCCCGCACCAAAGATCGTGGCCTTTCATCCCGACCCGAGAATTTTTGGGGACGGCCCGGGGACACCGTACCTTGGTGGGCGACCTACCGTGTGTTTGGGTCTACCTTGCAAGGTTTAAATCAATCGATTGTCGGCCTCTCACCGTTATCCGAGACTACTTACTCCACTAGTCATGAGATCCCTAATGATGGAAGTTGATGAACTCTATGCTTGATTAATTGGTTGTACAACTTTGTTTGTACTAGTTGGCTAATGTAGTAAAGATTAAACCTACTAGAACTTGTGCTAAAATCTTGAAAGTAAGGACGTACTCTTTGTTACTTTTTAGCAAAAGCAACCCGGTAGCCAAAAAGCCTTTCATGGTCTAGAATTGGTGGAGTAGATATCACCGACAGGTAAGACTTGCCGAGTATTAGTATACTCAGCCTTGCTATAATGTGATGATCCAAGTAATGCCTTCGGTGATGTGTGGCCGGAGAGATCCCGCCGGCCGGGAGCCGAGTGGGTGGAGGACGACTACTGAAAGCATCATGGATGGCCTCCCGTGGTGACTTCGCTTCCGTTAGTTTAATTCCGCTGCTTTTCGAAAACTCTGAACTATTTCTTCATGACAGAAACTATGGTTTGTAATAATTAAACCCCCTCGGGGTACACATTCGGATATTAATGTTGTTGTATCTCTGGACTCGCCTTCGAGTGAGTTTTAATGCATATATTCGATCCTTGTGCTCTTCAAGTGATTTACCGGGCGTTAACCCGGCAACTTACGACAGGGTGGTACTTTATTATTGCTTAATGACCAAAGTGGATTGGTCTTAGGCAATAGTACGGTATTTTCCTGGGCGGGTTGTCACACTAGCGGTGACGGCACTACAGACGCAAAAGAGCGAGGAGAGCAAGGCGCAGGGCAGAGGAAGAATACGAAGGAGTAAAGTCCCGAACCCATGCACGGGCACATGGTTAAAAAGGGAAGAGTGCAGCTGCTCGCCTTGAATGTCGGGCCCGTCGCATCAGCGAAACGTTCGCCCACGCGCGCGCATGCCCTGGCTAAATAGGCGCCCACCCGCGCGACGCCTCGATTCTCGCGGAGTCTGGGGGCCCGCTTGTTAACACCAAAATTTGGTAAGGAGTCTGACTTGTGGGTCCACCTCGGTGAGGAATCCGTCCGGTGGAAGGAAGGTTTTCTCAGATGCATTCGGCAGAAGAATCCGCGGTCGGCTATCTGCTTTCGTTCGGCAAGGGAACAGTTGAGCTGATTTTGCGGGATTGTACGGTGACGTGGCTCAAGCAGGAAGGACGAATGGATGGATAAGCGATCAAGCTTAGAGATAAATTAGGCAGCAAATCCATTCGAGGTTGTACCTGGCAGGGTATAAATATGAGCCCTGAATGTATGTAACAGATATACGTAATCATTCTCAACACATACCGGCCTTACGCCAAACCCTAGAGTCCATTTGTCGTGTCGTCGAGTTCTTCGAGAGGGTTCATCGATCCGTCGATCTCCGTGAGTACCGGCAACCTTGTATCATATCTAGTATCATGCGGAGGATTTAGATCCGATGCAAGTAGTCTTGTTACCATGCTTCATGTCATGCGGTAGATTCAAGCTTGGTTCAAGAGGGTTTCTTGTTAGATCATGAGTCATGCGGTAGGCTAAGATCTAGCTTGAAGCTAGTTATCGGCTCTATTGGATTTTGGCAAGATCCAATAGATTCATTAAGTTACCCCGTGTTGCTTTGAGTTTTTACTTTATGTTTAAATTCATGTAACACCTTTTTGCCCAATCTAGATGGGTTTGGATCGGCTTATACCTTTTGATGATCCTTGTGCGAGTCGAGTTCGTGCCTTTGGTTAATTTAACACGTGGATCACGTGCTTTTCGATAGCCGAAACCGAATCGATCTAGGTTGTTACGTGTTGCGGGTTCAAGCTTGCCAAAGTTGGTATAAATCTTGAAAGAACCGAGTATCACGCGGTAGATGCAGGTTTTTGGGTTGCTTTGGAGCTAGTCATCCGGTGGATTAGATTTCAAATCAATCTGATAGATTTATTTCGCTTGGTAATGTTCGTTCCTTCTTCATGGACCCCGAATCGGCTGTTCAGCCGTATTCGGTTATGTTTCTTCACGAGTAGAACACGTGTGTAATTCAAGCTTTAAATGATGTATGCTTTTAGCTTTCCATATTTAGATTGTATCATGCGGTGGATAGATCTATTTGTGGAAAGTGGTACGATCCCCATGCAAGTTGTATCATGCGGTCGATAGATTTGTTTGGCATCGTACCGACGGGTTTTAAAGTATCTAGACATGCGGTAGACTAGTGCTTTGGGCATATGCATGCTTGTTTATTACATGTTTATGCTCGCGCTTTACTTTATTCATTTATTTAACGTTGATCACCACGGGGATTGGTCGTGGTCTTGTGCACGTGCATCTTTGTCCAAACAAAGACCGATCGTCGTCATGCTTACGTCACTCATTCGGCTATGTTACTTTTTCCTTTTATAAGCTCCCGAATGGTTTCAATTTAATGGCAGATAGCTTTCTATAGCTATGTGTCATCCCATCTGGCTTCGTAGCCGTAAATTTGGAACTGTCTGGTACCACCCGGCAAGTTCCAAGCTTTGGTATTTAACTACTTTGTCTTTTGTTAATTTTCAGGGAAAATTGACTGGCACGTCTTGTGATTCTCTGCACGTGTGAAGCCAGCTTGTTCGGCTTGCTGTGTGTTTGGCGCTAGGTGCACATTTTGCGTCAACACACTTTTTGGCATGCCTCGTGGGACAACAGCCGAAAAATCAAGATGCTTGACATCGGGGACATCATGGATGTCAACATTGAGGACCTCTCTCCCGAACAACGGCGGCGGCTCCGGACGCCGTGGACCAATTCCGACGAAGTGTATGCTTGTCCTTCAAGAAGAACAGGAGTGGCGTCCCCTACCCGAAAAATGAAATGCCCGGGGTATTGTTGCCGGGGAGAACGACGCCACGACCCGGCGAGGAGAGGGAGGAATGCATACAAGCGTTCCGAGATGCCGCGGACCACGTCTTGAGCAGGCACCACAAAGCTTTCCTTGGTGCATTCAAGCGATATAATGGTGGTTGTCTTTGGTCCAGGCATGGAGCAGGCATTCAGCAAGACACCCTTTCAAGGGGGCACCGTGGAGTTAGGCGAATCCAGTTCTCGGCCACCATTGCGAGCCGGTCGGCCCGGCCTCCTCCTCGGAGCGCTAGGAGTCAAGCTTTCCGGCCTCCTCCTCCGCAAGGTGCCGGGGGTCGGCCGGTTCGGCCCCCACCGCAGGGCGCGGAGGGCGACCGGTCCGGCCACCACCGCGGGCGGCACGGGGTCAACCCCGTGCAACGGCCCGAACCCGTACCGGCCCACGTACGGGGGAGTTGGCGTTCGGCTCGCCCGGGGCCCCTCTTGCTTCCGGCCACGGATTGCTCCGGCAAGCAACGCTACGGAGAGGAACCCGTACGGCGGAGGCTACCACGAGGTGGGGAACTATGGTGCCATCGACGCTTTCCCGCATCCGGGTTACGCACCGACTTGCGGGCGCACGGAGGACGACGCCCGGCGCGAAGATGGCCGAGTTGATGCGAATCGGTTCGGCCTCAAACCGAAAATGCAGGGACCCCGCCTACACGCCGCCGTTCCCCGAGTGGTACTTCAACATGCTCCTTCCGCCAAGGGTAAAACCTCCGACGGAATTCACAAAATTTTCCGGGCAGGACGACACGAGCACGGTGGAGCACATTGCTCGCTACCTGATGCAGCTCGGAGAATGCTCAGCTGAAGAAGCGTTCAGAGTCAGATACTTCCCCGCGTCACTGACGGGCCCGGCGTTCCAGTGGTTTTCATCTTTGCCCCTGAAATCAGTTAGCACCTGGAAGGAGCTAGAACGGAAATTCCATGCCCACTATTTCAGCGGCAGCTCAGAAAAGAAGCTAATCGACCTTGCTACCCCGAAGCGAGAGGCACGGTGAGACGCCCTTGGAATTTCTCGGAAGGTTCGGGGAAGTTAAGGGCATGTGATTTTCGCTCAACTTGCCGGATGACCGGTTGGCCGACATGGTCGTTGCCGGGATGCTTGCCGGCCGTGCGTGAGAAGCTATTTGGCATGGAGTTCGAAAACCTGGGCCGACCTGTCCCAAAAGTCGTCGTTAATGAGCAATCAAGCATATGGTTTCAAGAAGGATGCCGGGTTTGGCAAACAAGATGACGTGGCGGACATCTACAACCGGTTCTGGACAAGGCCGACCCGATGGAGGATTCCGATGATGAACAGGACGTGGCTGCGGCCGAAATCATGTGGGGAAAGGAGCCACTGACTATGAATCAGCGCTGGGTCAAACAGACCAAAGGCACCTACGACTTCGACATTACAAAAGCTGACAAACTGTTTGAGCTCCTGGTGAAGGAAGGCCGAATCAGATTGCCTGAAGGGCATTCCATGCTTCGGCCCGATGGAGTAAAGGAGAAACGTTACTGTGGCTTCCACGACAGGGAACTCGCACTCCATCAATGACTCGCAGGGTCTTCGGGATGAGGATCCGTAAAGTCATCCGGAGGGACACCTCAAATTTGATAACAAGATGAAGTCTGGATGGCCACCCCTTCCCCTCGGAACATGGTGGGTTTTTCCGTCAACATGGTGACAAACGAGGAGAAGGGCAAGGTCAAAGTCTTGACCTCGGCCCGGGGCTAGGCAGGGATGGAGCAAAGTGGACCCGAGCGTCAAGTAACTTTGGAGCAGTGCATGGTGAAGCCCCACGCGTTCTCAAGAGCCACATCGAAATCGGGAATCATCCAAGGCCAAACCCGTGGTGACCACGCACATCCTCCTCAATAAGTCGCAACGCCGGTTGGAAAAAGAGCACTACCGAAGCGAAAGTACGAGGAGGAGAGGCGCGAGCCGAAGAGGAGGCACGCGAAGAGACCCGGAGCGATACACGCGCGAGCAGGAGCGCGCGCACTGGGGATGTGCGTTCTTCAGGCACTGTTGGAACGAAGGATTGAAGCTGCCCACGCTGAGGAACTGCCCTGAGTGCAGTGACAGGTATTTTGAGTACAGGCAGGAGACTGCCAATCGCCGATCCGTCCACGAAAGAATTGGAAGGATACATCCTAGCGAGGATCGGCGCCAAAAAATAGAAATCATTGATCATCCCAGGAAAAGGCAGGCTGATTTAAGGTGGGCCGATCAAGAGGAGGACAAGGATGAGTACATCCGGCGTAAGGGGCAATGGTGCCCGCCCGGCCTAAGAAAAAGTCGAAGTGAAGGGTTCAACGCTTGAGGAACCATGAACGAGGCAGCCGGGATCCGGACGAAGCGGGTGTGGCGTCCAAAGGATCAACCCGAAGGATCAAAGCGTTCGGCTCCAACATGCATGGTATATTTTCTCGCCGAATGAATTCATGGCTCCCCGCTAATCGGGTTGTGCGGGGAAGAGGCGTCCCCGGATGATGAGCAAGCCGAGGGGGTAATGGCGCAGTGGTGCTAGCCAAGCGGTGCCATCTTCGATAAACCGGCCGTAAATCGACACATGAGGCCGCTGTACTTGAAGGGATATGTCAATGGCAAGCCATTGACCAAGATGTTTGTCGACGGTGGAGCGGCGGTCAACGTAATGCCATACACCACCTTCAGGAAACTTGGCATGGGCCCTAGCGATCTGACGCCTACAAGCATAATACTGAACGATTTCGCCGGAAATCCTTCAGACACCAAGGGATGCGCTCACGTGGATCTGATGATCGGGTCCAAGACGCTGCTCACGACCTTCTTTGTTATCGAAGGCAAAGGAGCCTACAGCCTACTGCTTGGAAGGGACTGGATTCATGCCAATTGTTGCGTCCCATCCACCATGCATCAGCAGCTCATCCAATGGGTGGATGATGATATTGAGGTGGTCCAGGCAGATGACTCCGTGAGCGTTGCAAACATGGAACCAGCTTTCTGGGAGTATCAAGGCATTGATCGTTTCTCGTGGAAAGATCGGGGGAGAAGGTCCCGTTGAACTGTCGGCGGTGATCAACGTACCGATTCAAGCAGTCGGCTCTTATAGCAATTTTTAATGGAGAACCCCGTCGATGGTACTGATGGCAAGTTGGGGCGAGGATTTATGTCGGCTGATAAATTAGAAGAAGTTGACATTGGAAGCGGTGACAAGCCAAGGCCGACATTCATCAGCGCAAACTTGCAATCAGACTTCAGGGAGGAATTAATCAAGCTACTCAAGGAATATAAGGATTGCTTCGCCTGGGATTATTCGGAGATGCCTGGACTGGATCGTTCCATCGTTGAGCATCGGTTGCCAATCAAATCTGGTTTCAAACCATACAAGCAACCACCCCGGAAAATCTACAAGGATGAGGTATTGGCCGATGTGAAGAAAGAAGTTGAAAGATTACTTGATGCGAACTTCGTTCGGCCATGCGGATATGCGGAGTGGATTTCTAACATTGTCCCCGTTTACAAGAAGAATGGAAAGATGAGGGTCCGCATAGATTTCGGGGATTTGAACGAGCTACTCCGATGGATGGTTACCCCATGCCTATTGCCGATTTGCCGGTTGACGCCGCCGCCGGGCACAAAGTTATCGCTTTCATGGATGGTAATGCGAGGTACAACCAAATCTTCATGGCAATAGGAGATATATCAAAGACGGCCTTCGAGATGCCCTGGTCATATAGGCTCGTTTGAGTGGATAGTCATGACATTTGGGTTGAAAAATGTCGGTGCAACTTATCGGCCGAGCCATGAATTACATCTTTCACGAGTTGATCGGCAAAGTTGTTGAAATTTACATTGATGATGTCGTGATCAAGTCCCTAAGTCATGACACACATTTGGAAGATGTGAAAAGGACCTTGGAGTGCACCCGAAAGCATGGCCTAAAGATGAATCCAAACAAATGCGCTTTTGGGGTATCCCGGAGGGAACTCTTGGGGTTTTTGGTACACGAAGGGGGGATTGAAGTTGGCAAGAAGAGCATGAAGGCCATTGATGAAGTTGTCCCTCCAACTAATCTCAAGGAGTTGCAATCATCGCTCGGCAAGATTAATTTCGTAAGGAGGTTCATTTCAAATCCGTCACGAGAAGGTTTTGCCGTTCTCTCCATTGCTTGAAGCTAAAGAAAGATCGAAGTTCACATGGGGCGACGAACAACAAAAGGCTTTTGATGGGATCAAGCAATACATGAAGGAGCCACCAGTGCTGGTCCCTCCTCAGCTGGATAAGCCTTTCAAGTTGTTCGTGGCGGCCGATAACCAAACCATTGGATCGGCCCTTATTCAAGAATTCGATGGAAAGGAGCGGGTAGTAGCATATCTTAGCCGAAAATTACTTGATCCTGAAACTAGGTATTCGGCTGCAGAGAAGTTGTGCCTGTGCGTATACTACTCGTGTACAAAATTTTGGCACTACTTGTTGAATGCCGAATGCACTGTATATTCCAAGTTTGATGTAATAAAACATATGTTATCTATGCCAATTTTGAATGGCAGGATTGGCAAATGGATCTTGGCTTTATCGGAGTTTGAGTTAAAGTTTGAATCCGCAAAAGCTATTAAGGGACAGATCATTGCCGATTTTATAACCGAACATCGCGATCCATCAATTGATTTGCTTGAAATTACCCCTTGGGCTTTATTTTTTGATGGATCATCATGTGGTAAAGGTGGGGGAGTAGGGATTCGTTAATTTCACCCGGAGGTGAGATGTTTGAATTTGCCATCCCTATACGACCCCACTGTTACAAACAATCGGCCGAGTACGAGGCACTACTTCGAGGGCTTCAATATTTGAGAGAAGCCGGGGCCGTTTCAGTTGAAGTTTATGGAGATTCAGAGCTGGTGATCAAGCAAGTGAACAGCCAATATGAATGCAAAAGTGAAGCGCTGAGGAGTTACTACGAAGAATGCGAGAGAGATCTTGAAGAGCTTTCCGTTGGTAACTCTACAAAGATATTCCTAGGGAGCATAATGAAGAGGCAAACAGAGTTGGCTCGAGGCGCCTCTAGTTACAAAGAGAGTCAAGAAGCGTTTGCTGCGGATATATGTGCACTCGGGGACGGACCTTGCGGAAGCCGATTGGAGAAAAGAGATCGTTGACTATTTGAAGGATCCATCCCGAAAAGTCTCTAGGAAGCTCGTGTACAAGGCCATAAAATTCGTTCTTCTCGGATGACAATTTGTTCTATAAATCATTAGATGGGGTATCGTTACGATGCCCGGGTCCGAAAGAGGCCAAGAACATGATGAGCGAAGTGCATGATGGGATATGTGGAGCACACCAATCGGCCTACCGCATGAAATGGGTTATCAGGCAAGCTGGGTGCTTTTGGCCGACGATATTAGAGGATTGCTTTGAGTATTACAAAGGATGTCAAGATTGTCGCAGGTTTGGAAATATTCAAAGGGTCCCCGCATCGGCATTAAATCCCATTATCAAGCCATGGCCATTCGGGGGTGGGGTATAGACTTGATTGGCCGCATTAATCCACCATCTAGCAAGGGGCATAAGTTTGTGCTTTTGGTGCGGACTATTTTACTAAATGGGTTGAGGCGATCCCACCGAAGAAGGTGACGTCGGAAAACATGGTTGAATTTGTCAAGGAGCACATCATCTATCGGTTTGGAATCCCTCGTACAATCACAACCGATCAAGGGGCCCAATTCGTGTCCCCGGAGTTCGGAGAGTTTGCCGAAAGCATGGGGATCAAATTGTTTAACTCTTCTCCCTATTATGCCCAAGCTAATGGTCGGGCGGAGGCTTCTAATAAGATCATGATCAAGCCGATACAAAAGAAGATCGACCGAAGCCAAGAAGGTGGCATTCGGTACTCAGTGAGGCACTGTGGGCTTACCGAATGGCCCCTCATGGAGCTACAAAAACCTCTCCTTATGAACTGGTTTATGGGCATCATGCGGTTCTACCTTGGGAGATGCAATCAAATTCCAGGAGAATCATGTTACAGAAAGATTTAAGCTCCAAGGATTACAGTGGCTTAATGATGGATGAGCTAGAAGATTTACACATGATCCGTCTCAGGGCCCTGGAAAACATCGAGAAGAACAAGCTGCGGGTTGCCAAGTAATATAACAAGAAAGTAAAAGTCAGGCAATTTGCAGAAGGGGATTTGGTTTGGAAAGCACTATTGCCGATTGGAACCAAATACAGTGAATTCGGCAAATGGTCCCCTAACTGGGAAGGGCCCTTTCGCGTGGTCAGATGCGTCCCTGGTAATGCATACATATTGAAAACTTTACTAGGAGAAGAATTTTTCGCTGCAATAAATGGGAGATATTTGAAGAAATATTATCCTAGTATTGAAATTGATCGATGATCACCAGCAGTGGGATTACATGCATCGACACAACGTATGGCGCTCAAGAACGAGGCCGCCTTTAGAACAAAAAATCCCCAAACAAGAAAGTGGCCGGTGCCTAGATGCATTGCCCTTAGCACAAAACTACATCACAACCGCCTCTTGCGGGTTTACATCCAACAACCCCGGTGATCGGGACATCGAGGAGGTGGGAAGCGAAGGCCCGGAGGAAGAAGCGGAAGTATGATTCAATCTTTTCTTTGCTTCTTCGATCGCTCCCTCTTCGCTTGCTCCGGGACCACCGTGACGGCAACTTGGAATGCACGGGGGTGACCATGATTTGCGGCCTCCACCAAGCTGTCCCAAGCCGCTTTCGTGTTGTTGTACCTGTCGGAGACATCTGAAACAGAGGAGTGGGTGTTAGGGGCAAGAAATCCAGATGTGGGCGCGAAGTCAAGAAGAAGTCAGAAACATTTACCTCCCACTAGTGCCTCCGCAGCCATGCGAAGCTCGCGTTCGGCCCGGCAACGAGCGGTGATGTCCCCCGAGGCCGTGCTCCGGTGCCGAACGCGGCGGCGCGGCTTGATGGCCGGTCCTCTCGTTCGGGCGTGGCGTCCTCTCGCTTCGAGGGAGGAGTCGGAGGAGATGTACTCGAGCACGTCTTCGGTCCCGATGATTTCTTCGGGAAGCAAATCAAGACTGAAAGGGGAAAGGTAGAGAAGAGGTAAAGCGCAAGATCATATGGGAACCAAGAAGTGAATCAAGGGAAAACTCACCTTCGAATCGTGCGTTTCTTCGGAGTGCTGCTCTCTTGGGGTTGCTTGCCTTTGTCCATGGCCTTGGGGTTTTTTCCTCTGGAGACAGGGGAGGAAATGAGAAGTGATGGATGAGTGTGCGAGTGGATTTGCAGGGCATCTCAGCAGGCTATTTTATTGACCGAAGGGGTGCATTGGGAGTGATGACTGCCAGCGTACACTGTTGGAATACCAAACGGCAGGGGTTTTCTTCCCGAATGCGAAGGGTTTTCGCTTGAACAGTGCTTATGGATTGCCGATTCAGGGATCTTCTGTGGATTTTATGCCAAGGGGCATCTATTCTCACGTGTTCGGCTCAAGACAGTTCCCGGATACGTTTAAGGAAAAACAAGATTCACAGATGCAAACATGAAGAAAAGCGTCACGGTGCAAGCACGAATTCAAAAGTTCTTTATTTATTGCCGATATTCAAACATCCCTAATACAATCTAGTCAAAAAGCCTGTTCAGTACAGATTGGGGATGAGTGAGTTCGGCAATAGCGTCGCCGTGGCCATCGAGGCGCTCCAAGATGAGCTCGATCTCCTCAATGTCTTCTGGCACGCCGCCCCGGAAGCCGCACGGCCTGGTGGAGTAGTCGACGTCCGTGTGCGTCGCCATGGCAGCCAGGCCCAGGGTGGTGCCCAAGCGGACGCCATGGGTGGCCACTTCATCAACGCGGTGCTCCACCGCAGCAAGGCGCTCCACCGGTGTGTCCCCGCGGGCGTTCACCTTATCGGCCAGTTGCTCCACCAGCATCTTTAGCTGGTTGAGCTCGGCATCATGGGCTGCACAGTGCAAGAAAAAGGGAGATTAGCATCAAAGGCCGGATTGGATCAAAGAGCGGTGTCGGGGCCGTACCGTCAATGGTCTCTAGCAAGGTACGCTTGCGCCGGTCTTCCCATTCCAACTCGGCTATGCCAGCCTTTTTGGAGACGTCCTCCAGCTCGCGCTGGGCCGCCTCCAGCCCGCCCTTGAAGCGGAGAGCGTCGAGTTCCCCGTAGGGCACGGGGGAGTGGCCGTCAGACTCCGAGGAGTCGTCTCCGTTAGGGGCCGACCGGCCGGCGCGGGAGATGGATTCCATTGGATCAACCTGAAAAGAGGATAATTGTCAAAACAAAAGGAGATCAAAGATGAATCAGAGAAGAGGAATTGACGATCATTGCCTCCAGCGCGCATTGGCGCTACTCGTCACACCCCGAAATTTCCAATTTCAGGATGTGAATAGAAAGAATAATTAAATAACGATTTTCTCATAATTTTAAAATTTTTCCAACATTTATTTTCTTTACAGGGAATATAGTATAGGAAAAATCCTTTGTTTGATTTTTTTAAATTAAATAAAAGTTGAGAGTGTTGCATTCATGCCGATGCATCTAGTGGTTCTTGAGTGCAAAAGGTTTCAAAAATGCGTTTAGGAGCTGTCCAAAACCTTCCGAGAATTTTCCGGAATTTTCTAGAATTTATTCTCATTTTCTTCGAGCATTTTCTATTTATTAGAAGGCTCTAAAATCTTTTTCATGAGCACCAAATGCTTTATTTGGATTGTTCATGTCTTAATCTATCTCTAGGAATTTTCCTGGAATTTTTGTGATTTTCTCGAGTATTTTTCGTGCTTTAAAATAATTTACGAATTTCTCTCGGGATTATTTTTCGCACCGGAAATTAATATTAATTTTGATTAATGACTAGCTATGCATGTCTTTTCCAAATAAAAGCTATATAGATCTATATGTCGTTTTCACAAGCAAATTTAATTTGATTAATGTTTCTATCACATGTTTTTGTACATAAAAGTTAATTGGATCTTTATCTCGATTTTCGTAAACCAAATGTTAATTTGCTTAATAGTTAATTAATCCTTTCTAATTAAAAGTTGATTAGGCTTTTACTCCGGCTTTATAAATAAATGTTAATCTTGATTAATACCAATTTAATACTGTTTTTGATAATAATATGATGAACTCGAATTACAAAGTTTCGTTTAGATTGTTCATCTAGTTTAGTTTTTCTAAATTAAAATGTTTAATCGGTTTAATCAATATATGAATCTTTATTAATAAAACTTGACTAGTTCTTTACCCCGGTTTCATAAATAAAGTTTAATATTGCATCAATGTCAACATAGGGTATTTTATTTCTGAAATATCCTTTATATTTGTTTTGTTAATTAAAATGAACCTAGCTCATATCGTTGTTCTCTCATATATGCAAAACGTTCGTTAGACGTTCTTTTCTCAGCTCAATCTGAGTGTAATCTTTCCGGTTCTTGCTCAATCTTTCACAACCGTCTCTTCAAAGTTAACCAAGCCTTTCCAAGCACCCTTTGTGTTCTTTAGTGATCCATCTAATCAAGTCTATCCTTTAGTGCGTTCTTTTAAAGCTTTCTTTTGATTGGTGCTTTGTTCTCAGTATATGTCTGTTTGTTTGTTTGCTTTGTGTATGTTTGTGCCCGATGATTGATGCGCTTAGAGTGAACGCCGTTCGAGAAGCTTGGAAGAGCAAGAAGTTGAAGATTCTGAGCAACGACATTACTTTGGTTAAAGGCAAGTGTGTCCTTGATATTTTGTCCTAAGAACTATATTTAATCACTCATTGCATTGCTTGCATTAATTTTGATGGGTTCCTATTAAGGATTACCTAGTCTTTATGATCATTCCTTGTTAACCTGGGTTTACATTTATGTTGGGTAGCTATGCTTAGTTGCTATACCTAGGTTATGGTGGTTTTAATGAACATTAATGATGAATCATGTTATACCTTTATGATATATCTTTGGATGCTTAATACAAGACCATATGATTAATCGGAACATGGAGAACCACCCAGGACAACAGTGCAACCACAAGGACTATATGGCTCGGTCTTGGTCGATTAATTAGGGAAGTCTTTGTGTGGTTATTACTCGCATAGTAGGTTGGGGACGGAGGAATGCTTTTATGGCTACTTCTATTCCGGAGTGGTCTTGGAACGGAAGTACTCTATGGCTGACCGTCCGTAATAGAAGTGTGGTACGAAAGATAGCCTCTATGACATACTACTATGGACTAATACGCACAGGAGGACTCTTTGTAAAGGCCTCGTAGCGTCCCTATGCAATCACACCTCGGAAGTGTGGTAAGATGCCCGCGCAAAGCATCGCATGGTTGGGTTTAAAGTTCTTCGGGACTTTTACGCGACTTGTGGGTAAAGATGTACAACCTCTGCAGAGTGTAAAACTAATCGATTAGCCGTGCCCACGGTCACGGGCGGCCTGGACCCTCACATGATAATCAAACTTGAAGATGGACTTAAATTGTGTTCTCTGGTTATGTTTGCCATGTGCTTATGGCGTATCTCTTATCTTATGCTTAATGTGGGTTGGTATAAACTTATACTTTATTAGTAATCAGGTGCTAATAAAATTTGACCAACTAAAATTGCTTAAATGCTTATAGCCCAGTCCACTATAAAGCCTTTGCATTCATTCTTTTCCCCACACTTGCTGAGTACGACAAGTGCTCACCCTTGCTATAACCATTGTTGCTCAGAAAAAGGAAGCTTCTATGAAGATGTTGCTGATGCTAGGCGTACGCAACCCCCGCCGATCGCCCGTGATGTTTGGTGCCTTTGTTTCCGTGATTAAGCGTAAATCTCTCGATAATCTTTCTTTTTCATACGTGATACTGTTTCTGTATTCACTTTTATGTCACTATATGCATGAAACTTGATTCTGGCATGCATATAGGCTTGCACTTGGTTTTGTTCGGAAAGTCGGGTCTGACAGAGTGGTATCAGAGCTGTATCGACTGTAGGACGTAAGCCTAGATAGCAATGGATGTTTCCTAAGGTCTCTTTTCATCTAAAGTCCCTTCTTACCGTATCCATGACCTCTCTGATGAAGGATCTCACATCTTAACCATCCTCTCTTCTCTTCTCTCGTACCATGAATTCTTGTATATTTATCTTCACTCTCCTTGGACATCTCTTCGACCTTGCGTATTCATTCCCTCAAGCAATAAACACCCCCTTGATTTATTGGTGGAATTGTTACCCTAAACATTCCATCTATTCGCGCAGCTCTCTGACACATCAGCGCTGTTTTAATTTTATCTCGAGCTACAGAACTCCGATCGACATGAAACCAGTTGGGTTAGTTCCTAAATTTCATAAGTGAATTTCTATCAAAAATTCAGCCCTATCCAGTACATGTTCCAGGAGCTATGCTCGAAGCATTGGAGCTATCAGAATCTGTAAACCCTGCTGACCTAGTTACCTTCAATATTCTATATCTCGGGCTATAGACCTCCGATTGAGGTAAATCCAATTGGAGTAGTTCAGGAATTTCATCAGCTTCGCCCTGTCCAAAATTCAGCAGTATTCGTTTTGTATCCATGGAGATACGTATGAATTAGTGGAGCATTCAGAATCTGCTAACACTGCTGACCTAACCATCTTGTCTAATCCATATCTCGAGTTCTAAACCTCCGATTGAGGTGATTCTAGTTGGGTTCAACTCATAATTTCGTACTCCTTGATCTGGAAAAAATCCATTATTTATGGATATCCTTGCTGGGAGCTATATCCGATCTATTAGGAGGATACCCCCTGACTTCATTAACAACGTGTAGTGTCGTTCCCCTTTAGCTATGCCTTGATTGGTGGAATTGTGTGTTTGCATGATGATGCTTGGTTTTATGGACTTGATTGATTCGTTTCTTTGAAGTGAGTGTTGGTGTATTGTGGGTCTTACATCCGCAATAACATCAGTTGCTTAGTTGGGTTCTTCTTTTGTACCTCCCACCTCCTTGTTCTCCCCCACTCGTTTTGCACTACTCTTGTTCCCCTTCTGATCATATCTTTATCTACCAACCAGATGGAAAACCAAGAAGGAGGTAACCAAGGAGAAAGCTACGAAAACAGTGGTGACTATGGATACAATCAAGATGGTTTATCATATCCACCCTCAGAGGATAAGTATGCAGAGTTCATGAAGACTGAGCCGCCAATGTTCTCCAGTACCACGTATCCCTTAGAAGTCGAAGACCGGATCAAGACAATTGAAGAGAAGCTAGATGTGGTACAATGCAATGATGGAGAGAAAGCTTTGTATGCATCTTGGCAACTTATAGGAGCAGCTTCAGAGTGGTGGAATTCTTACATCAATGGACATCAGCAACTCCGAGAGTATTGTGTGGAAGGAATTCAAAGACAACTTTATCTTACACCATACTCCTGTGAGTGCGATGAAGCTCAAGAGGAAGGAGTTCCTTAACTTAAAGCAAGGACAGATGACGGTAACTGAGTACGGGGATAAGTTTGTTCAATTATCTCTGTATGCCCCAAGATCAGCTGAAAGTGATAAGAAGAAACGAGAGCATTTCATCAAAGGGTTGAATGAAGATCTTCAAAGTATACTAAGCTTACATGATTATTCGAGTCTGCAAGATTTAATCAACAAAGCCATTGGGCTAGAAAGCAAGCTACAGGAGATCATGAGTAAGAAGAGAAAAAGGGAATATCCAGGGGAAGCCAATAACAATTCTCACCTACATCATATGTCTCAAGCCCAAGGTTTTCCTGAAGGTCACAATGAAGATGCATATCTAGAATATCCTCATGGTGTCACAATACCAGTGATTTATGAGACACCACAGAATCGTCGGAATATTAGGGAAAGTAAAGCTTGTTTTTATTGCAAAGCTGGTGGACACTTTATCAACAGGTGCCCGAAGAAGTTTCTAGATCGTCATTTTAAGAAGGAATGGCGACAACGACACAAGCAAGACAAGACCCCTGATATTTAAGGATGTTGGTATAAGTTAGGCTTGAAAAGTTTTTCTGTAATATGAAAGGAAGAATATTGCTGAAGGATATGAAAAGAGTTCGAAATAAACCCTTGTCTCTTGCTAGCCTTTTTCGAATCTCAGGACGAGATTCCTTTTAAGGGGGTAGATTTGTCACACCTTGAAATTTCCAATTTCAGGATGCGAATGGAAAGAATAATTAAATAACAATTTTCTCATAATTTTAAAATTTTTCCAACATTTCTTTTTCTTTACAGGGAATATAGTATAGGAAAAATCCTTTGTTTGATTTTCTAAATTAAATAAAAGTTGAGAGTGTTGCATTCATGCCGATGCATCTATTGGTTCTTGAGTGCAAAAGGTTTCAAAAATGCGTTTAGGAGCTCTCCAAAACCTTCCGAGAATTTTCCGGAATTTATTCTCATTTTCTTCGAGCATTTTCTATTTATTAGAAGGCTCTAAAATCTTTTTCATGAGCACCAAATGCTTTATTTGGATTGTTCATGTCTTAATATATCTCTAGGAATTTTCCTGGAATTTTTGTGATTTTCTGAGTATTTTTCGTGCTTTAAAATAATTTACAGAATTTCTCTGGATTATTTTTCGCACTGGAAATAGATTCAAAAAAAGAAAACCTATCCTAACGGGCCGAGCCCGAGGCCCGACCCGGTCCGCCCGGCCCGCCCGCGCCCCGGCCCGGCGGGGCCCATCCGGCCGGCGGCCATGGCCGCCGCCGGCCCGGGCGGCCGGGCCCCGCACCCGCGCCCATAAAAGGGCGGGGCCGACCCCGCGCGCCTCGCCCTAGGCCGCCTCCCCGCGCCGCCTCCTCGCGCCCCCGCGCCGCCACCACCCCCCGCGCCGCCGCCCCCGCCGCCGAGCCGAGCCGGCGAGCTCGCACAAAAAAAACCGCCGCCGTTGACTTGAAGATTCCCCGCCGGCTCCGTCGTCCCTCCGCCCGAGGTGAGCCCCCCATCGTGTTCGTCTCGACCTCCTCTATCCGTTTTGTGCCCAAGCTCGGCCCCTCGTTGCCGGAGCGCCGGCGCCCTTGGCCACCGGGGCCGCCGCCGCCCCCTCGTTGCTCCCCCCCCTCGTTCGTTCGTCCTAAGGTTGAAGATAAGGTTGCGTTTTGCATTCAAGTCCCCGCCTCCCTAGTAATGTTTAGATCTTTTCTTGTGTCTTGTAAATCTTGCGTAAAAACCCTTAGATCTATTAGATTCCGTAGATCCAATCCATCCCGAAACTTTTTGCAGATCTAACCCCCAGATTAGATCCATTCGCGAGCACTGTTTGATGTGTCTCGGGAATCTTCCTTGCTACTCCCTGAAATCTACGGTTAATCGCGAACAGGTCCTTACAATCTTGTTTTTCTCATATCTTTTTCGTTTTAGCTCCGATTTCATCCGTTCAAGTTGCGTTAGGTCCATAATAATGTGAAGCACGCGTTAGTGGTGTGTTTTCACCATGTTTTGTTTTCTGAAAATAAAATTAATATTAATTTTGATTAATGACTAGCTATGCATGTCTTTTCCAAATAAAAGCTATATAGATCTATATGTCGTTTTCACAAACAAATTTAATTTGATTAATGTTTCTATCACATGTTTTTGTACATAAAAGTTAATTGGATCTTTATCTCGATTTTCGTAAACCAAATGTTAATTTGCTTAATAGTTAATTAATCCTTTCTAATTAAAAGTTGATTAGGCTTTTACTCCGGCTTTATAAATAAATGTTAATCTTGATTAATACCAATTTAATACTGTTTTTGATAATAATATGATGAACTCGAATTACAAAGTTTCGTTTAGATTGTTCATCTAGTTTAGTTTTTCTAAATTAAATGTTTAATCGGTTTAATCAATATATGAATCTTTATTAATAAAATTTGACTAGTTCTTTACACCGGTTTCATAAATAAAGTTTAATATTGCATTAATATCAAAATAGGGTATTTTATTTCTGAAATATCCTTTATATTTGTTTTGTTAATTAAAATGAACCTAGCTCATATCGTTGTTCTCTCATATATGCAAAACGTTCGTTAGACGTTCTTTTCTCAGCTCAATCTGAGTGTAATCTTTCCGGTTCTTGCTCAATCTTTCACAACCGTCTCTTCAAAGTTAACCAAGCCTTTCCAAGCACCCTTTGTGTTCTTTAGTGATCCATCTAATCAAGCCTATCCTTTAGTGCGTCCTTTTAAAGTTTTCTTTTGATTGGTGCTTTGTTCTTAGTATGCTTGTTTGTTTGTTGTGTATGTTTGTGCTCGATGATTGACGCGCTTAGAGTGAACGCCGTTCGAGAAGCTGGGAAGAGCAAGAAGTTGAAGATTCTGAGCAACGACATTACTTTGGTTAAAGGCAAGTGTGTCCTTGATTTTGTCCTAAGAACTATATTTAATCACTCATTGCATATGCTTGCATTAATTTTGATGGGTTCCTATTAAGGATTACCTAGTCTTTATGATCATTCCTTGTTAACCCGGGTTTACATTTATGTTGGGTAGCTATGCTTAGTTGCTATACCCGGGTTATGGTGGTTTTAATGAACATTAATGATGAATCATGTTATACCTTTATGCTATATCTTTGGATGCTTAATACAAGACCATATGATTAATCGGAACATGGAGAACCACCCGGACAACGGTGCAACCACAAGGACTATATGGCTCGGTCTTGGCCGATTAATTAGGGAAGTCTTTGTGTGGTTATTACTCGCATAGTAGGTTGGGGACGGAGGAATGCTTTTATGGCTACTTCTATTCCGGAGTGGTCTTGGAACGGAAGTACTCTATGGCCGACCGTCCGTAATAGAAGTGTGGTACGAAAGATAGCCTCTATGACATACTACTATGGACTAATACGCACGGGAGGACTCTTTGTAAAGGCCTCGTAGCGTCCCTATGCAATCACACCTCGGAAGTGTGGTAAGATGCCCGCGCGGCATCGCATGGTTGGGTTTAAAGTTCTTCGGGACTTTTACGCGACTTGTGGGTAAAGATGTACAACCTCTGCAGAGTGTAAAACTAATCGATTAGCCGTGCCCACGGTCACGGGCGGCCTGGACCCTCACATGATAATCAAACTTGAAGATGGACTTAAATCGTGTTCTCTGGTTATGCTTGCCATGTGCTTATGGCGTATCTCTTATCTTATGCTTAATGTGGGTTGGTATAAACTTATACTTTATTAGTAATCGAGTGCTAATAAAATTTGACCAACTAAAATTGCTTAAATGCTTATAGCCCAGTCCACTATAAAGCCTTTGCATTCATTCTTTTCCCCACACTTGCCGAGTACGACAAGTGCTCACCCTTGCTATAACCATTGTTGCTCGAAAAAAAAGGAAGTCGCTATGAAGAAGTTGCTGGTGCTAGGCGTACGCAACCCCCCCGATCGCCCTGTGATGTTTGGTGCCTTCGTTTCCGGGATTAAGCGTAAATCTCGATAATCTTTCTTTTTCATACGTGATACCGTTTTCGTATACACTTTTATGTCACTATATGCATGAAACTTGATCCCGGCATGCATATAGGTTTGCACTTGGTTTCCTTCGGAAAATCGGGTGTGACATACTCCCCCTCCGCCCTCATCGGAGGCGCGGCGTCGGCTGAGGCGGCGCACCATGCTTCTTTGGGATGTGCACTATTTGGGAAAGAAGAAGAAGAGTTGAGATTGGCAAAGATTCGAGAGCTAAAGGCTTGGTGGAGAGCTAGGGACACCTACGGTTTCATTTATAGGCCTGGCAAGGCAGATCGTGGCCTCAAGTCGTGGCTCTGGATCGTGGCGCATATCCCAAGAAAATCGGAAGGTGGAAAGGTTTCCTTGACCAGTCCGCCAATGAGTCGTTTGGAGTTCGGGGTCGAGTCATATTCGGTTGATCGGCTCGCCGAGAGGAGTCAAAGTGCCAATCGGGTATTGGCATTTCTTTCTTCGAATGGGTCGTTCAGCATTGCATTTAAGAACGTGCGAAGGAAAGGGAAATAAAATTGCAAGAACAAATGTTACGGGAGTGACCGGTTCGGCTACACATCGATTCAAGCATCTAAATGTTCAAGTATTTCGCAATTACACTACGGACATTTGATGTTGCTTGGCGAAAATTGTCCAACCGCTCCTAATAATCTTTCGGGCACCTGGACAAGGTGGTAAGTTCCGCATCGCATTGTTTCACCTTAGCTATAGCCGATATTGCTTCCTCTTGGGTCTTCTCTATCAATCCGGGAGCTCGGCTATTTTCTTGTCATCGGCCTCTATCTCGGTCGACGGGCTTCTCGGCTCTACCTCCAAAGCGGTTTTTACGGCGATTTTCAATTCACAAGAAGCTTGCGGATTGGCCAATGTATCTTTATGGCTCTCGGTCCGAGATTGTGCCCCTTTCATGGCTTGTTCGACGATCGGCCCTCTTCTTTTCAACGGTGGGCGGGAGGTCACCTTCCTCAAAGCTTGTCTTATGGGCACGTAGTGAATTTCCGGACCGGAGATAGATGCAAGAGAGGCACGATGTTCTCGGGGAGTTCTTGGCTAATGGGTTCAAGCATTTCTTCAAAGTGATTGAGATCTTTGAACTAATCTCGTGCATCTCTTTGCGGCCAGTGCAAAAATCTCCTTGAGCTTTTCTAGCACTTCCTCGACGAGTTTGAGGTACTCCTTCCCTTGCCTCGGCAATCGCATTGTCCCCCATTGACGGACTTGATGATGATGGGGCCTCGATCCTAAGAAAGCAATATTGCCGAGTCGAGAGTCTTGGAAGCAAAAGGTAGCAAGGTTAAGTGCAAATAAGTACCTCATGTCCGATTTCTCGAACTCGGGGCGGGATTTTGTTCGAGGCGGCCACCGGTGAAGGAGGTGTCCCGGGCAGGCCGAAGCTTCGTGTGAGAAGGCGCCGATGCGGTTTACGGCAACTCGGGAGCTTCGGGCCGAAGAGGAGATGGGTTCACCTCTCGCCGGGGTTGGTGTCTGCATGACCGGTAGGTGGTTGGGCCCTTGGAGGACTTGATGGCTCGGTTGGATTGGGAAACTCATCTCCGGAGAGTTTGGTGCTTCGTTTGAACAGGGGGGTGATTGAGTCCCCGATGAAGATGAGATTTCCACTTGGACGGGTAGCTCAACCCCGGGCGAACTTGTTTGTTGAGACACCGGGACATCCACAAGTTGTTCTTCCATTGTTTCTTCCGCAAGTGCCAAATTAAAGATAAATGCCGGTTGTTCATCCTCAAGAAAAAGGACGAAGAAAGGTCATACCGGTGGATGGAGCATTGGCGTGGTTCGAAACCGAAGATTGCTGATTTCTAGTCCGAAAATGCACAAGATATGATTTATCGAAACGAGTGATCTTATGATCAAGAACGGGACGGACTTTTACCTCAACAAGGACTTTCTTGATAGTTCTTCTCCTCTTGGCATTTGGAGGAGCAATCGAGACAAGCCTTGCCTCTCGTCGGCGGCAAGGCCGGACGAGTTGGGTCCGTTGTGGCAAACCTAGCCATTAGCCGAGCCATGGTTGGTGACTTGAATCCCAATGCTGAGATTGGGCCCACTGCATTATAAGTAATATCCCAGGCCCGAGGGGCAGGCATTGTGTTCTGGGAGCAAAGAGAATAAGATCAGAATCATGATTGGAAGAGGAAATGTCAGATTCAAGGGTTAATCATATTACCTCTGAGGTTGGCTGGAAATCAGGCATCAACTCTGTACAGAACAAGTGTACAGGCTCACTGAAGATATGATCGTGGAATTCTTGCCACCAGGAGTTGAAGGTGGGGTGAGCTATTGTTGTGGGTACGAAGGGCCGTGTGTAGACGAGGGACCGCACACGTCCTGAAAGACTCGCTACTCGTGCATGAGTTCTTTGATTTCCTCTCCGGGCTTAAGGAATTCATGCGAAACGATCTTGGGGGCATCCGGCCACATCCAAGTTGCTTCCGAGCCATTATGTTGGGCGGATAATATTCATAAGTGCTATAGGTCGGCCTTCCTCCACCGAATTCGGCGGCGGAATGCATGGGCGGATAACGATATTGAGAATCTCTAGGAATCTCCCATCTTGGCGTCCGGTTTCAAAAGAGAACTCACAAGGGAGAGTCAAATTGTCATTGTCCGGATAAGGGAGCCGAGATAGGATTTTGGAAACCTTTGAAGAATAGCTCGAAGAGGCGGGCCGACATTCTATTTGGATAAGAACAGTTGAAGCAGCTTCTCCATAAGTCTGGCATCCTCTGGTGGCTTGGGGTTCCCCTTCAGGATGATTGGATGAAGGGAAGAGCCGGGTGTTCAAATCAACACCAACAATCTGATGCATGTGCAGTTGCAGCCACATTTGAACAAACCACCAGGGACCGTTGACACATGCTATCCTCTGGTTGGTGTACATCCGGGTGACGAGTTTGATGAAGCATATGGTACACACTTTGCCTAGGAGGAATTTCCCAAGAGGGAAGCGGTTGCCATTGACCGGTTGAGAAGCCATTGCAATGTGATTCGGGGTAGGCTCATTGGCTTTACCACGGAAGATGAACTCGCATAGCCACATGTTCGAAACGCCCCGTATTCAATTTCACCAAGGGGGCGTCCTTCATATGGTTCGGGATATAGTTTTTGTATCCGCTCCCTGGTTTCACCCCCGTTTGTCTTGAGGAACCTTTGAAATCCCGGGGGTGAACGGATCCCGTAATGTCAAGGCCGGTGATCATATACACATCGCCCCGAGTTGGAGACATCGGGCCATGACCAAAGAGGAAGCGTTGACGCCATTTGATTAAAAATGGCAAGCTGCTATCAAAAGGTCTTCATTCTTGGGGGTCTCGGCCAATGATAACTCCGGCACCGAGCAATGCGGAGGGTATCCTAGTTCTCGGGTCCCGGCACTCTTGTCCGCAAGAATCCTCCGGTACCAATTTTTCCGACCTCGCGATTAGGGGCAAGGGCCGGTTCTTGAAAGCATCCTACCACTAAGGAGGTGTGGATAGAGCTGCTTTGAAGGGGATCCTTTGAGATTCGAATTTGCGATAAAATCTCAAGGATCAGAGTTTCCCACAGGACCAAGGTAGTAGGATCTTGAATTGGCCTCGGTACGAATCAAAAGCTCCGTGGAAGGCTCTCGAAGGAAAGCGGAAAAGAAATCTCGGGTAAAAATTGAAAACCTAAATGCCGAATGAAGCTTATGGAAGGGGAATTTACCTGAGCGGCTTGATTTTGAGCCGCCATTGGGGGATTCGAGCTCGGAATAAGGGGATCTAGGGTTTGGATCTAGACGAAGATTCCAAGAGATTGCGAAGAGAGAGAATAGGTGTTGAACAGATTCGATTTGAAGACGTTGGTGGCTAGAGTCAATTCCGGAATAAAATCACTTTTATCCTGCAATTGAAGGGGCATGTGTTAACACCAAAATTTGGTAAGGAGTCTGACTTGTGGGTCCAGCTCGGTGAGGAATCCGTCCGGTGGAAGGAAGGTTTTCCCAGATGCATTCGGCAGAAGAATCCGCGGTCGGCTATCTGCTTTCGTTCGGCAAGGGAACAGTTGAGCTGATTTTGCAGGATTGTACGGTGACGTGGCTCAAGCAGGAAGGACGAATGGATGGATAAGCGATCAAGCTTAGAGATAAAATTAGGCATCAAATCCATTCGAGGTTGTACCTGGCAGGGTATAAATATGAGCCTTGAATGTATGTAACAGATATACGTAATCATTCTCAATACAAACCGGCCTTACGCCAAACCCTAGAGTCCATTTGTCGTGTCGTCGAGTTCTTCGAGAGGGTTCATCGATCCGTCGACCTCCGTGAGTACCGGCAACCTTGTATCATATCTAGTATCATGCGGTGGATTTAGATCTGATGCAAGTAGTCTTGTTACCATGCTTCGTGTCATGCGGTAGATTCAAGCTTGGTTCAAGAGGGTTTCTTGTTAGGTCATGAGCCATGCGGTAGGCTAAGATCTAGCTTGAAGCTAGTTATCGGCTCTATTGGATTTTGGCAAGATCCAATAGATTCATTAAGTTACCCCGTGTTGCTTTGAGTTTTTACTTTATGTTTAAATTCATGTAACACCTTTTTGCCCAATCTAGATGGGTTTGGATCGGCTTTATCCCTTTTTGTGATCCTTATGCGAGTCGAGTTCGTGCCTTGGGAAAGTTTAACACGTGGATCACGTGCTTGTTGATAGCCGAAACCGAATCAATCTAGGTTGTTACGTGTTGCGGGTTCAAGCTTGCCAATGTTGGTATAAATCTTGAAAGAACTGAGTATCACGCGATAGATGCAGGTTTTTGGGTTGCTTTGGAACTAGTCATCCGGTGGATTAGATTTCGAATCAATCTGATAGATTTATTTCGCTTGGAAATGTTCGTTCCTTCTTCATGGACCCCGAATCGGTGTTCAACCGTATTCGGTTATGTTTCTTCACGAGTAGAACACGTGTGTAATTCATGCTTTAAATGATGTATGCTTTTAGCTTTCCATATTTAGATTGTATCATGAGGTGGATAGATCTATTTGTAGAAAGTGGTATGATCCCCATGCAAGTTTGTATCATGCGGTGGATAGATTTGTTTGGCATCGTACCCGACGGGTTTTAAACTATCTAGACATGCGGTAGAATAGTGCTTTGGGCCTATGCATGCTTGTTTATTACATGTTTATGCTCGCGCTTTACTTTATTTATTTATTTAACGTTGATCATCATGGGGATCGGTCATGGTCTTGCGCACATGCATCTTTGTCTAAACAAAGACCGATCGTCGTCATGCTTACGTCACTCGTTCGGCTATGTTACTTTTCCTTTTATAAGCTCCCGAATGGTTTCAGTTTATTGCGTATAGCTTTCTATAGCTATGTGTCATCCCATCCGGCTTCGTATCCGTAAATATGGAACTGTCGGTACCACCCGGCAAGTTCAAAGCTTTGGTATTTAACTACTTTGTCTTTTGTTAATTTTCGGGGGAAAATTGACGGCACGTCTTGTGATTCTTTGCACGTGTGAAGCCGGCTTGTTCGGCTTGCTTTGTGTGCTTGGCGCTAGGTGCACATTTTGCGTCAACACCCCGCAACACCCACGCACGATCGTTTCAAGCCCCCAGGTCCATCAAGACGGCCGAAACACCCGCATCTCCTGCTCCATCCGCATTGGCCACGCCGCCCATGTCACCCACAATGACCATGACAACCACGACCACCCCAACAGAACAATCATGGACTACAACGGCTATAATGAAGTTTAAAAGACCACGGGAGAGTCTCCGACTCACCCACGGGCTCGGGGACTACATCCGTTTGATGCACTCAGACCAGTTGGGAAGACCACCGACCAGTTCCCTACTAGAGGGACCCCCTCCGAGAAGTCTCCACATCGCACGACTATTGACGGTGAAATTCCGTCAACCTAGCCATGAGTTTATCTTCAGTGTTGGCATGAGTTTTATATCTTATCCATTGGCCTTGATATAACAAGTTCATTCGTGCATGTTGGTTTTGGAGTTTAGTGTTTATGCAGGGTTTTGACGTTGAAAGCAAGACTTCCGGGATAAGTTCATCAAGCACCTTGACAAGACCTTGAAGCCCGGTACAAGTCATGCAACAAAGCAAACTTGACTCCAGGAAGCCCAGGAACCTAACCCGAGAAGATGACAAACTCTGAGGACCTAGCCAGAAAAGTGCTGAATCTTGCGAGACAAGGAGCTTCGTCCAACTCGGAGAGAAACTGACGACAAGGGCCCACATGCAGAAGGGGGAAGGATCTAGAAGACTCGGGAACCGACGCCACGCGAAGGAGGCAGGCAACTGGGCCGGGGTGAGCCCAGGCTAGTCGGCCCGACCCATTCCAAGGCCCAGTCGCCTCCCCCTTTGACCTAGCCGCCCTTCGGGCTATTTATATCTCTGGGGTCGAGAGCCATGCATCAATCCATTCGTCATTGGCCGCCGAGGAGCAGAGAAGAGAGGGACACCATCTCAGAGAGGAGAGGGTCGAGCTAGTTAACTAGGGTCGAGCTAGACGACGTTGGAACCTTGCAAGGAAGACCACGTCGGAGTTCCCGGAGCTAGAAGCAAGATCGAGGTAGGATCCCGGTGTCGGTATTTTAGACCGGCAAACCTACCAAGGGGGTACCCGAGGTAGTAGATTGTGCGGTGGGGATCATGATCGGGAGACCGAAAACTCGAAGGTATGCGCAAGGACACGGGACACAAGATTTATACAGGTTCGGGTCGCCAAGCTGGCGAGCCCTACGTCCTGTTTGGGGGATCAAGTATGGCGCCCTACGCTTGGTGCTGGGTTGAGATCAGATCCCCGGCTAGGTACCCGGCCCTCCTTTATATAGTCCAGGGGGCGGGTTCCTAGTCGGTTACAAGGCAGGAGTCCTAGTAGGATTACATGGAACGAGTCCTAATAGGATTACAGGGGAATTCTAATAGGAGTCCGTCTTCATCCTTCCTTGCATGGGTACCCGGGGAGTATGCCCGACAAGCCCCCGAGCACATTGTAGTCGAGTGTAGTAGTTCGAGTAGTCTTGAAGCCTCTTCAAGTAGTTCTTGAGCGTCCTCAAGTACTGCTTGGAGAAGTCTTCAATAGTATTTGAACTGCGACGAGGCTGGAAGGTGGTCCAGCTCATCAGTCTTTAAGTCGAGATTATATGGAAGTGCGGTTGCAAAATCGCACTCCATATGGAGTAGCCCCCGAGCCTTAGGTTGAGTTGCAGACTCTAGTTGAGGGTCAATCTTGATTTCGAATCTTGTCTTGAAAAAATTGAATGATGGGTGTAGCATAGCAGCCCCCGAGCCTTGAAATGATTAGGTAATCAATCCAAGGGTCTTCAGTGTTCGCGAAAGCCATCATCCGAGTACTCTTGCAGCGTGTAGCCCTCGAGATAAGAGAGCCGTATGAGCCACGTCGAGTAGTGATTGGTGAGGAGCCCCCGAGCTTGAGAGCAAGTGAAGCATGCTGAAGTTATCCTCGAGTAGTAATTGAAGTGCAGCCCCCAAGCTGGAGAGATTCCGAGTAGTAGTTTGGAATCAAGCCGTGGAGATTGAGAAGTAGTCATGCCATCAGAGCGGACTTTAGATGCGACCGAAGTCGACTTTAGATGCCGACAGTGCGGACTTTAGAATGCGACTTGAAAACCGAAGTCGACTTTGTGTCGCGCGGAGCGGACTTTGAGATGCGACTTGAAAACCGAAGTCGACTTTAGTTGCCGCACAGGGCGGACTGTGATATGCGACTTTAGAAGTCGACTTTAGGATGCCATGTGAAACGGACTTTAGATGTGACTGCAGTAGTCGACTTTGTGCCACGCGGGATGGACTTAAGATGCAAAAAACGAAAAGCACTTTCCGGAAAGCCAAAGCGAATGAAAAAATCAGAGAAAACAAATAGTTTTGCCGCTGGAGCGGGCTTAAGATTGCGACCAAAGTCGGCTTGTGCCACCGGAGTGGGCTTGGATGCAACCGTTAGCGTCGACTTGTGCTACCGGAGTGGGATTGGGTGCGACCGTTAGCGTCGACTTGTGCCACCAGAGTGGGCTTGGGTGCAACCGTTAGCGTCGACTTATGCCACCAGAGTGGGCTTGAGTACCTGAGCCATGGATTTCAGACCCAAGGTACGATTGCCGCCAGAGCGGGCTTGAAGGTGCGACTGGAGTCGACTTGTGTGCCTAGGCCATGGATTTCAGACCCAAGGTACGGTTTCCACCGTAGTGGACTTGAAGGTGCGACTGGAGTAGACTTGTGTACCTGGGCCATGGATTTCAGACACAAGGTACGGAGTGCGAGTACTTAGGTTACTTGGACCCATGGTACAGAGCGTGAAGACCACGTGCAGCTAGGTTCCATCGTCGATAGGACCCGAGGGCCACTTACAGCTAGGTTCCATCGAGGCTTACACATGTAGTATGCCACCGAAGCAGGCGAAGATGCGAGCGGAGTCGACTTTAAGTTGCCGCACGGAGCGGACTTTAGAATGCGACTTTAGAAGTCGACTTCAGATTGCCGCGCGTAGCGGACTTTAGAAGCTGCCTCCTAGGGATAGCCCCCGAGTTGATGAAGTAGACTCGTGGTGACTTGATTGATATACCCCAAGAGTAGTCGGCGAGTTTAGCTCCCGTGAAAACCCGCCGAGAAGCATACACAAATGAGTAGCCGACATGTTATCCTACATGATGAGGAAAACAAGCCAAGAAAGAAAAAAGTAATCATTTCAATAAATGACTTAGGCCGTTGCTACACAGGCGGTATCGTTGCTTGAAGCCATGACGGTCGGCAATGGAGCCACGACGGTTGTTGCGAGAAGTTGACTAGTCGAGTTGATTCCGACTAGTTGTTGAGGGCGTGATCGCCATTCTCTACTAGTTTGGAAAACTAGTCGAGATGAATGGTCGACGTGATGCGACCGGAAGACAACGTCGTGGCGGCGCGCGGCATTCTCTAAGTAGAGCCAGTGTTGCCGCGAGACAAGTAGACACCACGCAAGGTGTGGCTGAAGTAGAGCCAGTGTGGCCGCAAGACGAAGTCGCGGCGCACGGAGTTGTCGACGACGAGCCTGCGCGAGGCGGAGTTGTCGACGACGAGCCTGCGCGACGCGGAGTTGTCGACGACGAGCCTGCGCGACATGGAGTAGTCGACGAGGAGCGGCGCAACAAGCCGCGTGACGAGCCGCGCGATGTGCCGAGGCACCCAGACGCGCGACGGAGGCGAAGTAGTCGACGACAAGCCTGCGTGAGGCGGAGTTGCGACGAGCCTGTGCGAGGCGGAGAAGTCGACGACTTACCTGCGCGAGGTGGAGAAGTCGACAACGAGCGGCGCGACAAGCCGCGTGACGAGCCGCGCGACGTGACGAGGCACCCAGATGTGCGGCGGAGGCGAAGTAGTTGACGACGAGCCTGCGCGAGGCGGAGTAGTCGACGACGAGCGGCACGACGAGCTGCGTGACGAGCCGCGCGACGTGCCGAGGCACCCGGACGCACGGCGGAGGTGAAGTAGTCGACGACGAGCTCGCGCGAGGCGGAGTTGTCGACGACGAGCGGCGCGGCGAGCCACGTGACGAGCCGCGGGACGTGCCGAGGCACCCGGACGCGCGATGGAGGCGAAGTAGTCAACGACGAGCCTGCGCGAGGCGGAGTAGTCAACGACGAGCGGCACGACAAGCTGCATGACGAGCCGCACGACGTGCCGAGGCACCCAGACGCGCGGCGGAGGCGAAGTAGTCGACGACGAAACTGCGTGAGGCGGAGTAGTCGACGAAGAGCGGTGCGACGAGGCGCGTGACGAGCCGCGCGATGTGCCGAGGCACCCGGACGCGCGCGCGGCGAAGTAGTCGACGACGAGCCGCGCGAGGTGGAGTAGTCAACGACGAGCGGCGCGATGAGCCGTGTGACGAGCCGCGTGACGTGCCGAGGCACCCGGACGCGTGGTGGAGGTGAAGTAGTCGACGACGAGACCGCACGAGGTGGAGTAGTCGACGACGAGCTGCGTGACGAGCCGCGCGACGTGCCGAGGCAGCCGGACGCGCGGCGGAGGCGAAGTAGTCGACGACGAGCGGCGCGACAAGCCGCGTGACGAGCCGCGCGCGCGTGCCGAGGCACCGGACGCGCGCCGGGAGGCGAAGTAGTCGACGGTGAGACTGCGCGAGGTGGAGTTGTCGACGACGAGCGGCGCGACGAGCCGCGTGACGAGCCGCGCGACGTGCCGAGGCACCCAGACGCGCGGCGGAGGCGAAGTAGTCGACGACGAGCCTGCGCGAGGCGGAGTTGTCGACGACGAGCCTGCGCGAGGCGGAGTAGTCGACGACGAGCCTGCACGAGGCAGAGAAGTCGACGACGAGCGGCACGACAAGCCACGTGACGAGCCGCGCGACGTGCCGAGGCACCCGGACGCACGGCGGAGGCGAAGTAGTCGACGATGAGCCTGCGCGAGGCGGAGTAGTCGACGACGAGCGGCGCGACGAGCCGCGGGACCGGCCACGCGACGAGGAGTAGTCGACGACAAGCGGCGCGACGAGCCGCGTGACGTGCCGAAGCAACCGGAAGCGCGGCGTAGGAAAATTGTTTCCGCTTTGACAAGAGCAAGGCGACATGCTTCAATGGATCTCAGCGAGTCGACGAGTAGATTGATCTTGTTGACGAGGGTCCTTCAAATTCGCCCAGTGGTGATGATCACCCCTACCTGGCGCGCCAGCTGTCGATGTTTTAGACCGGCAAACCTACCAAGGGGGTACCCGAGGTAGTAGATTGTGCGGTGGGGATCGTGATCGGGAGACCGAGAACTCGAAGGTATGCGCAAGGACACGGGACACAAGATTTATACGGGTTCGGGTCGTCAAGGTGGCGAGCCCTACGTCTGTTTGGGGGATCAAGTATTGCGCCCTGCGCTTGGTGTTGGGTTGAGATCAGATCCCCGGCTAGGTACCCGGCCCTCCTTTATATAGTCCAGGGGGCGGTTCCTAGTCGGTTACAAGGCAGGAGTCCTAGTAGGATTACACGGAACGTGTCCTAATAGGATTACAGGGGAATTCTAATAGGAGTCCGTCTTCATCCTTCCTTGCATGGGTACCCGGGGAGTATGCCCGACACCCGGTGGTGATCTTGGTTCGTTTATCATGTACTAGTTGATGTATCAAGTTGAATCCAATTCTTAGCGATTAAGTGTTTCTTCGAAGTATTCGTTTTCGAACGGCTTTGCTTATCTTAGATCTATTCTCAAGATAGATCACATAGGGTGTTCTTGTAGCCGTGGTGGCTAGAGGTGCACGCCTGACCTTCCGAAATATCTTGACTTGTCCTCAGGCTCGCCCTAGACTACCCGCATGAATAGGAGTGCATTGTGACAGAACGCTGACTTTGAAAGCCGGGCGTTTTCGGAGTCGGATGGGAAACCACGATTTAAAGAGGCTTCTAATGAGACTAAACTTGCTACTTCTTCTTTTGCTTGGAACTTCAACAAAAGGCTCGATCCGATCTCTCTAGATCGGTTTATCTACCCCCTCTATATTTGCTACCTCCGGTCTTTAGTAGATTAGATTCGTTTTTTATGTTCTTTGATTAGATGCATTAGGGTTTTATCTCTCGAAGATTGAAGGTTCTTGGCATTAATAGATCATCTCTTGCATCACACATTTGTTCCACGGATTCGATACCTTGAGTTCACCACTCGAGGGAAGAAGGGTTTCTTGACTACGACGGGAGACTTGTCTGCTTGCAAGTCTAAACGAACTTTGATACAACTATTAACCGTCAACAACGACAAGTATCCGCCTCGCACGACAAGTCTCCTCCTCACACGACAACTTTCCGCCTCGCACGACAAGTCTCCGTCTCGCGCGAGCTCCCCATGACTCTGACTGAGGCGTAGGCCACGTCACGCGGTGCGGCCACGGGACACGAACGTCTTCACCGCGACGCATGGGGAACCAATTCCCCACGCCATGCGAGCACACCAGCTGGCGGCCGACGCGAATAGCTGGACCCGACAGGAGCCTTAATGCGGATCTGCTCAGCTGCACAACCATCCCATCGCCATCATCTCCAACTCTGTCACACGCAAGCTTCACCCGAGGCACTCAAGCACCCCCTACGACGAGCTCAGGCCTACAGTTAGGCCTTAACGTGGCAGTCTACTCGAGTACTCGGGCAGACCTAGACATTAGCGAACTACTCGGAAGGGACGCCAAGCGTCTCGAGATGACCAGCCATGCGACGGCTCCAACGACAAGGCCACACACCTCCGCTTCAATGCGTCCTGATAGACAGCGACGCACGAAGGGACATCCCAGCAACCAAGCACTGTAACTCATATTTTCTTTCCCTTGTGCCCCTCCCCTTGCATCTATAAAAGGGAGAGGAGGGCAACCGTTACAAGGGTTAGACATCCTACATATCGAACACTCGTTTTTGAGGGACTTGGGTCCAACACCCTCTCCCGACCAGTTTATAACCCCTACTACAAACACCCCTAGCACAGGAACACGGTAGCTCGACACTGGACGTAGGGTATTACTCCACGGAGGCCCGAACCAGTATAAATCCTATTATCTCTTGCGCTAACCATCCGAGCCCGACACACGATCGATACAAATTTACTGTCTGGCGGTAGAGAACCCCGACAAAGCCCAAGGACCAACTCGTGAAGACGAAAACTCCAAGGACCTAGATAGAAAATGTTGATTCTTGTGGGACAAGGAGCTTCATCTAAACCACGGAGAAACTGATGTCAAGGACCCACATGCAGTTGGGGGAATACTCTAGAAGACTCGGGAAGCAACACCAAGTGAAGGAGGTCGCGGGCTGGGCCGAAGTGGGCCCAGGCGCCCAGGCCGGTCGGCCCAGCCCACTTCGAGGCCCAGTCACCCCCCCTGACCTAGCCGCCATTCGGGCTATTTATAGCCATGAGGCCGGGTGCCACACATCAATTCTTATGCCATCCGCCGTCGAGGAGCGAGAGAAGAGAGGGACACCATCTTAGAGAGGAGAGGGTCAAGCTAGTTGTCTAGGGTCTCCCTAGCCATCGTGGGAACCTTGCAAGGAACACCACGTCGGAGTTTCAGGAGTTAGAAGCAAGATCAAGGTAGGATCCCAGTGGTGACTTTGATTCATGTATCATGTATTATGTTGAATTATCAAGTTGCGCAATCCGATTTCTAGCGATCGAGTGTTTCTCCTACGATTTTGATTTCAATCAGCTTTTCATATCTTAAGATCTATTCTCAAGATAGATCATAGAGGGTGTTCTTGTAGCCGTGGTGGCTAGAGGTGCATGCCTGACCTTCCGGGTGATTTCAACTTGTCCTTTGGACTTGCCCTAGACTAACTCGCATGAATAGGGGTGTGTTGTGACAGAATGATGGCTCCAAAAGGCGGGCGTTTTCGGAGTCAGACGGGAAACCGTGATTTAAAGATGCTTTTCATGAGATTCAACTTGGTTACTTCTTCTTTGCTCGCAACTTCAACTAAAGCTTGATCCAATCTCTCTAGATTGGTTTATCTGTCCCTCTCTACCTCTTGCTACCTCCGGATTTTATAGATTAGATTCGTTTTCATGATGTTCTTTAGATTAGATGCATAAGATTCCCCTTTGAAGATCAAAGTTCTCAGCTTTATTAGATTGATTTTTGCATCACACATTTGTTCCACGGATTCGATACTTTGGGTTCACACTCGAGGGAAGAAGGGTCCCTTGACTACGATGGGGGACTTGTCTGCTTGCAAGTCTAATTGAAGTTTGATACGAATATACACCGTCAACAACATCCAGTACAATGCACGCGAATTGACACCCACAGGCGAGTGGATGAGGGAAAGGGGACAGTCGTATGGTCCCCGCGGGAGAGTCGATGAGGTCGGTGGATGAGAGCTCAAAGTCCCGGCCATCTAGGCGCTCACTGGCGACGTTGACGAGAGGCACGAGCGTGAATTCGATAAGCTGGTCCTCGAGAATCCGCCTGGCACAGTTGCGCATCCATACTTCGCACTTGAGCACGTCACCGCCGCCCCTTCACCGCGCGCCGCCATTCATGGGGCTGGGCCGCAGGGTGCACCACGCTGAGGAGGAGGCCGTGTGGGTGCGGGTGAGCGAGCCAGCCTCCTCCCGCCAGCAGCCGCAACCTTCTTCTCCACGCTGGTGGTCGCGAGTCGCAACCTCTCCTCACCCGTCGGCGCTCACGCTCCCATCCTTCCTCGCCCCAGCCTCACAACCCCACACTGGCTCTGCTCCAGTTCAGGCCATCGTGCGCCAACGCCTCTAGAGGAGTACTGCCGTCTACCCGCAAAAAAGAACAAAAAATAAAAGAGGAGCACTGTCATTGGCCTCCACTCAAATCCCTCGCCGTCGTCGAGCTTCCAGCCCCTCCTCTGTTCCCCAATGCCGGCGCCCGCCCTGCAGTGCTCTCTCCGTGGGAAATAGCCCTGCACCCCTGCGCTCAGCCAGGCCACCGCGAGGCAGAGGCTGCCGGATCTGGAGCAGAGACAGATCTTGGATGGACAGGGGACGGGGGGAGGGGTGAATTGAAAAAGGATGGGATTAGTAGGTGATCGGCAGACATTTTTTCGCAAAATTCTTCGAACTGTCTTTGTGGCCATACGATGGAGATCGGACAGCTCTGATAGAAGTTTGAATAGTTTGCACAAATGGGGTGGTTTGCACCTGATACGCTCCCAACTAAGAAACCAAGTCTAAGTTAGACACCAAGTCTACGCGCAAAACGAGGCCAAAGCGGATCCTGGGTGGTTGCCTACATGCTCGATGTGTCCGGTTATTTAATAAAATAGGAGCAGAAGATCTAAGAGTAAGGGTCTGTTTGGCATGGCTCCAGAGCCGAACTCCACGCCAGAGTCGGGTGGAGCTAGCCAAACACCCCAACTCCAGAAATCTATGGAGCAGTCCAAAGTATGGAGCTCTAGTACAAATTGAATTGGAGTTCTGGAGCACCTCTTTTGCTACTCCAAAACCATCCAATACGAACCTACTCATGGAGGTTGTGGGAAATTACCCACCAATGCCACCCTTAAGTGGAAAAAACGTTTCGCTGTGATCTATTCTCCCGCGACCGTCTTTGACTCTGTCGACCTTCCTCCCCGCAATCAGCGTCGCCGCTCCTCGATCCCCCCCAGTCGGCGTCGTCCTCCCTCTCTTCACCACGCGGACGCCGCCCTTCCTCATGCTGACGTCGCCCGGACTCCCCCGCTCTCTCTCCCCACGCCGACACTGCCCTCCCTCACGCGCGGTGCCAGCTGACCTCCCTCCCTCCACCGATGCCACCTGCACACTCTCCTCCCCTGCCGCGAGCTCCCCTGATGCCACCCGGATGGAGGTGCGCCTCTGACGACGCGGTGGCCTCCCAGAATGAGCTGCTCCCCCGGCACCGCCGGGAGCTCCCCTTCCCCCTGGTCGCGAGCTCCATGGGTGTGGTCGCGCGCCTCTGAAGGATTCCCTCTCGTGATTGGACGCCACCCTCCCAGTGCCAGTCGTCGTGGAGTCGTCGTGGAGCTCGTAGGGCATGCGGAGCGCCGTGCAGTGGATCTCACAGGGGATGTCGTCGACGTGAAGCTCACAGGGCAGACGGGGCGTCGTGGATCTTGCAGGGGGTGTCGTCGCCGTGGAGGTCGCAGACGGTGACATAGGGGGCGGCATAGGGCGCGGCGGCACAGGCCGACGGCACGCAAAGGGATGACCGGCGTTGGGCGTCCGCGGCACATGAGAAGGATGTTAGGCTGACGTGTGGGACCCACTAATGATGAATGAGTCCCACATGTTATTTCTGAAGTTGCTAGCCAAACACTCATTTTTGCTACTCCAACTCTACTTAGAGCTAACTCCACCTAGAGTTCTGGAGCGGAGCAGCTCCATCTGGAGTTGGAGCCATCCCAAACATACCCTAATAATAAATAAACTCCATGATACAAAATTTGCATTGAAGACCATAGTTTCTCGCGATAGAGTCTTCGACATATAGAATATATGGGTAGAATCTGGGTTATGAGTGCCCTTATTATAACTTCAGGTAAATAAGATTGACGCAGAACAAAATTATAGGTACTATATTTTGAAGCTAACAAATTTGCCACCATCTAACGACGCTCTCGACCTAGTATACCGCGATTCATTATCAATCGGATCCGGATAAGATAGTGTATTTATCTGATCCCGCGTGGGTCGAAACGAACGAAATGCAATAGCCGCCGCCCGCCGTGACGCGATTCAGCGGTCCCCAATGCATCGATCCAAACATTCCGCGCATCCATCGATCGAGTGACGTGCGAGAGATTGCGGACAGGGGAACACGCACCACGCGTGCACACGTGCGAGGGGCATGGCCGCTTCAGGCCGCAGATCTCCTGGCACTCTCGCAGGCCGTAGGGCGGGCGGCTGCAGCTGCAGCGCGGTCGGTCCGCGAGATTAGCGTGCACTTCCAAATCAGCGATACGGTCTTCAAAGTACAACTTTGACTTCTTATATTTTCTTAAAAGTAATAATTAAAAACTAACACATGTATACTTTTATAAAAGTATTTACAAGACAAATCTATTCATGTAGTTTTCATATTTTCAAACTCAACAGACTTATTCATGATTTATAATCCCAATGTTTGATTCAACGGTGCACACGTATGGTGCCCCCACTGTCCCCATGATATTCCCACTGCTGCGTGTCGATGGATCGTCGAGATGCACGTATCGGGCACGTACCATCGAGGTCACCAACGGATCGCAGGCAAGACGAGTCGGCCCAGTACATGTTTGCATTGGCTAGCTGCTAGAAACAGCCATGAATGGGGCTAAGCATCACGCCGGAAGCAGAGAGCTAGCGCACGGAGGCATTGGCCATTGGCAAATACTACTAGCAGTAGCAGTAGCAGCGCGCGGGAGGGAAGGGGATCGGACGGTGTAGCAGGGGTGCAGAGTGGAGCCGTGACTGCGGGGCCCGGGTAAGCACGTCATTGAATGCGGCACAGTACGTGCTGGTCGCGCGCGGATCCGCCGGCTGCTGCACGCCTCGCCTGCACGGGGGCGCAGGCAATCCTACAGAGTGGGCGCGCACGTCACGTCGCCATGCACTGCAGCTCGATACGGATCGGGAATCGGATCGCTCGTCGTCGTTGTCGTCATCGACGACGAACGACCGCCGCCGTACCCCGCGCGCGACCGTTCCCCCGGCGCAGGCCGCCGGCTCGGCGCTGACTGCATCGATCTGCGTGTCGTCCGTGAATGCAGCTGGTACAGTAGCTAGCGTATCGGGTTGACACAAGGAGCACGCATCCGTGCCCGACGTATATATGTACGTGATCCCAGTGGGCTATGTATCTGTACAATAGGTAACACAACACACAAAGCAAACTTGTTGTGAATTGTGATGGGGTAAGGGAAAATGCGTGGCGGGCGAACCTATTAAGACTGACTCCAGCAGCTTGTGCAAAGCTCGCTGGATCCCTAAAATATAGAAAGAAAAGCTAATGTAGAGGTCCAGCAGCTTCTGCAAACCCTGATGCAAAATGAAGCATTCCCTCCTCGTCGCACAACCTTGGGGACACCGCATCCCAACCGCTCCCACCGGCTCCACTCTCTCCCTTTTATCTCCCTCTTCTCGGGCTCCTCCGTGCGCCCTCCCTCTCCTCGTCTCCTCCACCGGCCGTCTGCACCACCAGCCCTCGCCCGCCCGCGCCGCACCCGCCGACCGTCTCCACCACCCGCCCCCGCCCGCGCCGCCGGCGTACATCCGTGCGGGAGGAGGTTGCACCGCCACAAGAACGACGACGACGGCGCTTGAGCTCCGGATCCGATGGCTGCGCGTCGAGGTGGAGGGAGAGCTCCATGGTCGACGTCGCAGAGCTCCTCCTTCCCTGGGCTCCTCGCAGCTGGCGCCCCAGTCTCCTCCTTCTTACCCGGGCTGGCCGCGAGATTTGGCCGCGACAGAGACCCCTGTGCCGGTCGTCCTCCTTCCCAGCTTTCTAGCCATGGCCGTCCTCCACCCCCTGCGCAGATCCGGCCAGGCACGTTGCTCCGCCTCGCTTCTCCCCAAACCGGCGGCAACCTCGAGGTCTACGGCCGGTGGCGGCGAGGCTGATCCAGGGCCGGCGATGGCCTCCCCAAGCCCAGCCTCCCATCTCCGCCCCACCTCAAGTTCAGGCCGGCGACGCCCCTTCTTCCCTCGGCAACGACGTCACTCTTCTCCTTTCCCGGCGTCCAACTACGTGCGAGAGCCAACTACCCCGAGGCGATGCGCAAGGGGGAGCACTCCACCGCTAGAGGCCGTCCTACTTTGCGCGACGAAAGCATCTGCATACGGCAGTTTTTCAGATGCGCTATGGCAAGCTGCTGGAGACGGTCTAACCGTCCTGCGTCCCCATCCTACTGCGCGTCCGGCCGGGTCACTTTGCTTTTCGGCTACAGCCTCAAGTACAGGGAGGGGCAGCCAGCTCGCAGCTTTATGGTACGCATGCAGGGCAGCGATCGACTACAGTGGATCTAGCCCGATATGTTTAGATTTCTTTCTTTCCCTAAGGGGCATTCCGGGATTCCGTGCTACACAGGCTGGCCTTGCAAATATGGTAGCGACGGAAAACTCCCACAAAGGGGGCAGTGGCCAGCCAGTAGGCACGACAGTGCACCTATTGTCAAACGAAGCACCACTAGTACTAAAAGCAAGGAACGCCCATATCAGGTATCTCTTGTTTATTAATGTGTCTACCATGCTTTATTTGCCTCCTCTAAAGGGTGCAAGGGCCGGGTAACCGTTAGCTAAACCTCCGAACCAATTTGCACCCATAGCCTCCTCAAACCATGAAAGACAATGATTTATCTGCCAGTAGAATATTTACTTTCTCATCTTTCGCGAGAAACAAATTGTGGAAAAAATAAACTAGCCACGACATGTTTTGGTTCCTGCCCAAATCTTACCATACTTTGCCACGCCTAAGTTTGTTTTTTGACAACATTGCCAAGTTTGAACAAGCTTGACAAAATTGAGAGGGACCAAAAGAGGAAGGAGGGTTGTAAGACGTATACGACGGTGGGGCGGCTGCTCCGTCCCGCCGATATATGGGTTGGCTCCGCCCCTGCATATAGTAGTGGTCATCCTTTTTTAAGTCCAATTTACCCGTTTTTTAACTTTTTGTATCTCTATACAACTAAAAGCAAATATCTCTTTCAGCTGGATTTTTTGTTTTTGCTTTGGTGATCTTGACTAATTTTTCTTTTGAACAACTTTGACCTCTGTAACTAACTATGATCTGCGGCAACAAAAAAAAGTGTCCTCGACATTTTTAACTACTGTACTAGTTAGAATCATGTCACATCATCTGATCAGATGCTCTTTTGTCCTTACGGCATAAATTATTTTGCGTGCTACTCAAACATGAATCCAGTGCATAATAATGCCACCCAAAGGCCAAAGCTCAAATTGCTTTCAACCGGTTGGTTGGATGTGCATGTCCTCCGCTCGAAGCTCTCATCGATCGGCGATCGACCACGGTGTACGTATGTATAGCAGGCATTCACGCTGCACTCATCTAATATCTGACAGAATTAATAACGGAACAGCGGCGTTTCACCTGGCTACAGCGACCCCCGTGATCACAATCATCGGCCATCATATGCATGCTAGCACTGTCGTCGAGGGGGCTCTACTTGACTCTCGAGATCGAGAGAGCGCCAAACGATCCAACCCACGTGGATGGACGCGATTAAACGACGGTCCGGCCCGGGGACCATCAGGGCATCCGCAATGGTTATAGCAAGGTGCTCTCTATAACAATAGTCACGTAGGATATAGTAAATGATACAGATAGTCCCTCCAACAGTTGTCTATAGCATTAATTTCGTGTGGGCTCCACACTCTCATATCTATCTCATTTCTCATCCTCTTTCTGTCTATGGCCATGGCGCCGCCCGTTCCTTGGCCGCATCCTGCCACTAGTCTGCGTTGCTCCGCGCCATCAGCCCGCACTGCCGTCCACCGCCTGCATGCGCGCCGACCGCGCCGGCGGATCTGCACTGGGCCATCGCGAGGTCTCGTTCGCTTGCGCGCCGGTCCCGCGGCGGCGGCCGCGCGCATCCCCGGTGTCGGCCGACGGAAGAGAGGAGGGCCTCGAGTGCGAGCGCCGGTGGCGGGGATGAGGGGACGCGACCGCCGGCGCGGGAAGCGCACCGCGGAAGGGAGCTACACTCCTACGGCTGCGGTGCCGGCGGACCGGACGCGCCCGCGGGTGCGGCAACATCACGCGGCGCTTGCTTTGCGAACGGTGAAACCCGTCGCCGTCGCCCCCGCCGCGGCCGGCCGTGGCCGGAGGGCGAGTCGGGGTTCTTGACCCGCACGAGGAAGGACGCCTCCGGTCGACGCGCGCGCGGCCGCCGTCGGTCCAAGCTTCCAACCGCACCCCGCTCGGCCCGACCCGTAGCGCCACCGTCCGGCCCCGGCGTCCAAGCTTCCCGCCGTGCGGCCGCCGTCGGTCCGAGCTTCCCACCGCACCCGACCGCCGACCCGTAGCGCCGCCGTCCGGCCCCCGGCGTCCAAGCTTCCCGCCGCGCCCGCCGCCCACCCACGCCGCGGCCCCGACCGGCCTCGAGCACCGATGGCTGCGCCCCACCTTGCCTCTCGTCCTTGCTTGTGCCCGGCACCTCACCCCCTCGCCTCGTTCGCTCCACCGTGGGCCCGCTCGGTATCGGGAGAAGTGATACCGGCTCTCGCCACGCCCAGCGATAGTTCCTTCTCTCTCCTCCCCTACGTGGCACCACTATAGAGAGCTTAACTACACCACTGCGGGTGCCCTTAATGACACATAGTAGCGGCAGCTATCCAGTACACAAGCGACCACACCACACTATTCTGCTTTTCCCTCTAGTAGCAGCAACCATATTTTACGTCGTAGCCTGTAATAATCTACACCCACTAGCTATAGCCACAAATCGAGCGATCGATCCACCGGCCGGACAGCCAAATCTTGTAGATTGATCGGTGTTTTTCATCCCGTCTTTTGCATCAGTTGGAATCCTGGAAAAGCAACCATGGTTAGTACTAGTGTCAATAATGCAATCACCTTAATTAGATACTCAACATGTTCGTTTAGCTAGTAGCTGGTGGCTGGTGTTGGTTTGTTCTGAGCGAAAAGTACTAGTTGTCGGTACGGTGGCTGGTTTGTTCTGAGAGAAAAGTACTGTTGCATGGTGGTTGATAAGCCAAGCGAACAGTGGGATTACGTGTGTGCGCACCACCCAATCACACCCAAGCGAAGTTCACAGCTGGGAGCCAAGTAAACACACTTGATATGCTGAGCCGCGATTAAGCCACGATCGACGATATATCGCATTCTCATGATATAGGACAATGATTTGCATGCTAACGAGAGTAGCATATGTAGTACATGTTTAAGCGACTTGTTCTCATAAATCATAATAAGGTTCCGATCCGGTCTAATCTGCGTGACACCACCTCGGCTTTCTTTTCCTTGATTGGTTGCTAATCGTACCACTGTTAGATAGATTCCTAGCTAAAAGCATATGCCCAGCTAGGAAACAGTACGTCCACACAAGGTGCAGTACTCTGTCTCTGTGTGTGGTAACCACGGTGAATTAGATACTAGATTGCTACCATTTTCTTTACAAAATATTTGTGCGTGACATTATTACAACATGTTCGGTTGCTGGCAGGTTCCTTATTTTAATATATTTTCCATATTGGTTTGTGAAGTCTAGCTTGGGCTTCCCTCTGTGGAGTGTGTGGACCACTACTTGGTTGGTAATCTCACGAAGTACACAAAAAAACTACGAAACTTCGGAATAAGATATGAATTCAGGTAATGTATAACCAACCAGCAGCTGGCACGCCCATCAGCAGCAGCAGCGAGCATGAGAGCAAAATCGTCCATTTCGATGGCACCCTCTCGTGAGTCCAAGGGCCTTCAATTTCCTTCTCCATTCCCCATCAACGGGTCCAAATCAAACTTTGATTAACATCATCACTACACACTCATCTCGCTCTCAAAATAAGTAAATTGAAAAACTAACATCACCACTACAGGAAGAATATTAGTTTTTTTATTACAGAGACCAACATATCTGGACCGATAGCAATCCATGCCCCCATCACCTTCCTATTGGCTGAGCCGTGGGGCCCGTGCAAGCATCCAAGGAAAAAACTAAAGCACTTTGCGCTATCGCCGTGTTAACACGTACACACCATCTTCGCATAAACTAATGAGCTAAAGTGTGAGATCAGATGTTACCAGCGGTGCAGGTTCTTCGTCAAGCAATTACAGGTCGACAGAGAAGTTTGCAGCAAAAGTAATGCGGGCAAAGCTTAGTTTAATCCCTTGAAATTAAAACCCTACAAACTTTGGAGGACAAGAAGAGCTCCGCTACACTACTATTACCTCTACTTACCTTTAGTACCGGTGGGAATTCCTCTTTTACTAGCCGATATCACTTATTCAGAACTAAATGCCTCGCTATTTAAGTACCGGTCAGAATGACAAACGAACGGGATGCCTCCGCACCCGTACGTGTCTTTGCGTGCGTGAACCGTTGTATTCAAACCTATATACACCCTAAATCTTCACGCAAATCTTCGTTACCATCTCACTTACACAACACAAATAGTTGTATTTTTCTTTTGAAGTGACCTGTGGGTTGACATTTAGTATCAATCATCAAATAACACCAAGTGACATTTAGTACTCGTTCGTGTTATTGATCGGTACTAAATGACCTTTGAGGACAAAAAAAAAATTCTATGCGATACTAATACCGCGCATTAGTACCGTGCAAAAATACATATGGTACCAACACGTGTTGGACGAATGATCAATTTTCCGGTATTGTATTGTCCAAACAACAAATGCAAAACCTAACTACTCCTAGAACACGACTAATGAATGAACATGATCATCGATCCCGGTCGGTTCTTCCATTACATACAACAGATCGATACAGCAGCATGCCAGTAATGATCGTGCTCAACTGTGATAGTGATGGGATGGGATCACATCGATGTGAAGAGGAGCAATGATTTGCAGAGTACCAGGAGCAGGAGTAACTAGAAAATGAGTGAGCAGAGGCCGAGGTAGAAGTAGAAGTAGAACGTGTGCATGTGCATGATTTACCAGCAGGTTAAAAGAAACCCTGGCCGAGGAGGCAGAACGGGAAGGGCATCTCCACGGCGGTGTCGTCAGCAGTCAGGCCCATGCCGGTGATGCCGCCGCCGCCGCCGCCGTTGCCACCCCCGAAATCCGGCACCTTCTGCACGGCGCAGTAGCTAGGGGTGGGCTCGAAGGAGGGGACGACTATCGCCGGCTTCTGCTCCGCCCACTGCCAGCCGTCGCAGTCCTTGCCGCCGAGCGCCAGGAGCGGGTGCACGTGGACTGGCGGCGGCGCCGGCGGGAGCGGAGGCGGGAGCGGGGAGATGGGTTGGGAGGAGAGCTGCAAGCGGCGGCGCTTCTTCTCGGCGGCCTGCTCGACGAGGTGGTGCGTGACGCCGTCGGGATCCTCGGCGAGCCTGGCGAGGAAGGACATGAGCTGGTCGGGCCGCCGCTCCGTGGCCTGCAGGCGGCGGCTCATCTGCGCCAGCTCCTCCCCGATGGCCGTTTGCTCCCGCCGCAGCCGTTGCACCTCCTCGACCAGCGCCTCTCGCTCCTCCTGATCTTGGCCGCCCTCCTGGTGATCCTCGCCGCCGATAGCGCAGCTGGCCGTGGCGTAGGACGGCGCCTCGCTGACGGAGGAGCAGGATGCGCCGCCGCCCTCGCCGCGCTTCTTGCGGCGCACGATGCGCGGCAACAGGTGCGTCTGGCCGCGCAGAAACGATTCGTGCGCGAACTCCCACCGGTCCGGGTGCACCTTCCGGAACCCCTGCGGAGAATCCATGACTTCAGGTAAGTGTGCAGTAGATATTGCAAGGAAAGCTTAGAGCCATACTAGCATATGCGTGCCGATCTTCCGCTTGGATCGCAGGAAATCAGAGCACTTACGTATGTGTTGAGCTGGCGCACGAAGCTGGAGAAGTTGCTGTGCTTGAAGAAGCAGGGGAGGAGCAACCTCGAGAATCCGGCGGGGTCGACGACGACGAAGCTGTTGTTCTCCCTCCCCCAGCGCACGAGCGCGTCCGTCCGCGGGTCGCACACCATCTGGTACGTCTTGGCCACGAACGGGGCCGTCTGGAGCTGGTCGCCTCCGCCGCCGCCGACGCACCCGAGCAGCCCGAGCGCGAGCTCCGTGTGGAGGCCGTCCATATCGATCGCCGGCCCGATACGAATAGGGGAAAGGATGCAAGGATCGGGGCGCGCGGCCAGAAGCCGGCCTCGTCTCGCTAGCAGCTAGCGCCCCGCCGATCCCGTCCGCTCAGGCCCACAGCAGCAGCAAGAAGCAAGCGCCCGTGCTAGCCGGCCGCTGCTCTCCGAGCTGGATGGATTGGCGTCAAATCCCTCAAAAAGCAAGCGGGGTTGCTGGCGGAGGGGGCCCGGAGGGGTTACTAATTATGGCCGTCGTCGTCGTGCGTGACAGGAAGGACACGACTAAACTAGTCGATCGCGCGCGGCAAAGGGGCCCAAAACGATTATCCTATGGCGAGCCTCCCCGTCGCCTCGGCCGCAGCTCGTGCTCCGGGAAGACTTGCTGGGTAGATATAGGCGGGGGCGCGCCGCTGGCCGGCTCCGGCGAGCGACAAGTGGCAAGCTGGTGATCCTTCCCCCGCGCCGCGGCCTCCGTCGGCCGTCGCCATCGCGGGAGATTTTAGGCGATGCAAGAACATTGCGCGCGCGCGGCTTTTTACTTGATTTTATTTACTTTTGGAAGAAAGCGGAAATGTGCATGCCGCCTGGGGTAATCTTTGCATTTAAAATGCAGCCGACTGCCTAATATAGCAGGCGCCGAGGGGGGCCTCATCACGATTAGCGCATCGACTTTTTTAGGGTGCCACCGGAAAGACTCTCTCATCGATCGTCGTTAGTGTGCAGCGTTTGTGTGTGTGCCGCGCACGCTCATCTGATGGCGTCGTGGGCCTCGTGGCGACGACTAGCCACTCGCAGGATGGACACCTGTCCTGCTTGATCGCTACGGCTCGCACCGTGCGCGTAGTAGCACGTGATAGCTCCTGGGATCATCTTATTATGAAGCTCATCGATCTGGTACTGGTAGTCGCGCAACATGCAGTATGTAGCGCTACCATAGATGTCTATATGAGTCGCACGACACTACACGACACTAAAACGACTAAACACGAAACGACTGGGCACCACAACACTAACACGACTAAACACGACACGACTGGGCACCACATGGCTAGGCATGATCATCCAATCGTGTCGTGGCGTGAAAGAACAGTGTCGGTTCCTTGACCCAGACACGACACACATCACACTTAGCCGTGTCGTGCCGGCAAGCGGGCATGGCGAGCACGATGTGCTGGTGCCGACACGAGCACTAGCAACAAGATAACATAAAGAGAGCGAGACAAAGCAATCCAAATCAAAAAAAAGAGAGGAAGAGAAGAGCAATCCAATCAAGGTTCAAAGATGAAGGAAGCCATCAAAACTCTCTATTCCGCGGCCTCTGCCACCACCAATGGCGCGGGACACGTAGTCCCCATTTCGCAGCCATCGGATCGGCCAAATCCAGCGGTCAGAAACCCGCCAGCGGTGTGTTTAAATTTACAAAAAAGACCTTCAGTTCTACACTAATCTGTTTATGGTCCAACGAGCTCCTCACGCTACAGAAAGCACGTTCTTAATTTTTACGTCCTAGACCTTGAGTTCCGAAATATTGCACTACGAAGAAGATGAAATTATGATTTCGCGACCATTTTGCAGAAAAACACCCGCCTGACTTTTGCAATGAAACCCTCCCACCACCGGACTACCGCCCCTCGCAGTTCTCTCCCTGGTTCCATTACAAAGAATCAGAATCCATCACATGCACACACAAATCAAATCTATAACTCAAGATCTGGTGGTGCCCGATCGACAATGGCGTTCGGTGCGTCATCCAATTCCTCCTTACGACGGCGATGCTTGGCCGCCTGGTGGATGTGCAACCACTTCCCAAGGCGGTGCTTCCCCTCCTGGTGGTCATGCCCCACGACGGCACTTGCCCGCCTAGTGGCCATGCTGCACGACGGGAGGGGTGGAGGGACGGAGGCGGTTGGGAGGCGGAGTGGTGGAGCGCGTCGGCCTTGGCCGGCGGCGGCAACGGTTGCAGCAGTGAAGCCACCCAGGACGATGGGCGACGACGGCTGTGTGGGACGGGATGGGTGTGGATTAGAGTTTGAGGTATATATGCATGGTTCGTGGGCTGGGACGGGATAGTGAGATGGCATGCTTTAATTTTATTGTGTTGCCTTCGTGTTTAGATGGGCCATCACTTTTTTGTGTCGCTGAGATTGAACCAAAGCTCCTCTAGTCTACTTGGTTAGAGGAATTAAGGTATGGTTGTATCTAGGAGACCTAGGTTTGATTCCACATTAGAGCGAATTATGGAGTTGGTTAAAAAAATCATCCATCGGTGAAACTGGGGTTCGGTGTTTTCAAGGCCTGGAAAAGGTTCGTTCTACTTAATGAAAACCCTGGGTTGTCTTACCCCGCCTGTCCTACTTTTGCGTGCTGAGATCGCAATCCAGACACGGCCCGACTGTTGTGTCGAGCCGACACTGACACTATGACATGTGTTATTGTCGTGCGTCGTGCCGCTCGTCGTGTCCGACACATAAGACACTGCTACAGGGCACCTACGAGTCCATGCGCGCGCATGCCGCGAGGTCTCGGTCGATCGGGCCGCGCGCGCCAACGGGAGGGTGGCCGGCCTGCGTGGAACGCCACCGGAAAGGCGCCGGGTTGGGTAGTGACATGACGCGCGCTTACACGGGCGTGGTCGCGCGTGTGGATCGGACCGGGGCCAGCTCTCGCATGCAGCCGCCGGCGCACGGCGCAACAGTGCCAGGCCACTGTGCAGCGCGCGGCGCCGGTTGGATTAGCTAACCGGCAGTCCGGCAAGGCCACCGGGTGGGTGCATGGGCGGGCGGATCAAATCGTCTGGCCGGTCGGGTCCAGGCTACTAGGGCCCAGAACCAGATATGCCCTGGAGTACGTATTTTTTTTCCTTCCCCCCAATTAAGAAAAAGACACGCGGACTAAACGAATAATCACCCGCATGAAATGGGCGGCGGGCCCGGGCCAGGTGGGGGCCCTCTCGCTTTTCATGGGGCCGGCGTGCATGCCCCGGTTGAGAAAAGAAATGCACGCCTAGGGGGCGTAGGTGCGCTCTCTTCGAAAATATCTTGTCCCTTGGTCTTGAGATGGATCATGGATGTGATTGAAATGGGATAGATCATGCTTGGTCCCCATGCAAGCTACTGAGCTGCTAATTTCGTGCTTGAACGATTATGATCCGGCCTGCCTGCTTCCAAATCTGGTATGCACCGTAGTATATTTTGCAAAAGGTTATGATCTCGTCAAGCAAGGAAGGCGTTTCCTCTAGGAAATATTATATTGGTTCTGTACTTCATCATGGTTAAAGTGTTGGTGAGCTCCGGTTTAGTGGTTTGTCAGCCCCTGCTCTTGTTGATTGGTTTTCCCAATTCAGAAAATTCTAGTGGTGTCATGGCCAGTGTATGTCAACGTTTTTTTCCAGAAGAGGAAGCACAACTTTGCTAAGAAATTAATGAGTACTCCCTCCATCTCACAAAGACCAATCATTTGGAAAATTTTGGACACAATAGTTGTTGTGATAAGTGATGATACTACCCTAATTACTTTATTTGGTTTTCTGAATTCTAAATAAATACGGTACATTGAAATCAGATAATAAGCACCAAATGACCATTTCATTGGTTGTATGCACTTCTCGATGCACTTTTTTCATTAAGATAAGTGTTGTTTTGATTAGATTAGTTTCACTCCAATCTATGAACACTCTTTGTGGGAAAAATTTGAAAGCTAAACAAACACTCATTGTGAGACGAGGAGAGCATGAAATGTACATGGGATGGAGGAGTCAAAGTCCCCAACTGCTCAAACTTTGTTTCGAGAAAAGTGGTGAATATGATGGTGTCATCTTAAAACGACCGGTACCAGCTCGACGAGGCGACAATCGTACGAATAATCAGTATTACCAGCCACCAACCAGTCAATAGTATTTTCTCACACAATAAATTAGCACCACTCATCAGCCACCAGCCAAACGAACAGGCATAATGCCATGCATTAGAGACTATTAGTAGTAGAAAAAACAATTAGTCATATCTGAGTGTATCTAACATATCACTGGTGGCTGGATGAACCACTACTGGTTTGACACCTCTCAAGTGGGAGTAGCTTTTTATGAACCCGTGGTTCCCGGTGAAAGAATTCACGCTATGGGAAGCGCAGATTGCCTATCTTGGCTCGTCGCGTATACGTGTTAATATATAGGCCGAAGGACCAAACAGATTACAAGTAATTGATTACAACTCTATCTCCAATGGAACTCGGTTTAACTAGATAAACCTCTATCTCTACCTAACCGAGTTCCCAAAGGATCGGGACTTGATATACACGCGGTATATCATTTACATATCGTTAGTACATGGGAGTCTATTAATTCTAACGACCTCCCTCAATCTCAACCTTGGTTGACAAACTAGATTGAGATTGTCTCGGAATCTCTCAAACAATCTAGTTCCTAAAGCTTTAGTAAAACCATCCGCTAACCGATCTTTGGTAGAGATGAATCGATGCTTAATTGTTTTCTGGCAACTCTTTCTCTGACAAAGTGGAAATCAATTTCAATATGTTTAGCCCTAGCATGAAATACCGGATTGGCTGACAAATAGGTTGCTCCGAGATTATCACACCATAGTAATGGAGGAGTATTTAATTTTACACCTAGCTCTCTTAATAATGTTTCGACCCAAATCAACTCAGCAGTAGCATTGGCTAAAGATTTATACTCAGCCTCAGTACTTGATCTTGAGACTGTAGCCTGTTTCTTGGCACTCCATGATATCAGATTGGGACCTAAGAAAACAGCAAATCCACCAGTCGATCTTCTATCATCAACACTTCCAGCCCAGTCTGCATCAGAGAATGCACTTAGCAAAGTTGAGGGGGACTTTGTTATCTTAATCCCAATGCCACTAGTACCTCTGACATATCTCAGAATCCGTTTAACTGCGGTCCAGTGCAATGAAGTAGGAGCATGTAAAAATTGACAGACTTTATTGACAGCAAAAGCTAGATCAGGCCGTGTAAGAGTGAGATATTGTAATGCTCCTACAATGCTTCGATACTTAGTAGCATCTTCTGGAGATAACAACCGACCGTCTTCTTTAGATAATTTTTCCATCGGTGACAAGGGAGTTGGAGCTGACTTACAAGTTTTCATACCAACCCGGCTTAAGATATCACCAAAGATATTTCTCCTGTTTTATTATTATGCCTCCCTTGATCGGCTCAACCTCAATACCTAGGAAATAATTCAGCTCTCCAAGATCTTTCAACGCAAAATCCGCCTTTAGATCCTTTAGTAGGGCTGAAACGGCCTCTGGAGATGAGCTAGTCACGATAATGTCATCAACATAAATAAGCATATAAATGATAATACCATTCTTCGAGTAAATGAACAGGGAAGTATCTGATTTAGAGGGCTTAAACCCAATAGCACATAATTTTGTACTCAACCTCGCATACCATGCTGCGGGAGCTGTTTAAGTCCATAAAGAGCTTTATCCGGTCGACAAACATAATGTGATCTCTTTTCATCCTCAAAGCCCGGAGGTGTCTCATATAAACCTCTTCTTCAAGAATACCATGGAGAAACGCATTCGTACATCTAGTTGCCGTAGACACCATCCTCTTGAGATAGCTACCGAAAGTACCAACCCTGATGGTAGCAATTTTCACAACCGGACTAAAAGTATCCTCATAATCTAGTCCATACCTTTGTTTGAAACCTTTTGCAACCAATCTTCCTTTATATCGATCTATGCTTCCATCAGCTTTCCTTTTTATTTTCCAAACCCACTTGCAATCAATAACATTCATACCTCTTTTGTATGGAACAAGATGCCATGTGCCATTTTTGCGAAGAGCATCAATCTCCTCTTGCATAGCTTGTCTCCATTTAGGATCTCCAAGGGCCTCATTCAACATTCGATGGTTCTCCTGTAGAAGCATAGTTCGCATAACGTATAGTACCATCTGTATAAACCTTGGGTTTGAAAATACCACTTTGAGACCGAGTCTTGAGATGTGGTGCGGGGCCGTGTCGCGAGTCGCTTGCCACACCGGATGTTGAAGGCTCCACACCGGATCCGGTCGCGGGTGGTGTCGGGAGCTCCCGGGACGCGGGCGCCGGATCTCGGGACGCGGACGCCCGTTGCCGGTCGCCACGTGGTCCGACACGGCGGGAAGCCGACGCGGGGGCTGCAGGCGCATCCGCTTGGGACTCGGCGCCCGATAGGCGGGCGTGGCGGGCGAATCACCTTCGCTTTCAGCGCCCGCTTCGTCATTTTGTGGCAGATTATCGCATGTGGTGCTAGGTGCATGGTTCGGTCCAGAATTCTCTCCAATTTCCTGCAAAACAACTTCTTCTATCTCCTGCTCATCAATCACAGCATTCTCATGGTCATGAGGATTAGTATTAGTATTAGATAAATATCGATCATTACTACCTACTCCCCCTTGATCGAAGCTAAGAAGATGTTCAGGAAGCAAGGAAATTTCTTGGCGAAGTCTAGCACCAGCATTTTCATGAAGGGATGCAAAGGGAAAAATTTCTTCGTCAAAGACCACATCTCGAGAAATATAAATCCGACCAGTGCTAATATCTAGGCATTTAAATCCTTTATGACGAGAGCTATACCCAAGGAAAGCACATCTTTTGGACCTGAAGGCTAGCTTTCTAGGATTGAAGGGCCGAAGATTGGGCCAACAAGCACAACCGAAAACTCTAAGAGATGAGTAATCTGGTTTTTCCTTAAGAAGAATTTCAGCTGGAACTTGATAATTTAAGTGCTTGCTTGGGAGGAGGTTTATAAGGCGAGTTCTTTGTTAAGAAAGCTTGGTCCCAAAATTTTAGAGGCATGGAAGCATTAGCTAGCAAGGCTAAACCTACTTCAACTATATGTCTATGCTTTCTTTCGGCCACACCATTTTGTTGATGGGCATGAGGACGGGACACTCGATGGGCAATGCCAATATGCTTTGAAAAAAGGAGTTTAGCCTCTCATACTCTCCTCCCCGGTCTGTTTGCATAGCAACGATTTGCTTATCAAATTTTCTTTCTACAAGGGCTTGAAAGTCTCGAAAGACAAGAAAAGACTTCGACTTTTGGTGAAGCAAATATATCCACGTGTATTTGGTGTGATCATCAATGAAACTCACATAGTAAGAAAAATTTCCAATAGACGCGGGTGCGGGACCCCGGACATCGAATGGATCAAATCAAGAGGAGCAACGAGCAATTTTATTCGAGCTATCATATGGGAGTTGGTGACTCTTTGCTTTTTGGCGGGAATCACGGACGGACTCAACACCTTTATCACTAACAAAAGGAAGATTATTATCTCTAATTACTCTAGACACGATAGGAAAGGCGGGATGGCCTAGGCGACTATGCCATCTTGATGTATATGGTTTATTGACTCCAAAGGCTTGCTTGCTCCGACTCAACTCTAATGGATAGAGGCCGCCACTACACCTTCCTTGATGAAGAGTTGTCTTCGTTGCCCGGTCCTTAATAAGGAAAAAGTTTGGGTGAAATTCAAGAAAGGCGTTATTGTCAGAAGCAATGCGATGAACAGAAGCTAGGGATTTATTAGCACTCGGTACATGAAGGATATTATTTAGGTGTAGAGGACGAATAGGGGTATGTAAGGTAGAATGACCAATATTGCTAATACTCATACCTGATCCGTTGGCACCATGTACTTGATCACGTCCGCCATACTTTTCTCTTATGGTCAGCTTGTCAAGTTCACCAGTGATATGATCAGTAGCGCCGCTGTCAACATACCAATTCGTGTCCACACCATATCCGGATGACGCAAACCCTGCATTCTTGTTGTTGGTGTTGGGCTGGTAATCCTCTTCAAACCTATACCAGCACTCAAGAGCAGTGTGGTTAGGTCTGTCACAAATTTGGCACTTCGGCTTGGAAGTGCCTTGTCCTCCTGTGTTTGCTCCAGTAGGGTTGCGCCCACCTAGGCCACGGCCCCTGCTGCCGCGACCTCGGTTTCCTCCACGACCACGATTGCCTCCACGGCCTCTGGATGCCATGTTGGCGGATGACTGGTACTGGTGGCCGCTTGATTGCTGATCTTGAAGCATCTGGAGTCTTGTCTCATATGCAGTGACTTGTGCATAGAGATCACTTATAGCGATGGGATCGGATCGGCCAAGAACAGATGACACAATTGGATTGTAATCAAAATCTAAACCAGCAAGTATGAAAGATACCATCTCGTCATCGTCGACCTTCATGCCTGCAGCCGCAAGCTCGTCAGCGAGAGCTTTCATCTTGTTGAAGTAGACCGACGTCGTCGAACTCCCCTTCTTGAGAGTAGCAAGTTGCATACGCAGATTTGTAACACGGGCACGAGATTGCGCCGAGAACATATCTTCAAGGGTCGCCCACGCTTCAGCTGCTGTGGACGCCATGGCCACCTGCCCCAACACATCCTTTGTGAGGGAATTTAGCAGATGTCCAAGCACCTGCTGGTCTTGCGCCAGCCAGGTTGCATATGCCGGGTTCGGGACCTCCTCCTGGGTCTTGTCATCCTTGACGACTTGAAGAGTCTTCGGCGGCATCTTGCTAGAACCATCTAGCAAGCCTTCTAGTTGGGCTCCCCGAATAGGAGGCGGAACTTGTGCCTTCCAAAGCGAGGTAGTTGTCACGGGTGAGCTTCTGCGAAACTTTGGCGCCGAAGGGTGAGGGAGGAGCGAGAGGAAGAGGAAGAAGCCATTGGCAACGAGATGACTTAGAAGAAGATGGCTGCGGTACCATGAAAGAATTCACGCTATGGGAAGCGCAGTTGCCTATCTTGGCTCGCTGCGTATGCGTGTTAATATATAGGCCGAAGGACCAAACAGATTACAAGTAATTGATTACAACTCTATCTCCAATAGAACTCAGTTTAACTAGGCAAAACTCTATCTCTATCTAACCGAGTTCCCAAAGGATCAGGACTTGATATACACGCAGGTATATCATTTACATATCGTTAGTACATGGGAGTCTATTAATTCTAACACCCAGTCGAGTAATAAACCTAAGAGCATGAGGTCCAGCAAGTTAGTATTGTATATTAGGGTTTTCTTTTAATTTTTTTAATTTCAAATCTAGCCAATATCAAAATATCATTTTACAGTTAAGATAAGTCCATAATATAAGCAAAGCTGCTGGAGCTCCTTTTCCATTCAAATAATCATGGCAATGTTTATTTTACTACAGAAAGTTAGGAAAATATATTGGTTAAAATAAAAGGTCAATCTATTAAATTTCTAGTTTCAATTGTGCGGTGTAGTAATTTACACCCAGTTTCAGAAAAATCAAATAGAGTAACCTACATGCATCCCACCACTGGGATGGTTTTGTTGATAGCAGCGTGTCTGACAAAATTTTGTTTATAGTTTTTTCAGTAGGTACGTGCACTCATTCCCTTCATATCCATAAAGCAAGTCGTTTATTAGGACATTGACGTGATCTCCAAAGCATAATTTTGGCATATGTATACTTTACTTTACGAAAGTATTTTGCAAGACAATCTATTCATGTAGTTTTCGCATTTTTCAAACTTAACAACTTAAAAGTTATTCATGATTTACATTTTAATGTTTGACTGAAATCTTATCCAACACGACTTGCTTTATGGATATGGAGGAAGTACACTACCATAGGCCGGTACGGTGTAAGTAATTAATTGCATGCTGATAACAATAATCGGGTACAACTTTAATGATAAGTTTTTCACAGTTGTTTGGCATGCATGTGTAAACATAGATTTTTTTAGTCTTCAAGTTGTAACTTTAGCTGCCATTTTCTACGAAATAGTTAATATCTAAGATCCAATGACCTCAAATATCTATAGCTTTCATACTTAATTGCAGAATGTTTATAAGATGCTTCAATGGTATTAGGTATGTACCATGGCATCTACTCCCTGCAGCATTACAGGTCCGGAGACATCTTTGAGCATTAGTGCTGTTGTGGTCAGCTGTCCATGCATATGTACCTCGACATGCATATGCATGTTTTGGTGTTCATACACTGTGTCGTACTGACGACACTGCATTTACATTGAGCTGTGGCGACACAGTGCGTGCCATATGTAGCTACAAGATCGAAGCTAGGCCAAAGATTTCCTGCATCTCGTAAGTAAGATCGTTAAAGGTTGATAATATGGCACTGCAAAGTGCAAACTACAGAGAGCTTAGAAACCGGCCGGGCAACGGGCATGGAAGGACGTCGCCATCCTATCCCTACGGTGCCAAGAAGGCACGACGGACGCACACACCTCGCTATCATAGGGAAAGGAGGGCAGACGCGCGCGCACTCCTGGTAGTAGTAGCTTGGCTGCTCTCCGGAGACATCGATCGATCGCCTCGCGCGTCGTTGAATTGTCCGCCTCCGACTCCGACTCGCTCGCCGTGACGAGGAATCATTAGCCACAGGACCCCGGGTCTGATCGGCTGCCCGGCGGGCATGCGCGCGTCGACATCAGTGCCCACCGCCTTGTTGCTCGACACAACCAACTCCAAAACCTAATCGCTCAGTCACTCTCGCCCGCCCTACCCATGCACGATCAGAAGATCCCCTGAACCTGGAGAGAACTCTCTGACTTTTCTCTGGCGTGCCGCGCCGCCGGTTTTCTTCGGGCTCCAGAGAACTCGCGTGCTCAGTCCAGTCGGGATCGTCGCGTGCGATCCTTGGGCGAGGACACAGTGATGAGGGCTCGTCACTTTCGTGGTTTGGCACCGTAATATCAGAGAGAATCCACCGCCGTGCCAAGGTGGAGGTGGTAGATTGGCAGGCGGCCAACACCTCTCACACGAGCTGGAACGGCAGAGAGAGAGGGACAGTCGAAATTTTTTATATTTTTTTGTGATTTTTCAAAAATAATTACACGATTTTGAAATTTTCAAAACTAATCTACGACCGTCGTCTGAAACGGCGGTTGGACCCAATCCCGCGGCCAACGGCGGAAGGGCAGAGAAACCCAAGAGTGCCTCACCCGCTAGGCGGTGGGTTGAGGACCAACCGCTGTTGGCAAAGGCGGTTGTGCCCAGCAGGTGGGCTCGAATCGCCAACCGCCGTTGCAAGCGGCGGTTGGTCTAGTCAATTGCCTTTGCCATCGGCGTTAGCCCTACCGATTTTTGCAAAGGCGTTTGGAGCCCGCCTATATAAGCCGCCACGATCAACCGCCAGACCCCCTCCCCCCTCATTCACCTCCTCCCCTCCCTCGAAGACGCGTAGTGAGTGAACCAGCACTATAGTCCGGTATCTCTCTGAACTAGCATGAAATAGTTTAGAAGTTATATATTTAGTTAGAAAAGGTAGAAAATAGTCTAGAAATTGTAGATTCAGTTTAGAAATAGTAGAAAATAGTTTAGAAATTTTAGATTTAGTTTAAACATAGTGAAAATTAGTTTGAAAATTTTAAATTTAGTTTAGATATACTAGAAACAATTTAGAAATTTTAGATTTACTTTAAAAATACTAGAAAATAGTTTAGAAACTTTAGATTTAATTTACAAATACAAGATTTTAGAAATTCAAAACTTTAAGCTTTATAATTTTTTGGAAATACTTAAAATTCTAGATTTTCCTTAGAAATTTCTAGAAATACTTTAGCACTACTAGATTTTGCTTAGAAATTCCTGGAATTACTTTAGAAATACTAGATTTCACTAAAAAATTTCAAGAAATACTTTATAAATACTAGATTATTTTAGAAATTCTTGGAAGTAATTTATAAATACTATAATTTGCCTATAAATTCCTGGAAATACTTTAGAAATATTAGATTTAGCTTAGAAATTCTTGGAAATACTTTAGAAATACTAGATTTTTACGAAATTTCTGGAAATATTTAGAAATTCTAGATTTTGCTTAGAAACTTATGGAAACACTTTAGAAATACTAATTTTTTAGCAATTCCTAAAACTATTTTAGAAATACTAGATTTTACTTAGAAATTCTTAAAAATACTTTAGAAACACTAGATTTTGCTTAGAAATTACTGGAAACACTTTAGAAATACTAGATTTTTTAGAAATTTTTGAAAATACTTTAGTAATTCTATTCCTTGAAATACTTTATAAATAATAGTTATTGGTTAAAAATTTATGGAAATACTTTAGAAATACTAAATTTTTCTTAGAGATTCCTGGAAATACTTTAGAAATACTAGATTATGCTTAGAAATTTATGGAAATATTAGATTTTTTTAGAAATTCTCGGAAATACTTTAGAAATTCTAGATTTTTTTAGAAATTTCTGAAATACTATAGAAATCCTAGATTTTGCTTACAAAATCTTGGAAATACTTTAGAAATTCTAGATTTTTTAGTGGAAATACTTTAGAAACCATATGTTGTGCTTACAATTTTTTGTTGCATCTATTGTAGATCAGGGTCCCCCTCCTCCTCCCCCAACATGTCCTCAATCGTTGTATGTGCTTCCTGAGGTCTTCGACAAGAGGATTGACAGGGAGCACCTGTCATACCTGTCCTCGATATGCGGTGCGGAGCTAGGCACTATACGTGCCTGAGCTCCGTCGCACTACATGCTGCTTCACCCTTCTTGGGTTCCCAAGTACGTAATATTTCTTTGTATTTATTCATTAATGTTTTTTCATTGCACCGACACCTATCACGTTTTTTGGAGCAAGCTACGCGCAGTAGGGCTTCTTCCGCTTGCATGCTTGGTCAAGGGGGACAACTTGCGGTAGATGATGTGCCAGAAGGACAACACCTCTGTTGACGGTTGAAACACGTAACAACCTTCATTCTGTAAGTGTACGGACCTACACTTTTTTCACCACGGAGTGACCTCCAAGGTTCTTGTTAATCCGCGGAGCAAGGGGATTGCTAGCGCTTAACCAAGTAGTAATCTACTTGATGGAAAACCTTTGAAATGGGTATTAATCTAAAGGTAAAGACAATCTAACCTATGGTAATCAAAGAAATCTAAGGTTAAACTAGATGACAAAGGCGGACACAAGAGAGAGATTAAGGTAGATAAGCGTTCCCTCCCTAGTGTTTAGGATCACATGACATGCATCTACTACATGAAAAGGGGGTTGCCTACACTAGCTTCATGGAGGTTATGCGGCCGCTAAGCCTTTTCCCTCCACCATACTGTCACTACGCAAGGTAATCAAACACTTTCATGTATAACCACATCTATACCTAAGCATCCATAGGGTTAATCTAATCACCACGATTACCACAAACCCTACTAAGACCACATGTTGTACACACATGTGTAAATAAAGTACTCACATAGACATAGACCATTAAGCATCAAAAGACATAGGGTTCATGTAGTGATCACAAATCATCTATCCATCTAACCCTAGGGATGAACGGATACATCACCCCATCATTTTACAAGGATTGAAGCACATAGGGGAGATGGTGTCATATGGACATCCCTGGGCCCACTACTCCAGTGGGTACCAGGACCGACTACTCGGTGGGCCCCTGGGACTACTCGACTTGTGCTACACAGCACATGATGGCGTGGAGCGCAAGGACTACGGTGGAGAATGTCGTATAAACCTCCATGGGCCCACTACCTCGGTGGGTACCAGGACCAACTACTCGGTGGGCCCCTGGGACTACCCGACTTGTGCCACACGACACCTGATGGCGTGAGGTGCAAGGACTACAGTGGAGAAGTACTCGGATAGGAAGCTATACATGCCTTGTACTGAGTAGAGGACTCCTAGACGTACACGACTAGTACCCTCTCCCCAAACCGACCTGTAACCCTGCCTCCCGGATTATATAAGGCGAGGCAGGGATCTTTCTCTCTCATTACGCATCACCTTGTAATCACATCCAATCAATCCAGAGCTACACAACATACAAGACATAGGGTATTACGCACCTCGCGGCCCGAACCTGTCTAAATTGTGTGCCACGTGTCTCTTCTTTCGAGTTACCGATCTCGGCGAGGCCACATTCATCTACCTCGGGTACTCCCCTTGGAAGGTTGCCAGTCTAAAACACCGACAACTGGCGTGCCAGGTAGGGGATCTCGCCGAAGATCATATGGCGAACTCGACGGCTTCAATCTTCATCAAGCCAACCATCGCCTTCAACCGCGGCGACACCTTCGTCTTCGGCTCCTGGGTCTGCACTGCTGACGGCGCTGGATCCTTCCAGCGCCGCCTCACCATGCCGCCCAACCCGAAGACCGGGCTCGTGACGCTTCCCGAAGTAGTCACGGGCGATCTCGCCGGAAAATTCGGCGAAATTTCGCTCTACAACCAGCACGAGGACTTGGAGCTTGGATCCAACTCCAACTTGAACTCGACGTCGCCGTGGGCCATCGCATGCGAGCCGGCTATCGAGCCATCGTGTGCGGACTCCCCACTCCATGAGCACTTCCCATACGGCCTCTGCATCGCTATCAAGGCCCACGCGAAGGCTCTTTTCGCACGCTGGGCTGGGAAGTAGATCGCCTCCGAGTACGACTCGGACTCCAACCCCCTTCTCTGGCTACAACTCGGACTCCAACCCCATCTCCGTCTACTACTCGGACTCCTCCTATGAGTTCGACTCGAGAGCGGACACGACGAGCCCGAGTCCGAGACCTACACGACCGAGCAACGCCGTCGGGACCCGCATCCGGCCCGGTCATAACATCTACACCCGCCGGCGGATTCGTCTGCTGGCCGGACCGCAAGCCCGCGGACCCGAGAGCCGAGAACTCACGCCGCGTCGCCTACCTCGACTCACTTCCCTTCCGGGAAGGAACTGCGCTAGCTCCAACCGAGGAGCGGACTCCAACGCAGGTGGCAACTAGCGACTCCCGGCCTCGGCTCTCCCCCGATCGGCAAGTCTTCATGACTACCAACGAGACGCCGGGACCCTCGGGGACGGCCCCGACCGATATCTCGAGGATATCTCGGCGGACGAGTTGTGCCGCCAACGCACCCGCGACGAGACCGACGCCAACAGGGACGCCCGACGTGAACGCAACGAGAGCGAACGAAAGGAGCCGGCGTCTTCGTGAGTCCCTACCCATCCGAACCTCGCGGAGGCCCTTGACCAAGTCGAAAGCCGGGTGCACACTACCCCAGAGCAATGCCTCATGTCTATCGCCACGATAGCACGTCAGGCTCAGGGGATGCTTGCGGGAGAAGTCATCGCCAAGCTCGCGGAGGACGCCTACTTCATGCGATTTGACAACAGAGTCACTCAAGTGCCCCCCGTCAGGAATCGCCAGCAAGACAACGAAGCCACAAGTCGCAGTGCGGATATCGGTCGCAACCGTACTCGAGGGGAGCTACCGGCTAACCCCAACCGTACCCGGGCATCAGCCGGTGGACCCTCTCATGGCGGCAACAGCGTGGCAGCGCCGGCGGCAACCGTGAGATTATCCCTCACCGCGACCCTGGCGGCGGAGGCAGCGACGGCGGGGGCTCCAACCACCGGACCGGCGGAGAGCCGGGGCGGAGGTGACCGCGGCGGCCGAGGCCACACGAACAGCCACACCTCCGGCGCTTCATGTGGCGGCTTCGACGCCCGCCAAAAAATCGAAGAACTACGACGCAAGAAGTCCTCCACGGCAGGCGACAACGACGGCTTCCCCGCCTTCTCTGCACGACTTCACAATCTACTTCTCTTGGAGAAATTCAAACCTCTGGGGATCACCAAGTACGACGCGAAGCAAGATCCAGTACAGTGGCTCAGATGCTACGCCCTCTCCATCGAAAACGCTGGTGGCAATAACGACATGAAGTGCCTCTACTTCCCCTTCCTCGCTGGATCAAGCCCCGCCTACATGGCTCGAGTCACTTGAGAAGTACTCGATCGACAAGTGGGACCGGCTCAAGGAACGAGTTCACCGGCAACTTCGCGGGTGCCATGGGGCGCACCACCGTAGTCGACGTCACCGACAAGGAGTTCATCGACCGCTTCCAAGACGGTCCCTACCACCGTCGCGCCTTCGAAGACTTCGGTCGTCGCCGCCCGAGCTCCATCACCCACCTCAAGGACATGATCACCTCCTGGGCTGATGAAGAAGACAAGGCTAACGCCAAGTACAACGCCATCCATGGTGAAGCGGGAACCAAGGCGGTCGCAGCAACAACTACTCGGGTCCCAATCGCAAGCACAAGCCAGACAACATTGTCGCGGCTATCCAGCGCCCTGTGAAGGACAACTCGAAGAAGACCTCCGGCGACTTCAAGGACATGCTGAAAGAGGAGTGCCTGTGGCATCTGGATGGCAACCACACCACCGAGCAGTGCTACCAACTCCGGTGAGCACTCAAGGACACTCCAGATCCACGGCACCCTCACGACAAGAAAGGCAAGAAAAAGGCCAATGAGGGCAACGTCGATTTCCAGGAACCCGACAAGACGGTGAATGTCCTCTTCGACGGACTACCCAACCGACGGGCTCAGAAGGCCACCCGACGAGAAGTCCTGAGCATTGAACCAGCGGTCCCGACCCCTCTCCGGTGGTCGGAGGTACCCATTACCTTCTCCCGCGCGGATCAATGGACAAGCTTCTCTGAACCAGGACGGTTTCCACTAGTCCTAAAGCCGGTAGTCGCGGGCTCCAGACTCAACAAGGTCCTCATCGACGGTGGAATCAGGCTCAATGTCCTTTTCATGAAGACCTTGAAGAAGATGAAGCTCGACATCACCCACATGCTCACCAAGAGCACTTCGCCCTTCTACGGCATCGTCCCCGGGAACGCGGCCTATCCCGCCGGGCTCGGTGGTCCCGCCGCTTACCTTTGGGGAGACAAGGGAAAACTACCGCACCGAGTACATCAAGTTCGAAGTCGCGGACTTCGAGACTTCCTACCATGCCATCCTCGGCAGACCAGCTATCGCCAAGTTCATGGCGGTACCTCACTACACGTACTTGGTACTCAAGATGCCAAGTCCGGCCGGTGTACTCTCGTTGCAAGGGGACTTGAAGATATCCTTCGGCGCGACACGAAGGGCGTGGAACTAGCAGCCACGAATCAAGTACCCAACGCAATGATGGAGATCTACGCTGCATCCAAGAAGCTTGCCCCGAGCAAACTCGACATCCTAGAGAAGTCAGACAAAGCCAACAAGCCTCAGCCAGCTGAGGAGGTTCAAGTCAAGACAATTGACCTCGGGACAGGCGACGACGGCAAAGACCACCACCATCGGGGCGGGCCTCGACCCGAAATAGGAAGACGCGCTCATCAGCTTCCTCCAGGTTAACCGAGACATCTTCGCGTGGAAACCAGCGGACATGCCAGGGGTGCCCAGGAATCTGATCGAGCATTCACTCAACATCGACCCTAAAGCTACCCCGAAGCGACGACACCTCCGCCGCTTCGCCGACGACAGACGGGATGCCATCAAGAAGGAACTCGCCAAGCTACTCACGGCCGGCTTTATCGAGAGAAGTCTTCCATCCTTAGTGGCTCGCCAACCCCGTCCTCGTCCGCAAGAAGAACTCGAGCGAGTGGAGGATGTGCGTCGACTACACCGAGCCTCAACAAGCACTCGCCCCAAGGACCCCTTCGGGTTGCCGTGGATAGACCAAGTCATTGACTCCACGGCGGGCTACGACCTTCTCTGCTTCCTTGATCGCTACTCCGGTACCACTAGATCGCAATCAAGGAAGAAGACCACGTTCATCACCCCGTTTGGCGCGTACTACTACGGGACCATGTCCTTCGGGTTGAAGAACGCCGGCGCCACCTACCAACGAGCTATCCGGGCACGCTTCAAGAGGCGGCTCAACAAGAACGTTGAAGCCTATGTGGATGACGTCGTCGTCAAGACCGAAACTCCGACACGCTCATCGCCGATCTTTAAGAGACTTTCGCATTCTTGCGAGAGTACCGCCGGAAGCTCAACCCAAACAAGTGCGTCTTCGGCGTACCGTCGGGCAAACTACTCAACTTCATCATCGGCCATCGCGGCATTGAAGCCAATCCCGAGATCTCTCCGCCATCACCGGCATGAAAGCTCCCACGTGCATCAAAGACGTGTAGAAGCTAACCGGGTGCATGGCGGCCACGAACAGATTCATCTCGAAGCTTGGAGAACTCGGGGCTCCCCTTCTTCAAACTACTCAAGCATCAAGAGAAGTTCGCGTGGACTCCGAGAGGCAGACCAAGCCCTTGCTCAGCTCAAGGACTTCTTATCCAAGCCACCAGTCCTCACGGCTCCTCGCAAAAAGGAGCGACTCTTGCTCTACCTCGCTGTGACTACTCACGTGGTCAGTACTGCCATCGTCGTCGAGCGGCAGGAAGACGGCCACGCCTACCCAATCCAGCGACCAGTCTACTTCGTCAGCGAGGTCCTGTCAGAATCTAAAGCACGCTATCAACCCGTACGGAAGCTACTGTACGCAGTGCTCATCACCTCGCGGAAGCTACGACACTACTTCCAGGAGTACTCAATCTCCGTCGTCACCGACTACCCGCTCGGTGACATCTTGCGGAACCAAGATGCTACTGGAAGGATCTCAAAGTGGGCAGTCGAACTCGGCGCCCTCAACATCGACTTCAAGCCACGAACAGCCATCAAGTCGCGAGCACTAGTCGACTTCATGGCGGAGTGGCGGGAAAATCGATTACCTACTCCAACTAAGCGCCCGCAGCACCGGGTGATGTACTTCGACGGCTCGCTCAAGCTTGAAGGCGCGAGGTGTAGGGGTACTCCGATTTCCCCAATGGGCGAACAACTCAAGTACGTCCCCGGATCTTTTGGAAGGTCTCAAACAACGAAGCGAGTACGAAGATCTACTACACGGGCTCCGCCTCGCGGCTTCACCGGGCATCAAGCGGCTACTAGTATACGGCGACTCCGCGCGTGGTCATCAACCAAGTCAACAAGTCCTGGGACCGCAACAAGGAGAACATGGACGCCTACTGCCTAGAAGTCCGCAAGCTCGAGAACAAGTTCTACGGTCTCGAGTTCCATCACGTCATCCGCGATAACAATGTTGCAGCGGACGTCTTGTCGAAGCTTGGTTCTACTCGCGCTCAAGTACCGGCGGGTTTCTTCGTCCACGAGCTTCACGCACCATCCATCCTGGAGCCGGCGCCACCGACCACCGATCCGAGCCACATCCCCCGGCTGGCCGAAGGTCATGATGATAGACGTGGACTGGCGGCAACCCTTCATTGACTACATCCGCGAGCGAAGGTTCCCTCGGACAAGAACTTGGCCGAGTGTGACGCCCGTGTTTTCGGCCGGGTTTATTAACCCTAATGATCCGGTCAACGGTGTTGACTTTGGTCAAACGACGGTCAACCCGGGCCATCACCTTGAAAACATCACCAATGACCCCTAATGGCACCCCTTGGACAACTCATGGTCAAGGTTGGGTCAAAATCCTAGTCAAACCCCTTGAACCCCTTTTGACCCACCGGTGTCGGCCGGAACTTTTGCCGCGTTCTCCAAATTTTCCTTAAACACTTCAAATTCTCCCAATATAAAAGTTGTGTATTTTGTCGAGGGACACAACTTTCATGTTGAGTGTCATTGCTGGTTTGAAGTGCAAATTGGTGAAAAATGCAAGTCAACGGTGTAGGTCACTATTCACGAGCGCCCGAGAAAACAACAAACTTGGCATACGATTTGTGCACAATTGGTTGAGAAAAAGGCCATACGCCATTTGTGAAAGTTGTAGAGGGTCGAATATCTACAACTTTTCTATTCACTGCTTGGACCACTTCGTTCAACTTTTTGGAGATTTGCTCGGTCAAACGAGGGCTGCTTGAAAAAGTTTCGCGAGGCACCGGCGCTCCGGAACGCGCCGCCGCGCCGACGCCGCGCGTCGCCCGCGCCGTGGTCCCTCTAGGCCTAGACGCCGAGGCTCGGGCCGCCACGTGGAGAGTCCGGCGCGGCGTTCCATATCACCGGCGGGTCCCGCTCATCGGCCGCACCGCCTTCCCCGAGCCTTTCCCCCTCGCGCCACGCGCCGAGCACGCACGGCCGAGCCGTGCCGACCCCCGGCCGCCGGCCTATGGCGTCGGCTGTCGTACCCTTGCACGGCGCCACCACCTTGTCGTGCCCATACCGTGGACGGTCGTGACTCCTTCTCCAAGGCATGAGTGCCTATAAAGGAGCAAGAGCTCACCGGCCGCGCGTAGCGCGCCGACGCCCCGAGCCGCCACGCCGCCATGGTCGTTGACGCCGAGCTCCCATGTCCACTCTTTTTCCCGACCAACCGCACCTCTAGGCGGCCTCACTAGGACCTACCGAGCTCCCCCTCCCACACGTTGCACCGGAGCGAACCGTTGACGACGGATAAAAGACGTATCCCTCTATGATCCGCAAGCGTACGGACCCCACACCTTTTTCACCACGGGTTTACAAGCGTTCGATCTACAACGACACACTAGCTACTAAAACCCTAACTATTATTATACTAGAAAACAACTAAATTGCACTAGAGAGAATGATAAACGATCAAGGTAGAAGACACTCGCCCACGGGTCTATGATACTAGAGCATGCAATCGCTTAAAGACATGAAAACCAATCTAATCTATCGGGGTTGTGACCACAGTTTCGCCCTTTCCCTTCTCTTCTACTGTCACTACGCGAAGGTATTCATGACTGGATCTATGATGTACACGGCGTATTGAATGTATCCAAGGAAGCATTGGAGCTCTACTCCCTTTATGGAATGGTAGCTAACCTTAAGCATTAAAGTATATTCAACACAAGATGATAGATAGATAATCCGACAAAGTGCGATTACATCTCAAGATCGATTACAACCCATGGACGAATGAGAAGATTACCCCATCAAGGTGCTGATCATGGCACCGTTGATCATGGTTTCCCTTCCCACGGTGTCTCCCTTCATCTCCACGAGAGGGTGCTTCCTTCGAGGTGGTTGATCTCCCCTCCGGAGATCCTCCTCCTCTCTCTAGCTTGTGGATGGCCTTCGGTGCGAATGACTCTCCCCCGTGTTGGCGGCGCCTCGGGGCTTTTAGGGTTGAAAATCCTTCGGGTGCAAAGAAAACGGGACCGAACCGGCGCCGGGCCGGGGCCGGCCGGCCGGCCGGGCCGACCGGCTCCGGGCCCACTCCGGCCGGTTCGGTCACCCCTTTCACTCCGTGGGTCCTTATGCACTTATGTACTTTGCCCTCTCCACTTGCATGATTTTGATGATGTTATCCTTGCGTCCAAGATGGAGGTTCTCTTTGAATGAAGTTCGGTCTTTTACGCTTCAATCCCCCGGGGTGTTCCTCGTAGCACTTCGGTCCTTGCCACCTTTGGAAGTGATTTCATCAAGCTCATGAAAACGAATAAGACTCCGTAAATGCTCCTTCGAACTTGTTGCGAATCCGTCCTTTATGTCCATGTTTTCCTACATAAACACAACACTTCCAAATGCATGCACATAGATGAACTTGTTATATGATTAGTGTGCCTAGTGGCGGGTTAGTTTCATAATCAAATCCAAACCAAAGTGTAATGAACATGCTAGGTGCACCAAAATACACCGTCAACATCTCCCCCACGCTTAGCTCTTGCTCGTCCTCGAGCAAGTACTCGTAAAAGAACTTCGTCCAAGGTGTTGCAATCATGTACCACCTATCCTTCTTTACAAGTTAGTCAATCCTCTCATCTTTAATACATAAACACAAAGTAATGATCATCAAACATAAATATGCGCGTTCAGAATTTTTACCACGTCAAGATTTACCCCACAACTCAAACTCTTCACTCGAAGTCTTCAATTTCAGCCATACTTACTTCTTTGCTTCCATCGGAGGGTTTTATGATTTTAAAAACAAAATTCCTGCAACAAGTATTAGACAAAAAACCTTTCTCCAAGCTCTTTCAAGTCACTCATATGAGGTGGCTATCCTAAACCAATTTTATAAAACTCTCACCTCCCATAAGTCTCTCATACAACATGTAAAGTGGAGCGATAGGGAGGGCTAGCGCAATCAACACAAGTATTGTCAAACTAAGAACTTCCTCTAATGGTTGTCTACCTTTCAAAGCCAATGATCATGAGAATTAACCATATGTAGGGATATCAAGGATGAGAAGATTTAGAATGGTGGACATGTGCAAGGGCAAAAGAAAATTGTTGCACATGGTTGGAAAAAGAATGAAAGTTTCATCTCTCAACAACGTGACATCCTTCCTTACACTTTATTTTTCTCTTTTCTTTCACTTGATTCATCCCTCTCATATCTTTATTGCTACCTCATCTTTCTCTTTCTCTTTTTCTTCTTTCATTAACATATAATTTTTTTCATCTTTCTTTCTTTCTTTCTTTCTTTTCCATACCCATACTTTTTCTCTTTATTTTTCTCTCTCTTCACAACTTTTCAAAGCTTTCAATTCTTTCTTTCCTCGCATGCATACAATCTGAAATTTTAAATAAATCATGCTAGAGACGAGACGAAACTTTGAAACTAGGTTGTGTTCAAGGAATACGATGTACAAAAGAGATGTATAGGGCTGGGTATGGAATTCGGCGATGTACGTGACTTCCGTTGTGAAGGTCACGTTACCGAATATATGACGAGGCTAGCAACAAAAGATAAGCACAAGAATATGATCATTGCTCAAAATTAAAACTCACCAAGAGAGAAGGGTCCTAGCCTAACTCATCGTGCTAATCACACTTATGGTGGAGCAAAAAAAAATTGGCTTTGGATAGGAATTTTTTCTTACTCTCAACTTGGAAAAAGAGGTTTTGCTAACCTTTATTACAAGGGTTTTAAGATAATTTTCAGAACTGAAATCCTCCAACTTTTAGCATTGAACATAGCACAACTAACATGTGAAGCTCAAGATCGAAGTGTGGTATGGATACTTTAAGTAGTAGCAATTCCACTAAGCACCACGGTAAACATTTTTCAAACCACACACTTGTGTTCATATATCAAGAATCGAAGATTAAACAAACAAGTGAATAAAATAAGCAATACATAAAACACAAAGATATATATATAAAGACTCTTTTTATTTGATTTTCTTTGACTCAACATTAATTTAAGACACTTGCAAAAATTTTAAAACACACTCAAAAACTAGAGACTCATTAAAACACTAAGACTCATTAAAACGCTAAGACTCTCACACGAAGATTAAACCGAACCTAAACTTGAAACTTAAAAGCCAAGGCTAGCTAGCTAGCTCTCCCCCACGCTAAAAACATACGACATCCTCGTCGTATCTTACAAAAATCCTAAGGGGAAAACTAGACCTAGTGGTACTTCAAGCAAGTATTGCACCACTTGCCTCTCATGTTTCCAACCATGCCAAAAAGTTTGTGCACGTTACGGTTAAGGAACTTGAAGTTGTCGCCAACTACCTGCTCCAAATCCTCCATACGCTGCTTCATCGCTTCCATGGCTTGGAGACATTCATCGACCGACGCGTAGAGATCCCCTATGGATTGACGGCAAGTTCGACAACACATCGGATGCAATCCGAAGGGGTCTTCATCGCCATTTTCTCCACCGTCGTCGCCACCGTCGTCGCCACCTTCGTTGCCATTGTTGTCATCGTTGCCGTCGCCGTTGGGGCCTTCGGGAGTCCTCTCTTTGGGCTGCTCATCCCAAATGTAGAGGTCGTTATTATCTCTTCCGGCGGCCGCCCACGAGCTCGGGCTACGATCCTCGGAGTAGTCACTACCCCCATAATCCTTAGGCTCCGACGACGCCTCCTTGTAGTCTTTGCGCTTCATGCCTTGGATGCGTGCCGACCTTCGAACGGGCGTAGGGACCTTCTCTCCTTCGACGGGGTTGCGAGATGCAAGAGCTCCGGTCGGGACACGCCCTCCGCAACGGATGCGTGCGGTCCTCTTGACGGGTAGCTTGAGCTCGCATCGCATCACCTCCTCCATCGATGGCTTCTTGGCTTCTAGCTTCAACTCTAAGCTCCTTGGAGGCACAAAGGCTGCTGCAAGGGTGCAAAATATTGCTTGGAGGGGTTGATCCCCGAGCTCCCAATTCGGCCAAATAAATAGTCCGAAGAGAAAAACCCTGAGAACCTCATTTCCCTTTTTTAAACTTCCCTTAAAATTTTCGACCAAAGAAGGAAGTCGAAAAGGAGCAATTCGGGCGAAAATCGGGGGACGACGACCGCCGGGACCCACCGGGGCCGGTCGGCTCGGGCCGGCCGCCCACCCCTGTCTCGGGGGCCGGGTCGGTCCGGGCTTTTCGCGTACCGCCCTTATTTCGCCTCCTTAGCCCATGGGAAAAAGTTGGCCTAGCAAATCTTCACGAGAAACTCCGGAAAACAAAAAGAAAAACTATTTATAGAAATTCGTGCCTTGTTTTTCGTCCTAGGCGGGACGTTCGGGCTCTTCCTCCATGGTGAAGACATCAACATGGTGCAGGGGCACAACGTCGGGTTCGTAGTAAACGTTAAGCCGCTGGACATTCACCACAAATTGATCGCCATTTATATCCATAATGGTTACCACTCCGTTGGAGAACACCGAATGCACAACATAAGGTCCGTCCCACTTGCTTTGCAATTTCCCCTTTCCGAAGGTTTTAAACCTTGAATTGTAGAGGAGGACCTTATCTCCTTCTTTAAATTCTTTCTTTTTCAATCTTTTATCATACCACCTTTTGATTCTCTCTTTGTATATGCTTGCATTTTCATATGCTTTCAACCTCAACTCCTCTAGCTCGCTTATTTGGATCCTTCGTTTTACTACCGCGGCATCGAGATCGAGGTTCATCTCTTTAATTGCCCAATAGGCTTTATGTTCCAACTCAACCGGAAGGTGGCAAGCTTTTCCATAGACGAATTGATAAGGGGTCATACCTATCGGTGTTTTGAACGCCGTTCGATAAGCCCATAAAGCTCCGTCTAATTTCTTTGACCAATCCTTGCCTCCCTTCTCAATGGTTTTGTTGAGGATGCTTTTTAATTGCCTATTTGACGTTTCCGCTTGTCCGTTGGTTTGTGGGTGATAGGCCGTAGAGACCCTATTTTCAATTCCCAACTTGGACAAGCACTTTTTGAAATTCTTCCCGGTGAAGTGAGTTCCCCCATCACTTATCAAGATTCTCGATGTACCGAAACGGGGAAAAATCACATTCTTGATCATAGTAATGGACTCCTCCGTGGAAGCTTTACGACATGGTATAGCCTCTACCCACTTGGATACATAATCAACCATGACTAGGATATACTCAAATTCAAATGAGTTTTTAAAAGGCCCCATGAAGTCTATACCCCATACATAGAATATGTCGATTTGTAAGTTGTATTTCAAAGGCATAGAATTTCTTTGAGATGTTTCCGGTTCTTTGGCATTCGGGGCATGATGCAACATATCTTTTAGTATCTTCATGCATCTCCGGCCAAAAGAAATCGCTCGACCATACTTTTGCTTGGGTTCGAAAATGGCTATAGTGTCCACCGTACTCCGCCGAGTGGCACTTCCTTAGAATTTCTACCCTCTCTTCTCTTGGCGCACATCTTCTCATTACTCCATCATTGCCAAGCTTGAAAAGGTATGGTGCATCCCAAAAATATTTCCTACTTTCGGAGATTATCTTCTTTTGAGAGTTTTTGTCTAGATGATCGAGAGGCATCTTTCGAATTGCTCGAATGATATCGATCATCCATGTATCCTTATCAAGCACTTGATAGAGGTGGTCATCTCTCATCTTATCTTCTATGGGCTCTTTATCATCTTGTCTAGGATTCATCCTAGACAAATGATCGGCCACAACATTTTCCACCCCCTTTTTATCACGAATTTCAACATCAAACTCTTGGAGAAGAAGGATCCAATGAATCAAACGTGGTTTAGCTTCCTTCTTAGCCAAGAGGTACTTGATGGCTGCGTGATCGGTGTAAACAATGACCTTCGAGTTCACGATGTAAGATCTGAATTTTTCGAAAGCGAATACCACCGCTAGTAACTCTTTTTCCGCGGTGGCATAATTTAATTGCGCCCCACTAAGAGTTTTGCTAGCATAGTAAACGGTGTGAACTTGGCCTTCCTTTGTTTGACCCAAGACCGCGCCTACGGCGTAGTCACTTGCGTCACACATGATCTCGAAAGGTTGGCTCCAATCCGGAGGTTGGATGATGGGAGCACTCAGCAACGCAGTTTTCAAGGTCCGGAATGCCGCTAGGCACTTCCCATCAAAGTCGAAAGCCACATCCTTTTGAAGAAGATGTGTTAAAGGCTTAGTGATCTTAGAGAAGTCCTTAATAAATCTTCTATAGAATTCGGCATGGCCTAGAAAGCTCCTTAAGGACTTAACATCCGTAGGAGGTGGGAGTTGCTCAACCGTCCCTACCTTAGTCTTGTCCACTTCAATTCCTCTCTCGGATATAACATGTCCGAGCACTTTGCCTTGTCTAACCATGAAGTGGCACTTTTCCCAATTTAATACCAAGTCTACCTCCGCACACCTCGTGAGGACCTTTTCCAAGTTTGCCAGGCAATCCATGAACGTCTTCCCATAAACGAAAAAATCATCCATGAACACCTCGACAATCTCCTCGATGAATTCCGAAAATACGACCATCATGCAATGTTGAAAAGAGGCCGGAGCGTTGCATAGACCGAAGGGCATCCTTCTATATGCAAACGTTCCGTAAGGGCATGTAAACGTTGTCTTATGTTGATCTTCCGGGTGTATGGGAATTTGCATGAACCTCGAGTACCCATCGAGAAAGCAAAACTAAGCGTGGTTTGCTAACCTCTCGAGCATCTCGTCAATGAACGGTAGGGGGAAGTGATCTTTCTTCGTCGCTTTGTTAAGCTTACGATAATCGATACACATCCGCCACCGGTCACGGTTCTTTGCGGTATCAATTCGTTCTTCTCATTCTTCACCACGTCAAACCTCCTTTCTTCGGTACACAATGTACCGGGCTCACCCACTCGCTATGCGGAACCGGTAGATGATTCCAGCATCAAGTAACTTGATAACCTCTTTCTTTACCACCTCTCGCATGGCATGGGTTAGTCTCCTTTGGTGGTCCACTACGGGCTTACATTGGTCTTCCATTGGTATACGATGAGTGCAAAAGGCTGGGCTAATACCTTTGTGATCATTAATTGAGTATCCAATCACCTTCCTATGTTTTTTCAATAAAATCAGCAACGCCTCATTTTCTTCGGGACTCAACTCGTCGCTTATGATGATGGCCGGATAGGTCTTGTCGGGGCCCAAAAATTCATACTTTAATCCTTTGGGCAAAGGTTTAAGGTCTAACTCGGGCGCTTGTGGCTCCTCGGGTTTTATCTCTCCTATGTCTTCGAATTTTCCTTCCTCCACGCTTCCATCATGTGGCTCTAAGCCTTTTGTTGCTTCTTCTAGTTCTTCATCTTGTTGTTCACTAATTTGGTTTTCCATTGCTCTTTGCAGCGGGTCTCTAAGGGTTTCAACAAAACAAAGACTATCTATCTCTTCTACTTCTTCATCTTCGGGAGGAAAGGGTGTAAGGTGTTTAGAAGCACGAAGAAAGTTATATGTGTACTTTGTTCCATTAAGGTTCATTGTTACTTTGCCTTCTCCAAAGCATCTAACATGGCATCAACCAACTTAAGAAAGGGTCTACCTAGGATTATGTGATCATGATTACTATGGTAAGCATCAATAACAAAGAAGTCGGTTGGTATATAGTTTCTAGAGATTTTTACTTTCATGTTGCATGCAATACCTAGAGGTTTGATAGTTCTACCATCTCCCATAATTAATTTCATTGATGTTGGAGCTAAGTCTAGGTTGTGGTCTTGAACTTTATCGTAAATTTTAGAAGATAGGACACTTACTTGTGCTCTGATGTCGCATAAAGCCTTGCATTGAACTCCGTTGATCTCGCAACTCAAGTGTCGTGTCATCTTCTCTTCTTCTTCGGATCCTATCGCGTAGACTTCGGCGAGGCGAGCGTATGGTGATGCTTCGGGCTTGATCCCCATGATTCTCTTTACCTCGGCTATGTGTTCCGGATCCACTACGTCATCTCCAAAGAGCTTTTGAAAAATCTCACCGGTGGTTTCAAGGTCGTATGAATTTTCCGCTTTCTTCTCCGGTGGGAAACCCACTTCCAATGCTCTCGCCATTCCCTTTTGATTAGGGAACGGTCTTCTCTTATCGAATACTTCTCTCGTAATCAATAGGAACCCAATCTATTGGTTCGAACTCCCTTAGTGGCTTCGCGCTTGACATGCTTCTCTTGTTCGTCTCATTTGGTGCGGCGAAGTCAACGCTCGGTGTAGTTCTTGACTTGATGTGTTCTTGTTCAAGCTTTTCCGTGATTGGCTCCTCTTTTGTGACTTTCGGGGTTGCCTCTTTAGAAAATTCAGTACACTTCTTCTTCCTTGAATTATATTTCGGCTCTTCTGCAAGTCTTGTTTCCCAATCTCTTCGCATGGCAGCCGCTTTACTAACTTTTTGTAGAAGTTGAGCGGCTTCCGTGAGTGTTTTCTCCATGAGATCCCCACCTGCACACATTTCGACGTGTTGCATGCAACTAGGGGTTAGGGAAAAGAAAAATGTATGCAAGAGTACGTCACCGGTGAAGCCGAGTTTTGGTCCTTGTTTGATTAACCCATTAAACCTATCCCAGGCTTGGTCTATCCCTTCCTCTTCTCCTTGCATGAAAGTGATCACTTGCCTTCTTAGATGTTGAACCTTGCTAATTGGAAAGAACTTCTCGCAAAACTTTTTTGTCAACTTGTTCCAATTGCCTTCAACTTCAAAGGACGCAAACGAGTATCATGTCTTTGCATTGCCGGCAAGTGAGTAGGGGAAAAGATTCCATTTGAACCATTCATCAGGAACTCCTTCTTGACGCACCATGTTGCATAGCGTCGTGAAATCATTTATGTGTCTATATGGGTTCTCCGTAACCATCCCTTCAAACGCGTTTGCCGCCACCATCTCGATGATCTTGGATTTAATCTCATACTTGGTCGCTTCGAGCTTCGAATCCGACTCTTGTACTTTTATGTCTTCACATCGAGGGCTAGCATAATCCCTTAGTGATTTCTTCGGTTCTTCCACGGGTTGATTAACGAACGCCATCTAGACAATAAGATAAAAACAAAAACAAAAACAAAACAAAGGTTTTTTCTAGATAATATATGTTAGATAAAGCAAATAAAAGATAGACTAAAATATAAAACTAAGTTAGATGCAAATCAAACGATGTAAACTAGCTTGCTCCCCGGCAACGGCGCCAGAAAAAGGGGCTTGTTGACGGATAAAAGATGTATCCCTCTATGATCCGCAAGCATACGGACCCCACACCTTTTTCACCACGGGATTCCCAAGGTTCTTGTCAATCCGCGGAGCAAGGGGATTACAAGCGTTCGATCTACAACGACACACTAGCTACTAAAACCCTAACTATTATTATACTAGAAAACAACTAAATTGCACTAGAGAGAATGATAAACGATCAAGGTAGAAGACACTCGCCCACGGGTCTACGATACTAGAGCATGCAATCGCTTAAAGACATGAAAACCAATCTAATCGGTCGGGGTTGTGACCATGATTTCGCCCTTTCCCTCCTCTCGTATTGTCACTACGTGAAGGTATTCATGACTAGACCTTTGATGGACACGGCGTATTGAATGGATCCAAGGAAGCATTGGAGCTCTACTCCCTTTACGGCATGGTAGCTAACCTTAAGCATTAAAGTATATTCAACACAAGTTGATAGATAGATAATCCAATCAAGTGCGATTACATCTCAAGATCGATTACAACCCATGGACGAATGAGAAGATTACCCCATCAAGGTGCTGATCATGGCACCGTTGATCATGGTTTCCCTTCCGACGGTGTCTTCCTTCTTCTCCACGAGAGGGTGCTTCCTTCGAGGTGGTTGATCTCCCTCCGGAGATCCTCCTCCTCTCTCTAGCTTGTGGATGGCCTTCTGGTGCGAATGACTCTCCCCTCGGTGTTGGCGGCGCCTTGGGGCTTTTAGGGTTGAAAATCCTTCGGGTGCAAGGAAAATGGGACCGAAACGGCGCCGGGCCCGGGTTGGGCCGGCCGGCCCCGGGCCGACCGTCCCGGGCCCACTTCGGCCCGGTTCGGTCGCCCCTTTCGCTCCGTGGGTCCTTATGCACTTATGTACTTTGCCCCCTCCACTTGCATGATTTTGATGATGTTATCCTTGCGTCCAAGATGGAGGTTCTCTTTGCATGAAGTTCGGTCTTTTACGCTTCAATCCCGGGGGTGTTCCTCGTAGCACTTCGATCCTTGCCACCTTTGGAAGTGATTTCATCAAGCTCATGAACACGAACAAGACTCCGTAAATGCTCCTTTGAACTTGTTGCGAATCCGTCCTTTATGTCCATGTTTTCCTACATAAACACAACACTTCCAAATGCATGCACATAGATGAACTTGTTATATGATTAGTGTGCCTAGTGGCGGGTTAGTTTCATAATCAAATCCAAACCAAAGTGTAATGAACATGCTAGGTGTACCAAAATATACTGTCAACAACCGCGAGGTCACCGGAGCAAAGCCGCTGCGGACACCGCCGCCCGGTCTCTCGCCGCGCCGCTCACCGGCGGCCATTCCGCCCCGAATCCGCACACAAGCGGGTCCCTCACGAACCCTAGAACCTCCCCGGCCCCGTCCCCGGCCAAGACCGTCGGCGAGGCCGATGAATTTTGGCCAGCCGCGCCGCCCCCATGGCCCAAGGGCCGCATTGCGAGGATTGAACTCTTTCTGATTTGCGCAAACTGAGGGTATGGTTGTGAGGTTTTAATCTTTCTGAAGTCCTGTTTGCAAAAAGGTTCTTTAAGCATTAGTGTGTTTTGGCTGGAACTTCTAAAATCGATTAAAAATTGTAGAAAAATCCAAAAATAGCAAACCCAATTTTGTTGTTCTCCGTGTAACTAGAACTACAACTTTCCCAAAGCATGTATATACTTTTTAGCTATATTTTTTGCTTGAAAAATAGAAGTGTAAAATCCCTAGATCTATGTTTCTGCAAAATCCACACAAGTTCTTGAGCTAGATTTTGGATATGTTGTACTCCATTCCATGACTAGTCACCACACCAAAACTTACACAAAGTTACTGAGGAAATCTTTTTATAAAAATCATTTTGTGAAATTGAAAAATCTGACTAGATGATTTTTGTAGCTTCAAAAATAATTATTTTGGAGCCCAACTTCTGTCTATCATCTTATAATGTTTAAATGCACCTCTGGTGAATTTATCATGATTTTATCCCTATTAGAAATAATTCATCCTGATTTATGCTTGTTTTCAATCATAATTTTGTAGATCAAGATCCATGAGGGCTATAGGTGTGTTGATTGGTTGTTTAGGCTTGAGTTGGACCAAATCATGTGTGGAAGAAAGTTTGCATGCATTTCTGCTATATTTATTTTAATATGTATTATTCCCTTATATGCTAACTAGTAATGCATTAAATTTTGTACACTAAATTCAGTGGTGCAAAATCAATTCCTTGCTGTCCAAGAGAGTACTCCTGGTCATTAGAACCAGTGGGTACTGCTGGGACAGTTTGATATGTTTTTGGTTGTTTAAAAGAGTGCAAACTAGATTGATTTAGTAAAAGGAAAATAGGAAAAATGCCTCCTTTTGTGCATAACTGAAATCAATGAGTTAGAAAAGTAGAATGGTGGTGCAAAAGCAAATTCCTTGCTGTTTGTATTTAAATAAGATATTCCTTAATAGATGTGCACACAATCACACTAAAGAAAAGGCTAAAAAGGCTTTTAATTATCTTTTAAAGGGAGACATATTTAAACGCATTTCATAAGGTGAATATGACCAACCCTATCCAACGTGTAGCTGTTGCTACTGTTTTGTTGTGAGAATTAAATTAATTTATTTATATATATATGTACACGAGTCACTATTAAAAGTCTAGACAATCAAGCTTTGCATATTGTTCCTTTATAGGAAGGGTATCTTGAATGTATTATTATCTAGGTAGGTTTGTTCAATCATGCACCCCATGTTGTCATAAGATGTTTGGAAAGTAATAATCAAATGGTCACTTAAGTCTTGCATTGCATCCTCCGTGTAGAAGTTCCCGACGGTAGCTACACGCTCGTGCCGGTGGACGTGAACGAGGGAGTGGAGGAGACGTGCACTACGTCGCCATAGAGCAAGACCCGGGCCAAAGTCCGAAGAGTGTCTAACTACTTGTACCAACGAAGGCAAGCCCCGATTTATTCATGAACCCGGTGTTTCTTTAAAACTTCCGAATTTACTCCTTGTTATTGTATGTGCATTTACGTTCGAAGCTGAAATGAAACCCTAGTTGCATGATCCATAAGTACCTATGATCTTTTACTAGCATGTTAGGTCGCTAGATGCTATGCTTAAGGATCGGGTACAAGTCGAGTGATGTTCGTCACTCGCGAGAATATGATCTCCCTTATGGAATCACCATATGTTTAAAAGAATTGCTCATGTGGTAAGAGCATGGGATTTGGGCAACGGTCCAATGGATTCGTTGGTTAAGTGCTTGAAAGTACTAAACACTTGTCGGAAATGGGTACGGTAAGCCTAGTACCTAAATGAGGCAGTGTGGGGTTTCACTATCACTACACTTAGGGTTGCGGCCCCGGGCTTGCTCTGGAGTGCATGCGTGAGGTCGGGTGACCTTAGTGGCGTAACCTAGATAAACCTTGTACTTAAGACCGTGAGCTATTATCCCCAAACCGAGGAATGACGGGAACCGCCTAGTTGGTGAACTCTTAGTGAGGGCACTTCCCGTGTGTTTAGGTCCGCCATGCAAGGTTATGAATCAATCAATTGTCGGCCTCTCACCGTTATCCGAGACTACTTACCCGACTGCTCATGATATCCCTTTATGATGGAACTTTGTGAAGATTATTATTTGATTAATTGTTTGTACAACTTTGGTTGTAATAGTTGCTTATCCAGTAATGATTACTTCAACTAGAACATGAGCTAAAATATGGAAAGTAAGGATTCACTACTTAGTAGCTTTTTGGCTAACAAACCCACTAGCCAAAAGCCTTGCATGACTAGAGGTACGGTCTTTCTTTTAGACGGGTAAGTCTTCTTGAGTATTAGTATACTCGGCCTTGTTTTATAAATGTTGTTCTAGGTAATGCATCGATGTGTGCCCGGAGAACTTCCACCGGGCGGGAGCCGGAATGGGTGGATGACGAAGAGTGATTGCATCATGGACAAGCCTCCTATGATGTGATCGTATCGTTTAGTTATCTTCCGTTGTTTTCAATAAACTACGAACCATTTACTTTCATGTCAAAGAACTATGTTGTAATAATGAACCCTACGGGGATGTGATAGTTTAATCCGTAAGACACTCTGGACTCTCCTTCGTGGGAGTTTTAATGCATACGTTTGATCCTCTCTCGTGTTTCCAAGTGATTTACGGGTGTAAACCCGAGCAACACTCGACGAGATGCTTCTTTATTATCGCTTAATGACCAAATGGAGTGGTTTAGGCGATAGTATGGAATTATCTCGGGTGGGGTTGTCACGGTGGTATCGAGCATCCGTATGCACCGAGTGATTAGATTAATACTAATCATGCGGTTTACAATAAAACTTGCCAAGATTGATTGGATTTTGGAAATCTGTTGGATCGTTAAGGAGTGATCTAGATCGAGAGGCCCTAGAGGGAATTTTGGGTTCTTTAAGGTGGCATAAGAATCTATGGTTTATTTTGCTAACCTCCGGCACTTTACCTTATGTCGGACCTACTTTATTGCACAACCAAACTAGATGAGCCACGTGTTTAATACGTGTCTTCGTTCCGCATCACGGGAATTGCGAGGGTTGATGGAGTGATCCCTTCCATGGATCCCATCTTTGCATCTAGATATGAGTTGTGGTGTCGCCACGTGTTTCATACGTGTGCATTCCGCATGTTGATCATGCGAGGCAAGGAGACACTCCATTCAAACGGAGGGTTTCCGAGGTTGGACGCTTGTCCATGCGGCGGCTTGACGCATGGATACCGTTTCTATAAGTGAACGGTGCGTATGTGGACGCTTTCGTGACGTGCTTTGGCACGAAAGGTTCGTTTTCTGCGAGTACACTAACAACGTTCGTAAGTCGTTAAGTGTGAATCGAGTAGCTCCAACTAGTTAATTATAAGGAGAGCGATTATAAGCTTGCCACCGGCACTAACTACATCTTTGGATCTAGTTGTGTAAAGTCGTTTAAGGCGTGTGCATGCATAATTAAAATCTTGATGAACCAAAAATTGGTAACTTGCTTGTTGGAGTAATTTTTCTAGGGAGATTGCTTGATCTTAGATAAGGTTTTCCTCTCTTTTGAGTTTAGGAAAACTACGCGGTTCTGTCTCTGTCATTTCTCAATTTTTATAGCCAAATCGTAGAGAATCGACTAGACATCCTTTAGGAAAGTTGTTTCTTATCAAGCCGAGCTTCCACCGTGAATTTTCGGGATTTTAGGAATTTTACTCGCGAGAGTTATGCTCGGTTTAGTGAGCCTCCGTTCTGCTCGTTGTTCGGAAGCAGCATCACTCTGCAAATGAAATTTTTTGAGCATATTCCAATCCAATCTAGATCTATCTTTGAATACCAAAAGCACGCATAATTATGCCACCGAGTTCTTTGGTGAAATTTGGGAAAATTTTGGGACTCTAGTATTTGGAGTTGGGGATTTTTGTTCCCCACCGCCGAATAAGACCCCGTACCAAATTCTTCCACACGTGATAACCTTAGCTTTTGAGTCCAAGTTGAATATCAAATTGCTCCAACCCCCGCATTGGGTTGCAATTTTGAGTCATGAATCCTCGTAGTCTTGGGCCGAGCGCATGAAACTCGTAGTTCTAGAATATTGCATTGCACGAGTCCAACTTTTGTTCCAATTGAGTTTTCGTCGTACATGTTCTCGCTTGTGAGAACAAGCTTATGAATATGTATTTAATGGAAGCTCAATTCTTCCGGATGGTGGAACCGACATGCAGCTCCCCTGTTGGTTTTGGTGTGTTGAGTAGTAGTAGCGACGTACCACCACTACCACCCGGGACGATGGTAGAGGCATTCATGGCTGCTCAAAAGGGAATGTTGTGCCAAATCCTTCGGATGCGGCGGCACCTCGTCCAAATCTTGCAGCTGCAACCTCCCCTTGGTGCCAATCCAAATGGACCAAATTTGGTCGCTCGGACCATGAACTCCACCGAAAAAGATCCAAATAAACCCGAACCCTGCCGAGTCTTGCTCACTCCGAGTACCTACTCGGGGAGATATAGACACCATTGCCGGTGCAATCGAGATGTTGGAAGGACAAAAATTCGGTGTTAAGTCATATCGTGGACAATATCCTCCAGGATCGTTATCAAGGGTTATCTCAACCTAGTTTAACTAATGGTCTCTCCCAGGCGTTACGGACATCCGTGGTTGAGCAGGGCCGCTTATGCAATTTGTTGGCGGATCACATGAAGAAGAGTCAACTCAACACCTCTGATTCTCTACTACCACCATCAAAGCTACCAATGAACCTTATTAAGGAAGAAGGGAGAAGCCGAACCGCAAGCGAGCATTTCCCAAAATGGAATTGAGTGAGTGGGAAATTACCCGCAAGGAATTTTGTCCTCACAAGGGCAAACAAAGTGACAACGGCGACAAGAAGTCACGTCAACGAGCTTCCAAGCCTAAAGAACTTCCGCCCCGTATTTGCTACAAATGTAGACAACCCGGGCATTACGCCAATACATGCCCGAACCCTAGGTTGAACAAGCCCCGTCCACAAAGACAAGGCTCCAAAGCAAGTAAGAGTCATCAGAACAAGAAGTCAAATATGCAAGGAAGGCAAGATCAGCGTGATTTCATGGGTAGTGTTTCTAGTTGAGAACATCTATCTCCTTGATTTGCTGTCAATTGTTGGTTGTGAACATTTCCTCGTGGACTTTTGATGGTAATATTTATGCCCTTGATGCCCTGAGCTATCCTTGCTAGCAACATCCTTATATCAATCGTGTTTGACCTTGCAATCTTGAACGTCTTCATCTTGATCTTGCTCACAACATTGTGAACACATAAAACATGAGTAGAAAGAGTTAAATTCTGTTGGCATGCCTTGAGCACCATCCTATCATGCATGGGTCGCACCCATAATTTAATAAATTCATGGGCATGAAAATGCATTGCGTAGCTTGCGCATTGGAAACCTCGGATGGACTAACATGCATACACATTGAAGCTTTCAACCTTTCAACCTTCCTCCTCTATCTTCCTTATGGTCGATGAGATTGTTGTTTCATGACCAAAGGTGCCGCGATGGAACCTAGTGCATCATGTGTCTTGCGGCCATGTGATTACCACTAGGGGCGCGCTAGGTATCTTGGTTGGGAGCATGCAACTCACCGCGAATCCATGTGTTTCACTCTATGTTATCTCTCTTGTCGCGAGCTAAGCGCATGGGTAATCAAGTCATGCTAACAAGCATCACGAGCATCATATCCCATGAACATGTGCATTTGTCACTATGCATCATGGAAAGTGCATCATATGTTCATATGCACAAGCATCATGTGCTCATGTGCATGTGACTCACACTCTATGCACCACAACATGAGCATTAAAATGTGTATCACTCCATTGTTGCACAAAATATCCCCTCTTCATCGGCATTCCATCATATGTCCCATTGGTGCATAGCTCATTCAATTTAAAATTGTTCATGTGATCAAATATCTTCCGAAATTGTGGTATTTACCCATCTCTTTAAGTCATTCTCATTGCTATCCATAAACAGCTCCGTGCAACTGCTCCTTATGACCTTGTCGTCCTTTATTGTTGCTGTGGGCAACTAACTTGGGACTCCTAATGGTGGAATCTTTGATCGATCCTTACACCTTTGTTGCTTTTCAAAAATAAATTCAGAGATCTTAGTAAACATATTTGTTTACTAGCCTTCCCTTTCTTCATAGAAATCTCCTTTGGTAATGACCTTTGTCAATTTGGTTTCTTTCCGCCTAATCTCAAAGCTCTCTTAGCATGTGATCTAGTCAATCGGCTAAGTTAAGGAAGATTGAGCAAAGTTTTTCGGGAGCAATCAAGGTTCTCGAAAAGTCAAGGCATGAGAGCCTTCATCACTTATCAATCCATGATCCGTGGATCATACCTTCCAAATCCTAGGAATCAAGAAAATAAGCAAACGAAGGATCGGTTAAATCTTTTGCTAAATTCTCCTTGTTACAATCTCACCGTCACGGTCAATTCTTCCGACCGTTGGAACCCATTCTTTTCGGCGCCACGATGGTACGACGACGTAGCATCGCCCGCCATCTCGTTCCCCGCGGCCACGATCACGTTGCCGAGACCTCACGTGCCGACCATTATCGAGCCCCGTGTGGCAACCGCCGGATCGCTCGCTAGTCCCTACCCCGGTCGGTTGGGATGACCGTTGCGTTTCCGTTGAGCTTAAAGGGAAAACCGCTCCGCGGTGTTGCCATTGCCAAGTCTTGCACGCTTTCGAATTGGTCAATATCGCCGCTCTTGTTTTCCCCTCTCCGTTAGTTTTTGGCCACCTCGCCACTAGTCCATCTCTACCGTTGCTCCGCCCACTCGCCAAGCAAGCTTGTTTAGCCATCTTCGTCAACAACCTCCGGAAGAAGTTTGAAGAAGGCGAGAGAAGAACCCGGCTCCATCGTCGACCATGCCCCAATTCGTGGAGATGTTTGAGTCCCTCCGTTGGACGCTTGCGGCGATGTACCTCTCGCATCATCGGCGGAGTTTGTCTTCTCGTAGTTTTCCATGTACACATCCATCACCCGCTCCCTCATGAACGCATTGAGGCGGCGAGGAGAGCACCATGTATCTTTTGCCCTATCCGAATTCTCACCGCCGCGAAGTGTAGGCGAGTATATCTTCCACCTTGTAACCTTTGCCTTGTTGGAGGAAGTGGCTCCAATCTTGTTGTCGAATCTAGGGACGAGATTCTCGTTTAAGGGGGTAGGCCGTGACGCCCCCGGGTTTTCGGTCGGGTTTATTAACCCTAATGATCCGGTCAACGGTGTTGACTTTGGTCAAACGACGGTCAACTCTGGGCCATCACCTCGAAAACATCACCAATGACCCCTAATGGCACCCCTTGGACAACTCACGGTCAAGGTTGGGTCAAAGCCGTAACACCCCGTGTTTTTGCTCGGTGACAAATTGTGCTAATGACCAATTTAATCACTACTATAACTAACCTTGAGGACCCTAGGTCAACCCTTGGTCAATGCCCTAACTCAAAACCCCTTTGATTCCCTTAACCCCTTGATGCCATTACGGAACTTTGGCACATTCTCCAAAATTTCCCTAAACACTTCAAAACCACCCAAAGAGAAAAATGTGCGGGATGTTGAGGCACACAACTTTCTTTGTTGAGTGGCATTTGAAATTTTGAGGAATTCTTGGTGAAACGAGGCCTTGGAAGGTGCCCTCGTTCCTATTCACGGGCGCCGAGTTTCTAGCCATGTTGGCATGGCGTTCTGCTTCATTTCTTGGACAAAACCCCTACAAGCCTTTGTGAAAGTTGTAGAGGGATCTCTAATCTCCAACTTTGCTTCGGACGCTAAGGTACGGTTTAGTTTGGAAAATGGGAGAAAAACAATTTTGAAAACGAGAATCATGAAATACATTTGCACCGAGAACGCCGGAGCGCGTCCGGGGCGCGACGTTGTGCGCGGCCACGTCGGCCACCGCCGTACGCGCCGTACCCGCTTCGGGCGTGCACGCCGAGGCGCCGGTGTGACCGGCGGTCACCGCGCGGTCGGCGAGCACCCGTGCGTGCCGTCCGTGGCAAGTGGCGGGGCCGGGTGGCGCGGATCCGCCGGCCGACGCACCGTCCGCGGCATGCCATTGGCCGCCGGAGCGGCGCACGTCTCCGGCCATGCCCTCGACCTCCCTACGTGGCCTAGTGGCACCGGCATGTTCCTACCTACCCCAACCGACCTTCCCGCGTGCTTATAAGCCGGTCCTCGCCATCCCTCGCGCACACGCGTTCCCTCGCCCGAGCCGCCGCCGTCCGCCATCGCCGCCGCTCGGCGTGAGCACCGTGTTCCGGTCGATTTCCTCGCGCACCCAAGAGGCTGCAGCCCTTCCCCGTGAACCACAACACCTCCCCGAGCTATGTGTTGATCAAGCCGAGCCACCCATTCGCCGGAGCCCGAGCCTCCGCGGCCGCCGCCGTCGAGCTCGCTCCTCCGCCGCTTCTCCAAGCCCCGCTGACCTGCCTAGTACCTTCTGCGGGTCACATGGAAGCTCCCCCGTGCAGCACGTGGTTGAGCCCGGAGCTTTTCCCTCATCGCCGTCGAGCTCCCCGCGGGCGCTCCGCCGCCGCCGCTCGCCGGAGTCCTCACCGGTCGATCCACCGCCACCAATCGGTCGCGGGTGAGCCTAATCGACTATTCCCCTAGCATGTTTGCGTGGCCAAGCCCCACCTCGCCACCGGCGAGCTGGTTCCCGCCGTCGGGCCCGAGGGGGGATGAACCGAGGGTAGATTTGTGAAGATTTCAAAAGTTTTAGGGTCCCCTGCGCAAGAAGATTCTTCCTTGTTTTGTGAATTAGTCCAGCACCTTGTAAAATCGATTAAAAATCATAGAAAAATCCAAAAATAGCAAACCCAATTTTGCTGTGCTCAGTGTAACAAGAATTACAACTTTGTCCAAATAGGTATATATTTTTGAGTTTTAGTTTTTGCTTGAAAAATAAGAATGTGAAATACTTAGATTGGTGTTTCTGCAAAATCCACCCAAGTTCTTAAGCTGGATTTTGTATAAGTTGTGGTAACTAGTATGCCTAGACTCTGTACCAAAATTTGCACAAAGTTGTTGAAGGGATCTGCCTGAATAAATTATTTTGTGATATTGGTCAATCTGCCTAGATGATTTTTGTAGCTGGTTACATAATTATTTTTGAGCCCAACTTCCGGCTATGGTCTTGTTATGTTAAAAAGCACCTTGGGTGAAGTTACCATGATTTTATCTCTGTTAGAAATAATATTTTCTCATTTATGCAAGTTTTTAATCATAAATATGAGTAGCATGTTTCATAAAGGCTATAGGTGTGTTTGTTAGTTTTTTAAGCTTGTTTTGGACCAAAGTATGTGTAGGAGAAAGATGGGAATCAATTCAGTCTTATTTATTTTGTTATGCATTTTCCCTCTTTATGCTAAGTAGGAATGCTCCCATTTTGGTGTCTTTTATTCAATGGTGAGGAAACCTTTTGCTTGCTGTCCAGGAGTATGCTTTCTTGGTCAATAGGGCCAATGAGTGCTTCTTTGGATCATCCGGTTATGTTTTGGTTATGCAAAAGAGCTCAAACTAGAATAATCTAGAAAAGGGAAAATAAGGAAAATCGCTCTCTCTAGTGCATGACTAAAGGAGAAGTGTTTGGAAAAGTAAATTGGTGCCATGATAGTAATTCCTTGTTGTTTGTTGTAAATGAAATGTTTCTTAAATAGATGTGCACACAATCACCTTAAAAGGGTAGGCTAAATAGGCTTTTGATTATTTCTTTTAAAAGGAAAAATGTGTAAATACTTTTGTTAAGGTGAATATGGCCAACCATATACTCCTTGCAGCTGTTTGCTGCTGTTTATGAATTAATTTAAAATAATTACACTCCTAATCCCTGCATTGCATTCCCCGTGTAGAAGTCCCCGACCGTAGCTATACGCTTGTGCCGGGCGATGAGGACGAGGGAGTAGGAGGAGACATGCACTACGTGACCGTAGAGCAAGACCGGGCCAAAGTCCGGAAGTTTGTGTGTCCGCTTGTCTTGACGAAGGCAAGCCCCGGTTTATTCATTAATCTCGGTGTTTCTTTAAAACTTCTGAATTTACTTCTTGTTATTATATGTGCATTTACGTTCGGGAGTTGAAATGAAACCCTAGTTGCATGATCCATAAGTACCTATGATCTTTTACTAGCATGTTAGGTCGCTAGTTGCTATGCTTAAGGATCCGGTACAAGTCGAGTGATGTTCGTTGCTCCTCTAGGTTGGGTTGTTCGGCCTAGCTCATCCTCCTCTGGGATCATCTCCTCCGGATCTTCCTCATCATCGGGCACCATGATAAGGTTAGGGAAAACCACGGTGCGGGCTCCATCTCAATCTCCTCATCTGTATCTCCATCATGCAAATCATGGTACCGTTCTGTGGAGCATACGGGTGGACCGCTCCGGCCGAGAAGTCTCCAAGCTACGAACCATACGTAGTGTAGTGCGGGAATGAGAAAGATGGTAAGGCAAAAAGGACGAGAGCTAAGGCAAGCACAAGATAAAGAATGCGAGACGGCTCAAGAGTGAAGCAAAAAGGCAAGAGTAAGGTTAGTAAGAATAAAGCAAGCATGTGTAAGAAAGCTTCTATGAGTAATAAATCCTTAATTCGACCATTTTCTATCTAGGCTAGCGTTCCTACAGTCAACACAGCTCTGGTACCACTCTGTCACACCGGTTTTAAAGGCAAAACCGAATGCATTGATCACGTGTGCGCCGGGGATCAAGTTACACACACGCTTAGACATTATGAATACCAAAATCGGTGCCACACGAATAAAGAGTTATTACAAACCATAGTCTTAAACGAAACTTAAACAAACGAGTTCTCGCAGCGGACAAAATGCCTCCACGGGCGGTGACCGAAGACTACGCACACCTAGAACTCCCGGAAATCTTCGGAATATCTTCAAAGTTCTCCCGATCGAGCGACAAATCCGGGTATTGTAGATGCAAGAGAATAAACAAGCGTGAGCACATATCGTACTCGGCAAGGGAAAACAACATAACATGCGAGGCCATATGGTGGATGGCTAAGGTTCAAGCACTTTATCATTTTAGTTGGTCAAGTTTTATTAGCAACTTTGATTACTAAAGGTGTAAGTTCATACCAACCCCAATTAAATAAGATATAAACATCATAAGTAAAGAATAAACCACAAATTAAACATTAAAGTTCCATAATTTAATCATGTGAGTGTCCAGGCCGCTCTTGACCGTGAGCACGGCTAATCGATTAGTTTAACACTGCGAGAGGTTGTACATCTTTACCCACAAGCGGCGTAAAAGCTCCGAAGAACTTTGGACCCAACCATGCGGTGTTTGCAAGACACGATATCACACTTACGAGGTGTGATCGCATAGGGACGCTACATGGCCTTTACAAAGGTTCCCTATCAAGTTATGACCCACAAGGTCGGATCGATTAGCAAGGTATAAAGTCCCCTAGCGGTCAATACCCCACCATAAAAGAATAACTCACCCAACCCCCTGCTAGAGCGAGTCCATACCCCACAGTACCGCCGATCCCTTGTCCTTATCGAGTAAGACCATCCCAAGCTAAAGTTCCTAATTATTCGACCAAGACCATTGCCCATTAGTTCTTGTGGTTGTCTTGTTTTCTGGGTGGTTCTCCATGTTCCGATTACACATTAAAGGTGGTCTTGTAAAGTAAAAGATCATAAACGGAACATGAAATAACAAAAAGGTAACCAAGTAGATTAATACCAATTCCCAGTTGAGCATGCTAAGCAATAACTACCACAAGATTAATTTAATTCCCGGTATCAAGGTAAAGGTAGTAAAAACCTAGGCATGATCCTTAATAGGTTCCCGTCAAATTAATGCAAGCGAAGAATAAAAATAGTGAATTTAAATGCATGTTATGTAGGACAAGCGGGCATGCATCAAGGAATACTTGCCTTCAACAAAGCCTTGCTGCTCAAACTCTTGCACGACTGGATCTTCAAATCCCTCGAACGAATCGCTCTCTACGATCCACAATCATCACATACAAGCATACAATAGAAATAAATAAGAAACGGTCACAAAACGGATCAAATAGATCTAAACGGTAGCATAAAACTAATCTACGCTTCCGGACGAACGTGTGGACATAAAGAACGCTAAAAATCGGAGCTAAAACGACCAAGTTATGGCTTCGGGAAGGTTTAGGGACTAATGCGAAGATTTAAAAAGGTTTCGGGCTAAAATAAAGAAAAAGGACTAAAGCTGTAAGAAATCTTATACGGTGGAAGGGTATGTTTGTAAATAAAGAAAACTCGGGGGGCTTTTACTCGCAAAAGTGCCGAGGCTGGCGGGTTTGACTTTGTTGACTAGGGTTTTGACCCGATCTAGATCCGTTGGATCTAGATGCGCGGCGTGGATGCGTGCGGGCGAAGCGGTGCGGTGGCTTAGATCCCGGCGCGTTAGATCTAGATCTAACGGCCACGGTGAAACGCAAGCGGCGGGGCGGCGGCGTGCGAGGGCCGGCGACGGCGAGCGGCGGCGGGCTCGCCGGCGGGGACCGGTTTTAGGGTTTCCGGCCACGATTCACGGCGCGGGAAGCATCTACGCGACGCGCGCGCGAGACCGCGGAGCGATCTAGGGGCGGTGGCTCGGGCGACGGCGCGGCGGAGCGGGCGGCCGACGCGGCGGCGCGGGGCACGGGCTCGGCGACGGCGCTAGGGCGAAGAGGGGCTCGGGGACGACGACGTGCGGCACGGGGGTGCTCCTCACCTCCTTGCGCGGCTCTCGGGCGGTTCCTTGGCGGCGGAGCGGCGGCGGCGGCGGGATTCCACGGCGGCGGCGGCGAGCTCAACACGGCGGCGCGGCTAGGGTTCCGGCGAGGCGCGCGCAAGGGCTAGGGCGGCTCGGGTGGCTCGGGTTGGGGGTCCGGGGGGAGGCGGCGGCGGCCTTAAATAGCCCGGGCGGGCACCCTTGGCGTGCGGGCCACGCGGAGGCGGGGCGTGTTCGGCCGGACTCGGCGGCGCGGCGGCGGCGGCGGAGTCGGGGCGGCCACGGGAGGGATGACATGCGGGGCCCGCCCGTCGGTGGGCGCGACGCGGCGAGGGCGGGGCGACGAGGGGGCCCCGGCGGTCGGCGGCGGGGCGCGGAGGCGGGGCGCGCGGCTTGTCGGGCCGAGCGGCTGCCGGGCGGCGGCGCGCGCGGGGCGGCTAGCTAGGCGGGGGCGCGCGTGCGCGCGGGGGAGGGCGGAGCGGGCGGCGGGTTGGGCCCCGCGGTGGCGGCCTGCTGGCGTTGTTCTTCTTGGGATGGGCTGAAATAAGGTTAAGGGTTTAAGGGAAAAGGGAAAAGGTTTTGGGATTTAGGAAGAGGCTCCAAGCAATAGAATTCAAATTTTGAATTTGAATTCCAGGCAACCAAAATAATGCTCCAGCATGTATGCAACACATAATTCCTATAGTTCATTAAATTTATTTTAGAAAAGTTTTAAATGCCTAAAATTAAATGAAACAACCTTATACTCCTTAAGCAATTAAATGGTTGCTAGCAAATTTTAAATAAGCCCAGTTTTTAATAAAATTAGGGTGTTACAAATCCTACCCCCCTTAAGAAGAATCTCGTCCTCGAGATTCGGACAGATTGGGAAAAAGATCTGGAAATTCTGCTTTCAGCTCATCCTCTCTTTCCCATGTTGCCTCATCCTCGTGTGATTACTCCATTGTACTTTGCACATCTTAATCACACTATTCCTGGTGATCCTTGTCATGGTTTCCGGTATTCGAATGGGGTGTTCAACTATAGTGAGATCCTCTCCAACGTTTAGATCGTCCAAGGGTAACGGCTCCTTGTCATGAGGACCAAAACCCTTCTTCAACCGAGAGATATGGAACACATCATGCACATCGGCTAGGCAAGTAAGCAACTCCAATCACGTAAGCTACTTCTCCCACTCTCTCAATGATCTTGAAAGGTCCAATAAAGCGAGGTGACAACTTTCCTTTAACTCGAATCGACGCAAACCTCGATTGGTGATACCTTTAGGTACACATAATCGCCTTCTCGAAAGACCACATCCCTTCTTTTGCCATCTCGCATAACTTTTCTTCGTCTAGGGCGAGCAATCCTCAAATTTTCTCTCGATAATCCGAACTTGTTTCTCCGCTTCTCTAATGATATCCGCCCCAAATAATCGCCTTTCGCTTTGTTTCACTCCAATATAACGGAGTTCTACACTTCCTTCCATATAGGGCCTCAAAGGGTGACATTTTGAGACTAGCTTGGTAGCTCGTTGTTATAAGAGAACTCGGCATACGGCAAGCTCTTATCCCAACTACAACCATGCTTAAGCGCACGAGCTCTCGGCATGTCTTCTAGGATCCGATTGGTTTTCTCTGTCCGTCCATCCGTACGTGGATGATAAGCCGAGCTGAAATTTAGCTTAGTATCCGGAGATTCATGCAACTTCCCCCGGAAACGAGAAGTAGGCGAGTACCTGCTGTCGACACGATCTTCTTTGGTACACCATGCAAACACACAATCCTGGACATGTATAGCTCTGCCAACTTAGCTCCTGTATAGGTAGTCTTTACGGAATGAAGTGAGCTACCTTGGTCAAACGATCCACGATAACCCAAATCGAATCATAACCATCTCGGGTTCGGGGTAAACCCACTATGAAATCCATTCCGATCTCTTCCCACTTCCACTCGGCACCTTCAATGGCCGAAGCAAACCGACGGGTCTCGATGTTCGGCCTTAACTCGGTGGCAAGTGTCACACAAAGCCACATGAGCGGCCACGTCTCTCTTCATACCGTACCACCAATACCTGCGCGAGATCCCGGTACATCTTAGTGCTGCTGGATGGATAGAGTAAGGCCGAGTCGTGAGCTTCTCTCAAGATCTTCTCTCTAAGATCTCCTGTCTCTGGTACACACAACCGGTTCTTAAACCACATGGTTCCTTGCTCATCTTCTGTGAAATGCGGGGCTTCTCCTTGTTGCATACTCTCTTTAATCCTTTGTATTCCGCATCCTCTAACCGCCACTTACGTATCTCTTGCTCCAGAGTGGACTGCACTTCCAAAGTCACTCCTTCTGCATGTGCAACCACTTTCAAGTTGAGCCTTTCAAACTCTTTTACCAACTCGTCGGGAAACTGAATGGTCATAGCCATGTTGGTGTGGCCCTTTCGACTCAAAGCATCGGCAACCGATTTGCTTTACCGGATGATAGTGAATCTCTAGATCATAGTCCTTGATCAACTCTAACCAACGACGTTGTCTTAGATTGAGATCCTTCGAGTGAAGATATACTTCGGACTCTTGTGATCGGTATAGATCGACACTTAGTTCCCATAATGTAGTGTCTCCAAATCTTCAATGCATGAACCACTTGCTTTGCTAACTCAAGATCATGCGTAGGATAGTTCAACTCATGCTTCCTCAACCGACGAGATGCATAGGCTATAACATGACCTTCTTGCATCAACACACATCCTAGACCTCGTCGAGATGCATCACAATATATGTCAAAGCTCTTCCGTAGATCGAGCATTACTAGAACAGGTGCTATGGTTAACCGCTTCTTTAACTCTTCAAAACTGAGTGACATGCACCTGGTCCATTTGAATTCCCCGTCCTTCTCTAGCAATTATGCAACACATAATTCCTATAGTTCATTAAATTTATTTTAGAAAAGTTTTAAATGCCTAAAATTAAATGAAACAACCTTATACTCCTTAAGCAATTAAATGGTTGCTAGCAAATTTTATATAAGCCCAGTTTTTAATAAAATTAGGGTGTTACAACGGGATCTCCTTTTATGGAATCACCATATGTTTAAATGGACCGCTCATGTGATAAGAGCATGAGATTTGGGCTTCGGTCCGGTGGCTTCGTGGGCTAAGTGTTTGAAAGTACTAAACACTTGTCGGAAATGGGTACGATAAGCCTAGTACCCAAATGAGACGATACGGGGTTTTACTATCACTACTCTTAGGGTTGCGGCCCGGGCTTGCCACCCGAGTGCATGCGTGAGGCCGGGGTGACCTTGGTGGCATAACCCAAATAAACCTTGTACTTAAGACTGAGCTATTATCCCCAAACCGAGGAATGACGGCAACCGCCCGGTTGGTGAACTCTTAGTGAGGGCACCTCCCGTGTGTTTAGGTCCACCTTGCAAGGTTATGAATCAATCGATTGTCGGCCTCTCACTTGTCATACGAGACTACTTACCCGACCGGCCATGATATCCCTTTATGATGGAACTTTGTGAAGATTATTACTTTGATTAATTGTTTGTACAACTTTGGTTGTAATAGTTGCTTATCTAGTAATGATTACTTCTACTAGAACATGAGCTAAAATGTGAAAGTAAGGATTCACAACTTAGTAGCTTTTTGGCAAACCAACCCACCGGCCAAAAGCCTTGCATGACTAGAGGTAAAGTCTTCCTTTTAGACGGGTAAGTCTTGCCGAGTATTAGTATACTCAACCTTGCTTTATAAATGTTGTTCCGGGTAATGCATCGATGTGTGGCCGGAGAACTTCCACCGGCCGGGAGCCGGAATGGGTGGATGACGAAGTGTCGGGGGAAAGCCACCGAGGGTCCCCTAAAACAACCGGGGAAATCTGGCTAAAATCTGCAAAGAACCAAAATGAAACACCTCTCACTTAAAGCGCGCACACGGGGCACGGCCCACGGCTGCGGTGGTCCCCGCGACCCACCGAGTGGCCCACTCAAAGACCCCCTCGGCGGGTTCCGCCTCGCTCGAGGGTTCACGCCTCCCTCGAGTGGGTTCGCCTCGCTCGAGGGTTCACGGCCCCTCGAGCGGGTTCCGCCTCGCTTGAGGGTTCTCCTCCGCCTCGCTCGAGGCTCCCTCGCACGCGCACCCATTCCCGCACGCGGGAAGCGGCATTTAATGCTCGACACGACGGGCGGCGCCATCATGCGCACGGGAATCATGCCCCCGCCTTTGTTGTGCCAACTCCCTAGGGGGAACCCATCCCCGCCCCCGTGGGGGACCGTGCGTATGGCCGGTGTCGGCTACGTGGCACCGCGCGCGCCTACTCCCCGTACGGCTAACACGTCGCGCCCTTGAAGGGGGGCCGGCCACACCCTCGAACCACTTTCTCGTGAACTTGCGGGGGCCGGTCATGACGCTAGGCCGGCGGGACGCCATCCCCACCACTGTTGGTCCCGTGCGGCCGCCCCCGTGCTCGCAACACCACGCCGTGCACCTTGTACAACCACTCCGGCGCCGTGAGGCACGCGGGGACGGGACACCGCCACGCCCCGCCATTGTATCCCGTACGGATCGCCGTCAACGGCTTCCTCGAGCCCGTGCGAGGTGCCACGGTCAACCACTACGCCCCTACCCCTCGAAGTTGCCCCTTGTTCGGGTACGGGACACGCCATGATGACTAGATCGTGGCAAGGACCGTCAAGGCGGCCGCCAACTCCGCGCGGCCGCACGCCATACTTCCCCATGTAGCCGAATAGTGCGGCATGCCCGTAATTCACCCTCCCCTTGGTCTATAAAAGGAAGGTGAACCCCCTCGCCGCGAGGGGACATCGGATATCGAACGTCGAATAGGGAACAACACACACACGCTCCTCAATTCTCCCACAACATCCGAACTCACTTCGATCACTCCACCGGGGACTTGGAAGCCGCGCCTCCTCTCCCGCCTTGCTTGTAGCCGCCCCACTACGGGCACTCGGTGCAAAGCAATATAGTGCCTCGAGCACACCAGCTTCTGCCGGACGTACGGCCCCGGCCGGAACCAGGATAAAATCCCGTGTCTCTTGTTGCTAAGTACCGACCATTGAGGGATAGACCTTGGCGCTTATTACTAGTTAGTGTCGGGACTACATTCCGCACCGACAGTTGGCGCCCACCGTGGGGCCCGCGAGCGCTGAAGGTCAATCCGCCATCAACTCCCTCCATGGTGATTCGCACCGAGTACCGCGGCACGCGCTACTCTATGGGCAGCTCGGACCCCCTCCCCGCCGGGTTCGAAATCCGGTTCGGGGGCACGAACTTCCGGGCCACGGGGAACGGCTACTCGATGCGCCTCACCAACCGTGAGGAACTCCGTGCGCGGTGCCAAGGCGGGTCCGCCCCGGTCGCCGGCCGCACGCGTCGCCGCGACGCCAACGCCCGCCGGCACGGACGGCGCGGGCCCATCGGCGCCACGGCGCCACCGCCCCCTCCGGCCGGCGCTCGCGCCGGGCGCGGTCGGAGCGACGGCACACCGAGCGCGTCGCCTCACAACGCGGCGCGCCCGTCGGCACGACGACGGCCGCCCCGGCGGGGGAGCGCTCGGTCCCCGGCCGCACTTCCCCATCGGTCTGCGCGGCGCCACGGCAGCCTACACCGCCAACGCCAATGCCAGCACCACGATGCGCAGGGTTCCCCCTGGCCGCCACGTTTTTGTTGCCAAGGATCCTAGCGCTTCAGCTGGCGACGAGTCGTCCCTAGGCTCTCTCGACGCGTTGCCACGCGCCACCTCGCATGGGTACGCGGAGTGGGACTTCTCTGGCGTGCCGGATCCAGTAATGTTCAGGCGATTCCTCGACGCCACGGACTGCGGTTCGGCCGCTCGCTCGACGACTCCGGCCGGGAGCTACGACCCCGCACGGGAGTGCTGCGTCGTCATCGCCAACGACCCGGCCCGACCGCCACCGCGCAACGGGCGCCCGGCGATGGAGAGGTTCCGCCCGCTCTAGGGACCGCTTCGCGCCCGGCCGAGGGGCCAAGCGCCCCTGTCGCTTCACCCCCAACGAGGGGTCGATATCAACGCGCGGTGGCCCAAGCATGCGAGCTCGAGGCCAAGCCGGCGGAAGAGTACCCCGACGGTGCGGTTGCTGCGCGCCTCCATGGCGGGGGAAGCCTCCGCGCGCGGCGAACGCGCGCGTGAGGGCGGGCATATAGGCCCGCGACCGCATTACCGCCGATTTCAACGTCGACAACCGGGATACGCCTCCGTGAGCGATCCAAAAGCTCATTGCCCCCGCAACGGCTGCCGCGGGCCATGCCCGCCCCCTCGACACCCGAGGCGCGGAACTCGCACCGTGAGGCGCGGGCGCTCATCGAGCAAGCGGCCGTCCGGCGGGCCGAGAGCTCGGCGTCCCGCATCCGTCGGCGGGGGGACGCGCGGGACGATCGGGGCGCGCGGGGGGCACGAACCCTCGGTACACGCGGGTGGAGCAACGGAGTGCCCCGCCAACCCGGGGCGCACGCCGGCCAAGGAGCGGCTCCTCGACACACGCGGGCAAGCACAAGACGGCGACGCCCGCAATGTCATCAACGCTCGGCGGACGAGCAAAGCGGAGGCATGGGCGGCGCGCAGCTACCACCCTCGACGGGGTGGACGCTAGGTCGGCGATGAAGATCGCTCGCCAACGCCGGAACCCCCGGGGACCCGCGTATTCGGCGGGAGATCCGCGCGGCGGCCTTCCCCCCGAGCGCTTCCGCCGGCCTACGACCATCGTCAAGTACAACGGGGGAGATGGATCCTGTGTGTGGCTCAACGACTACCGCCCGGCGTGCCGGTGGGCGGAGCCACCGATGACGAGGTCATCATCCGCAACCTCCCCCGCACCTTGCCGACTCGGCCCGGACATGGCTCGAGCACCGCCGGCCGGCCCGGATCCACAACTCGGGATGACTTGGTCCGCACGTTCGTCGGCAACTTCCGGGGCACGTATGTGCGCCCTGGGAACTCCTGGGACTTGCGCTCCTGCACCCGAAGCCCGGCGAGTCGCTCTCGGACTTCATACGACGCTTCTCCAAGCGCCGCATGGAGCTCCCGGCGTGGCGCAATCCGAGATTGTGCATGCCTTCCTCGAGGGCACCACGTGCCGGGACCTCGTGCGCGAGTTGGGGTGTAGCCGCCGGTCGACTCGAACGAACTGTTCGATGTCGCCACCGGTTGCCTCAAGCGAAGAGGCGGTGGGGGCGATCTTCGATGGCAAGAAGGGCAAGCGCACGGACGACGTGCCCGCGGAGGGCGGCAAGTGAAAGGAGCTCCACCGGAAGGTCAAGCGGGGCAAGAAGGGGGAAGAAGCCGCGCCGTGAGGCGTGCGAGCGAGGGACGCAACGGCAACGACGCCGAGGCCCTTGCTGTTGACCCGGCTCGACGGGGCCCTCGACCGGCCCCTCGAGGTCGGGGTTTTCGACGACATGCTAAAGAAGCCATGTCCCTACCACAAGACACCGGTTAACCACACCCTCGAGCAATGCGACTTGCTCAAGCGGTTCTATGGCCGCGCCGCCGCGAAGGACGCCGAAGCCAAGAAGGACGGGGGGGGGTGATGGTGACGCCGGCGGCTTCCCCGCCGTGGGAAACGTGTTCCTCATCTTCGGGGGGCCAACCGTCGACATGTCGAGCCGCCGGTGCAAGCGGGAGCGGCACGAGGTTCTCACCGCGAGAGGGGCGCCTCCCTCCTTCCTTGACTAGTCGGAGGATGCCTTCACCTTTAGCCGCGAGGATCACCCGAACCGCATCCCGAACCCGGGCCGGTACCCACCGGTGGTCGACCGGTCATTGGGAACGTGCGGTTCTCGAAGGTCCTAATGGACGGAGGCGCAGCCTCAATATCCTCTACGCACACACGCCGCCTGCGCTCGGGGATCGGGTTGGACCGCCGCGGCCCCGGCACGACGCCGTTCCATGGCGTCGCGCCGGGCAGGCGCGTCGAGCCCCTCGGGCAGATCGACCTGCCTGTTTGGTTCGGCACTCCAAGCAACTACCGAAAGGAGATGCTCACCTTCGAGGTGGTGGGGTTCAGGGGCGCGTATCACGCTATACTTGGGCGGCCCTATTACGCCAAGTTCATGGCGGTCCCCAACAACACCTACCTCAAGATGAAGATGCCGGGACCGAACGACGTCATCACCGTGGGCTCGTCCATCGAGCACGCCTTCAACTGCAACGTCGAATGCGTGGAGCACGCGGAAGCACTAGCGCTGGATGAATCGCTGGTGGCCAACTTGGAGAAGATGGTCAACGAGGACCTCAACTCCACCATGAGGACCATGTGTGGTTCGAGGACCGGTGGATGGTCGCTTCCTTGTGTGATGAGTGATTGACAACGGTGTGTGGACCGATTCTTGGCTAAGTATTGCGAGGTGCGGGTTGCGGCTTGACTCGTGTTGGTGCGAGGGTGAAGAACAAGCGCGAAAGGTCGTCGCCGGTGAGGCCTCCGTGTGTGGAGAAGACAAGTAGGCTTCGTTCGAGGGACCCGGTGGCCAGCGGGGTCAAGTGCGGGCCGCATGGTGGCATGAACAACAAGATGAAGTCGTGGACGGTTTCTTGGTTGAGCCTCAAAACCAAGGTCGAGCCGGGACTACGTGGGAGCCAAGTCATGAGTGGAGATTGGCGGAGGCTACACCGAGTTCGCGGGGTTTCCGGTGGTTCACCAGAAAACCACTGGGTTCCTTGGTTGATCCACAAAGCCAAGACCGGAGAACCGAAGATGGAGGTGCAGGCGGCACCGGACCGGTCCGACCGGTGGGTCCGACCGGTCCGACCGGGGTGGGGACCGGTCCGACCGGTGAGGAGCACCGGTCGACCGTGTGCGACGACGCGGTCCGAATCTTCGAAGCGGAGGACACGCGTCGGGATCGCATCACTTGCGTCGAGGCTACGCAGGGGTGCGGTTGCCGGCATCCGTCCGATGGTGAAGACATCAAGAATTCCAAATCCGCCCTTGAGGGGCTTGTATCCCTAGTTAGTAGAGAGGGGCATTTTAGACATTCGGTTGCCGCCTATATAACCCAAGAGGTGAGAGGTTGGCAGCCAACTCTTGGAACCCTAGCTCATTAGTTTCCCTATTTTCCACCTATTTTCTCTAGGTTTTCCTTAGGACTAGCAAGAGAGCTTCACGGAGAGATCTTGTAGAGAGGGATGGATGATCGGGCGGCTTGCTAGACCTTGTACGAACCTTTGTTTCATGTATAGATGATTCGGCGTGGTTCCTCAAGGTTTGGATGTGTTTTCCCCGGTTGTTCTTGGTGGTGATTTTCGGAGCCCTCTCTCGGTGATTTCTTTGGGGTGTTTTCGGGGCTTTTCTCTTGGGGATTTGATGGGGGAAATTTGTGGGAACCCTTCGTGGTTCTTTGGGCCGTGATTCCCCTCCCAAATCCGTGAGGAAAAGTGCTCGATTTTGGGGTTTCTTGAGTTCTTGGGTTGGAAGTGCTTCCGGCGGGATTTCTTCGATTCCTCCTTTTTGGACGAGTTTTTGTGGGATTAAACTTGGCTATGAACTCCTCATGAGGTGTTCTTGATATCCCCAAAGTCTTGTTCAAGTCCGTGGAGCGATTCGGGAGATCGAGATTTGGATTTGGGGGAGTTGACCCGCGGGTGCTGTTCATCCCGAGCTGCCTGTGCCACACCGGTCGGCCGGTGCTCTTGGCCGGTCCGACCGGTGCAAGCCCTTGTGGGATTTTGCTCGGGTGAACGTCTTGGTGAGTTCGTTGTTGTCCCGTGTTGCTTCGTTTCGAGTTTGGGTCCGTTTGGTGGTCGGTTGACCCGTTTGGTGCCTTGGGGGCTTTCGGTGCCGCCACCGGTCGACCGGTGTGTCTCACCGGTCCGACCGGTGTAGAGCCACTTAGTGAAAGTTGCTCAGTTTCACCGGCAGGGACCGGTCCGACCGGTGGTGCTCACCGGTCCGACCGGTGTGGGTCCGTAGACTCGAGGCTTGGTTTTTCCGCCGCGTTTCTCGGGTCGGAAGGTGGTGTGTTGGTTCCTAGGTCCAGTGGCACTCCAGTGGCTACGTGGGCTTGACCAACCTTGGTAGTGAGTCGGAGACGTGTGTTGGAAGTCGCGTTCGTCTTGTTGGAGTTCTCATCTCCATCGAGAAGAATTTTTATCGGCTCCCATTCACTCCCCCCTCTCTCGGTTCGCCGTATCGGTCCTTCACACCACCAAGCACGCCGGCGGCTTCGAGGCCGCGCGGAGCGGACCAAGGAAGTGCCCCTCGACCCTGCTGCCCCCGAGGGCAAGGCGTTCAGGGTCAGTTCTACCCTCGACCCGAAATAGGAAGTGGTGCTCGTCGACTTCCTCCGCGCCAACACCGACACCTTCGCGTGGAGCCCCTCGGACATGCCAGGCATCCCGAGGGAGGTCGCCGAGCACTCCCTTGACATCCTACCTCACTCCCGCGCCGTGCAGCAACGGCTCCGCCGCTTCGACAAGGAGCGGCGGCGGGCGACTCGGAGCGGAGCTGCGAAGCTCCCTCGAGGGCCGGGGTTCATCAAGGAAGTGTTCCACCCTACGTGGCTAGCCGATCTCGTACTAGTAAAGAAAAAGAATGGGAAGTGGCGGATGTGTGTAGACTACACCGGTCTTAATAAAGCATGTCCAAAGGTTCCTTTTCCTTTGCCACGTATCGATCAAATTGTTGATTCGACCGCCGGTGTGAGCTACTTTGTTTCCTTGATGCCTATTCGGGGTACCACCAAATCAAAATGAAGGAGTTCGACCAGCTCGCGACTTCATTCATCACGCCGTTCGGGATGTATTGCTACGTCACGATGCCGTTCGGCCTCTGGGAACGCGGGTGCGACGTACCAACGGTGCATGCAGCATGTTTTCGGAGACCACATCGGGCGAACCGTCGAGGCGTACGTGGACGACATAGCCGTGAAAACCGGAAGGCGGACAACCTGGTTAGCGATCTCGGCATTGCATTCGGTCGACTACGGGCCAACGGGGTAAAACTAAATCCCGAAAAATGTGTCTTTGGCGTGCCGCGGGGCATGCTTCTAGGATACATAGTCTCCCAGCGAGGCATCGAGGCCAACCCCGAAAAGGTTGCGGCCCTCGAGCGAATGGGCCCGATTCGGGACCTTAAAGGGGTACAAAGGGTGCTGGGGTGCCTTGCCGCCTTGAGCCGCTTCGTCTCGCGGCTCGGCGAGAAAGGTTTACCTCTCTACCGGCTCCTCAAGAAGCACGAGCGCTTCTCCTGGACCGCCGAGGTCCAGGATGCGCTTGACAAGCTGAAGGCGTCCCTGACCCACACTCCAGTCCTCACACTGCCGCAAGACGGCGAACCTCTGTACCTCTACGTGGCTGCGACTACCCAGATGGTCAGCGCTGTGATCGTGGTGGAGCGTACGGAGGATGGACACGCCCTGCCGGTCCAGCGGCCGGTGTACTACATCAGCGAGGTCTTTTCCGACACCAAGGCGCGCTACCCCCAAGTCCAGAAGTTGCTCTACGCAGTGGTCCTCGCGCGGCGCAAGCTTCGCCACTACTTCGAGGCCCACCCTGTCACGGTGGTTTCCTCCTTTCCACTAGGGGGGATCATCCGCAATCCGGACGCAGCGGGCAGGATCGCCAAGTGGTCGGTGGAGCTGATGGGCGAAACGCTCGCCTACGCCCCGCGCAAGGCCATCAAGTCCCGGATTTTGGCAGATTTCATTGCCGAGTGGACGGACACGCGGTTGCCGCCGCCGCGGATCTAGGCGAGGCCGGACTCTATACTTCGACGACTCGGTGATGAAAACCGGGGCGGGCGCGGGCTCGCTCTTCATATCACCCCCTCGGGGAGCACATGTGGTACGCCGTACGCCTTCATTTCCCCGCGTCAAACAACATGGTCGAGTACGAAGCCCCGCTCGCGGCCTCAAGATCGCCATCGAAATAGGCGTCAAACGCCTCGACGTATGGGGAGATTCGCAGCTCGTGATCGACCAAGTCATGAAAAACGCGAGCTGCCACGACAACAAGATGGAGGCATACTGCAAGGCCGTGCGGGCCCTCGAGGACAAGTTCTACGGCATCGAGCTTAATCACGTGCCCCGCCGGTACAACGAGGAGGCGGACGTGCTTGCCAAGATCGCGTCGGGGCGGATCACTGTCCCCCCGAACGTCTTCGCCCGAGATATCGCCCAACCATCCGTCACCCTCGAGCTGCACCCCTCGAACCACACGGAACCCTCGGGGACTCCCTCGAATCCAGCGGGCGCGGAGCCCATGGACGAGGACCCCTCGAACGAGGCGTACATGCTCTCCCTCCTCGAGGGGTACGGCGCCAGCGAGGCCGAAGTCATGGACGTCGAGCCGCCTCCCGGCGGGGCGGACCGCGCGACAAATACCTCGCCCGGATGGACCGAGGGGAACTCCCCCTCGGACGGTCCGAGGCCGGGCGCATCGCCGGGATGGCCAAATCTTCCGCCCTCGTCGACGGCGAGCGTACAAGCGCGCCGCTTCCGCATCTGCGGCGATGCGTGCCCATCCCCGAGGGGTGGGAGCTCCTCCGGACATTCACGCGGGCATCCGCGGCCACTATGCCGTGCCCCGCACCCTCGTGGGCAATGTGTTCCGCCGGGCTTCTGCGGCGCACCGCGGTCGCGGACGCCGCCGAGATCGTGCGCACCCGCGAAGGGTGCCAATTCTACGCCCGAAAATCCAACCTCCCCGCGCACGTCCCGCGGACCATCCCCATTACATGGCCTTTCGCCGTAGTATTGCGAAAGGTGCCGGGGGAGCTTCACCCACCTTGTTGGTCGCGATTGACAAATTTTCCAAATGGGTGGAGGTGCACCCCATCACGAACCTCGGGGCGGAGGAAGCGGCGACGTTCTTCACCGACATCGTCTATCGCTTTGGAGTGCCGAACTCCATCATCACCGACAACGGGTCCCGAGTTCACGGGCGGGAAATTCCTAGAGTTTTGCGATAAATTCCACATCCATGTGGATCGGGCACTGTGGCACACCCACGGACCAACGACCAAGTAGAACGTGCCAACGGCATGATCCTACAAGGCCTCAAGCCCGAATTTTCGACCGACCGAACAAGTCTGGTCGGAAATGGCTCCAGGAACTGCCTGCGGTCGTGTGGAGCCTAAGGACCACCCCAGCGAGCCACTGGGTTCACCCTGTTCTTTCTAGTCCATGGCGCGGAGGCCGTCCTCCCCACGGACTTAGAATGTGGGTCACCCAGGGTGCGAGGCTATGACGAGGACACCAACCAGCGGGCCTGCAAGGACTCACTGGACCAGCTGGATGAAGCGCGCCTCGTGGCCCTGATGCACTCTGCAAGATACCAGCAGTCCCTAAGGCATTACCAAGCTCGAAAAGTGCGCCGGCGGGACTTCGGCGAGGGGGATTTGGTCCTAAGGCTACGCCAAGACAACCGAGGACGCCACAAGCTATCACCTCCGTGGGAGGGACCCTACGTCGTGGTGAAGGTGCTCAAGCCCGCACGTACAAGCTAGCCAACGAGGATGGTGAGGAACTCACCAACGCTTGGAACATCCAAGCGGCTACGTCGCTTCTATCCTTAGCTAGGATTTCCAATGTTTTTTTTCGTTGTAAATCGCAAAGCCCAACACCCCGCTTGGCGACACAAATGTAAATAGCGAAGAATTCAATAAAAAGGGCAACTCGGCTTTCCCCCGAAACCCAAGTCACCCTCGGGGGCTACTACGGGGGGCATCCCCCCCAAAAAATAGTCCCATTTTTCGCAAAAACCCACGTGCACTAAGTATGGCTCGACCTTAGCCTCGAGCAAAATTCGGACGGGCGTGGGTGGCCTAGCGGAAAGGATGCACAAGCCGAGAGATAGCCTACACCTCCACGGGGATACGACCCTTCTCTCTTGCCTCCGGCCCGACGGGCCGCTCGCGAAAACCGAACTCCCCTAACTCGAATTCACTCGAGCAAAGGAAGAAACAAGATAGCACGATAAAACAACAAACACCATTCGATTCCACAAACGTTAGGAACAAAATATCTCGTTTATTTACATGGCCACGTGGCCCATATACTAACATACAAACAAAAAAGGGCCCGGCGTCCAACAATCTTCGGGGCTCGAGGAGCATCGGCGTCGGCGGCGTCCGGAAACGAGGAACTCCTCAAAGGCCTCGGCAAGCGCCTCGACGGCGTCGGTGGCTAGCGTGTCCACGCGCTCCATCGCCACTTCATCCTCGACGCCCTCGGGACGACGTAGCCTTCCGCCACGGCCTCGAAGTTGACCTCGTAGTGGGACCGCACCACGCCGAGGGCCTTCGGACGCCAAGGCGCGGAGCGCGGCGCATGCGCCCGGAGACGTGTCCGCCGAGGGCGCGCGGGGAGGGCGGCCAACGAGCTTCCGCCTTGCGCCTCGCCCTCTTCGACGGCCGGCGGGTCTCGAGGGCCGCGGCACGCGGCTCCACCGGCTCCCGCTCGGAGGAGTTGTAGAAGGCCGCGGCGCCTCGGCCCGGTCCCTAGCGTGCCCCGGGCGCGGTGTGCGAGGCCCGAACGTCACCGGCAAGAGAAATCGAAGGGGAACAAATCCTCGAAGGAAAGATCGGCGAAACAAAAGACGAAACGATGACCTACCTTCAACCCGCTTCTTTTCCACCTCGAGAGTGCGGAGCTCGGCCTCGACCGCCCTGCTTGCGGTCGATGACGGTAGCGCCCTGCTCCTTGAGGGACAGCTCCTGATCCACGTTCGCGATGCTGAGGGCTATCAGCTCGCCCTCGAGCTTTGAGACATCAGCGTCCCGCTCCTCCAGCGACTTCTGCGCCGTCTCGCGAGCGGTACGCTCCCGCTCGAGCGCCGACCGGGCATCGGCGAGAGCGGTCCGCTCCTGCTAGACCTGCCCCTCGGCCCCCTGGCGGGCGACACGCTCTTGCCGGAGCTGGTCCTCCGCCGTAGCGAGCGCGGCGACCTTGGCGTCGAGGGCAGCCTTCAGCTTGTCGGCCTCCTTGGCCTTCTGCTCGGCTGTCCGTGCCCTCTCCTCGGCCCGACTCGCGCGGGCTCGCGCCTCCCCGGAGCCATGTGCGGAGCTCCTGGTTGTCGGAGCGGACGGTCCCCACCTCCGCTTCCCAGTTCGACGCCACGACGCGCACCTTCTCCATATCCCCCCGCTCTCTCCGCCGTAGCGCCTCATCCCGATCGATGAGGGTCGTGCAAATCCGCTCAAGGGCGGAGGGACGAGCCGCGGCCTGACCCTCGTGCTCCAAGAGCTGGTCGCGCAGGACCTCCGCCCGATACGACGACCCACCGTGCGGGATCCCCAAGGCCTCCGCGAGCACGTCGAAGGCGTCACGCTGCTCCCGGAGATGGCGGAGCTCGGCACTCATCCGGTCGAAGGCGCCATACTTGTCGCGGGCGCGGTGCTCGAGCTCCTGCCGCCAACAGACCAAAACCAGTAAGCATCGCGCCGCGAGGAACAAGCACGAAAACGACGAAATCGAAGAAAATAGGCAACAACGCCTCACCTGGAAGACGCGCCACGCCGGGCCGCCATGAATCCGCAGCGCCTCGTTCAACGCCCGGTTGAGCGCGGCGCCGTGGTCACGGAGCTCCCCCACGGGCCGCCGCACCTCCCGAGCGTCGGCGAAGGCGGGCGGCGCTTTCAACGCGCGCCCCTCTCCCGAAGCAGAGCGGCCGGCGCGGGAAGAAGAAGCCTCAACGCCGTGCCTTCGGCCCCCGGCCACCATGTGGCCGGTCCCACCGCCTCACGAGCACCCCACCCGGGGCTCGAGGGATGGCATAGGCGGTGTTCACCCACCGGTCCCACCCGGCGGCGGGGCGTCGTCGTCCGGGATCTCCACCGCCATCGCCGGGAGGGCGCCGGCGGGCGCGGGCTCCCCGCCGCGCCCCCACCGCGGCCTCCGACCGCGCCTCCGTGGCCGCAAGCTCTCGCCGGCGGCCGCCGCGGCCGCCGCCTCCTCGCCGCGTCTCGGCGGCCGCGGGCGCCCGGTGGCCCTCCACGGCGACGCTGCCGCAATGCCGCCGCAACCGCGCCGCCGCCCGTGCCTCCGCCTCCCGGCCTCGCCTCCGCCGCGACCGTCGCCCGCCGCGCCTCCACCACGACCGCACCCGCCGCTCCTCGGCCGACCGCCGGCCGCGGCTCGGCGAGCGAGACCACCGGGCCGTGGCCTCGAGGCCTCGGCCGCGCCCTACGAGCTCGCGCTCGCCGTCGCCGCCTCGCTCGCCCCCGCCCGCGCGCGCCCTTGACGAACGCCGCCGGGTGGGGATGGAGGCATCCGCCCCTCGGCACCTTGGCCGGTGCGAGGGGGGGCACGGTTGGCACCGTCCTGCGGAAATGCAAACAAATTGTCAAATTCCCGCCTATCGTGGCACGCAACCCCCTCGAAAGACAATCCCTTACCTCGAAGAGGAGAAGGCGCACTTCCTCTTCCTCGAGGTCCCCGCTGACGTCGCGGGTGCGGCCGGCGCGGCCGCCGCCGCACCTCGGCCATTTCACCCGGCGCGCGAGCCCCGCCGCGCGCGCGGGCGGCGCCTTCGCCGCGCGCGCGGATGCCTCCGAGGCGCGCGCGGGCGCCTCCGCGGCCCGCGCCGCCCTCTGTCGTTGATTGCCGGTGGCCCGCCCCAAGCGATGCCACTCTTGCCACCGGAGCGGCTCCGGACGGGGGTGCGGGGCTCCCACCTATCGGGGAGGGCCCGCCCCCTAACCTCTTCCTCTTCTTCCTCCTCTTCGTCCGATGACGAGTATTCCTCGGTCCCCGGCGAGGAGAGCCCCCTCGCGCTCGCGCGGCCGAAAGCTCCCTCACTCCTCTCGCTCGCGACGCTCCCGATGTCGCGTCGCACGCTCCTTCTTGCGGGCCACCCGCTCCCGCTCTCGGCACGCGCCGCGCGCGCGCGCGCGGGAGAAGGGGGTAGGCGGCTCGGACATCACGGCGCTCACCCGCACCATCTCGGGCAAAGCATTAAATGCGTCAACAACTCGGAAAAGCGGCGAAATTGGGAATGAAATCAAGAACTCCTCTCACCCGGCGGGGCGGTGGGCAGGCATCTCAAGATCCCACGGGGCCTTGTCGTCGTAGCGCCCGACTTGGGGTCGATGGCGCGCCGCGCCCCGGTAGCCGCATAGTCCCGCGAGAAGGGGCTCGGTAGCGACCGCGATTTCGCCAGCGCGACGGGATCCGCGTCCTCGGTCATCTCGTAGATGCTGAGCGTCCTCTCCATCAAGGGGACGATCCGCCGGTGGTGGAGGTGGGCGAGAACAACTTCCGCAGTCAGTCCGCGGCCCGCCAGATTCCTCAGCGTGGCCAGGAGCGAGTCCAACCGCGCCTGGTGCTGGGGCGGAGACACCCCGTGGTACCAAGAGGCGGGCCTCTCCCGGAGCACCTTGCCGGTGTAGGGGGGAGGCCGGGCTCGGCGTTGCGGAGGTAGAACCACCCCCGCTCCCAGTCCGCGTTGTTGGTTATCATTGTCCGGGGATGTAGTCGTCCTTGCGCTGGCTCCGCACGGCGAGCGACATGCCGCCGGCACGCACCGCGCGGCGGGTCCTCGTCTCCGTCGTCGGCAGCGTGTACAGCTCCGCGCGGAAGAGATGAACCCAGAGATCCCAGTTCACCGGGATCCCCAGGAAGCCCTCGCAGACGCCAACGAATGTGGCCGCCTGCGAGATCGCGTTCGGCGCGAAGTTGTGAAGCTCCACGCCGTAGTGGTGGCAGAGGGCCCGCATGAAGCGGCTCGCCGGCGCCATGAAGCCACGCTCATGGAAGCGGACGAAGCTGACCACGTAGCCGCGCGGAGGGTTGGGCGCTCTCTCCCTTTCCGGCGGCCACGATCCACTCGGCGGCCGTCCGTCCTCGTTCGCCGCTTGTTGGCCGCCGGTCACCAGGCGGCCCGGGGCCGGCGGTGTCACCGTCGAGCGCTCCCCACGCCAATGGGTCGATGATGATGAGAGGCTGCCGGGGGAGCCATGCGAGCGGGCGAAGAGGTGAAGAACAAGGAGCGAGAAGAGCTCCGAGAGCGAGAGGTGCGGTGGCGAGAGTGGCTCGGGGGCTAGAGCGCAAGAAGCAAGAACGGCGAGTGCTAAACGCAAAGGTAAAAACCGCCCTTTCCCCTCCCATCGGATTTATTGGCGAGCGGGCGTGCTCTCGGAGTGTGCGCCCCACACGCATTAACTTGCGGGTGGAATATTCCCTCGCCGACGAACGGGCCCCACCACGACCGCGGCGGCCATGCAACCGCACGAACGCCATCATCATGGCGCGGTAACCGAGAGGGCCGAAGCGGGGCGGTCACATCCGCCCGCCCACTCCGCCCACTACGCGCGCGGCCGCGGCGCCTAAAAGGCGCGCCGCGGCGCGAGACCACGGTCGCGGCTGCGAGCATTAAATGGCCCCGTCCCTTGCGAGTAAGGAAGACCCTCGAGCGGCCCGAGCCCCGGGCTCAAACAAAAACAACCCTCGAAGGGTGCAAACATCGACCGGTGGCCTCGAAGCCCGTTTGAAATAAACGGGCGCCACAGGTGCCCTCGATTCACGAGAACTACTGATCAGCGGTTCGAGGGCTGACACGATCAGGGACCCTCGAAACCTGCAGATGCGAAAGACGGGGGCGCCCAGCCGCCACCCCGCACGGCCCTACTGATCAGAGGTTCGGAGCCTGACCTTCAACGGGTTCGAACAGGCGCCCCAGATCACCAGAGTCAGGGACGACGAGGGCACGCGCATTCGAGCCTTTCCTCGAGCCCACCGGCTCGAGGGTGCCCCACATGTCGTGTTCGAGAGCCAGCGAGGGCGGCTAGCTTGGAGGATCCCACCGAGGGAGAGCTTCCGCGCACTCGGTCCCTAGCAAATGGGACCGAGCCCCACCTAGCAAACCCACGCAAGCGCTTTAATGGACGCGTCTGCGGACCGCGCCGCCTACCCTTATCGAACGGGGCATGGGCGTCCACCTGAACCACCCGCTAACGGCTCGACGAGGAATCCGCAATCCGCGACCCGATCAATGGGGGTTGCGGAAACCTCACCCTCCGTCCCGCGGAGGGACGGCGAGGGCGCGTTTGAAAAGACGAAGAGCTCACCCCGATCGCCTTGAACGGGCCCGGACTCGGGGGCTCGACGCACGGCTACACCTCCCCGGGTTGCACCGGCCGCGAGACGGTGCCGCTTGCGCGTGCGTCACCGAAGCCGGCTGAAATATCGCCGACGCCGGTTGGAATATCCACCACGCCCACTGACCAGATTCCACGGTAAAACCCCTACAGGAGCATTCACGCTCCTGCAGGGCTTCGGGGGCTAGACCCGCGGGTCCGGCGACGCAACCCCACGGAAAGCATTAGCAACCGGGGGGAAGGATGTCCTATCAGTAGGCTTCAGCATCTGCGGGAGCCTAGCCGGCAAACCCGCGGATGCTCGGGGGCTACGCGGCGACGCCCCGAGGGTCCGGTGACGGATAAAAGACGTATCCCTCTACGATCCGCAAGCGTACGGACCCCACACCTTTTTCACCACGAGATTCCCAAGGTTCTTGTCAATCCACGGAGCAAGGGGATTACAAGCGTTCGATCTACAACGACACACTTGCTACTAAAACCCTAACTAATATTATGCTAGAAAACAACTAAACTACACTAGAGAGAATGATTAAGATATCAAGATAGGAGACACTCGCCCACGGGTCTACGATACTAGAGCATGCAATCGCTTAAAGACATGAAAACCAATCTAATCTATCGGGGTTATGACCACGGTTTCGCCCCTTTCCCTCCTCTCGTATCGTCACTACGCGAAGGTATTCATGACTAGACCTTTGATGGACACGGCGTATTGAATGGATCCAAGGAAGCATTGAGGTCTATACTCCCTTTACGGCATGGTAGCTAACCTTAAGCATTAAAGTATATTCAACACAAGATGATAGATAGATAATCCGACAAAGTGCGATTACATCTCAAGATCGATTACAACCCATGGACGAATGAGAAGATTACCCCATCAAGGTGCTGATCATGGCACCGTTGATCATGGTTTCCCTTCCGCCGGTGTCTTCCATCTTCTCCACGAGAGGGTGCTTCCTTCGAGGTGGTTGATCTCCCGCCGGAGATCCTCCTCCTCTCTCTCTAGCTTGTGGATGGCCTTCGGTGCGAATGAATCCTCTCCTCGGTGTTGGCGGTGCCCGAGGGCTTTTAGGGTTGAAGATCCTTCGAGGGCAAGGAAAACGGGACCGAACCGGTGCCGAACAGGCCGGGCCGGCCGGCCGGGGCCGACCGGCCTAGGCCCGGTTCGGCCCCGTTCGGTCGCCCCTTTTGCTCCGTGGGTCCTTATGCACTTATGTACTTTGCCCCATCCACTTGCATGATTTTGATGATGTTATCCTCGCGTCCAAGATAGAGGTTCTCTTCGCATGAAGTTCGATCTTTTACGCTTCAATCCCCGGGGGTGTTCCTCGTAGCACTTCGGTCCTTGCCACCTTTGGAAGTGATTTCATCAACCTCATGAACACAAACAAGACTCCGTAAATGCTCCTTTGAACTTGTTGCGAATCCGTCCTTTATGTCCATGTTTTCCTACATAAACACAACACTTCCAAATGCATGCACAAAGATGAACTCGTTATATGATTAGTGTGCCTAGTGGCGGGTTAGTTCCATAATCAAATCCAAACCAAAGTGTAATGAACATGCTAGGTGTACCAAAATACACTGTCAACATCTCCCCCACGCTTAGCTCTTGCTTGTCCTCGAGCAAGTACTCGTAAAAGAACTTCGTCCAAGGTGTTGTAATCATATACCACTTATCCTTCTTCACAAGTTAGTCAATCCCTTCATCTTTAATACATAAACATAATGTAATGATCATCAAACATAAACATGGGCGTTTAGAATCTTTACCACGTCAAGATTTACCCCACAACTCAAACTCTTCACTTGAAGCTTTCAATCTCAATCCATGCTTACTTCTTTGCTTCCATCGGAGGGTTTTTATGATTTTCAAAACAAAAATTCTGTAACAAGTATTAGACAAAAACCTTTCTCCAAGCTCTCTCAAGTCGCTCATATGAAGTGGCTATCCTAACCAAATTTTATAAAACTCTCACCTCCCATTAATCTCTCATATATCATGTAAAGTGGAGCTATAGGTAAGGCTAGTGTAATCAACACAAATGTTGTCCAACTAAGAACTTCCTCTAATGGTTGTTTACCTTTCAAAGCCAATGATCATGAGAATTAACCATATGTAGGGATATCAAGGATGAGAAGATTTAGAATGGTGGACATGTGAAAGGGCAAAAGAAAATTGTGACTACAAGGCACCAATGATGTGCTCGTTGTCGGATTGCACATGGTTGGAAAAAGAATGAAAGTTCGTCTATCAACAATGTGACATCCTTCCTTACACTTTATTTTTCTTTTCTTTCCCTTGATCCATCCCTCTCATATCTTGCTACCTCATCTTTTTTTCTTCTTTCATTCACATACAATTTTTTTCTTTCTTTCTTTCTTTTCCATACACATACTTTTTCTCTTTATTTTTCTCTCTCTTGACAACTTTTCAAAGCTTTCAATTCTCTCATTCCTTGCATGCATACAATCTGAAATTTTAAATAAATCATGCTAGAGACGAGACGAAACTTTTGAAAGTAGGTTGTGTTCAAGGAATGTGATGTACAAAAGAGATATATAGGGTTGGGTATGGAATTCGACGATGAACGTGACTTCCGTTGTGAAGGTCACGTAACCGAATATATGACGAGGCTAGCAACAAAAGATAAGCACAAAAACATGATCATTGCTCGAAATTAAAACTCACCAAGAGAGAAGGGTCCTAGCCTGACTCATCGTGCTAATCACACTTATGGTGGAGCGAAATAATAAACTTGGCTTTGGATAGGAATTTTTTTCTTACTCTCAACTTGGAAAAAGAGGTTTTGCTAACCTTTATTACAAGGGTTTTAAGATAATTTTCAGAACTGAAATCCTCCAACTTTTAGCATTGAACATAGCACAACTAACAAGTGAAGCTCAAGATCGAAGTGCGGTATGGGTACTTTAAGTAGTAGCAATTCCACTAAGCACCACAGTAAACATTTTCAAACCACACACTTGTGTTCATATATCAAGAATCGAAGATTAAACAAACAAGTGAATAAAGATAAGCAATACATAAAACACAAAGATATATATAGACTCTTTTTATTAGATTTTCTTTGACTCAACACTAATTTAAGACACTTGCAAAAATTTTAAAACACACTCAAAAACTAAAGACTTATTAAAACGCTAAGACTCACACACGAAGATTAAACCGAACCTAACCTTGAAGTTCAAAAGCTAAAACGCTAAGACTCACACATGAAGATTAAACCGAACCTAAACTTGAAGTTCAAAAGCTAAGGCTAGCGAGCTAGCTCTCCCCCACGGTTAAAACATACGACGTCCTCGTCGTATCTTACAAATTCCTAAGGGGAAAACTAGATCTAATGGTACTTCAAGCAAGTAATGCACCACTTGCCTCTCATGTTTCCAACCATGCCGAAAAGTTTGCACATGTTACAGTTAAGGAACTTGAAGTTGTCTCCAACTACGTGCTCCAAATCCTCCATACGCTGCTTCATCGCTTCCATGGCTTGGAGACATTCGTCGGCCGACGTGTATAGATCCGCGATGGATTGACGGCAAGCTCGACAACACATCGGATGCAATCCGAAGGGGTCGTCGTCGCCATTATCTCCACCATCGTCACCGCCATCGTCGCCACCACCATTGTCGTTGCCGCCTTCGTTGCCATTGTTGCCGTCACCGTTGGGGCCTTCGGGAGTCCTCTCTTTGGGCCAATCATCCCAATCGTCATCATCTCTTCGGCGGCCGCCCACGAGCTCGGGCTACGATCATCGGAGTAGTCGCTACCCCCGTAATCCTTAGGCTCGGGCGATGCTTCCTTGTAATCTTTGCACTTGATGCCTTGGATGCGTGCCAACCTTCGAACGGGTGTAGGGACCTTCTCTCCTTCGACGGGGTTGCGAGATGCAAGAGCTCCGGTCGGGACACGCTCTCCACAACGGATGCGTGCGGTCCTCTTGACGGGTAGCTTGAGCTCGCATCGCATCGCCTCCTCCATCGATGGCTCCTTGGCTTCTAGCTTCAACTCTAAGCTTCTTGGGGGCACAATGGCCGCTACAAGGGTGCAAAATATTGCTTGAAAGGTTTGATCCTCGAGCTCCCAATTCGGCCAAATAAATAGTCCCGAGAGAAAAGCCACGGGAACCTTATTTTCCTTTTTTACACTTACCTTAAATTTTTCCGACCAAACAAGGAAGTCAAAAAGGAGCAATTCGGGCGAAATTCGGCGTCATCGGCCCGCCGGGACCCTACTGGGCCGGTCGGCTTGGGCCGGCCGGCCTACCTGCCTCGGGGGGCGGGCCGGTCCCGGTTTTTGCACACCGCCATATTTTTTCTTGCTTAGCCCATGGGGAAAAGTTGGCCGGTAAATCTTCGCGAAAAACTCCGAGAAAACTAAAAGAAAAACTATTTACGAAAATTCATGCCTTGTTTTTCGTCCTAGGCGGGACATTCGGGCTCTTCCTCCATGGTGAAGACGTCAACATGGTGAAGGGGCACGACGTCGGGTTCGTAGTAAACCTTAAGCCGCTGACCATTCACCACAAATTGATCGCCGTTTATATCCATAATGGTTACCGCTCCGTTGGAGAACACCGAATGCACAACATAAGGTCCGTCCCACTTGCTTTGCAATTTCCCCTTTCCGAAGGTTTTAAACCTCGAATTGTAGAGGAGGACCTTATCTCCTTCTTTAAATTCTTTCTTCTTTAATCTTTTATCATACCACCTTTTGATTCTCTCCTTATATATGCTTGCGTTTTCATATGCTTTTAATCTCAACTCCTCTAGCTCGCTTATTTGGATCCTTCGTTTCACCACCACGGCATCGAGATCGAGGTTCATCTCTTTAATCGCCCAATAGGCTTTATGTTCCAACTCATCCGGAAGGTGGCAAGCTTTTCCATAGACGAATTGATAAGGGGTCATACCTATCGGTGTCTTAAACGCCGTTCGATAAGCCCATAAAGCCCCATCTAATTTCTTTGACCAATCTTTGCCTCCCTTCTCTATGGTTTTGTTGAGGATGCTTATTAATTGCCTATTGTCCGTTGGTTTGTGGGTGATAGGCCGTAGAGACCCTATGCTCAATTCCCAACTTGGACAAGCACTTTTTGAAATTCTTCCTGGTGAAGTGAGTTCCTCCATCACTTATCAAGATTCTCGGTGTACCGAAACGGGGAAAAATCACGTTCTTGATCATAGTAATGGACTCCTCCGTGGAAGCTTTACGACATGGTATTGCCTCTACCCACTTGGATACATAATCAACCATGACTAGGATATACTCAAATCCAAATGAGTTTTTAAAAGGCCCCATGAAGTCTATACCCCATACATTGAATATGTCGATTTGTAGGTTGTATTTCAAAGGCATAGAATTTCTTTGAGATATGTTTCCGGTTCTTTGGCATTCGGGGCATGATGCAACATATCTTTTAGTATCTTCATGCATCTCCGGCCAATAGAATCCGCTCGACCATACTTTTGCTTGGGTTCAAAAATGGCTATAGTGTCCACCATACTCTGTAGAGTGACACTTTCTCAAAATCTCTACCCTTTCTTCTCTTGGCACACATCTTCGCATTACTCCATCATTGCCAAGCTTGAAGAGGTATGGTGCATCCCAAAAATATTTCTTACTTTCGGAGATTATCTTCTTTTGAGTGTTTTTATCTAGATGGTCAAGAGGCATCTTTCGAATTGCTCGAATGATGTCGATCATCCATGTATCTTTATCAAGCACTCTATAGAGGTGGTCATCTCTCATCTTGTCTTCTATGGGCTCTTTATCATCTTGTCCACGATTCATCCTAGACAAATGATTGGCCACAACATTTTCCACCCCCCTTTTTATCACGAATTTCAACATCAAACTCTTGGAGAAGAAGGATCCAACGAATCAAACGTGGTTTAGCTTCCTTCTTAGCCAAGAGATACTTGATGGCTGCGTGATCGGTGTAAACAATGACCTTCGAGTTCACGATGTAAGATCTGAATTTTTCGAAAGCGAATACCACTGCTAGCAACTCCTTTTCCGTAGTGGCATAATTTAATTGTGCCCCACTAAGAGTTTTGCTAGCATAGTAAACGGCGTGAACTCGGCCTTCCTTTCTTTGACCCAAGACCGCGCCTACGGCGTAGTCACTTGCGTCACACATGATCTCGAAAGATTGGCTCCAATCTGGAGGTTGGATGATGGGAGCACTCACCAATGCATTTTTCAAGGTCGGAATGCCGCTAGACACTTCTCATCAAAGTCGAAAGCCACATCCTTTTGAAGGAGATGCGTTAAAGTCTTAGTGATCTTCGAGAAGTCCTTAATAAATCTTCTATAGAATCCGCCATGGCCTAGAAAGCTCCTTAAGGACTTAACATCCGTAAGAGGTGGGAGTTGCTCAACCGTCTCTACCTTAGCCTTGTGTTGACGCAAAATCTGCACCTAGCGCCAAGCACACGGCAAGCCGAACAAGGCGGCTTCACACGCGAAGAGATCACAAGACGTGCCAGTCAATTTTTCCTGAAAATTAACAAAAGACAAAGTAGTTAAATTCCAAAACTTGGAACTTGCCGGGTGGTACCAGACAGTTCCATATTTACGGCTATAGAGCCAAATGAGATGACATATAGCTATAGAAAGCTATACGCAAAAGCAACCGAAACTATTCGGGAGCTTTAAAGAGGAAAAAGTAACATAGCCGAATAGATGACGTAAGCATGTCGACGGATCGGTCTTTGTTTGGACAAGGACGCACGTGCACAAGACGTGTGACCGATCCTCGTGGTGATCGACATTGAATAATAAATAAAGTAAAAGCGCGAGCATAAATATGTATTAAACGAGCATGCATAGATCCAAAGCACTAGTCTACCGCATGTCTAGGTACTTTAAAACCCATCGGGTACGCACCAAGCGAATCTATCCACCGCATGATACGATTTGCTTGGGATCGTACCACCTTCCACAAATAGATCTATCCACCACATGATACGATCTAAACATGGAAAGCTAAAAGCATACAATATTTAAAGCATGAATTATACACGTGTTTTACTCATGAAGAACATAACCGAACACGGTGAACCAGTAGATTCGGGTCCATGAAGAAGGAACGAACATTACCAAGCGAGATAAATCTATCAGATTGGTTTGAAATCTAATCCACCGGATGATTAGCTCCAAAACAACCCAAAAACCTGCATCTACCGCGTGACACCTAGTTCTTTCAAGATTTATACAAACTTTGGCAAGCTTGAACCCGTAACACGTAACAACCTAGATCGACTCGGTTTCGGCTATCAAAGAGCATGTGATCCACGTGTTAATTTAACCAAAGGTACGAGCTTGATTCGCATAAGGATCATCAAAGGGGATAAAGTCGATCCAAACCCATCTAGATTGGGCAAAAAGGTGTTACATGAATTTAAACATAAAGCAAAAACTCAAAGCAACACAGGGTAACTTAATGAATCTATTGAATCTTGCCAAAATTCAATAGAGCCGATAACTAGCTTCAAGCTAGATCTTAGCCTACCGCATGGCTCATGACCTAACAAGAAACCTTCTTGAACCAAGCTTGAATCTACCGCATGACACTAAGCATGGTAACAAGACTACTTGCATCGAGATCTAAATCCACCGCATGATACTAGACATGATACAAGGTTGCCGGTACTCACGGAGGTCGACGGATCGATGAACCCTCTCGAAGAACTCGACGACACGACAAATGGACTCTAGGGTTTGGCGTAAAGCCGGTTTGTATTGAGAATGATTTCGTATATCTGTTACATACATTCAGGGTTCATATTTATACCCTGCCAAGCACGACCTCGAATGGATTTGATACCTAATTTATCTCTAAGCTTGATCGCTTATCCATCCATTCGTCCTTCCGCTCGGGCCACGTCACCGTCCAATCCCGCTAAATCAGCTCAACAGTTGCCTTGTCGAACGGAAGCAGATAGCCGACCGCAGATTTTTCTACCGATTGCATCTGAAGAAACCTTCCTTCGGACGGATTTTTTCACCGAGTTGGACCCACTAGTCAGACTCCTTACCAAATTTTGGTGTTAACACATGCCCCTTCAATTACGGGATAAAAATGATTTTATTCCGGAATTGACTCCAGCCACCAACGTCTTCAAATCAAATCTGTTCAACACTCGTTCTCTCTCTTCGCAATCCGCGGAGTCTTCGTCTAGATCCAAACCCTAGATCACTTCTTCGAGCTCAAATCCCCAATGGCGGCTCAAAATCAAGGCGGTCGGGTAAATTCCTCCACCATAAGCTTCATTCGGCATTCGGATTTTCACTTTTACCCGAGATTTCTCCTCCGCTTTCCTCCGGGAGCTCTCCACCGAGCTTTTAATCCGTACCGAGGCCAATTCAAGATCCTACTTCCTTAGTCCCGTGGGAGTTTCGATCCTCGCGAATTTATCGCAACTCGAATCCCAAAGGATCCCCTTCAAAGCGGCTCTAACCAAGCCTCCCCAATGGTAGGATGCTTTTAAGAAGCGGCCCTTGCCCCCAATTGCGGTGGAGAACTTGGTACCAAAGAATTCTTGCGGATCGAGTGCCGGGACCCAAAGCGGGATACCCTCCGCATTACTCAATGCTTGGAGTTGTCCCCGGCCGAGACCCCCAAGAACGAAGACCTCTTGATAGCGGCTTGCCACTTCTGGTCAAATGGCGTCAACGCCTTCCTTTTTGGTCACGGCCCGATGTCCCCAACTCTGGCCGATGTGTACATGATTACCGGCCTTGACATTATAGGATCTTTTCATCCCTGGGATTTCAAAGGTTCCACAAGACAAACAGGGGTGAAACTAGGGAGCGGATACAAAAATTATATCCTGAACCATATGAAGGACGCCCCCCTTGGTGAAGTTGAATACAGGGCGTTTCTGAACATGTGGCTATGCAGGTTCATCTTCTATGGTAAAGCCAATGAGCCTACCCTGAATCATATTGCAATGGCTTCACACCTAGCCAACGGCAATCGCTTCCCTCTTGGGAAATACCTCCTGGGCGATGTGTACCACATGCTTCATCAAACCGTCGCCCAAATGTACACCGACGAGAGGATAGCATGTGTCAACGGTCCTTGGTGGTTTGTCCAAATGTGGCTACAACTTGCACATGCACCCAGTTGTTGGTGTTGACTTGAACACCCGGCTCTTTCCTTCATCCAATTATCATGAAGGGGAACCCCAAGTCACCGAGAGGATGCCATACCTATGGAGAACACCTTCTAACCTGTCCTCATCAAGCAAAATGTCGGCCCGGCTATTCGAGCTCTTCTTCAAAGGCTTCCAAAATCCTCTTTGGCTCCCTTATTTGGATAATGACAATTTGACTCTCCCTTGTGAGTTCTCCTTTGAAACCGAACGCCAAGATGGAAGATTTACGGAGATTCTCAATATCATCATCCACCCATGCATTCGCCGCCGAATTCGGTGGAGGGAGGGCGAACCACGGTACTTATGAATACTATCGGCCCAACATGATGGCTCGGCAACTTGGATGTGGCCAAATGCCTCCGAGACTGTTTCCGCACGAATTCCTCAAGCCCGGAGAGGAGATCAAAGAACTTACTCAAACCAAACAGGGGTTTTTCGGTATGTGTGCAGTCCCTCTGTTTACACCTGGCCTTTCACACCTACAACAGTAGCTCACCCCACCTTCAACTCCTGGTGGCAAGAATTTCATGATCACATTTTCAGTGAGCTTGTACACTTATTTTGTGTAGAGCGATTCCCGATTTTCGGCCCGGCTTCGGAGGTAACATGATTATCCCTTTCCTCAAATCGGACATTTCTTCCTCCATTCATGATTTTAATTTTTTGCCCACGAGAACACGATGCACTGCCCCTTTAGCCGGGGAGATTGCTTACAATGCAGTGGGCCCAATCTCGGCATTGGGATTTAGATCACCAACCCCGGCTCAACCGATGGCTAGATATGCTACAACGGATCCAACTCGTCCAAGACATTACTGCCGACGGGAGGCAAGGCTTGTCTCCCGATTGCACCTCCAACTCGCTAAGAGGAGAAGAACCATCAAGAAAGTCCTTATTGAGGTAAAATTCTTCCTTTCTTGATCACGGGATTACTCTTTTTCGATAAATCACATCCTATGCATTTTCGGACTAGAACTCGGCAAACCTCGGCTTGAGAACACCGCCAATGCTCCATCCTTTGGTATGACTTTTCTTGTCCTTTCCTTAAGGATGAACACCGGCATTCATTCTTAATCCGGCATTTGCAAAGGAAACAATGGTGGATCAACTTGTGGATGTCCCGGTGTCTCAACAAGCAAGTCCACCCGGGGCCGAACCATCCGTCCATGTAGAGATCTCATCTTCATCCGTACTCGGTCACCCCCTGCTCAGACGAAGCACCAACCTCTCCAGAGGTAAATTTCCCCATCCAACCGGAGCCACAAGTCCTCCAAGGGCTATCACCCACTGGCCAGGCAGAAACATCAACCTTAGCAGAGGTGAACCCATTTCCTCTCCAGCCAGAAGCTCCCAAGTTGCCAGAAACTGCATCAGCACCCTCTCACACAGAAGCTTTAGCTTTTCCTGGAACACCCTCTTCACCAGCGGCTCCAGAAATTTCCCCTGAGACTGAACAAAACCCTGTTCCAGTTCAGGAAATCAGACATGAGGTACTTATGTGTATTTAACCCTGCTATCATTTACTTCCCGATACCCCTAACTCGGCAATATTGCTCTCTTAGGATCAGGCTCTATCATCATCAAATCCATCAATGGGGAAGAATCCGATTGCCGAGACAAGGGAAGGAGTGCCTCAAACATTGTCGAGAGATAGTGCAAGAAAAACTCAAGGAAATTCTCGCCCGGGCCGCAAAGAGATGCACGAGATCAATTCAAAGATCTTGATCACTTTGAAGAAATGCTCGAACCCATCGCCCGAGAACTCCCCGAGGACATCAATGCCTCACTTGAATCCATCTTCGGTCTGGAAATTCATTACGTGCCCATAAGACGAGCTCTGAGAAAGGTGTCCTCCCGCCCAGCTGTTGAACAGAAGAAGGCCTAAGCTGAACAAGCCGTGAAGGGAGCACAATCTCAGACTGAGAGTCACAAAGATACATTGGCCAAACTGCAAGCTGCTCGTGAATTGAAGATCGCCAGAAAGGCCGCATTGGAGGCAGAACTGGGAAGTCTGTCAGCTGAAATAGAAGCTGATGACAAGAAAATAGCCGAGCTCCCTGGATTGATAGAAAAGATCCAAGAGGAAGCAACATCGGCCATAGCTGAGGTGAATCAATGTAATGCAGAACTCACCATCCTGTCCGACGCCCAGAAGGATTATCAAGAACGGATGGAGAACTTTCACCAAGCAACATCGACTGCCTGCAATGTAATTGCGAAATATTTGAACATTTAGATGTTTCGATCGATGTGTAACCGAACTGGTCGTTCTTGTAACATTTGCTCTTGCAATTTTATTTCTCTTTTCCTCTCGCACGTCCTTAATCGCAACGCCGATGACCCATTCGGTAAGGAAGTGCCAATACCCGAACGGTACTTTGACTCCTTTCGGCCGAGCCAATCAACCGAATATGACTCGGCCTTGAACTCCAAACGACCGACGGCGGATTGGTCAAGGAAACCTCTCCACCTTCCAATTTTCTCGGGATATGCGCCACGATCCAGAGCCACGACCTGAGGCCACGATCTGTCTTGCCAAGCCTATAAATGAAAACCGTATGTGCCCCCGGCTCTCCACCAAGCCTTTAGCTCTCAAATCTTCACCAATCTCAAGTCTTCTTTTTCCAACCAGCGCAAATCCCAGAAGCATGGCGAGCAGCAACAACCGGCGCCGCGCCGCTGATGAGGCGGAGGGGAGCCGTGCCAGTGCGCGCCGGAGGCAATGATCGTCAACTCTTCTTTTACGATTCATCTTTGATCCCCTTTTGTTTTTGACGATCATCCTTGTTTCGGAGTTGATTCAATGGAATCCATCTTCCGCGCCGGCCGGTCGGCCCTACGGGGAACTTGACGCTCTCTCGCTTCAAGGCGGAGCCGGAGGTGGCCCGGCGCGAGCCGGAAGATGTCTCCAAAAAAGGCCGACATAGCCGAATTGGAGTGGGAAGACCAGCGCAAACAGCTGCTGGAGACCATCGACGGTACGGCTCCGAAACCGCTCTTTGATCCAATCCGGCTCTTGATGCTAATCACCTTTTTGTTGCACTTTGCAGCCCATGACGCTGAGCTCAACCAGCTAAAGATGCTGGTGGAGCAATTGGCCGATAAGGTGAACGCCCGCGGCGATACGCCGGCGGAGCGCCTTGCTGCGGTGGAGCACCGCGTGGACGAAGTGGCCACCCATGGCATCTGCTTGGGCACCACTTTGGGCCCCGGCCGCCATAGCGACGCACACCGACGTCGACTACTCCATCGGACCACGCGGTTTCGGGGCGGCGCGCCAGAAGACATCGAGGAGATCGAGATCATCTTGGAGCGCCTCGATGGCCACGACGACGCCATTGCCAAACTCACTCATCCCCAATCTGTGTTGAATAGGCTCTTTGACTAGATTGTATTAGGGATGTTTGATATCGACAATAAATGAAGAACTTTTGATTTCTGTGCTTGCACTGCGATGATTTTCTTCATGTTTGCATCCGTGAATCTTGTTTTTTCTTAAACGTATTCGGGAACTTGCTTGAGCCGAACACACGAAAACAGATGCCCCTTGGCGCAAAATCCGTAGAAAATCCCCGAATCGGCAATCCGTAAGCACCTTGTTCGGACGAAAACCCTTTGCATTCGGGAAGAAAACCCCTGCCGCTTGGTATTCCAATAGTGCACGGCGGCGCTCATCACTCCCAATGCACTCCCTCGGTCAATAAAATAGTCTGTCGAGATGCCCCGCAAATCCACTCGCACACTCATCCATCACTTCTCATCTCCTCCTCTCGTCCCCCGAGAGGAAAAAACCCCAAGGCCATGGACAAAGGCAAGCAACCCCAGGAGAGCAGCACTCCGAAGAAACGCACGATTCGAGAGTGAGTTTCCCCTTGATTTACTCCTTGTTTTCTCATATGATCTCGTGCTTTACCCCCTCTCTACCTTTCCTCTTTCAGCCTTGATTTGCTTCCTGAAGAAATCATCGGGACCGAAGACATGCCTGAGTACATCTCCCCCGATTCCTCCCTCGAAGCGAGAGGATGCCACACCCGAACGAGAGAACCGCCATCAATTGCGCCGCCACGTTCGGCACCCGGAGCATGACCTCGGGGACATCACCGCTCGTTGTCGGGCCGAGCGCGAGCGTCGCATGACTTTGGAGGCATTAGTGGGAGGTAATGTTTCTAACTCTTTCTTGACTTTGCGTTCACATCCGGATTATTGCCCCTAATAACCACTCCCTCTGTTTCGATGTCTCCGATAGGTACAACAACCTGAAAGCGGCTTGGGACAGCTTGGTGGAGGCAACAAATCATGGCCACCCCCGTGCATTCCAAGTTGCCGTCACGGTGGTCTGGAGCAATTGAAGAGGGAGCAGCCGAAGAAGCAAAGAAAAGATTGAATCATACTTTCGCTTCTTCCTCCAGGCCTTCTGCTTCCCACCTCCTCGAAGTCCTGATCACCAGGGTTGTTGGATGTAAACACGCAAGAGGCGGTTGTAATGTAGTTTTGTGCTAAGGGCAATGCATCTAGGCACTGGTCGTTCCTTCTGTTTGGGAATTTTTTGTTCTAAAGGCGGCCTCGTTCTTGAGCGCCGGCTATTCTCGTATCGGATGCGTGTAATCCCACCGCTGGTGATCACCGATCGATTTCAATACTAGGATAATATTTCTTCAAATATCTCCCATTTATTGCAGCGGAAAATTCTTCTCCTAGTAAAGTTTTCAACATGTACGCATTACCGAGGGACGCATCCGACCACGCGAAAGGGTCCTTCCCAATTAGGGGACCATTTGCTTGAATTCATCGTATTTGGTTCCAATCGGCAATAACGCTTTCCAAACCAAATCCCCTTCGCAAATTGCCCGACTTTTACTTTCTTGTTATAATACTTGGCAACCCGCAACTTGTTCTTCTCGATGTTTTCCGGGGCCCTAAGACGGATCATGTGCAAATCTTCTAGCTCATCCATCATTAAGCCACCTGTAATCTTTGGAGCTTAAATGTTTCGTAAAACAACTCTCCTAGAATCCGATTGTACTTCCCAAGGTAAAACCGCATGGTGTCCATAAACCAAATTCATAAGGAGATGTTTTTGTAGCTCCATGAGGGGCCATTCGATAAGCCCATAATGCTTCACCGAGTACCGAATGCCACCTCCTTGGCTTCGGTCGATCTTCTTTTGTATAAGCTTGATCATGATCTTATTAGAAGCCTCTTCCCGACCGTTAGCTTGGGCATAATAGGGAGAAGAATTAAACAATTTGATTCCCATGCTTTCGGCAAATTCTCTGAATTCCAAGGACACGAATTGGGCTCCTTGATCAGTTGTGATTGTCTGAGGGATTCCAAACCGATAGATGATGTGTTCCTTGACAAATTCAACCATGTTTTCCGACGTCACCATCTTTAGTGGAATTGCCTCAACCCATTTAGTAAAATAATTTGTAGCCAAAAGCACAAACTTATGCCCCTTGCTAGATGGTGGATTAATCCGGCTAATCAAGTCTATACCCCGACCTACGAATGGCCATGGCTTGATAATGGGATTTAACGCTGATGCGGGGACCCTTTGAATATTTCCAAACCTCTGGCAGTCTTGACATCCCTTTTAATACTCAAAGCAATCCTCCAATATCGTCGGCCAAAAACACCCAGCTTGCCTGATAACCCATTTCATACGGTAGGCCGATTGGTGTGCTCCACATATCCCATCATGCACTTCACTCATCATCCTTTTGGCTTCTTCCCGGACCCGAGGCACCGTAACAATACCCCATCTAACGATTTGTAAAACAAATTATCATCCGGAAGAACGAATTTTATGGCCTTGTACCCGAGCTTCCTAGAGACCTTTCGGGATGGATCTTTCAAATAGTCAACGATCTCTTTTCTCCAATCATCCTCCGCAAGATCCGTACCCAATGCCTATATGACCAGGACATCCGAAAGCCGTCTTTGATATATCTTCTATTGCCATAAAAATTTGGTTGTATCCCGCATTGCCATCCATGAAACCGATAACCTTGTGCCCGGCGGCGGCGTCAACCAACAAAACGGCAACGGGCATGGGGTAACCATCCATCGGAGTAGCTCCGTTCAAATCCCTAAAATCTATGAAGACCCTCATCTTTCCATTCTTCTTGTAAACGGGGACAATATTAGAGATCCACTCCGCGTATCCGCATGGCCGAACGAAGTTTGCATCAAGTAATATTTCAACTTCTTTCTTCACATCGGCCAATACCTCATCCTTGTAGATTTTCCGGGGGGTTGCTTGTATGGTTTAAAACCAGATTTGATTGGCAACCGATGCTCAACAATGGAACGGTCGAGTCCGGGCATCTCCGAATAATCCCGTGCGAAGCAATCTTTATATTCCTTAAGCAATTTGATTAACGCCTCCCCGAAGTCTGATTGCAAGTTTGCGCTGATGAATGTCAGCCTTGGTTTGTCACCACTTCCAATGTCAACTTCCTCTAATTTATCGGCCGATATGAATCCTCACCCCAATTTGCCATCAGTACCATCGACGGGGTTATCCATTAAAAATTGCTATAAGAGCCGACTACTTGAATCGGCTGTTGATCGCTGTTGACAGGCTCAACAGGACCTTCTCCCCAGTCTTTCCCTGAGAAACAGTCAATGCCTTGATACTCCCAGAAAGCTGGTTCCATATTTGCAACGCTCACGGAGTCATCTGCTTGGACCACCTCAATATCATCATCTACCCATTGGATGAGCTGCTGATGCATGGTAGATGGGACGCAGCAGATTGGCGTGAATCCGGTCCCGTTCAAGCGATAGGGTCGTAGGCTCCTTTACCTTCGATAACAAAGAAGGTTGTGAGCAGTGTCTTGGACCCGATCATCAGATCCACGTGGGCGCATCCCTTGGTGTCTGAAGGATTCCCGGCGAAATCGTTCAGTATTATGCTTGTAGGTGTCATCGCCGTGGGCCCATGCCAAGTTTTCTGAAAGTGGTGTACGGCATTACATTGACCGCCGCTCCACCGTCGACAAACATCTTGGTCAATGGCTTGCCATTGACATATCCCTTCAAGTATAGAGGCCTCATGTGTCGATTTTTGGCCGGTTTGTCGAAGATGGCTTGCTTGGCTAGCACCAGCTGCGCCATCAGTCCCTCAATCTGCTCATCGTCCAGGGACGCCTCTTCCCTGCACAACCTGATTAGCAAGAGCCATAAATTCATTCGGCAGAAAATATACCATGCACGCCAGAGCCGAACGGTTTGACCCTTCAGGTTTATCTTTTGGACGCCACACCTGTCTTGTCTAGATCCCGGCCTGCCTCAGTTCACGGTTCCTCAAGCGTTGAACCCTCCTTTTTTGACTCTTTCTTAGGCCAGGCGGGCACCATTGCCCCTTTTGCCAGATGTACTCGTCCTCGTCTTCCTCTTGATCAGCCCACCTTAAATCAGCTTGTCTCTTCTCGGGATGATCATTGATTTCAATTTTTTGACGCCGATCCTCGCTAGGATGTATCCTTCCAAGTCTTTCATGGACGGATCGGCGATTGACGATCTCCCCGCCTATACTCAAAATACCTATCACCGCATTTAGGGCAATTTCTCGGCGTGGGAAGCTTCAACCCTTCGTTCCCGGCGGTGCCCGAAGAATGCACACCCCCCGGTGCGCGCGCTCTGCTCGCGCGTATATTGCTCTAGATCTCTCCTCCGCGTGCGTCCTCTTCGGCCCCGCGCCTCTCCTCCTCGTACTTTCATTTCGGTAGCGCTCTTTTTCCGGTGGCGCTACCACTTATTGAGGAGGATACGCGTGGTCGCCCGGGTTTGGCTCGGGACGATTCCCCGATCTCGACATGGCTCTTGAGAACGCGGGGGGCCTCACCATGCACCTGCTCCAAGGTCACTTGACGTTCGGGTCTCTTGCTCCATCTCGCCTTGCCCCGGTTGAAGTCAAGACTTTGACCTTGCCCTTCTCCTCGGCTGTCACCATGTTGATGGAAAAGCCTACCATGTTCGAGGAAAAGGGTGGCCGTCCGGTTTCATCTTGTTATCAAATTTGAGATGTCCCTCTCGGATAGCTTTCTCGGATCCTCATCCCGAAGACCATGCGGTCGTTGATGGAGTGCGAGTTCCTGTCATGGAAGCCACAGTAACGTTTCTCCTTTACCCCATCGGGCCGAAGCATGGAATGCCCTTCAGGCAATTTGATTCGGCCTTCCTTCACCAGGAGCTCAAACAGCTTATCAGCTTTAGTGATGTCGAAATCATAGGTGCCTTTGGTCTGTTTGACCCAGAGCTGATTCATGGTTAACGGTTCTTTCCCCCACATGATTTCGGCCGCGACCCCACATCCTCGGTCATCATCGAATCCTCCGTTTGGTCGGCTTTGTCCGTAAACCGATTGTAGATATCCGCCACGTCGTCTTGTTTGCCGAACCCGGCATCTTTCTTGAAATCGTAGGCTTGGTTGCTCATCAACGACGGTTTCGGGACGGTTGGCCCGAGTTATCGAACTCCATGCCGAACAACTTCTCACGCACGGCCGGCAGCATCCCGCAACGACCATGTCGGCCAACCGGTCATCCGGCGCATTCAGCAAAAAACACATGCCCTTGATTTCCCTGAACCTCCTGAGGAACTCCAAGGGCGTCTCACTGTGTCTCTCGTTTCGGGGTAGCGAGGTCAATCAACTTCTTTTCCGTGCTGCCGCTGAAATAGTGGGCGTGGAATCTTCGCTCCAGCTCTCTCCATGTGCTAACCGATCGAGGGGCAAAGATGAAAACCATTAGAACGCCGCGCCCGTCGGTGACATGGGGAAGTACCCGACCTTGAACGCCTCTTCGCATGAGCACTCTCCAAGCCGCATCGGGTAGCGAGCAATATGCTCCACCGTGCTTGTGTCATCCTCGCCCGGAGAACTTTGTGAATTCCGTCGGAGGCTTTACTCTTGGTGGCAAGATCACGTTATAATACCACTCCGGAACGGAGGCGTGTAGGCGGTGTCCTTGCATTTTTGGTTTGAGGCCGAATTGATTCGCATCAAGTCGGCCGTCTTCTCGTGCCAGGATATCATCCTCCCGCGTGCCCGTAGCCGGTCCGTAACCCGGATTCCCGGAGAGCATCGATGGCTCCGTAGTTCCCCACCTCGTGGTAGCCTCCGCCGTATAAATTCCTCTACTGGCTGTTGCTAGCCGGGAGCAATCTCGTAGCCGGAAGCAAGTGGGGCTCCGGGCGAGCCGAATGCCGCCTCCCCGTACGTGGGCCGGTACGGGTTCGGCCGTTGCACGGAGCTGACCCGCGCCGCCCCGCGGTGGTGGCCGGACCGGTCGCCCTCCCGCGGCCTGCGGGGGGCCGAACCGGGCCGACCCCCGGCACCTTGTGGAGGAGGCCGGAAAGCTTGGCTCCCGGCCGCTCCGTGGAGGAGGCCGGGCCGGGCCGGCTCCCGCAATGGCGGTTGAGAACCGGACTTGCCCATCTCCACGGTGCCTCCTTGAATGGGTGTCTTATTGAACACCTACTCCATGCCCGGACCGAAGACGACCACCATCATTTATTTGAACGCACCCAGGAAAGCTCGTGGTGCCTCGCTAGGACGTGGTCCGCGGTATCTCGAATGCTTGCATGCATTCCTCCCTCTCTCCGTCGGGTTGTAGCGTCACTCTCCCCCGGCAACAACACCCCGGGCATCTCATTTTTCAAGTATGGGACGCCGCTCCCGTTCTTCTTGAATGATAGCAAACACTTCGCCGGAATTGGTCCACGACATCCTGCGCACCGTTGCCGCCGTTCGGAGAGAGGTCTTCGATGTTGACATCCATGATATCCCCGATGTCGGGCATCTTGATTTTCGAGTTGTTGTCCCACCGGGCGTGCCAAAAACTCGTGTTGACGCAAAATCCGCACCTAGCGCCAAGCACACAAAGAAGCCGAACAAGCCGACTTCACACGCGAAGAGATCACAAGACGTGCCGCTCAATTTTTCCCGAAAATTAACAAAAGACAAAGTAGTTAAATTCCAAAACTTGGAACTTGCCCGGGTGGTACCGCACAGTTCCATATTTACCGCATGACACGATTTGCTTGGGATCATACTACCTTCCACAAATAGATCTATCCACCGCATGATACGATCTAAACATGGAAAGGTAAAAGCATACAATATTTAAAGCATGAATTATGCACGTGTTTTACTCATGAAGAACATAACCGAACATGGCCGAACAGTACCGATTCGGGTCCATGAAGAAGGAACGAACATTACCAAGTAAGATAAATCTATCGGATTGACTTGAAATCTAATCCACCGGATGATTAGCTCCAAAACAACCCAAAAACCTGCATCTACCGCGTGACACCTAGTTCTTTCAAGATTTATACAAACTTTGGCAAGCTTGAACCCGCAACACGTAACAACCTAGATCGACTCGGTTTCGGCTATCAAAGAACATGCGATCCACGTGTTAATTTAGCCAAAGGCACGAACTTTATTCGCATAAGGATCATCAAAAGGGATAAAGCCGATCCAAACCCATCTAGATTGGGCAAAGAAGTGTTACATGAATTTAAACATAAAGCAAAAACTCAAAGCAACACGGGATAACTTAATGAATCTATTGAATCTTGCCAAAATTCAATAGAGCCGATAACTAGCTTCAAGCTAGATCTTAGCCTACCGCATGACTCATGACCTAACAAGAAACCTTCTTGAACCAAGCTTGAATCTACCGCATGACACTAAGCATGGTAACAAGACTACTTGCATCAGATCTAAATCCACCGCATGATACTAGACATGATACAAGGTTGCCGGTACTCACGGAGGTCGACGGATCGATGAACCCTCTCGAAGAACTCGACGACACGACGAATGGACTCTAGGGTTTGGCGTAAAGCTGGTTTGTATTGAGAATGATTACGTATATTTGTTACATACATTCAGGGTTCATATTTATACCCTACCAAGCATGACCTCGAATGGATTTGATACCTAATTTATCTCTAAGCTTGATCGCTTATCCATCCATTCGTCCTTCTGCTCGGGCCACGTCACCACATAATCCCGCAAAATCAGCTCAACAGTTTCCTTGCCAAACGGAAGCAGATAGCCGACCGCGGATTTTTCTCGCCGATTGCATCCGAAGAAACCTTCCTTCCGTCGGACGGATTTTTTCACCGAGTTGGACCCACCGGTCGGACTCCTTACCAAATTTTGGTGTTAACACCTTGTCCACTTCAATTCCTCTCTCGGATATAACATGTCCGAGCACTATGCCTTGCCTAACCATGAAGTGGCACTTCTCCCAATTTAACACCAAATCTACCTCCGCACACCTCGTAAGGACCTTTTCTAAGTTTGCTAAGCAATCCATGAACGTCTTCCAGTAAACGGAAAAATCATCCATAAACACTTCAACAATTTCTTCGATGAATTCTGAAAACACGGCCATCATGCAACGTTGAAAAGAGGCTGGAGCGTTGCATAGGCCGAAGGGCATCCTCCTATATGCAAACATTTCGTAAGGGCACGTAAACATTGTCTTATGTTGATCTTCTGGGTGAATGGGAATTTGCATGAACCCCGAGTATCCATCGAGAAAGCAAAAATAAGCGTGGTTTGCTAACCTCTCGAGCATCTCGTCTATGAACGGTAGGGGGAAGTGATCTTTCTTCGTCGCTTTGTTAAGCTTACGATAATCGATACACATTCACCACCCGGTCATGGTTCTTTGCGGTATCAATTTGTTTTTCTCATTCTTCACCACAGTCAAACCTCCTTTCTTCGGTACACAATGTATCGGGCTCACCCATTCGCTATGCGGAACCGAGTAGATGATTCCGGCATCAAGTAACTTGATGACCTATTTCTTTACTACCTCTCGCATGGCATGAGTTAGCCTCCTTTGGTGGTCCACTACGGGCTTACATTGGTCTTCCATTGGTATACGATGAGTGCAAAATGCTGGGCTAAGACCTTTGAGATCATTAATCGAATATCCAATCACCTTCCTATGTTTTTTAATAAAATCAGCAACGCTTCATTTTCTTCGAAACTCAACTCGTCGCTCACGATGACCGGATAAGTTTTTTCCGGGCCTAAAAATTCATATTTCAATCCCTTGGGCAAAGGTTTAAGGTCTACCTCGGGCACTTGTGGCTCCTCGAGTTTGATTTCTCCTATGTCTTCGAATTTCTCTTCCTCCACACTACCATCATGCGGCTCTAAGCCTTTTGTTGCTTCCTCTAGTTCTTCATCTTGTTGATTACTAATTTGATTTTCCATCGCTCTTTGCAGCGGGTCCGTAAGGGTTTCAACAAAACAAAGACTATCTATCTCTTCTACTTCTTCATCTTCGGGAGGAAAAGGTGTAAGGTGTTTAGAAGCACGAAGAAAGTTAAATGTGTACTTTGTTCCATTAAGGTTCATTGTTACTTTGCCTTCTCCGGCATCTAACACGACATCAACCAACTTAAGAAAAGGCCTACCTAAGATTATGTGATCATGATTACTATGTTAAGCATCAATAACAAAGAAATCGGTTGGTATATAGTTTCTAGAGATTTTTACTTTCATGTTGCAAGCAATACCTAGAGGTTTGATAGTTCTACCATCTTTCATAATTAATTTCGTTGATGTTGGAGCTAGGTCTAGGTTGTGGTCTTGAACTTTATCGTAAATTTTAGAAGATAGAACACTTACTTGGGCTCCGATGTCGCATAAGGCTTTGCATTGAACTCCGTTGATCTCACAACTCAAGTGTGGTGTCATCTTCTCTTCTTCTTCGGATCCTATCGAGTAGATTTCAGCGAGGCGAGCGTATGGTGATGCTTCGGGCTTGATCCCCATGATTCTCTTCACCTCGGCAATATGTTCCGGATCCACCACGTCATCTCCAAAGAGCTTTTCAAAAATCTCACCGGTGGTTTCAAGGTCGTATGAATTTTCCGCTTTCTTCTCCGGTGGGAAATCCACTTCCAATGCTCTCGCCATTCCCTTTTGGTTAGGGAAAGGTCTTCTCTTGTCGAATACTTCTCCGTAATCAATAGGAACCCAATCCATTGGTTCGAACTCCCTTAGTGGCTTCGCGCTTGACATGCTTCTCTTGTTCATCTCCTTTGGTACGGCGAAGTCGACGTTTGGTGTAGTTCTTGACTTGATGTGTTCTTGTTCAAGCTTTTTCATGATTGGTTCCTCTCTTGTGACTTCCGGGTTTCCTCTTTAGAAAATTCAGCAAACTTCTTCTTCCTTGAATTGTATTCCGGCTCTTCCGCAAGTCTTGTTTCCCAATCTCTTCGCATGGCAGCCGCTTTACTAATTTTTTGTAGAAGTTGGGCGGCCTCCGTGAGTGTTTTCTCCATGAGATCCACACCCGCACACATTTCGACGTGTTGCATGCAACTAGGGGTTAGGGAAAAGAAAAATGTATGCAAGAGTACGTCACCGGTGAAGCCGAGTTTTGGTCCTTGTTCGATCAATCCATAAACCTATCCCGGGCTTCGTCTATCCCTTCCTCTTCTCCTTGCATGAAAGTGATCACTTTCCTCCTTGGATGTTGAACCTTGCTAATTGGAAAGAACTTCTCGCAAAACTTCTTTGTCAACTTGTTCCAATTGCCTTCAACTTCAAAGGACGCAACCGAATACCATGTCTTTGCATTGCCGGCAAGTGAGTAGGGAAAGAGATTCCATTTGAACCATTCATCAGGAACTCCTTCTTGACGCACCGTGTTGCATATTGTCGTGAAATCCCTTATGTGTCTATATGGGTTCTCCGTAACCATCCCTTCAAATGGGTTCGCCGCCACCATCTTGATGATCTTGGACATACTTGGTCGCTTCGAGCTTCGAATCCGACTCTTGTACTTTTATGTCTTCACATCGAGGGCTAGCGTAATCCCTTAGTGATTTCTCCGGTTCTTCCACGGGTTGATTAACGAACGCCATCTAGACAATAAGATAAAAACAAAAACAAAAACAAAAACAAAACAAGTGTTTTTCTAGATAATATATGTTAGATATAGCAAATAAAAGATAGACTAAATATAAGTTAGATGCAAATCAAACGATGTAAACTAACTTGCTCCCCGGCAACGGCGCCAGAAAAAGGGGCTTGTTGACGGATAAAAGAAGTATCCCTCCACGATCCGCAAGCGTACGGACCCCACACCTTTTTCACCACGGGATTCCCAAGGTTCTTGTCAATCCGCGGAGCAAGGGGATTACAAGCGTTCGATCTACGACGACACACTAGCTACTAAAACCCTAACTATTATTATGCTAGAAAACAACTAAACTACACTAGAGAGAATGATTAAGATATCAAGATAGGAGACACTCGCCCACGGGTCTACCATACTAGAGCATGCAATCGCTTAAAGACATGAAAACCAATCTAATCTATCGGGGGTTGTGACCACGGTTTCGCCCCTTTCCCTCCTCTCGTACTGTCACTACGCGAAGGTATTCATGACTAGACCTTTGATGGACATGGCGTATTGAATGGATCCAAGGAAGCATTGAGGCCTATACTCCCTTTACGGCATGGTAGCTAACCTTAAGCATGAAAGTATATTCAACACAAGATGATAGATAGATAATCCGACAAAGTGCGATTACATCTCAAGATCGATTACAACCCATGGACGAATGAGAAGATTACCCCATCAAGGTGCCGATCATGGCACCGTTGATCATGGTTTCCCTTCCGCCGTGTCTTCCTTCTTCTCCACGGGAGGGTGCTTCCTTCGAGGTGGTTGATCTCCCGCCGGAGATCCTCCTCCTCTCTCTATAGCTTGTGGATGGCCTTCTCGGTGCGAATGAATCCTCTCCTCGGTGTTGGCGGCGCCTCGGGGCTTTTAGGGTTGAAGATCCTTCGAGGGCAAGGAAAACGGGACCGAACCGGTGCCGAACAGGCCGGGCCGACCGTCCCGGGCCCCGTTCGGCCCCGTTCGGTCGCCCCTTTTGCTCCGTGGGTCCTTATGCACTTATGTACTTTGCCCCCTCCACTTGCATGATTTTGATGATGTTATCCTCGCGTCCAAGATGGAGGTTCTCTTCGCATGAAGTTCGGTCTTTTACGCTTCAATCCCTGGGGGTGTTCCTTGTAGCACTTCGGTCCTTGCCACCTTTGGAAGTGATTTCATCAACCTCATGAACACGAACAAGACTCCGTAAATTCTCCTTTGAACTTGTTGCGAATCCGTCCTTTATGTCCATGTTTTCCTACATAAACACAACACTTCCAAATGCATGCACAAAGATGAACTTGTTATATGATTAGTGTGCCTAGTGGCGGGTTAGTTCCATAATCAAATCATAACCAAAGTGTAATGAACATGCTAGGTGTACCAAAATACACCGTCAATAGGGTCCCCTAAAACAACCGGGGAAATCCCGCTTAAAATCCGCAAAGAACCGAAACGAAACACCTCTCACTTAAAGCGCGCACACGGGGCACGGCCCACACTGCGGTGGTCCCCGCGACCCACCGGAGTGGCCCACTCAAAGGCCCCCTCGAGCAGGTTCCGCCTCGCTCGAGGGTTCACGCCTCCCTCGAGCGGGTTCCGCCTCGCTCGAGGGTTCACGGCCCCCTCGAGCGGGTTCCGCCTCGCTCGAGGGTTCGCCTCCGCCTCGCTCGAGGCTCCCTCGCACGCGCGCCCGTTCCCGCACACGGGAACCGGCATTTAATGCTCGACACGACAGGCGGCGCCATCATGCGCCCGGGAATCATGCCCCCGCGCCGTTGCGCCAACTCCCTAGGGGGAACCCATCCTCGCCACCGTGGGGGACCGTGCGATATGGACGGTGTCGGCTCCGTGGCACCGCGCCGCCTACTCCCCGTACGGCTAACGCACCGCGCCCTCAAAGGGGGGCCGGACACACCCTCGAACCACTTTCTCATGAACTTGCGGGGCCAGGTCATGACGCTAGGCCGGCGGGACGCCATCCCCGCCACTGTTGGTCCTGTGCGGCCGCCCCCGTGCTCGCAGCACCACGCCGGGCACTGTTACAACCACTCCGGCGCTGTGAGGCACGCGGGGACGGGACGCCGCCACGCCTGCCACTGTATCCCGTACGGATCGCCGTCAACGGCTTCCTCGAGCCCGTCTGAGGACGCCACGGTCAACCACTACGCCCCTACCCTCGAAGCTGCCACTGTTCGGGTACAGGACACGCCATGATGACTAGATCGTGGCAAGGACCGTCAAGGCGGCCGCCAACTCCGCGGCGCTGCACGCCATACTTCCCCATGTAGCTGAATAGTGTGGCATGCCTGTAATTCACCCTCTCCTTGGTCTATAAAAGGAAGGTGAACCCCCTCGCCGCAGGGGACATCGGATATCGAACATCGAATTGGGAACAACACACGCACGCTCTTCAATTCTCCCACAACATCTGAACTCACTTCGATCACTCCACCAGGGACTTGGAGGCCGTGCCTCCTCTCCCGCCTTGCTTGTAGCCGCCCCACTACAGGCACTCCGGTGCAAAGCAATATAGTGCCTCGAGCACACCACTGCTGGACGTACGTCCCCGGCCGGAACCAGGATAAAATCTCGTGTCTCTTGTTGCTAAGTACCGACCATTGAGGGATAGACCTTGGCGCTTATTACTAGTTAGTGTCGGGACTACATTCCGCACCGACACGAAGAGTGATTGCATCTCGGACGAGGCCTCCTATGATGTGATCGTACCGTTTAGTTATCTTCCGCTATTTTCATTAAACTCGAACCATTTACTTTCATGTCAAAGAACTATGTTTGTAATAATGAACCCTACGGGGATGTGATAGTCTAATTTGTAAGGCACTCGGATTCTCCTTCGTGGGAGTTTTAATGCATTCGTTTGATCCTCTCTCGTGTTTCCAAGTGATTTACGGGTGTAAACCCGGCAACACTCAATGAGATGCTTCTTTATTATCGCTTAATGACCAAATGGAGTGGTTTAGGCGATAGTACGGAATTATCTCGGATGGGGTTGTCACAAATTGGTATCGCAGCGAATGAATGCACCGAGTGATTATCTTAATACTAATCACATGTTTTAAAATAAAACTTGCCAAGATTGTTTGGATTGTGAAAATTTGTTGGATCGTTAAGGAATGATATAGATCGAGAGGCCCTAGAGGGAATTTTTGGGTTCTTTAAGGTGGCATAAGACTCTATGGTTTATTTTGCTAACTCCCAGCACTTTACCTTATGTCAGACTTACTTTATTGCACAACCAAACTAGATGAGCCACGTGTTTTATACGTGTGCTGTTCCGCATCACGGGAATTGCGAGGGTTGATGGAGTGATCCCTTCCATGGATCCCATCTTCGCGTCTAGATATGAGTTGTGGTGTCGCCACGTGTTTCATACGTGTGCATTCCGCATGTCGATCATGCGAGGCAAGGATACACTCCATTCAAACGGAGGGTTTCCGAGGTTGGACGCTGTCCATGCAGCGACTTTACGCATGGATACCGTTTCTATAAGTGAACGGTAATGTGTGTGGACACTTTCGTGACATGCTGGCACAAAAGGTTCGTTTTCTGCAGGTACACTAACAACGTGCGGAAGTCGTTAAGTGCGAATCGATTAGCTCCGATTAGTTATTATAAGGAGAGCCGATTATAAGCTTGTCACCGGCACTAACTACGTCTTTTGGATCTAGTTGGGAGGTCGTATAAGGCGTGTGCATGCATGATTAAAATCTTGATAAACCTAAAATTGGTTCCCAATTGCTTGAATAATTTTTTTAGGGTGAATTGCTTGATCTTAGATAAGGTTTTCCTCTCTTTTGAATTTAGGAAAATTTTGGCAGATTCTGCCTCTGTCATTTGTCAATTTTTGCAGCCAAATGTGTAAGGAATCTGAATAGACATCCTTTAGGAAAGTTGTTCCTTATCAAGTTGAGCATCCACTGTGAATTTTTCAGGATTTTAGGAATTGTCTGTAAAGAGTTATGCTCGGTTTAGCGAGTCTCTGTTCTGCTGTTTTTCAGAACAGTACCTGCCGCAAAAGAAATTTTTCGAGCATGTTCCAATTCAAATTAGATTTACCTTTGAATACCAAAAGTGTGCATAATCATGTCATTAAGTTGCTGTGAAAAATTGGGAATTTTTGGGGCCCTGGTTTTTATGATATGAATTTTTGTTCATACCTACCAAATTTTTACCCTATTGCTCGTTGATGTCGATTGATATCTAACGTGTAGTTCCTAATTGTTGTACGATGGCGCAGCCATCAATCTACGAGATCGACGCGGACGGTACGATTTGTACCGATGCCCTTCACTGGGAGGGTTTTCCCCGTATCTTGTGGGAGACTCTCAGTAAGGTGGGCTACGTTACGCCGCCGCCGTACGAGGTGGTCTCTTTTTGGGACCGGGGGTGTTCCCTACGCCCGCACGACCGCTACGGTGCTTCCTCACCCCGAGCACCCGGAGTGGGCGGACTTGAGCATGGTGTTCTTTGCTCACCGCGGTGTTGAGTCGGTTGAGTCCGCGGCCATGCGGATTCTTCACACTTTCGTGAGCAGCACCCGTACGAGGTGGTGCTTACGCGCCGGGTTTGTTCCCAGCCATGGGCCCACTCGACCCGGCCTTGGCGTGAGCGTCTCTCGCTCACGACGTGTTACTCACGGCGGACCCTCCGGCGATTGTTGTGCGTCGGCTTACGAGGTTCTTGGAGGCGGTGTACAACATGCGGGTGTTTCGTCTTTCCACTCGGGGTATGCTCTCCGTTGTGTTGATGGACTCCACGGCGATGAGAGATATCCTTACTCTTGAGCTTCGGTACGAGCGCCGGACCGTTGCTCACCTCCGGCAGGAGATCGTTACGCTTCAGGACGAGCGTATTCAGTGCAACCAGGAGCGTGCCGAGCTCACGGAGCAGTTGTTTGCCCGAGAGCACGCTCTTGAGATGACTCAGGTGCAGCTCGCTCACACTGAGGCTCAGCGTTTTGCCTTGGTGCAGAACGTGATGGAGATGCGAATCGGGTAGCGAGAGATGGAGATTGAGGTAGAGGTGTGGCGGGCGATGGCCCGGCGGGGTCGGCGGCCGCCGATCGCACCACCGGCCGCACCGCCGCCCCGGACGAGTTACGGGGAGTGTCGGGCTTGAGCGAGGACAGATCGGTGGTCCACCTCCCCGACTCCCCGACACTAGTATCGCGCTCCCGCTGCAGCTACTAGTAGCCTTAGCAGCTTGTCTTTAGAGGATGATCGTGTACTCTTAGTTTAGCCTCCTCAACTAGCTTTTGTTTAAGGGTAGACGCTGCTCGGAGAGTATATTGGATGACCTTTGTTGTACATAAGTGTGTAAGCGGTTCCAAGACTCCGCATCATGCAATGCGTAGATGGACATCTCGGTGTTGTCATGTTTAAGGAATAATTTAGGGTTGTTGTGATCAAAATCTCTTCTTGTGTTGAATACCAACCTTGTGTGTTATGTTGAGGAGATCATGCTCATCGAAATTCACCACCATTGGATAAGCGTACTGGGAATTATAGCAAAATTTTTCAGATCAGCCTACAGCAAAAACAGCTAGGCATAACCTCGGTATTGAAATTTTTCGGGCTTGTTAACGTTGGATTTAGACCTCGGGTTGAATACTAATGTGGGAGCTCAGGAAATTTTGCACTTGCTGACCAAAAATGGGAGTTCTTGCTACTGCAGGCAGAGAGTTATGAATTTTCTAATAACTCCGTTGTGTTGTCCAGTTTTTCACCAATTGGTGCTATGAGTTTCATTCGGCATATTCTTCTTGTGGATAACATGAACAAGCTTGCGACTATGTGACTACTGAAAATCTCATGGATTTCAGATGGTGGGACAAACTCGTGCTTCTCCCAATGGCTTTGGTGCAAGCGGGAGTGACGCTCCCCCTCCTCCTCCCAACATGACCATCCAAGAGCAGTTTATGGTCACCCAAACCGAAGTGATGAGGCAGCTCTTGCAGACGCAGCAACACCTTGCTCAGCAGCTGCAGAATAACCCTCGTGGGGAAAACATCGACGGCCAGCCTCGAGTCACCAAATATGAGCATTTCTATGCCATGAAGCCCCCGACTTTTGAAGAGGCCAAGGAGCCACTGGCTGCCGATGCGTGGATCAAGGCTATCGAAGCCAAGTTCTCGGTGTTCACCTTGCCCCCGCTTCCGAGGAGCGAAAGGCCAACTTTGCTGCTCTCCGGCTTCGTGGTGCAGCATTGATATGGTGGAGAACTTCGGGACCATGATTCCCGCCGGACACTAGATCACATGGGCTGAATTCAAGCAGGCCTTCAATGAACATCACATTCCTAAGGGTCTCATGGATAGGAAGATGAAAGAGTTGCTTGCCTTAAAGCAAGGATCTGACACGGTGTATGAGTATGCAAAGAAATTCAATGCCTTGTGTCAGTATGGTGGGCATCATGTTGACAACGATGCCAAGAAGATAGAGCGTTTCCGTGATGGGCTACACGGGGATCTCTATGAGAGGCTTAACCTTTATGAGCCTCACAGCTATCAGGACCTGGTGAACAAGGCCATTTCTCAAGAATATGCCATGTCCAAAGCCCAGAGGGATAGAAAGAGGCAGGCCGGATTCACCACTACCGGTGGGTCGGGCAAGAAATTTTGTTTCATCAAGAAAGGTACTCAGGGTCCTCCCCAGTCATCTTCAACTGGACACTGGAGGGTGACCCCGTCTCAGAACAAGCCATCTGGGAACTTTCAGTTCCGAAAGGCATAGCAGCAGCCATTCAAGCCTAGTGCACCCCCGACTAACAACAACAACGGTGTTACCAAGGATCGCCGCTGCTATAATTGTAAGCAACCCGGACACTATGCCGATGAGTGCCCTAAGCCCGTGCGGAACAAGCGGGGTGAAAGCTCGGGCTTCCGTCGGGGGAACCAAGTCAAGAAGCCGATGGCGCAAGTCAAGCGGGGTAAACTCAACTTCACCACCCCGGCGACGTTCGGGAGGGAGCGAGCGGTCTGACGGGTACATTCTCTATCCGTGATCACCCTATTAGAATATTGTTTGATTCTGGAGCGACTCATAGTTTCATCCGTAAAAGCCTAGTGAGCAAGTTAGGCTTACATTCTTGTCATACCAAAGACTCTTTCGTCGTAGCCATGGCGGGAGGAAGAATCCTCTCCAACACTATAACCAAAGTCGTTCCCTTGCAGCTCGGCAGTAAAACTTTCTTAACCAACCTAATTCATTTGGGATTAGGAGGTCTAGATGTGATTCTAGGAATGAATTGGTTGACCCAACATCATGTGGTTTTGGATATTGCCACCAGAACGATAGAAATCCATTCCCCTACCAAAGTGGTCATACTATCTTGTACCTACCCCAAGTGGAAAACACCCATCCGTGTTCCGATGTTGCCATAGCCACCCAACTAGAAGATATTCCGGTGGTGTGTGAGTATCCCGATGTTTCCCCGGCGACTTGCCCGGTATGCTACCGAACGGGGACGTCAAATTTGTCATAGAACTTCAACCGGGCACCGCACCAATATCTAAAAGGCCCTACCGAATGCCACCCAAGGTACCGCAGTTGAAGGTTCGGCTTGCAAGAATTGCTTGATAAGGGATATATCCGCCCAAGTTCGTCTCCTTGGGGAAGTCCCGCTCTCGTTTGTGAAAAAGAAGGATGGTAGTTTGCGGATGTGCGTTGACTATCGTCCCCGCAATGCGGTGACAATTAAGAATAAATACCCTTTGCCCCGCATTGACGTTCTCTTTGATCAATTGGCTGGTACCAAAGTCTTTTCCAAGATTGATCTTCGATCCGGCTATCATCAAATCAAAATTCGAGCGAGTGATGTACCAAAGACCCCTATTCCACCGTATGCGGTCTCTATGAATTCCTAGTGATGTCCTTTGGTCTCACCAATGCACCCGCCTATTTCATGTATCTTATGAACTCGGTTTTCATGAATGAACTTGGACAAGTTCGTAGTGGTCTTCATTGATGATATTCTCATATATTCCAAAAGCGAAGCCGAGCATGCGAAGCATCTTCGTATTGTTTTGCAGCGATTGAGAGATCACAAACTCTATGCCAAATTCTCCAAATTTGAATTTTGGTTGGATAGTGTGAAGTTTTTGGGTCATAATATTTCCAAGGATGGTATCTCCGTGGATCCTAGAAAAGTACAAGAGGTCATGGATTGGAAGCCACCCAAATTAGTACACCAAATCCGTAGCTTCCCGGGTCCAAGAAGGCTATTATCGTCGGTTTATTCCGGATTTCTCCAGAATAGCCAAACCCATGACCGAACTTCGAAGAAGGGTGTCAAGTTTGTGTGGAGCGAGGAGTGCGACCAAGCTTTTCACACCTTGAGGAAACGATTAACCTCGGCTCCCGTATTGACTCAACCGGATATGTCCAAACCTGTTTGAGGTGTTTTCGACGCTTCGAGCACCTGGTCTTGGTTGCGTGCTCATGCAAGAAAACCGAGTCATTTCCTATGCCTCACGGGCACTTCGACCTCATGAGAAGAACTATCCGACTCATGATCTTGAGTTAGCGACGCACTTGTGCATGCCTTGAAGCTTTGGCGGCACTACTTGATGGGCAATCACCGCAATATCTACACCGACCACAAGAGTCTCAAGTACATTTTCACTCCATCCGACTTGAATATGAGGCAACGAAGATGGTTGGAAATAATCAAGGATTATGACTTAGAAGTCCATTATCATCCCGGCAAGGCTAACGTGGTTGCCGATGCGCTTAGCCGCAAGTATTGCAACTATGTGACGTTAGAGCCGAAGAATGAAGCTCTATGCGAAGAAATGAGAAAGCTTAGCTTGGAAGTGGTCGAGCATGGCAAGCTTCATGCCGTTTCTATCGAATCCCCTCTCCATGAGACAATTGCCGTAGCTCAACTCGGCAATGAAGAGATTCACAAAATCAACCAAAAATTAGAAGGAGACCCCAAGTATGATTGTTTCGAAAGGATGACAAGGGAGTTGTTTGGTTCGGACAAAGGTTAGTAGTACCATGGAATCAAGGGTTAAAGAAGGAGATTTTAGATGAGGCTCATCTCTCTAAATTCACCATTCACCCCGGAAGTACCAAAATGTACCGAGATCTTAGAGAAAATTTTTGGTGGTCAAAAATGAAGGGTGAAATAGCCGAGTATGTGTCTAGTTGTGACACATGCCAAAGAATCAAGGCTAGTCATCTAAAGACCGCGGGTCAAATGCAACCATTAACCATCCCTGCATGGAAGTGGGATGTTATCAGTATCGATTTCATTGTCGGTTTACCTCTCACGCCTCGGAAACATGATTCCATATGGGTCATAGTGGACCGACTTACCAAGACCGCTCACTTTATTCCCGTCCACACCACCTATTCAGTTGAGCGATACGTGGAAATCTATATTGATCTCATAGTGCGCTTGCATGGTGTTCCCCGGACTATATTGTCGGATCGTGGCACTCGGTTCGTTGCTCTCTTCCGGGCACGGTGCACGAGTCCTTGGGAACCAAGTTAATCCATAGCTCCGAGTTATCATCCTCAGACTGACGGTCAGACGGAAAGAGTAAATCAAGTAGTAGAAGATATGTTAAGGGCTTGTGTCATTCATTTTGACAAATCATGGGACAAGTGCCTAGCTCTGGCAGAGTTTGCTTACAACAATAGCTATCAGGCTAGTCTGAAGATGGCCCCGTTTGAAGCCTTGTATGGAAGAAGGTGTCCTACCCCTTTGAATTGGTCACAAGCGGGTGAACGAACCTTGTTTGGCCCTAAGCTAGTGCAAGAAGCCGAAGAAAAAGTGAGTGTTATTAGAGAGAATCTGAGGGCAGCTCAGATGAGGCAAAAGAGCTACCATGATAAGGCTAGAGCTCCCCGAGAGTTTGAAGTTGGTAATTACGTATACCTAAAGGTATCTCCAACCAAGGGTGTGCAACGCATTGGAGTAAAAGGGAAATTAGCTCCACGCTATATTGGACCTTATGAAGTCACCGAGAAGTTTGGTACGACTGCCTATCGTATTCGACTTCCCGACCAATTATCCGCAAGGCACGACGTGTTTCACGATTCGCAATTGAAGAAGTGTGAGCAAGTTCCGAGACACAAATAATTGAAGAGACCAATGCGGAAATAGAACCGGATCTATTGCTAGCGAGTATCTAATGAGGGTATTGGACCATAAAGAAAGGCAGACTCGAAGACAAAAGGTAAAAATGTACAAGATACAATGGAGCCACTACACGAAGAAGAAGCTACATGGGAGACCAAGCAATTTCTCAACGCCAAGTACCCCGACTTTCTTCCGAGTCAAGCTCGTAAGTGAACTCTCCTCGCGTGCTATTGATTCGAATCTCGGGACGAGATTCCCGTTAAGGGGGGGTAGGCCGTAACACCCCGTGTTTTTGCTCGGTGACAAATTGTGCTAATGACCCATTTAATCACTCCTATAACTAACCTTGAGGACCCTAGGTCAACCCTTGGTCAAAGCCTTAACTCAAAACCCCTTTGATTCCCTTAACCCCTTGATGCCATTCTGAAACTTTGGCACGTTCTCCAAAATTTCCCTAAACACTTCAAAACCACCCAAAGAGAAAAATGTGCAGGATGTTGAGGCACACAACTTTGCTGTTGAGTGGCATTTGAAATTTTGAGGAATTCTTGGTGAAACAGGCCTTGGAAGGTGCCCTGTTCCTATTCACAGGCGCCGAGTTTCCAGCCAGGTTGGCATGGCGTTCCTGTTTCATTTCTTGGACAAAACCCCTACAAGCCTTTGTGAAAGTTGTAGAGGGATCCCTAATCTCCAACTTTGCTTCAGATGCTAAGGTGCAGTTTAGTTTGGAAAACCGGAGAAAAACAATTTTGAAAACGAGAATCATGAAATACATTTGCACCGAGAACGCCGAGCGCGTCCGGGGCGCGACGTCGTGCGTGGTCACGTCGGCCACCGCCGTATGCGCCGTACCCGCTTCGGGCGCGCACGCCGAGGCGCCGGTGTGACCACCGGTCACCGCGCAAGCGCCGGCGAGCACCCGTGCGTGCCGTCCGTGGCAAGTGGCGGGGCCGGGTGGCGCGGATCCGCCGGCCGGCGCACCGTCCACGGCATGCCATTGGCCGCCGGAGCGCCGCACGTCGTCGGCCATGCCCTCGACCTCCCTACCAGGCCTAGTGGCACCGGCACGTTCCTACCTACCCCAACCGACCTTCCCGTGCACTTATAAGCCAGTCCTCGCCGTCCCTCGCGCGCACGCGTTCCCCGCCCGAGCCGCCGCCGTCCGCCATTGCCGCCGCTCGGTGAGCACCGTGTTCCAGTCGATTTCCTCGCGCACCCAAGAGCTCCGGCCCTTCCCTATGAACCACAACACCTCCCCGAGCTACGTGTTGATCAAGCCGAGCCACCACCTCGCCGCAGCCCGAGCCTCCGCGGCCGCCGCCGGACCGCCACCGTCGAGCTCGCTCCTCCGCCGCTTCTCCAAGCCCCGTGACCTGCCCGGTACCTTCTCCCGGGTCACATGGAAGCTCCCCGTGCAGCACGTGGTTGAGCCCGGCTTTTCCCTCATCGCCGTCGAGCTCCTCGCGGGCGCACCGCCGCCGCTCCACCGCCGCCGCTTGCGAGTCCTCACCGGTCGATCCACCGCCACCAATCGGTCGCGGTGAGCCTAATCGACGATTCCCCTAACATGTTTGCGTGGCCGAGCCCCACCTCGCCGCCGGCGAGCCGGTTCCCGCCGTCGGGCCCGAGGGGGGATGAACCGAGGGTAGATTTGTGAAGATTTCAAAAGTTTCGGGGTCCCCCGTGCAAAAAGATTCTTCCTTGTTTTGTGAGTTAGTCCAAGCACCTTGTAAAATCGATTAAAAATCGTAGATAAATCCAAAAATAGCAAACCCAATTTTTACGTGCTCGGTTGTAACAAGAACTACAACTTTGTCCAAATATGTATATACTTCGAGTTTCAGTTTTTGCTTGAAAAATAGTAATGTGAAATACTTAGATTGGTGTTTCGCAAAATCCACCCAAGCTCTTAAGCCGGATTTGGAAATGTTGTGGTAACTAGTATGCCTAGACTCTGTACCAAAATTTGCACAAAGTTGTTGAAGGGATCTTCCCGAATAAATTATTTTGTGATATTGGTCAATCTCGCCTAGATGATTTTTGTAGTCTTGGTTACATAATTATTTTTGAGCCCAACTTCGGCTATAGTCTTGTTATGTTAAAAAGCACCTTGGGTGAATTTACCAGAATTTTATCTCTGTTAGAAATAATATTTACTCATTTATGCATGTTTTTAATCATAAATATGAGTAGCATGTTTCATAAAGGCTATAGGTGTGTTTGTTAGTTCTTTAAGCTTGTTTTGGACTAAAGTATGTGTAGGAGAAAGATGGGAATCAATTCTGTCTTATTTATTTTGTTATGCATTTTCCCTCTTTATGCTAAGTAGGAATGCTCCCATTTTGGTGTCTTTTATTCATGGTGAGGAAACCTTTTGCTTGCTGTCCAGGAGTATGCTTTCTTGGTCAATAGGGCCAATGAGTGCTGCTGGATCATCTGGTTATGTTTTGGTTATGCAAAAGAGCTCAAACTAGAATAATCTAGAAAAGGGAAAATAAGGAAAATCGCTCTCTCTAGTGCATGACTAAAGGAGAAGTGTTTGGAGAAGTAAATTGGTGCCATGATAGTAATTCTTTGCTGTTTGTTGTAAATGAAATGTTTCTTAAATAGATGTGCACACAATCACCTTAAAAGGGTAGGCTAAATAGGCCTTTGCTTATTTCTTTAAAAGGAGAAATGTGTAAATACTTTTGTTAAGGTGAATATGGCCAACCATATACTCCTTGCAGCTGTTTGCTGCTGTTTATGAATTAATTTAAAATAATTACACTCCTAATCCCTGCATTGCATTCCCCGTGTAGAAGTCCCCGACGGTAGCTATACGCTTGTGCCGGCTGACGAGGACGAGGGAGCAGGAGGATACGTGCACTACGTGACCGTAGAGCAAGACCCGGGCCAAAGTCCGGAAGTTTGTGTGTCTCGCTTGTGCCGACGAAGGCAAGCCCCGATTTATTCATTAATCCTAGTGTTTCTTTAAAACTTCGAATTTACTTCTTGTTATTGTATGTGCATTTACGTTCGGAGTTGAAATGTGAGGACCGGGAGCGTCCCCGTGGTCGATGGATGACCGCTCCTCGGTGATGAGTGATTGACAACGGGTGTTGGACCGACTCTTGGTTTAGTGCGCGGTGTAGGCCGCGGCCTAGTTCGTGTTGTTGCGAGGTGAAGAACGGGCGCGAAAGGTCTTCGGCCTTGAGGGGCCTCCGGGAGATGGAGAGACAAGTAGGCTCGGTTCGAGGGACCCGGTGGACGGCGAGACCGGGTGCGGGCCACATGGTGGCGACACAAGCAAGACGAAGTCATGGACGACGAGCCGGTGCACGGTGGCGGTCGAGTCAAGTGGTTTGGCGGGAGGCCGGACCGAGCACGCGGGGTTTGGTGGTTTGCCCACAAAACCATCGGCGGACGGTTTCTTGGTTTGGGCCTCAAAACCAAGTCCGAGGGCCCAACACGACGAGAGACGGGATCCGGGCGTGTTGGGAAGCTTCGAGGCGGAGGACACGCGGCGGGATCGCATGGCTTGCGTCGGGAGGACGTGGGGTGCGGCAAAGGCGTGGCCGTCCGATGGCAAGGCCCACAAACATTACCAAAATGCCCCTACGTGGGTTGTATCGCCAGTAGTTAAGTTAGGGGTAGTCGAGTCATTTACCACTCCGGCGGGACTCGATATATAAGCCATGAGTGTGTGTGGATGGCTCTCTCTCTCCGCGACTTAGGGTTTCATTTCCTCCCTCCCATTTCTCATTTTCGTAGCTATTTTTCTTCCATTTTCTCTAGGCTAGCATGAGAGCTTCATGAGAGATTTGTTGAGAGGGATGGATGCTAGGGAGACATGCTAGACCTTGTGAATCTTTCCTGGTTTGTATAGAAGATTCGGGGTTGTGTTTTCGTGGCCTTTTTATGCTCGTTTTCGTGCCTTTGTTCCCGATTCGATTCCGCAGATTTGAGTGGGTTTCTCCCCGGATTTCTTTGAGGAAAACATGGATAGATGTCTCGTGCATCTTTGTGATTGATCTTGTGCCCTCAAACGCCGGAAACCACTTGGATTCGAAGTTTTTCGTTCGGTGCTCTAGTTTTTGGTGGTGCTCAAAGGATTCGCGATTCCCGGCGATTTAGGGAGTTAGGAGGCAAGATTTTTGGGCTATAGCATCCTTGTGTGACGCTTTTCAAGTCCCCAAACCCTTGTCTCCATAGCTTCAACCGTTTGGGAAATCCGATGATGATTTGGGGGAGTTGACTTTCGGGGTCGGGTGTTTTCTCGCTCTGTCCGCACCTGGCGGACAGTCCACGGGGTGCTGGCGGACGGTCCGCGCGGCTAGGGTTCGTCCCGTGTTCGTCGTGTTCTTGCGCGCCTTTGCTTTCGATCCGGTTTGGCTTTTGGTCTTTGTTGCGCAGGTTTGCGGACGGTCCGCGCTTGAGTAGCGAACGGTCCGTGACCCGCGCGCACGGTCCGCCCGGCCTTGGCGGACGGTCCGTTTTTCTCGGGTCGCGTCCGGTGGTTCTGTGTGCTTTAACGGACGGTCCGCGCGCGCGAGCCGAACGGTCCGTGGTGTTGGCACGGATGGTCCGCGAGAGCAGGGCGGACGGTCCGCGAGGCTCGCGCGGACGGTCCGCCCCCTCCCCGGCCGGACGGTCCGCCGCAGCCCGTGTGCTTTGCTTCCCGGTTCGATTCCTCCCTCCCTTTCTAGTGCTTCCGCGTGTGCTTCTAGGAATCGTTCCTAAGGCTAGAGGTTGATCCATAACCTCGTGGTCTTGGCGATTGGTGCATGATTCGATCCATCGCTTGTGTGTGACCGGGATTTGACTAGGGCATAGGCCGGGTTCTTTGGGAAGAATTTTTACCGGCTCCTATTCACCGACTCTAGGCATATTACCCGCTACCCGTTACCCGAACCCGAACTACCCGAACCGAACCCAAACTACCCGAACCCGTACTACCCAATGCTAATTTGGGTAGTGAATCTAATTACCCGAAGTTTTATTGGGTAATTCGGGTAGTGCGTCCCGGTACCCGAACTACCCGTAGTACCCGAACTTTGCAAACATCTATGATTCCACTCTGGCCGGCCGGGTCCGGACCAACATCGGCCCAAGTTGGCATCCCATCGATTATGTTGCCTGTGTCGTACACGTACGGCACTACCCTTCATCGCTACTCTACTAGTACTTGCATGTTTGTGGTTGAAAACTTTATATCAATTATGTTGCTGAAAAATTCTATAATGTTTGAGGGGTTTTCATCAATTTACAAATTTCGGGTAGAACGGGAATACCCGAACCCGAACCCGAAATTACGGGTACCCGCAATTTCGGGTAATACAATTTCGGGGCTGACATCGGGTAACAGTTTCAATTACCCGAACTTTTCATTACCCGAACTACCCGACCCGATCGGATCGGGTAACCCGAACGCCCGTAGTGACTATTCACTCCCCCCCTCTCTAGTCGCCATCCGATCCTTCAAAATGAAACCCTAGTTGCATGATCCATAAGTACCTATGATCTTTTACTAGCATGTTAGGTCACTAGTTGCTATGCTTAAGGATCCGGTACAAGTCGAGTGATGTTCGTCACTCGCGAGAATAGGATCTCGTTTATGGAATCACCATATGTTTAAATGGATTGCTCATGTGGTAAGAGCATGGGATTTGGGCTCCGGTCCGGTGGCTTCGTGGGCTAAATATTTGAAAGTACTAAACACTTGTCGGAAATGGGTACGATAAGCCTAGTACCCAAATGAGACGGTACGGGGTTTTACTATCACTACTCTTAGGGTTGCGGCCCCGGCTCGCCACTCGAGTGCATGCGTGAGGCCGGGTGACCTTGGTGGTGTAACCCGGATAAACCTTGTACTTAAGACTATGAGCTATTATCCCCAACCGAGGAATGACGGGAACCGCCCGGTTGGTGAACTCTTAGTGAGGGCACCTCCCGTGTGTTTAGGTCCACCTTGAAAGGTTATGAATCAATCAATTGTCGGCCTCTCACCATCATCCGAGACTACTTACCCGACCGGCCATGATATCCCTTTATGATGGAACTTTGTGAAGATTATTACTTTGATTAATTGTTTGTACAACTTTGGTTGTAATAGTTGTTTATCTAGTAATGATTACTTCTACTATAACATGAGCTAAAATGTGAAAGTAAGGATTCACCGCTTAGTAGCTTTTTGGCAAACCAACCCACCGGCCAAAAGCCTTGCATGACTAGAGGTAAAGTCTTCCTTTTAGACGGGTAAGTCTTGCTGAGTATTAGTATACCCAGCCTTACTTTATAAATGTTGTTCCGGTAATGCATCCGATGTGTGTCCCGAGAACTTCCACCCGGCTCGGAGCCGGAATGGGTGGATGACGAAGAGTGATTGCATCATGGACGGCCTCCTATGATGTGATCGTACCGTTTAGTTATCTTCCGCCGTTTTCATTAAACTCGAACCATTTACTTTCATGTCAAAGAACTATGTTTGTAATAATGAACCCTACGGGGATGTGATAGTCTAATTTGTAAGGCACTCGGATTCTCCTTCGTGGGAGTTTTAATGCATTCGTTCGATTCTCTCTCGTGTTTCCAAGTGATTTACCGGGTGTAAACCCGGCAACACTCAACGAGATGCTTCTTTGTTATCACTTAATGACCAAATGGAGTGGTTTAGGTGATAGTACGGAATTATCTCGGATGGGGTTGTCATAAAAACCCTAGTCAAACCCCTTGAACCCCTTTTGACCCACCGGTGTCGCCGGAACTTTTGCCGCGTTCTCCAAATTTTCCCTAAACACTTCAAATTCTCCCAATATAAAAGTTGTGTATTTTGTCGAGGGACACAACTTTCATGTTGAGTGGCATTACTGGTTTGAAGTGCAAATTGGTGAAAAATGCAAGTCAACGCCGGAGGCCACTATTCACGGGCGCCCGTAAAACAGCAAACTTGGCATACGATTTGTGCACAATTGGTTGAGAAAAAGGCCATACGCCCTTTGTGAAAGTTGTAGAGGGTCGGGAGATCTACAACTTTGCTTTTCACTACTTGGACCACTTCGTTCAACTTTTTGGAGATTTTCTCGCTCAAACAGGGCTGCTTGAAAAAGTTTCGCGAGCACCGGCGCTCGGGAACGCGCCGCCGCGCCGATGCCGCGCGTCGCCCGCGCCGTGGTCCCTCCGGTCCCGGACACCGAGGGCCGGGCTACCACGTGGAGAGCTCGGCACGGCGTTTCACATCACCCGGCGGGTCCCGCTCATCGCCGCACCGCCTTCCCGAGCCTTTCCCCCTCGCGCCACGCGCCGAGCACGCACGGGCCGAACCGCGCCGACCCCGGCCGCCGGCCTATGGCGTCGCCGCCGCACCCTTGCACGGCCGCCACCACCTTGCCGTGCCCATACCGTGGACGGTCGTGACTCCTTCTCCAAGGCACGAGTGCCTATAAAGGCACAAGAGCTCGTCGGCCGCGCGTAGCGCGCCGACTCCCGCAGCCGCCGCGCCACCATGGCCGTTGATGCCGAGCTCCCATGTCCACTCTTTTTCCCGACCAACCGCACCTCTAGGCGGCCTCACTAGGACCTACCGGAGCTCCCCTCCCACACATTGCCCGGAGCGAACCGCGGGTCGCCGGGAGCAAAGCCGCTCGCGGCCACCGCCGCCCGATCTCCGCCGCGCCGCTCACCGGCGGCCGTTCCGCCCCGAAACCACACACAAGCGGGTCCCTCACAAACCCTAGAACCTCCTAGCCCCGTCCCCGGCCAAGATCGCCGGCGAGGCCGCCGACTCCAGCCCGCCGCGCCGCCCCCTATGGCCCAAGGGCCGCATTGCGAAGATTGAACTCTTTCCGAGGAGTTTTGCGCAAACTGAGGGTATGGTTGTGAGTTTTTAATCTTTCTGAGGTCCTGTTTGCAAAAAGATTCTTTAAGCATTGGTGTGTTTTGGCTAGAACTTCAAAAATCGATTAAAAATCGTAGAGAAATCCAAAAATTGCAAACCCAATTTTGTTTTGCTCAGTGTAACAAGCACTACAACTTTCTCCAAGGATATGTATACTTTTGAGCTACAGTTTTTGCTTGAAAAATAGAAGTGTAAAATCCCTAGATCTATGTTTCTACAAAATCCACACAAGTTCTTGAGCTAGATTTTGGATATGTTGTACTCCATGCCATGACTGGTCAGCGCACCAAAAATTGCACAAAGTTACTGAAGAAATCTTTTTATAAAAATCATTTTGTGAAATTGACAAATCTTCCTAGATGATTTTTGTAGCTTCAAAAATAATTATTTTGGAGCCCAACTTCTGTCTATCATCTTATAATGTTTAAATGCACCCCTGGTGAATTTACCATGATTTTATCTCTGTTAGAAATAATTTCCTAATTTATGCTTGTTTTCAATCATAATTGTGTAGATCAAGATCCATGAGGGCTATAGGTGTGTTGATTGGCTGTTTAAGCTTGATTTGGACCAAAGCATGTGTGGAAGAAAGTTTGCATGCATTTCTGCTATATTTATTTTAATATGTATTATTCCCTTACATGCTAACTAGTAATGCATTTAAATCTTCTACATTAAAATCAGTGGTGCAAAATCAATTCCTTGCTGTCCAAAAGAGTACTCCTGGTCATTAGCACCAGTGGGTATTGCTGGGACAGTTTGATATGTTTTTGGTTGTTTAAAAGAGTGCAAACTAGATTAATTTAGTAAAAGGAAAATAGGAAAAATGCCTCCTTTTGTGCATAATTGAAATCAATGAGTTAGAAAAGTAGAATGGTGGTGCAAAATCAAATTCCTTGCTGTTTGTATTTAAATAAGATACTCCTTAACGGATGTGCACACAATCACATTAAAGAAAAGGCTAAAAAGGCTTTTAATTATCTTTAAAGGGAGAAATGTTTAAATGCATTTCTTAAGGTGAATATGACCAACCCTATCCAACTTGTAGCCGTTGCTACTGTTTTGGTGTGAGAATTACATTAATCCATTTAAATATATATATGTACACAATCACTATTAAAAGTCTAGATAATCAAGCTTTGCATATTGTTCCTTTATAGGAAGGGTATGCTTGAATGTATTATTATCTAGGTAGATGTGTTCAATCATGCACCCCATGTTGTCATAAGATGTTTGGAAAGTAATAATCAAATGGTCACTTAAGTCTTGCATTGCATCCTCCGTGTAGAAGTTCCCGACGGTAGCTACACGCTCGTGCCGATGGACATGAACGAGGGAGCTGGAGGAGACGTGCACTACGTCGCCATAGAGCAAGACTCGGGCCAAAGTCCGGAAGAGTGTCTAACTACTTGTACTAACGAAGGCAAGCCCAGGTTTATTCATGAACCCCGAGTGTTTCCTTAAAACTTCGAATTTACTTCTTGTTATTGTATGTGCATTTACGTTCGGGAGTTGAAATGAAACCCTAGTTGCATGATCCATAAGTACCTATGATCTTTTACTAGCATGTTAGGTCGCTAGATGCTATGCTTAAGGATCCGGTACAAGTCGAGTGATGTTCGCCTCTCGCGAGAATAGGATCTCCGTATGGAATCACCATATGTTTAAAAGGATTGCTCATGTGGTAAGAGCATGGGATTTGGGCTCCGGTCTAATGGCTTCGTTGGTTAAGTGTTTGAAAGTACTAAACACTTGTCGGAAATGGGCACGGTAAGCCTTGTACCTAAATGAGGCGGTACGGGGTTTTACTATCACTACTCTTAGGGTTGCGGCCCCGGGCTTGCTCCCCGAGTGCGTGCATGAGGCCGGGTGACCTTAGTGGCGTAACCCGGATAAACCTTGTACTTAAGACTCGTGAGCTATTATCCCCAAACCGAGGAATGACGGGAACCGCCCGGTTGGTGAACTCTTAGTGAGGGCACTTCCCGTGTGTTTAGGTTCGCCTTGCAAGGTTATGAATCAATCGATTGTTGGCCTCTCACCGTTATCCGAGACTACTTACCCGATCGGCCATGATATCCCTTTATGATGGAACTTTGTGAAGATTATTACTTAATTAATTGTTTGTACAACTTTGGTTGTAATAGTCTCTTATCTAGTAATGATTACTTCAACTAGAACATGAGCTAAAATATGGAAAGTAAGGATTCACTACTTAGCGACTTTTTGGCAAACAAACCCACCAGCCAAAAGCCTTGCATGACTAGAGGTACTTGTCTTTCTTTTAGACGGGTAAGTCTTGCTGAGTATTAGTATACTCAGCCTTGCTTTATAAATGTTGTTCCAGGTAATGCATCTGATGTGTGGCCCGGAGAACTTCCACCCGGCTGGGAGCTGGAATGGGTGGATGACGAAAAGTGATTGCATCATGGACAAGCCTCCTATGATGTGATCGTGTCGTTTAGTTATCTTCCGCTGTTTTCAATAAACTCTGAACCATTTACTTTCATGTCAAAGAACTATGTTGTAATAATGAACCCTATGGGGATGCGATAGTTTAATCCGTAAGACACTCCGGACTCTCCTTCGTGGGAGTTTTAATGCATACGTTCGATTCTCTCTGTGTTTCCAAGTGATTTACCGGGTGTAAACCCGACAACACTCAACGGGATGCTTCTTTATTGTCGCTTAATGACCAAATGGAGTGGTTTAGGCGATAGTACGGAATTATCTCGGGTGGGGTTGTCACACCGAGCAACTCATCCACCGCGCCAAGTCCTACATCCTAGTTGGAGACAAGCTCTACAGACGGGGCACATCTTCTGGAGTACTCATGAAGTGCGTCCCCCGAGAAGAAGGCAAGGGCATCTTGGAGGAGATCCATAAAGGCGTCTGCGGCAACCATGCGTCTTCACGCACGCTAGTCAGCAAGGCCTTCTGACGAGCTTTCTACTGGCCCACAGCTTTGGGCAATGCCGAAGAACTCGTCAGAAGGTGCCAAGGGTGCCAATACTTCGTTAAGCAACAACACGCCCCGGCCTACAAGCTAGTCACCATACCGCCAACTTGGCCTTTCGCCTACTGGGGGCTCGACATGATTGGGCCTCTCCCAACTGCGCCAGGTGGATTCAATAGAGTCTTGGTGGCCATCGATAAGTTCACCAAGTGGATCGAGGTCAAGCCGGTCACATGCCCCAAGGCCGACAGAGTACTCGACTTCTTGGATGAACTCGTGCATCGCTACGGACTACCCCACCGCATCATCACGGACACCGGGCTCCAACTTCAACAATCACCGAGTTCCCGGGAGTAGTGCGAGAACGACGGGATCGATGTCCGATATGTCTCAGTTGCCCATCCTCGGGCCAATGGACAAGTCGAGCGTGCCAATGGGATGGTACTTGACGCTCTCAAGAAGCGACTGCACGATGCTGCTAATTCAAAAGGAGGAAAGTGGATCAAGGAACTACCCAATGCACTCTGGGGGCTACGTACTCAACCGTCCAAGCCAACGGGACAATCACCTTACTTCCTGGTCTATGGCTCCGAAGCAATTCTCCCTGCCGACGTCATGTGGGATTCACCAGCAGTAGAGCAATACGATGAAGGCATATCTGAAGATAGCACACGAGTTGATATCGTTGGACTCGAAGAAGCTCGCTGCTCCGCCCTCATCCAATCAGCAACGTACCTTGAGGGTATCCGACGCTACCATGATCGCAACGTCAAGGAACGCTCCTTTAACTTTGGTGATCTCGTCCTCCGCCGCATCCAGAACACGGAAGGACTACACAAGCTCAGCTCTCCATGGGAAGGTCCCTTCACAGTTGCAAAGGTGACCGGACCAGGCTCCTACCGCCTCCAGATGCTTGAAGGCGAAGACGTCAGCAACTCGTGGAATATCGACCAGCTCTGTCGATTCTACGCCTAGTCTCTCGACTACCTTTGGGGCTCAAGTCTGCATGACTACTCCAAGACCCCTTTGCTGTAAGCGGCCCCCGGGTCTAGGCACTAGTCTCCGGACTACTCTACTCCAAGATCCAGCGTCCACGGCTACTAATGGATCTCGATCTCCTCAGAGCGATAGAGGACTCTAGCAGCGGTCTATTAAAAGACCATGTACCTCTAGATCCAGCCTATACGGCTACTAACGGATCTACTGCTGTAAGCGGCTATGCTCCCTAGCACCACTTAGCCGTAGGCGGCCTCCGGGTCCTGGCGACTACTCTTGTAAAACGGCCCTTGCCATCCAGGTGTACTTCTCTCAGTAATAAAGTTTGATTATCCATCAACTTACTTACTGTGTCTCCCTTAACGGGCCTACTGGCGAGTACCATTACTCGTGACAACTCCACGATGAGAACTTCGCATACATATTTCACGACAACGAGTACTCATTTCTGAAAGTTTTCTCATTTATACTTACACAAGTTTAGTACAAATTTGTTTATACACAACTACTGCTACAAGCTAACCCTACAGGACTACTGGAGGTTCAGCTTTTCGGCGACTTGCTCAGCAATTGGCGCCATCTGCCCCAGGAGCTCCGCGTACTGCTCATTAGTACAGTTGGCGGCTAGTCCACCAGCGACTACGTCCACCGGAGCCTTGGGGAAGTACGACTTCATGTACGCCAAGATTTGATTGGGGATTGACCTCGCCAGATGCTTGACGTACGTCCCCACGGCCGGTCCACCAACGGAGCTATCTTCGGCCCACCCGGATGAGGCACCGCAGCCTCGCAATGGGAAGTGCGGCTTCTTCAAGTTCTTTGAGCCGAGCCCGCAACTTCTTGCGGTCTTTGTTCAACTTCTCGCAAGGATTTGTAGCAATTGACGAGGTCACAGTCCGAGGCAATTCGGAGCTCCATGTGCTTATCGCACTCGTAAGCCGACTGCTTATAATCATATTCAATACCTCGCGGGCCTTCTTCTCCCGGTAGAAGAGGTTCTTCATGTCGACTTCTGAAGCCTTCAGTTGCTCGACCCGGGTCTCAAGCTCTGCAATCAACAAACAAGGCGGGGTTAGACCACTGCAAGGTACTTCCAATGGGTACTCGACAAGACAGCAGCACACCTTTGTTCTTGTTGCGGAGCGACTTGTTCCTGCACGCTAGCTCATCGCTCTTCGCCTGCATGTCTTGGACATCATTATGGTACTAGGCAAAGGCGCCGTCAAGATTCGACTGGAGCATGGCAGAGTGCTTCCGGGCCTTTGCGAGTTGTCCCTCCAATGCTTCTGCCCGGAAGCACTGTATCGCCGTATCCTTGGAGCGTCTCAAATTTTTGTCGGGATCTCTCGACGACATCCTGCAGCAGGGAACAATTGTTATTGGGGTACTCAGCACTTATGGCAGTCGACTACTCAAGGGTACTGATATCCACTGCTCGACCCGACGCATTGCCTCCAAGTGACGCGCTACTGCCACCGGGTCGACGAGATCATCCGCCAGAAGCTCGATCCCACCACGACTAGTCGTGGCGGTCCCAGACATCGGCACCGAACGGATCGGTTCCGCATCCCGAATCTCTCGGCGAACGCATGACTACTTCCGTGTTTGACTCCCGCGGTAGCTCATCGCGCTCCTCTTCGGTCATCGCGGGGGCTCCTCCGCCGGCTACCTCCGCCGGTTCGGGGGCTGCTCCGGCGGCTTCTGGATTTCGCGCGCCGCGCCCTCAACGGGTACGGCCTCGGGGATGGTGCTTCGCTCGTCTTCGGCCCCTATCAACGAAGACATATGGATTAGTCTCCCTCGGCGGCCACGATTACTCCTTGAAGAGATTGCGTTTGCGCGGTGTACTCACCTTTGGCCTCCGGCGTAGCCTCCACGGCCGGCGCCTTGGTCTCAGCTTGGGGGAGGGGAGCGGACTCCTCAGCGACTGGCGCGGAACCCTCTTCAGCCACCGCCGCGCTGGGTTCATCCTCCTCCCAGGACAAGTCCGTGGATTTCCTGCACAGTACACGATGGGTTGTCAACCAAGTACGACTATCAATCTATATGTACTATTCGGGAAGGATCTTCACTTACAAGCTCGACCGGACTACTGTCACGGTTGGGGCGCCTAGTATGCTGGCGATATCGACAAGTCCAGCTTTAGCATGCGCCTCTTCTTCGACTTCAGCAGTCACCGGCTCTTCAGCAGCAGGAGTTGTGGTTGGTTCTGTCCTGCCCTCGATGACTGGCGCCTGCAGCTCGACTACCGTTGTCGACTGATGTGTCAATTATGACACGAGCTCTTCCATGGTGGGGGCTGGGATGTGGTTCTTTCCAGCCGGCTCCCCCACCGTATCCCAGTCGCCTTCGTCCCCTTGGTCTACGGGGTCAGAAGGCGGAATCTCATGCAAGCAACGACATTTTGTTGTCGACATACACAACATAGAAAGACAAGTACTCGACTACCCTACTCGAGGATTTTACCTCTTGAGATGTGGTCTCAGTGACCTTCAGCTTCTTGGCCACACACTTGCGTGCCACGTTGCATGGCCACCTCAGCGGCGCAGGCAAACTAGCCTCCAAACTAGTCAGAGGATCTTGGATGAGAGGGACATTGGGCAGTCCAGGGCGGCTGAACCTCGACCGCAGCTGGAACCGCTCCTGAAGTGTTTCCTCGTCATTTTCATCCGATGTGTCTTCAATGACGACAGTGTTGTCGCCTTTGCCGACTTCGCGGTGCTCCTTGGCCTTGCCTTTCCCCTCCTCTGGGATTTCGACAAGTCGGGGAGGCGAAGCCGGCTTGGAGACAAACTTTACTATGTCATCCTACAACAAGCACATTGGATGAGCACGACTACTACTACATAATCAGTACTCGACACTGAGTGCGGCTACCGACCTCGTTCGGTGGATGAGCAGCAGAGTACTCGGGGACCGGGCAGGGCGTGTACGCCGGAATGTCCTTGAAGATCCTGCCCAGCCTGTCGATGATGTCGTCATCATCAATCTCGCTGCCGGGCATCCGCGACGAGTCGCCCTTGCCGGTGTACTGGTAGCCGAGGGTGTCGCGGGCCATCGGCGGCCGCACCCTCCTTTTCATAAAGCTGAAGGCCACATGCTCGGCCCTCGCCCCGGCCTTCCTTCGCAGCCTTGATCTTGTAGCTGGATTTCTTCCTGCATCATCGGCTCGGTATTCCACCACGGCCGGTGTTTCGACTGCTTCCCGCTGGGCTTCGACAGCTCCGGGTGGTGGTTGGTGATGTAGAACTACTTCGAATTCCAGTCTTGGTTGGAGTTGATCAGCTTGTACGCCAGGTACTGCTCCGCGGCGTCCTCGCGCATCTGGATGCCGGCCCCTCCGACTACTCGGGGGTCGTTGGCGCTCGGCTGGGGCTTCACGCGGAAGAACTTCCGGAAGAGTACCTATTGGGGCTTGATCCCCAAGAATGCTTCGCAAAAATGGACGAAGACAGAAGTGTGGAAGATGCCGTTGGGGTTGAGATTGAGGTACTCGATACCGTAATACTCCAGAAGCCCCTTGAAGAAGTTGCTTGCTGGGAGAGCCAACCCCCGCTCCACGAACCGCGTGAACATCGGATCTCATCCGGATTCTTCTCCATCGGGTATGGACCCCCCGCGGCACCACGCCACATGTCGACCTCCTTCTTCCCGGAGAAATCCGCCGTTCGGCGGCCGCCAACGGTGTCTTCGGTCTTGGCCTTCGATTTCTTCCACTCCTTGTTGGGATTCGGGCGCGGGGGAGAAACCGGCGGCGTTGACCCTCGGCGGATCCCGCGCCTCCTCCCGGATCTTTTCTTCCCACCGGTGGTCTTCATGTCTTGGATGTTGAAGGCTTCATTCTCCAAGTACAGCGGGTTTTCACTCGCATTCGCTCGGGGGCTACGGCGGTGGCTACCGGCAGCGGCACTCCTGGATCTATGATTTCCACTGAGGTGGCAGTGTGCACTGACGGCGGATTCTAGGCGAGATCTACTACGAATGGCTACAAGTGTGTGGGGTGAATAACCCTATGGGTTTTGGCTTCTATTTACAAGTCAACAGGCGGCTCCGCAGCGGCCGGATGGATATGTTTCAACACGGCTGACTCAGCGGTAGCGCCTGACCCTTCAACTTCCAGTAGTCGATGCGCCTTATCTAGGTGGCTCGGCTACATCTAATCAAATCCCTGGAAAGCGACAAGATTCAAGAGCAACTCAGGACACATTCTATATACAAGATGACCCTTCAATTCGAGATGAAGTACTCGACTCAAGGCTCGGGGGCTCCGTGGCACGTGTCCTTCGGTTTTTTCTCCGGAGTTTGTGGGATAATCTTGCCGGAACTTCAGATTGACCCTCAATCAGAGTCTACGACTCAACCTAAGGCTCGGGGGCTACTCCATATGGAGTGCGATTTTGCAATCGCACTTCCATATAAACTTCGGCTTCAAGACAACACGGGTATTGTTGAAGACCTTCAAGAGCAGAACTCGAGGACACTTGGGGACTACCCGAGGAGACTTCAGGATTACTCGAACATCAGCTGGAGTACCTTCCAGCCTCAGGATGCTTCAAGTATTCTTGAGGACTTTTGAGTTGTAGTACTCGGGGACGCTTGAGGACTACTCGTCAAGGCCGTCAAAACTACTCGAAGCTATCCTGCTCGACTACAAAGTACTCGGCGGCTTTTCATATAGACCTCCCTGGGCCCACTACCTCGATGGGTACCAGGACCGACTACTCGGTGGGCCCCTGGGACTACCCGGCTTGTGCCACACGACACCTGATGGCATGAGGCGCAAGGACTACGGTGGAGAAGTACTCAGATAGGAAGCTATACATGCCTTGTACTGTGTAGAGGACTCCTAGATGTACACGACTAGTACTCTCTCCCTAAACCGACTGTAACCCTGCGTCCCGGACTATATAAGGCGAGGCAGGGACCCTTCTCTCTCATTACGCATCATCTTGTAATCACATCCAATCAATCCAGAGCTACGCAGCATACAGGACGTAGGGTATTACGCACCTCGCGGCCCGAACCTGTCTAAATTGTGTGCCACGTGTCTCTTCCTTTGAGTTACCGATCTCGGCGAGGCCACATTCATCTACCTCGGGTACTCCCATTGGTAGGTTGCCGGTCTAAAACACCAACAGAGAAGTACTCGGATAGGAAGTTGTGCATGTCCGGATCCATGAAGAGAACTCCTAGACGTACACGACTAGTACTCTCTCCTCAAACCGACTTGTAACCCTGCCTCCCGGACTATATAAGGTGAGGCAGGGGCCCCCTCTCTCTCATCCGCATCATCTTGTACACACACCCAATCAATCTAGAGCTACGCAGCATACAGGACGTAGGGTATTATGCACATTGCGGCCCGAACCTGTCTAAATTGTGTGCCACGTGTCTCTTCCTTCGAGTTACCGATCTCGGTGAGACCACATTAATCTACGTTGGGTACTCCCCTTGGTAGGTTGCCGGTCTAAAACACCGATAGGCGGCGGCGCGCCGGTAGGGGATCTCGCCGAAGATCTCATGGCGAACTCGACGGCTTCAATCTTCATCAAGCCAACTATCGCCTTCAACCCGGCGACACCTTGTCTTCGGCTCCTAGGTATGCACCGCATATGGCACTGGCTCCTTCCAACACCGCCTTACCATGACACCCAACCCGATGACCGGGCTCGTGACACTTCCTAGAGTGATCACGGGCACCCTCACTGGAAAATTCGGCGAAATTTCGCTCTACAACCAACACGCCAACTTTGAGTCCAGATCCGCCTCCAACTCGAACTCGACATCCCCCTGGGTCATCGCATGCGAGCCGGCTACCGAGCTATCGTGTGAAGACACCCCACTCCATGAGCACTTCCCATATGGCCTCTGCAATGCTAGCAGGGCCCACGCGGAAGCTCTCACCGCACGCCGGGCTGGCAAGGAGATCGTCCCCGACTACTCTTCGGACTCCAACCCCACCTCTGGCTACTACTCGGACTCCTCTTCTGAGTTCGACTTTGGGTCAGACCCTATCGAGCCCGAATCCGAGGTCATCACGACCGAGGAACCACTATCAGGACCAGCCACCGACTTGGTTATAACATCTACGCCCGCCGGAAGATTCGTCTACTGGCCAGATCGCAAGCCTGCAGACTTGACAGACGGTAACTCACGCTGCGTCGCCTACCTCGGCTCGCTTCCCTTCTAGGAGGGAACACCCCTAGATCCAACTGAGGAGCACACATCGACCGAGGTGGCGACTACTGACTCTGGTCTCGGTACCCTGACCGCCAAGTCTTCATGGCTGCTGGCGAGACACCAGGACCCTCAGGGTCCCGACCCGACCAGTACCTCGATGACATCTCAGAAGATGAGTTGTCCGCCAATGCGCCCGCTGATGAAACAACCGACGACAAGAACGCCCGACGTGAATGCAACAGGAAGCGGAACGAACGGTGCAGACGTCTCCGTGAGACCCTCCCCATCCGGAATCTGACCGAGGCTCTGGACCAAGTCGCCAACCGGGTGCACACTACCCCCGAACAGTGCCTCATGTCTATCACCACGATAGCACATCGGGCTCGGAGGTCTGCGCGGGCGAAGTCACCGCCAAGCTAGCTGAAGACGCCTAATTCATGAGGGTCAACAGCAGGGTGACTCAAGTACCCCCTCTCAGAACTCATGAACCCAGGCACCATGAAGCTACTAGCCGCAGTCCAGCAGATGGCGGACGTAACCGCTCCCGAGGAGAACAACCACAGAACCCCGACCGCTCTAGGGTATTAGCTGGAGGACCCTCCCAGGGCAGCAATAGTGCGGGCGGCGCCGGTGGAAGCGCGGCAGCGCTAGTTGCGGCGAGGGCAGTAGTGGCAGGAGCTCATCAGACGGTGCTAGCAAGAGAGTTGGTGGCGGCGGTGATCGCAGAGGCCGAGGCCACGCAAACAGCCACATCACCGGCATCTCACACGGAGGCTACGACGCTCGCCATAGAATTGATGAGATTCATCGCAAAAAGGCTTATAAAGCAAGTGACAGCGACAGCTTCCCTGCCTTCTCCGCTCGACTTCGCGACCTACTTCTCCCTGAGAAATTCAAGCCTCTCGGGATCACCAAGTACGACGCGAAGCAAGACCCAGTTCAGTGGCTTAGGTGCTATGCCCTATCCATTGAAAACACTGGTGGCAACAACGACACGAAGTACCTCTACTTCCCCTTCTGCCTGGACCAGGCACCACTCACTTGGCTCGAGTCGCTCGACAAGAACTCGATTGACTAGTGGGACCAACTCAAGGCTCAGTTCACCAGCAACTTCGCGGGTGCCATGGGGCGCTCGGGTACTTGCATGGACCTGACAATGGTCAAGCAAGAACAAGGCGAGAAGTTACGCCAGTACATGCAGCGCTTCTTCGACAAGAGTGCCACGGTAGTTGACTTCACCGAGAAGGAGGTCATCAACCTATTCTAAGATGGACTCTACTACCACCGCACCTTCGAAGACTTCAGCCGCCACCACCCGAGTTCTATCAGTAAGCTCAAGGACATGATCACTTCATGGGCCGACGAAGAAGACACGGCGAACGCCAAGTACGACTCCATTCGCGGCAAGAGCAAGCACAACACGGGCGGCGGCAACAACAACAACAACAACAACAACAACAACAACAACAACAACAACAACAACAACAACAACAACAACAACAACAACAACAACAACAAGGATCAAGGGGGTCACAACAATAACTACTCGGGTCCTAATCGCAAGCGCAAGTCAGACAGCACAGTCGCGGCTATCCAGTGCCCTGCGAAAGACAACTCAAAAAAGACCTCCGGCGGCTTCAAAGACTTGCTGAAAGAGAAGTGTCCGTGGCATCTAGAGGGTAACCACAGCACCAAGCAGTGCTATCAACTCCAGCGAGCACTCAAAGACACCCCAGACTCACGGCCTCCTCACGACAAGAAAGGCAAGAAGAAAGCCGACGAAGGCAACGACGACTTCCAGGAACCCGACAAGACGGTGAATGTCCTCTTCGATGGACTACCCAACAAATAGTCTCATAAGGCCACCCGACGAGAAGTCTTAAGCATTGAATCAGTGGTCACGATGCCTCTTAGGTGGTCGGAGGTACCCATCACCTTCTCCCGTGCAGATCAATGGTCAAGCTTCTCCGAGCCAGGGCCTTTCCCACTCGTCCTGAAACCAGTAGTTGCAGGCTCCAGACTCAACAAGGTGCTCATCGACGGTGGAAGCGGGCTCAACTTCCTTTTCACCAAGACCTTGAAGAAGATGAAGCTCGACATCACTCACATGCTCACCAAGAGCGCGTCGCCTTTCTATGCCATGTCCTCGGTAACGCGACTATTCCACTAGGCTCAGTGGTCCTGCCAGTTACCTTCGGGGAAACTAGGGAGAACTACCGCACCGAGTACATCAAGTTCGAGGTTGCGAACTTCGAGACTTCCTACCATGCCATCCTCGGCAGACTGGCTATCGCCAAGTTCATGGAGGTACCTCACTACACCTACTTGATACTCAAAATGCCAAGTCCTACCGGAGTACTCTCATTGCAAGGGGACTTGAAGATATCCTTCGACTGTGACACGGAAGCTGTAGAACTTACAGCAACTAATCAAGTACCCAATCCAATGATGGAGATCTATGCTGCATCCAAGAAGCTTGCCCCAACGGAACTCGAGATTCCAGAAAAGACTGACACAACCAACAAGCCTCAACCATCTGAGGAAGTGTGTTGGGGGGGGGTATCCGAAAATCCAGATAAGATCCCCGAACACAAGAGAAGAGAGTGCACAAACGTTCAAGTCAAAGTCACAAATGATGCAAGAGGAGACAAAGAATCTCCTAATGACTGCTCATGCCTCAAAAGTTGTGAATCCTTTTACACGTGCCCTCGCGCCCCCTGTTATAGGGAGGCGAAGGGACTTTTACATTCCGAAAATACCCTCGAATCTAGGGAATATTCCTAGTGTGAACATGTACATGAACGTCCTTTACATCCCATGATTTGCGGGGCTGATTTCATACATTTACAAGCCTGCCACTAATTCACACGCCAAACCCGGACTTTGTAGGTAACGTCTTTGACTTGGCTTCTTAGTGATCCCCGAATCTCCCATCCGTGACCCCTAATTTCGGAGATCTGAACACATAGGTTCGCAGGTCTGTGATTCCGAGGCCTCGCCGGTCCTCGATCCCCTGATTCCCGCGACTTCCTGATTCCAAGCTTCCGCGATTTCCTGTCTTCAGATTCCCGCAAAAATCGCATATCCAGAAACAGATCGAGAATTCGAATACAAGGGCCTTGTTCGGCTATTAGTTCCGTGTCAGTTTAAGAATTCGCAAAACACCAGAAACTCATCTGGACTCTTCACTCCGCCCCTTTTCACAAATTCAAACTTTCCTCATAAAGCCGCTTCGCGAACTCGTTCCATGAATTTCGGGAATCCGACTTTTCGAGGGTGACAAGGTTTTACCGAGTTCCCCAACACTAGCCCCTCGGGGAAGCGGGTTGAATCCGACGATCTGTTTCCATGAAAACCTACGAACTCTGGTAAAAAACGTCACCCTCGGAACGTCGGAGTGGACACACGTCCTCCATAGATCTCGCAACGGTCGAATCGAGGCCCATTCTTGAAAGTGCCCCCCTCCTCCCCTATTAATAGTGTGCCTTGGCCGTAAAAAATTTTCACTGCTCTCCCGACTTTCAGGAGCACCTTCAAGATTTCTACTGAAGTCGCTCTCGTTTTCGTCCACGCGAGTCTCAGGTTTTTCTTTCGATTTGCAAGGTATTTTCTCATTTTCCCTAAAGTCTTGCTCTTGTAAATTTTAGTTCATATTGTTTCAAAATATTGTACCTATGCCCACAATTTCGTTTATTTCGACCAGGTGGCTCGAACTAAAAGCACTGCTAGACCAATGACTTCCGAAGAACTGGCCGCTGCCGGCCTGTCTCCGAACAGAGATGTGCCTCACAAATCGAAGATATCCATGTTCATGAGAGTGACTTAGACAACGCCAGTGCTCGCGACTCAGAAAGTCATGAAGAGGGGGAAGTTGGTTCAGAAGAAGATCTCAGAAATGTTGAAGCCGATCTCAGAGATCTTATCTCAACGAAGCGATCGAAATCCCAGCCCGCCTCATTCAGCTTCGGTGAATCCAAGGTTACCACTAACATGATTCGGGAGTATGAGGCTGCTGGTTACTTTCCTGCCGGTGACGGTCGTGCTCCTCTCGACGAGCAAATCCCCACTCTCCGCAGGGCTCAGATTTCCCTGCATCCTATGCTAGTCGCTATTTTGGAGAAATTTTCGGTGAAAATCCATCAACTTTTGCCAAACTCATTCTTGGAGTTGTCGAAAATCTTTTGGATCATGAGGATCTTCAGGTGAAATTTCAGCGCCGATGTGTTTGCAAGGTTGTTCGAATTGGTCATTGAGCCGAACATTGTCAAGCTAAGTGATGGCCAATACCGGAGTCGCACTTCTGCTGTTGTACATTCAACACTTGCTGACAGAATACGCGATGAGGGCTCACTCGAATTCAGATTGCACCTTGCTGCAAGACAAATTTCGCTAAAAACTGGAATTCTTACTGGTTCTACATGAAGGTAGACATGTCCAAGATTCCTGGTTATGAAGGTCCCGCCTTTCCTCTTTTTTTGCCTATCACAGAGCTGACTGCTACCTGCACCGCTCCCTACAATCACCGCACCGTTGGCTTCAGGAACTGCGAAAGTGCCTTTCACTTAGCCAGTAAAATTCTTGGTGGCCGGGACATCATCGAAGAATTTGTTGCCGCCAACATTTGGCCGATTTCTTATGGGTGGGATCTGACTGAAATTTTATTTTTTAAACGTAAACTGGGCGGCTCAAGAGGTTCCTTTTCCTCGATTTGGGATTCAGCTTCCTGAAGATCAGAACGCTGACAATTTTATGGATGAAATCGAGAAGAAGGTGAACGCAATGATTGGCGAGTCTACTATGAACGAATATAAAGCTTTCAAGAACTTGGTGAAACATAAGAAGAGAATCAATCAAGTCTTTTCTGAAGTCTGCGGTGACAAATCCTTCCGCTCCCGCCGCCCGGGAATCAAGACAAGAACCCCAGCAGTTGCTGTGGCTAGCTGCTCATCTGAACCTTCAAAAATTTCTAGAAAGTCATCTTCGAAGAAATGGAAGGGCAGTGACAACGGAACTCCTTCTGCTACTGTCTGTCCCGAGAAAACCAAGTCTCTAGAATCTAACAAGAGAAAGTATCAGTCAACTGAGGGTGTTACAGATGTTGAACTTCAAGCTGCCACATGTCTCGCTGGGCTTAGCCGAAAGAAGACGAAGAAAGCTGTGAAAAAGTTGTGACTGCTGAAGTTCGCCGTGTTCCTACTGCTTTCAACGATGATTTCCCGGTGGAGCTTGCACAGAAAGATTTTTCCTCTTGGCCTTTCCTACGATTCTACTTTCCCCGACCGCCGTACTCCAAGTTACGTAAATGAGTTCGTGGATATTGGCTCTTTTCCGGATGTTGCCGAAGAAGCCGCCGCCAAGGCCGAGTCACGCGTTGCCGCCGCTTGAGGTTGTTGTTCCTCAACCCGTCCATCCCCTAGAGGAGTTATCTCCCGAATTCACGAGAGACCTTGAGCCGACCATTCACAAGGGTGAGGAGTGTTGATGGTGAAAATCCGTCAACCTAGCCATGAGTTTACCTTCGGTGTTGGCATAAGTTTTATACCTTATCCATTGGTACTAACCCCCGTGGTATAACAAGTTCACGTGTGCATGTCGGTTTTGGAGTTTAGTGTTTATGCGAGTGTTTTAGCGTTGAAAGCAAGACTTTCGGGATAAGTTCATCCAAAGCACCTTATGACAAGATCTTGAAGCCCCATACTAGTCATGCAATGAAGCAAACTTAACTCCAAGAAGCCGGGGACTTGATCCGAGAAGACGACAAACTCGAGGACCTAACCGGAAAAGTGCTTTGAATCTTGCAAGACAAGGAGTTATGCCCGGTTCGGAGAGAAACGGACGACATGGACCTACATGCGAAGGGGGAAACATCCAGGAAGCAAGGGAACCGACGTAGAGCAAAGGAGGCCTCGGGGGGCCGGGCCTCGGATGGGCCCGGAGCCGACCGGCCCCGAGCCGGTCGGCCCGGCCCATTCCGGGGCCCGTTTGCCCCCTACTTTGCCCTAGCCGTCAATCGGGCTATTTATAGCCCCCCGACCGAGAGCCACGGAGAATCTAATTCGTCATCGGCCGCCGAGGAGCAGAGAAGAGAGGGACACCATCTCGGAGAGGAGAGGGTCGAGCTAGTTGACTAGGGTTTCCCTAGCCGACGTGGGAACCTTGCATGGAAGACCACGTCGGAGTTCTCGGAGCTAGAAGCAAGATCAAGGAAGGATCCCGGTGGTGATCTTGTGTATGTATCATTGTCATAGTTGAATTATCAAGTTGAATCTATTCTTAGCGATCAAGTGTTTCCTTGAAGATTTCGTTTTTCGATCGGTTTGCTTATTCCAATTCTATTCGCGCAATAGATTACAGAGGGTGTTCTTGTAGCCGCGGTGGCTAGAGGTACACGCCGGATCTTCCGAAAGAATCTCGACTTGTCTTTTGACTCGCCCTAGACTCCCCGCATGAGTAGGGATACGTTGTGACAGAACGGGGGTTCCGAAAGGCGGATGTTTTCGGATTTGGACAGGAAACCACGGTTTAAAGAGGCTTCTTATAAGATTCGATTTGCTACTTCTTCTCTTGCTTGGAACTTCAACAAAAGGCTTAACCCGATCTCTCTAGATCAGTTTATCTACCCAATCTTACTTTGTTATCTCCGGTCTTTAGTAGATTAGATTAGTTTCGTGTCTTTTACTTAGATGCATTAGGGTTTCTTTTATCGAAGATTGAAGTTACTTGGATTTATTAGATTAAGTTTTGTGTCACACATTTGTTCCATGGATTCAATACCTTGGGTTCACCACTCGAGAGAAGAAGGGTCCCTTGACTACGACGGGAGACTTGTCCGCTTGCAAGTCACAAACGAACTTTGATACAACTATTAACCGTCAACAAAGAGCCCGTCCAAGATGTTGCTTTGCTTGAAACTCGCGAAGATCTCCCCAAGGGTCAAGATCCTTCTCCTTCCATAGACGCCTTCAATAAAAGCTTCGGTACGTCACACCGCGGTGAATTGCTAAGTGTTGGCTGTGAAGTGGCTAGAAACAGAGGTGGCGCACCCAGGATTTTAACACTTTGGAAATCGTCTGCGCTTATTGATGAAACAGGAGAGGGAGGTTCAGAACAATCACTCCACTCGCTTGGACAAACCGTTCGTGACTCAGGAAAGGAACCTCGCTCTTCTCCGAAGAAAACTTCTACCTCTTTCCGCAAAGCTTCTGCGAGTTCGAGGAAGAAGGTTACCATACAAAACCTCAGCAAGAAAGGTTCATCTCTTTTCATTAATCCTTTATCCTCAAAGTTTTACGATTTCCTGCTTGTGACTTTAATTATTGGATTTCTTCGTTCATACCCAACGTCTAAGATTGCAAGCTATTAGAAGGATTATGCTCTGAAATCTTCCCTGCTTGGAAAGATTTCTTCTGAGCGTTTGGTTGAACAAGAAAAAGCCAATAAACAGCTATCTCAAGAGTCTAAGGAACTTAGACACAACTTCGATCTTTCTCAAGCTGCGAATCTTGACCTTGAGAAGAAGGTGGGCGAGTTGGCGGAAGCTCTTAGGCAGTGCCAAGATGGCAAGAAGATCGCAGAAGAGGCCCTTGAACAGTCTAAGAAGGATTTTGAGAAACTGCAAAAAACTCACGGCAACGATCTGAGTTAGATTGAAAACCCTCGTAAAGATCATGACAAATCTTCGAAGGTTGTTGAAGATCTTCGCCATAACAATGCTGATCTTGCCAAAACACTAAGCAGCAAAGAGCAAAAGATGCAAGATCTTGAGAGAGCATTAGCTGAGCAGAGGGAAGCCTCAGGGAAAGACATATCTGAAATCACTAACAAATTACATCTTCTGTTCAAGGAATATGAGAAATATTTGATGAATTTTGGTGTTCGTCCTGCTCCACTCCCTGCCGATATAAGTCTTGCCGATTTCATGAGGTGGATCGAGACTGAATTCAAAGCGCTTCCTGAAGTTATCACTGGCACTAGTGATTTTGCTACGGCCTTTTCAGTCGAGAGTATTCTGAAGTTGCTTCACGATTTTGACTGCGCTAATCTTGTGAAGTTTCGCGAAAAACTTCCACAATTTCCTGATGCTTCGAGCACTTCGTGATTTCGACCTAACGAAGACGTCCTCGCTATCAAGACTAAATTTGCAAGAGAATTTTGGTTTACCAGCGGGAGGGAAGTCGTTAAGAACGTTGCCAGTGCTAAGCTTACCCAGGTTGTTTCTCTTAGAAACACTATTAATTCTTGCGATTTCATGGAATTTCTTCTTTCGATTTTTCTAACATTTTTTCCTTTGCTTTCTTTAGTTGCTCGAGGATGAGCGGGGTAAGGACACTACACTGCCAGAGTCTTCTTCCAAAGATGAAGAAGATGACGTCACTGACACAGATGGGGAGGACTCTAGCGATAGCAGCAGCAGCGGCGGCGGTGATGTCGAAGAAAGTTCTGAACAGGAGGAGAATTCCCCGAAGGTTACCGGCTGAATATTGCCGAAACATTTGCCCTTCGTGGCGATTTATGTACATATGTAAATTCATTAGGTTGTAACGCTTTGTATGAACAAGTTGTCTTGTTGAAGGACCGATTAGGCGACCGGAGAGGGGGGGGGGAGTGAATGGGAGCCGATAAAAATTCCTCGATGGAGATTGAAACTCCAACAAGATGAACTCGCACGGTCGGACCCCCAAGATCACACACTCTGCACTTCTATCTTCCGTTTGCCAAAACCACGTAGCCACTGGAGCGCTACTGGTCCTAGGAGCAAACACTACCAGCAACCTTAACACACACACACCCATGACAGCGGAAACAACTCGAAAGCCAGCTGTCCAGAGGGGGGCGGTTAGACCGGGTATGGGGGGCGGTTAGACCGCCTCCACCAGGCAACCAAGAATTCCTCCGAAACACCTCTTCCGAGCACCAAAATGCACCACGGTTTCAACAACGAGAGATCTCCGGTCGGGGCCATGCTAGCTACCGGAAAACCTTGGCGAAAACCAAAACTTCACCCGGGGGCCTAGGGGCGGTTATACCGGCTACCGGGGGCGGTCTAACCTCCCGTACCCGGCAACGAACTCCGGGTAAGAACTCCTAGCAAACAAAGCACGAGAACGGCCCGAAATTTCACCCGGATGCTCCTCCGATCAAGGCGAACAAACTCACGAGAGGAAAATCCGGCGAAACGAGAACTTCGACCCGGAAGGTCTAGGGCGCTTAAAGCGCCTCCTCCGGCGGTTAGACCGCCCCTTCCGTAAAACCTACCCGCGGGTCAAACCTCAACTTCCCGAAGCACCCGATCTCCCGAATCACTCCACGGATTGCGGCGAAACTTCGGGAATAGCCGGGTTACCTCCTAGGCAACCTCTACCTCAAAGGAATCGACCCGAATCTCTCACAATCAAGAGAAATCGAAGAAATCGCCTCTCTAGGTCAAGAACTCACCCAACTCGAAAAACCACCAAATCGAGTCCGATTCAAGAGAGATTTGGGGGCAAATTCACCAGCCCAAAGAGGTACAATATCCTCATACGTGACACCCATCAAAAACTTCAAGAAATCGTCCTCAAAACTCCGCCAACAAAGAGCTCCGAAAATCACCACAAAGAAGGACAAAAAAACACTTCTCAACCTTGAGGAACAACGCCGAACCATCTATACATACCATGAAGGTTCGCACAAGGTCTAGCTTGCCACCCATACATCCATCCCTCTCTCTAGATCTCACATGAAGCTCTCAAGCTAGTCCTAGGAAAAACTAGAGGAAAAATGAGAACGAAAATGGAAAAACAATTGAGCTAGGGTTCCAAGAGTTGGCTGCCATCCATCCCCTCAAAGAGTATATATGGAGGCACCCAAAAGACTAAACTACCCTTACTTAATAACTAGGGATACAAGCCCCTCAAGGGCGAATTTGGAAGTCTTCAGATTTTCTTCATCGGACGGATGCCTGGCGACCGCAACCTGCTTAGCCTCGACGCAAGCCTTGCGATCCCGACGCGTGTCCTCCGCTTCGAAGCATCTCGGCGCCAGCGACCAGGGCGGTCAGACCGCCCCCCTGGGCGGTTAGACCGGCCCGGGCAATCTGACCGGCCCAGGCGGTCTGACCGCCCCTCCTGGGCGGTTGAACCGGCCTGGGTGGCCACACCTCCTCGTTGAGTCTTCGGCCTTGGTTTTGTGGCTCAACCGAGTAACCCGGCTTGTTTTCTCGGTGAATCACCGCAAACCCCGCGAACTTGGTGTAGCCTCCGCCAATCTCCACTCATGACTTGGCTCCCATGTAGTCTCGACTCGACCTTGGTTTTGAGGCTCTACCAAGCAACCGTCCACGACTTCATCTTGTTGTTCGTGCCACCATGTGGCCCGCACTTGACCCCGCCGGCCACCTCGGTCCCTCAAACGAAGCCTACTTGTCTTCTCCACACCCCGGGAGGCCTCACCGGCGACGACCTTTCGCGCTTGTTCTTCACTTGCACCAACACAAGTCAAGCCGCAACCTCGCACCTGCAATACTTAGCCAAGAATCGGTCCACACAACGTTGTCAATCACTCATCACACACGGAAGCGACCATCCACCGGTCCTCGAACCACACATGGTCCTCAATCTCCCCCTTGATGAGTGCATTGACAACAACCACATAAAGTAACACAAGAGAAAAGAAAACAAAAAGAAACGAATAAAAAGAAACCGCAATCTCAAGTCATTTCAAAAAAGTTGAGTGCTATGTAGTCCAAATATAAAAAGTCACTCACATAGTTCCTTAAACTATGTGAGTGGCTTGTTATATTTGAACTACATAATATCACCACTTCCTCAAATGGAAATTGACCTACACAAATTAATTTTGTTAGTCTCGACAAGTTATGAAACTTTTGTGTTCAAAAGATTTTCATCCGAGTCCATTTCGTATTTCGTTTGACCGAGTTTTGACCGAGTCAAACTTGGATTTTAAAATTTGAATTGCTCATGTTTTGTTGCATGAATAAATGATTGAATCCAACACCATAACTTGATAAATCATGATTTTAAAATTTTTTGGGAAGAAGAATCACCTCATTTCGAGTTCGTATGAGGGAGAACGACTAGTTACAAGTTTTAATCCGAGGAAAAAAAGAAAAATCGATCAGTTCATTCCAGTTCGTCACGTGTTCATGAAGAAGGACCGATTTCTCTTTTTTTCCTCGGATTAAAAATTGTAACTAGTCTTTCTCCCTCATACGAACTCCAAATCGGTTGATTATTTTTCCTAATTTTTTCTAAAATCGAGATGTTCTACTCAGTGTCATTTGTTTGTATCTTAATTACTATTTCTTGATTGCTTTTCATACAACATATCTTTTCCAACTAAAAAGAGAATATAAGAAACATGTTTTTTCATAATAATTGCTAATATAACTTAATATTCTCTAATGTTATGGTCAGCACAAGGTTGCATCCAAATTTAAGGTGCCCATGAGTAAGAAAGTATTTGAGTGTGTACAAACTTTGAAGTTTAAGTTGAGTTGTATGAAACAATGTGATGATCTAGCTAGTTTATGAACAATGTATACTCCAATTTTCACAAAATCTTATGAAACTTTTCTGTCAAGCTTGTACATTGATAAAATGATCCTATGCCAATTTACATAATTTTTTGATAAGTTTTATTTATTATTATCATTATTTTATAACAAGGTGACTATTAGAAGTTTGAAATATCCTACAAGCCAATTGAATTTTTCGTCAATCTTCTATATGTGGCCTAGAATGGACCACAGGCGCCTAAATATAATTTTTTTTGAATTTTTTAACTTATTAGATGCACATATAGGTCAATTTCGAATTACTTTCGATAAACACGTAGAAATTCATTTAAATGATAGAAAATAGCAGATTTACTTGAAAATTCTTGAAACTCTGGTGTGTAACACTACATATGTAGTACTTTATATTTAAAAATATATTTAAGTATACAAGATAATTATTTTTGCTAGTTACTTCACAAGAATACCTTAAATGAAAAAACAAAAACAAAAAACTTCGAAAATATGAAGTAAGCCCGGTACAAGCCCATCTAACTATTTGGCCCACACGGCCTAATTAAAACAACATCTTACCTAAACCGTTGGATGAAAAATAGACAGTTAAGATGTACTCAATGTCCAATAAATATCCATCCACTCCCCTAACCCTAACCCTTCCCGGCCAGCCCACCCGTCTCCCACCTCCCCCACCCATCCGCCGCCGTCTCCCATCCTCAGATCCGCCCACCCCTCTCTCTCTCTCTCTCCCTCCCTCTTCACCTTGGTCGGTAGCCCCGGTGAGAATGGTGCGTGGGGCGCACTTCGCCGGCGCCGGCCGCGCGCTCCTCCTCCTTCTCCTCGCCGCCGCTGTAGCCTTCCTCCCAGTAGCTGAGCCATCCTGCCCCCGAGGTGCGCCTTCCATCCCCTGCCCTCTGCCTCTCCATTTCCTTCTCAATCTCCTTTAGCTGTGTGGTAAGCACATCTCATGTCTCCAGACGATTCGGTGGTGAAGGACATAAGCCAGATGCACCAGAGCAGCTACGGGATCGACGGATTCTCGCATATAACCGTCGCCGGCGCACTCGCTCACGGGATGAAGGAGGTGAGCAACCAACACTCTGTTTACATTTTCCAATGGATACTAGCATGAACAAGCTAGTGTCAAGACTTGCTCTCCCTCTATATATGCTATGAACTGGATTCGGTGGACGACATTGTTCTAGTATAGGTACGTCCACCTTGAAGGATGGCAGTCAACAATTTTGGATTGTACCTCGCCAAAAAATAAAATAAAATAAAATAAAATAAAATAAAATAAAATTGGACAGTATTGTTGAATTGGTACCGCTAGGTGTTGGATGGACTTTAATTTGGCTTACTGATGTGTACCTATGCTTCAATTGATGAGACTTATTTGTGAATATACATCTAAACTTTGCATCTTGTGCTTAGCACCCTTTCTGTTCATATCTATCTGGTTGCACTGTTACAGCTTAAGATTCTTATTTATCAGGGGATTTTAGAAGAGTCCATCGACTCCTGCCCTGCGGATCCATGGATCCTTAGAATTGATTTTAGCTCTGTCCTCCACTTTTAGGACAGTCATAGACTTATTTTGATCACTTGTTTGTTGTATTGTTATGCATCATCAATAATCGTCATCAATTTTGCATTCCATTCTCCTGGCTTGTTGTTACTTTTTAGCTAATTATTAGTTATTCACATAATCACATTGTTCGATATCGGCGCGTGCATTGGAGCTCTCGACCATTAGCCATGTCGAGCATGCATCTAGAATCGACGATGGACCATTACTGAAACAATTCTTTCCATGTCTTCTTACCCACATATTACCTCATGCATAATGGATAACTGATGTTATTTTAATCTTATTATTTTTTGTTAGATGCTTACAATGAATAATTATGTTTGCTCATCCTCTCAGTTGCCATGTCATTGTAGTTAACCTTGGCTGATCCAGCCTTCAGATTTACTGGACCAGAGTAACAGTAGTTTTGTACAATAATGAATTTTTTCTTCTTCTCATGTGACATTTTGTCGAGCTGTTTTGCGATTCAAGGTCTGGGCTATCGCGGACTCCAGGCGGCAGGGGTACCTGGGTTTCCCTGAATTCGTCGCGGCAATGCAGGTTTTGACGTCTCGGTCGAGGGTGTCGCGCCATCTTCTCCTTGGGATCTCCCTACATCGGGATTCTCGTCGGGTGAGCCCCGTGCCCGCACCCTTTTGTGTTGCCCGCGCTCCTTGCACGATTTGTTTGGTGCCCGGTATTTTATTTTAGTAGTGGTGTAGGGTCAGGTTTTGGATATATCTCCTTAGTTTATCTGATTTCCTTGTGTGGTTTCATCATGGAGCCCTGCGATTCAAGGAGATGTATAAATGTGCCCTGCATAGTGAAAATATTTTGCTTTCATATGCTAGTGTTCGCTGCAACTTAGTGAAAATATTTTGAATATTTTGGTTGTGGCCCCTCCAATCCGGTCAAGATATCGGGTGCTCCAAAGCAAGATCTCCGATAATCCGAAAAAATATGAAAGCTAATGCCTCAAGACTAATCGAACTCCACGCATAGCTATTGTTTATGTGTTTCGTTGTTCGGCTTTGCTCATTTTCCGAGTCTTGCGGATACATGCTTCAAAGGCACGTTGACAAACACTTCATCAATAGTCTAACGTTCCTTTCGTCCGTTTTAAGTGCACTCAACTCTAAATGGCCACAAACCAGCTATCCCGCTATCTATAGATCTCTACCTAAGGCACTTTTAAGTTGAGGAAGCCGACACGGGCACACTCGAACATGTGTATTGAGTAGCCAATCAATGTGATTAACTTAAACTATGTATATTATACTCGTGGATCCTAAGTACTAGCTAAATAATGAATGGCTTTAACTTGTCTTTGCTTTGATGTGATTGTTATTGTTACTTGGTGATTTCTTATAATAAAAAATAGCATCGGCAACTCTGTTTGAAATCTTTTCCTGGACATTTCGGATCATCCCGGTTTATTGCCTTTGAGCTTTGTGGTATATTTGTTACATTGAATCATTGAAGTGGTTTCCTTTCCATATATGAATAAGTACCGTTAGTTTGAATCAGAAATGCTATTTCTTTGAGCTAATTGTTGCATTACACTTTGATGATGGCAGGCTGCCATGGAATCTTTGAAGGATCAGCCTCTTCCTGGAAGTTTTGTTTTGCTGGAACTTGAAGACTTGTGCTGCTGTCAGATCTGAACTTGTCTTGTGTTCTGCTTAGTCGTATGTGTCTTCTGTGAACATGATTGTGTCGTCTGTGAACATGGTTGTCTTGCGAGTCCAAAACATGTTTGTGTCGTCTGTTATATGCCTTGTGTCATATGAATATGTTATATATGCAGAAATTCCTGTCTCCTGTGAATTGTATGTGTATTGACAGTGAAACTGGAAAGAGACACGTGGTGCATTTAGAAGCAACCACGTGTCGCAACCTGAATCAAACGCGTGGCCCAACACAAAAATGAAAAGGTGGCCCAACAAAAAATGACACGTGGACAAATCGCAGCGCGACACGTGGACAAACCTGAGTGCGACACGTGGACCATTCAGAGCTCCACACGTGGACAAACCGCAGCGTGACACGTGGCGTTGTGTCAAAGAGCCACGTCATCATATCCATGTCAGCACGCGCCTTGCCACGTCGGCGGCCCGGCATGGACCGTGCCACGTGGCATCCCCTTCCGTGACCAATTTCGTGACCATTTGGCTTGGTCATAGAAGAAATACACTTCTATGACGAAAAACGTGTTGGTCATGGAAAAGTTCCACTTCTATGACCAAAATGACCGATGGGTCATGATAGACCAAATGTGACGGAGCTTCGTGACCAATTCAATTTGGTCATAAGTTGGTCATTAAAAGTGTTCCGTGACCAAATTTGCATGGACCGTGACCAAACCATTTGGTCATTGATGTTGAGTATTGTACTAGTGGTACATGGATCAAAGCTATCTTCCCTTTCTCAACATTGTCTCTCGTAAAATGATACCTCACTTCTATGTGCTTGGTTTTGGAATGGAGCACTAGGTTCTTTGCTTATGGCACTCGGTGCTATCACATTGAAGTGGGACATGGGTATACTCCTCACCAAAGTCACTCATGGTGTATATAATCCAAAGGAGCCGAGAGCAACAACTAGCGGCGGCAACGTACTCTGCCTCGGTAGTGGATTGAGCAACACTCGACTGTTTGTGGGAAGATCAAGACACCAAAGAAGATCCCAAAAATCGGCAAGTCCCGTAAGTGGACTTCCTATCCAACCGACACCCAAAGCAAAATCCGTGTCTGAAAAACCATGAAGCGCCAAAGAAGAGGACGCGGAGTACCAAAGGCCGAAGTCGGGAGTGTGACGCAAGTACCTGAAAATTCGCTTCATCGCTTGCCGATGCGATGTCCTCGGAGACGGTTGAAAACGAGTGCACAGACATACCGAGAACTGGATGTCTGGCCTCGTCGCCGTCAAGTAGAGGAGTGACCCGATCATGCTTCGGTACTCCTTCTTTTCCACGTGCTCACCTTCCTCGTCCGCATCAAGAGCCGTAGTCATACTCATCGGCGTCGTCATAGCCTTGGAATCCTCCATCTTGAACTTCTGCACAATGTCCTTGGTGTACTTAGCTTGGTGCACAAATGTTCCTTCCTTTGATTGCTTGATTTGTAGCCCGAGGAAGAACTACAACTCTCCCATCATGCTCATCTCAAATTCTTTGCTCATGTCCTCTGCAAACCTTGCAGCAAGAGAGTTAGACGAGCCACCAAAGACAATATCATCCACGTACACCTGCCCAATCAGGATATCTCTGCCCTGCCTCAGTAAAAACAAGGTCTGATCGACCTTCCCCATCTCAAAACCTCTCTCAAACAAGAACCCCCTCAACCTACCATACCAAGCTCTAGGCGCCTGCTTCAACCTATACAATGCCTTCCTCAACTTGTACACCCGGTGGGGGTACTTCTCACTCTCAAACCCCGGTGGTTGCCTCGCATACACTTCTTCCTCCAACACACCATTCGGAAAGCACTCTTCACATCCATTTGGTGCAACTTGAACCATTTAGCCACGGAAAAGGCTAGAAGGATCCTTATTGCCTCCAAATGGGCTACGGGAGCAAAGGTCTCCTCATAGTCGATCCCCTCCTTTTGATCGAACCCCCGAGCAACAAGTCTAGACTTGTTTCTCACCACTTCACCTTTCTCTCCCTCTTTGTTCTTCCACACCCACTTTGTACCAATCGGCTTACACCCCGGGGAGGGTCAACCAACTCCCAAACCTGATTCCTCTCAAAGTTCTCCAACTCCTCATGCATCGAATTAACCCAATTGTGATCAGATAGTGCGTGTCCAATGTCTTTGGGCTCAAAACTAGCAACAAATGCAGCATGAGCGAAATGAGAATTGTTTCAAACCCTCGACCGTGTAGTGCGTTCATTCAAGCCACCGATGATCCTTGAAGCCGGGTGATCCGCTTGTACTCGCCGGGGAGGTTCTCGCCTTGATGCTACCTCCCCTTCAACCGTAGCTTCTCCTCGATCTTGATTTGTCGTCGTAGGTGTAGGAGAGGGTCCGTCCACCACCATAGTCGAAGTAGTGGGTACATGTTCAGCCGGGGGCACCACACCGCCATCTTCATCGTCTCCATGTTCATGCTCCTCCTCCTGAAAGATCTCCTCTCCAAGCTCATCATCACCTGCACACTCAAAGACAAGCTGACTACGTGGCTGTGTCTCGTCGAAGGTTACCTCGCAAGTCTCCACGATTTGGTTAGTTTCAAGATTGAGCACACGATATGCTCTAGAATGAGATGCATAACCAAAGAAAATACCATCAACAGACCTAGCCTCAAACTTATCCAACTTCTTCCCTTTCTTCGAATAAAGCATTTGCAACCAAAGACATGGAAGTGACTCACCTTGGGTGTGCGACCGTGCATCGGTCGATAGCAGGTTTTCTTCTTATGCACTCGAGGTAGATCTCGTTCGACACATAGCACGCAGTATTCACCGCCTCGGCCCGTACCTCCTCGGAGTCCTATGCTCATCAAGCATCGTCCGAGCCATCTCACACAAGGTCCCGTTCTTCATTTCCATAACACCATTCCGGGGAGGCATATACGGACTCGAAAAGCTCGGTGTTCAAGACCCAAGTCATGGCAAAAGGTTTCAAAACGAGAGTTTCGAATTCCGAGCCATTGTCACTGCGGGTTGCTCGTATGGCATCTCCGTGCCTCTCGTTCCTCAACCTCAAGACTAGATCTCGAACAAAACCAAACGTCTCCTCCTTATCCTCGAGAAAGAACACCCACGCATACCGAGAGTAGTCGTCCACCACAACGAGGACATACCACTTCCCACCCGCGCGATCGCACACGAGCCGGGCCAACAAGATCCATATGGAGCGAGATCGCATGGACGCTTAGTCATCACATCGGTGAGAGGCGGGTGAGAAGAGGCTACCATCTTGGCATGCCTACACGACGCACAAACCAACTCTTTCTCAAGCCTCAACCGTGGCAATCCTCGGACCAAATTGAGTTTACTCAAGCGAGACAAATGGTCAAAGCTCAAGTGACCCAATATCCTATGCCACTTCCACAACTCACTCGAAGAACCAGCCAAGAAACAATGCTCCACACCCGAAGACTGAGAAAAATCAGCACGAAACACCTGACCCTCAGGAACGACCATACAGACAAGGTCCCCTCGAGAATCCAAAATCCGAGAACCACCAGGCTGAAACAACACCTCAAAACCCTCATCCAACAAACTGGGACACGAAAGCAAATTGTATCCAAGCGATGGAACAAGAGCAACACACCCGAAAGTGATCTTGTCACTCACCTTAATCTCACCTTCGAAAGCACACGCCCACGCCCATTGTCCCCAAAAGTGATGTACCTCTTCGTCACCACCGGATGAGACTTGAGAACCACGCCTTGTCTCCGGTCATATGCCTCGAGCAACCGGAGTCAATCAACCAAATGTTCTTCAAGTCTCCCACCCGAAATTCAAAAACAAGCACGTGAGCGAACAAACGACTCAGACAACGGGGGTTAGTACCAAAAGTGTAAAACCGGTCTTGAGCCATTTGCTCGAAAGTGGGGTTAGCACAAACCAAATCATCTTTCCTACCAAAACTACCTCCACGAACACCACCACCGTAACCACCATGAGGGAACCAACCCTCTCTAACCGGAGGAGGACATAAACCACAAAAGGAAGACCGTGGACCGTCCCTACTCTCCATCTCAAAGCTATGACTCCTCCCATTCCTATCCCGAACATGAGGGGGAGAACGCCTAGCAACCGACCACTCGCCGACTCTCCCGGACCAACCACCGGCACCACTACGTGCGGAACCGAAACCTCTTGACTCACCACCTCGAAAACCACTCGCCTGCACTGCGGGGGGGGGGGGGGGGGGGGGTTGAACCACCTAGCCGGTGCCGGTCTAACCGCCCCCCGTGGGCGGGGGCCGGTCGACCGCGTAGCCGGGCCGGTCCGACCGCCCTCTCCCGAATAGCTCCCCGGCCGCGGAACTCGCATCTCCCCATGCGGGAACACTTCTCACCACGCTTTACCCCTAGGCGGTGGCATACATGGCTTAGGTACACCATGGGAAGGGTTGTACCTATCCTTGTTCGCCCACTCCTTTGCCATCCTTTCTTCACGCTTCCTCTTGAAGCAAAACTCATCCTTGTGACCCTCTTTCCCACAATAGCCACAATGGAACCTCACAAGTTTAGGTTTAGGCTTGGGTTGGGGCTGCTCACTTGGTTTCTCTCCACTCGACTTCTCCACTGGTTTCTCCTCACTAGCCGTCTCACTCTCTTTCCCAAAGAACACTTTCCCGGAAGTGCTCATGAACTTGATAGGCTTTTGGAGATCATTTGTGTGTGTAGGAAACACGGGTGGAGCTGGGGTTGTGTCTAGTCGGTTCCTTAGCTGGTTAGGTTTAGGAGGGAAATCATTTTTGTGGTGGGTTTTTGGTGGCTCTGGGATATTCTCTCCACTTCCCTCACCAACCTTGTTTGCCCCAAGTCCCTCACCATCCTGCCTCTTAAATGCCTCGATCATCATTCTCAACTGAGGCTCATGACCAGACAACCAATCCATCAACTTTCTCAGCTCATCATTCTCATCCTGCAAACGATCAACATAATGCACAAGTTCCAAATTCTTCAAAGCATGCATTTCACGGGTAGAGCGAGATGAAGGATTGGTTCTTTCGACTTAGCCTCAATGGAAGCCGGTGTAAACATGCATCTCATCAATCTTAGCATGTAAAACGGGGCAAGAAGTGCAAGCACCTAGCAAAGTAGGTCTAGATTTAAGCTCGGCCACTTCAACCCTAAGCACATCTAGTTCCTCACACTTGGAGGCATGCTTCTCCTTAAACAAAGAAAGATCGGCAAGAAAGATGGAGTAATCAAGCACAATCAACCTCATCCGAAACAACGGGGCTAGCCTTAAGGGAATCAATCTCAAGATTGCTATCAAGAACCTGTGTTTCTAGCTCAGCCACTCTAGTCCTAGCATCCTCGAGTGAAGCCCTAAGCTATTTTCTCATTTTCTTGGCCTCTCTAAGCATGTCATCACGGTTATCAAGCAACGAGCCAAGCTTTGTCATTCTCCTGGCGCAAGAAGGGAAGTTCATCACGCACCTCGTCGTTGAAATCATAGTCCGAGTCACTCTGTGTGCTCTTCTTGCTGCCGGAGCTCAGCGCCATGGTGCAGAAGCCGTCTCTAGCGAAGCAGCTTAGCCCGCTCAGGTTCTTGGATGACTTCTTGCTCTTGCGACGATCACCTTCGTCTTCACTGCTGCTTGAGCTCGAAGTGGAGTACGCAGAACTGGAGTCGACGTCGCTCGCTCCAATCAATGCTCGGGCCTTGACTCGGCTCTCCTTCTTCCTCGATCGTCGCTCATCCTTGTGCTTGTTCTTGTGCTTGCTCTTGTGGTCATGCCTCGACCGGTACTTGCCATCCATCCTTGACTTGTGCTTGTATCCGTCCTTGTTCTCGACCTTCTCCGGGCAGTTGGCGACGAAGTGTCCCGGCTTGCCGCACTGGAAGCATGTCCTCGTGTTCCTCCTCATGTTCACCCAGTTCTCGTGTAGCCTCTCGAACCTCCTCGCCGGCAACGCCGGCTCGTCCTCTCCAAGCACATCGAACTCCTCATCTAGCATAGACATCAAAGAGGACAAAAAGAACATCCTGGTGGGTGGGTTAGTGTTAGCCTTTCCTTTCGAACCACCAACGAGGGCAAGACTATGGGAGTCGGTCGGACCCTTGAGCTTGCCCGTCATGCCCCTATCCACCTCGCCCGACTTGAGCTTCGAGAACGACTCGTTCACCGTTAGAGTGTCATACTTCTCGACTCCATAATGGACTCGAACTTTCCGCCCCAAATCGTACGATCCAAAGAGTGTAGAGCTTGACTCGCTCTATCATGATCATCGTACGGGAGCACGTCCACATTGGCCCTTATGTTGTTCACAACCACCATGAACCTCTCGAAACAAGGCATCGATGGACTCACCAGGGAGATGAGTGAAGTTCTCGTACTCTCTCCGTAGATCGCATACATCCGTGCTCGAACTTGGGCATTCCCAACATGAGCCTCCTTCAACACCAACCAAATTCTACAAGCCAAGTGCTCGGTGTGCACCCGATCGAACTCGGCCGACACAAAGCACGAAACAAGTAGTTGACCGACTTATTGTTGGCATCGAACATGTCCCTCGATCCTAGAACAAGGAAGTTAATCGGCCGGACATAGCCCGTGTCCACCGTGACATCCCAAAGGATCCGACCCTTTCCGTGGAGGAACGCATGTCGGGCATACTCCCCGGTACTCATGCGAGGAAGGAAGAAGACGAACTCCTACTAGAATTCCTCTCGTAATCCTACTAGGACTCGTTCCATGTAATCCTACTAGGACTCCTGCCTTGTAACCGACTATGAACCCGCCCCCCGGACTATATAAAGGAGGGCCGGGTACCTAGCCGGGAACCGGATCTCAACCCAACACCAAGCGCGGGCGCCATACTTGATCCCCCAAACGGACGTAGGGTTCGCCACCTTGGTAGCCCAAACCCGTATAAATCTTGTGTCCCGTGTCCTTGTGCATACCTTCGAGTTCTCGGTCTCCCGATCACGATCCTCACTGCACAATCTACTACCTCGGGTACCCCCTTGGTAGGTTTGCCGGTCTAAAACACGGACAGCTGGCGCGCTAGGTAGGGGTGATCATCACCACCAGGCGAATTCGAATGACCCTCGTCAACAATATCAATCTACTCGTCGACTCGCCAAGATCCATTGAAGTAAGTCGCCTCGCACTTGTCAAAGTGGAATCAATTTTCAAAGCCGCGCTTCCGGTTGCTTCGGCACGTCACACGGCTCGTCGCGCCGCTCGTCGTCGACTACTCGGCCTCGCGCAGGCTCGTCGTCGACTACTTCGCCTCCGTCACACGTCCGGGTGCCTCGGCACGTCGCGCGGCTCGTCACGCGGCTCGTCGCGCCGTTCGTCGTCGAATACTCCACCTCGTGCGGGCTCGTTGTCGACAACTCCGCCTCGCGCAGGCTCGTCGTCGACTACTTCACCTCCGTCTCGCGTCCGGTGCCTCCACACGTCGCGCGGCTCGTCATGCGGCTCGTCGCGCCGCTCATTGTCGACTACTATGCCTCGCGTAGGCTCGTCGTCAACTACTTCACCTCCGCCGCGCGTCCGGGTGCCTCGGCACGTCGCTCGACTCGTCATGCGGCACGTCGCACCTCTCGTCGTCGACTACTCCGCCTCGCGCAGGCTCATCGTCGACTACTTCACCTCCGCCGCGCGCGTCCGGTGCCTCGGCCCGTTGCGCCGCTCGTTATGCGGCTCGTCGCGCCGCTCGTCGTCGACTACTCCGCCTCGCGCAGGCTCGTCGTCGACTACTTCGACTCCGCCGCGCGTCCGGGTGCCTAGGCACGTCGAGCGGCTCGTCATGCGTCTCGTCGCGCCGCTCGTCGTCGACTACTCCGCCTTGCACAGGCTCGTCGTCGACTACTTCGCCTCCGCCGCGCATCCGGGTGCCTCGGCACGTCGCGCGGCTCGTCATGCGGCATGTCGCACCGCTCGTCGTCGACTACTCCGCCTTGCGCAGGCTCGTCATCGACTACTCCTCCTCGCGCAGGCTCGCCGTCGACAACTCCGCCTCGCACAGGCTCGTCGTCGACTACTTCACCTCCACCGCGCGTCCGGGTGCCTCGGCACGTCGCGCGGCTCGTCATGCGGCTTGTCGCGTTGCTGGTCCTCGACAACTCCGCCTCGCGCGCGGCTCGTCGTCAACTACTTCACCTCCGCCGCGCGTCCGGGTGCCTCGGCACGTCGCGCGGCTCGTCATGCGGCACGTCGCGCCGCTCGTCGTCAACAACTCCACCTCGCGCAGGCTCGTTGTCGACTACTCCGCCTCGCGCGAGGGCTCATCATGCTGCTCGTCGCGCCGCTCGTCGTCGACTACTCTGCCTCGCGCAGGCTCGTCGTCGACTACTCTGCCTCATGCAGGCTCGTCGTCGACAACTCCGCCTCGCGCAGGCTCGTCGTCGACTACTTCGCCTCCGCCGCGCGTCCGGGTGCCTTGGCACGTCACGTGGCTCGTCATGCGGCTCGTCGCGCCACTCGTCGTCGACAACTCCGTCTCGCGCAGGCTCGTCGTCGACTACTTCACCTCCACCACGCATCCGAGTGCCTCGGCTCGTCATGCGGCACGTCACGCCGCTCATCGTCGACTACTCCGTTTCGCGCAGGCTCGTCATCGACTACTTCGCCTCGCATAGGCTCGTCGTCGACAACTCCGCCTCGCGCAGGCTCGTCGTCGACTACTTCGCCTCGTCGCGCGTCCGGCCGCCTCGGCACGTCCCGGCCCGGCTCGTCATGCGGCACGTCGTGCCGCTCATCGTCGACTACTCTTCCTCGCATAGGCTCGTCGTCGACTACTCCGCCTCGCGCAGTGTTGACGGTGAAAATCCGTCAACCTAGCCATGAGTTTACCTTCGGTGTTGGCATGACTTTTGTATCTTATTCATTGGTACTAACCCCCGTGGTATAACAAGTTCACTTGTGCATGTCGGTTTTGGAGTTATGTGTTTACGCAGGGTTTTAACGATGAAAGCAAGACTTCCGGGATAAGTTCATTAAGCACTTCATGACAACACCTTGAAGCCCGATGCAAGTCAAGCAATGAAGTGAACATGACTCCAAGAGCCCAAGGACCAAGCCCGAGAAGACGACGGACTCCGGGGACCCGACCGGAAAAGTCTTGAATCTTGCAAGACAAGGAGTTGAGTCCAATTCGGAGAGAAACCGACGACATGGACCTACATGCGAAGGGGGAAGCATCCGGGAAGCAAGGGAACCGACCTCGGGCAAAGGAGCCCACGGTCGGGGCCTAAATGGGCCCGGGCCGGCCGGCCCGGTCCGGTCGGCCCGGGCCCATTTAGGGCCCAAATTCGTCGTCCTTTGACCTAATTGCTTCTCGGGCTATAAATAGCCCCCCGACCGAGAGCCACGCGAACCGAAGTCGTATTCCGCCGCCGAGGAGCGAGAGAAGCTTGAGGGACACCAACTTGAAGATGAGGGTCGTGCTAGTTGTCTAGGGTTTCCCCGGCCGACGTGGGAACCTTGCATGGAAGACCACGTCGGAGCTCGGAGCGAGGATCAAGATCGAGGGAGGGCCCGGTGGTGATCTTGTTCATGTAATCATTCATGGTGAAGTTTGTAAGTGAATCCGATTTCTAGCGATTAAGTGCCTTCTCGATGATTTTGTTTTCTTCTTGGTTTTGCTTCTTCTACGATCTAGTTTGCGCTAGATTACATAGGGTGCTCTTGTAGCCGCGGTGGCTAGAGGTGCATACCGGACCGGCCAAGTGATTTCAACTTGTTCTATCGAACTCGCCCTAAGCTCCCCGCATGAATAGGGATACGTTGTGACGAACGGGGGTCTCGAAAGGCGGATGTTTTCGGAGTCGGATGGGAAGGCCACGATTTAAAGATGCTTTTAATGAGATTCGCTTTGCTATCTTCATCTATCTTGTTTGGAGCTACAACATAAGCATGATCTAGATTCTCTAGATTGGTTATCTTTTGCTTTCTCTTGCTACCTCTTTAGTAGATTAGATTAGACTCGTTTTCTTTATGAGTTAGTAGATTAGATGCATCTTGTCTTCATTAGATAGCTTTACCTTGCTTTACTAGATTGAATCCTTGCGTTGCACATTGTTCCACGGATTCGATACCTTGGGTTCACCACTCGAGGGAAGAAGGGTCCCTTGACTACGACGGGAGACTTGTACGCTTGCGAGTCACAAACGAACTTTGATACAATTATTAACCGTCAACAAGCCCCTTTTTTCTGGCGCCGTTGCCGGGGAACAAGCAATCAAGATCCGATCTAGTATCGCTTATCTTTCAGTTTTTCTTTTGATTTTCTTTTGCATCTCTTATGTTTGATCATCCCCAAAAAGAAAAAATAAGAGTCAATCTAATCTAGTTTTGATTAACCCTAATTTTTCTTTTCTTTTTAGATTTTTGTTTTATCGCTAACCCTAACCGGAGATGGTTGGCTACCTCTCCAAGAAACCCAAACTTTTTTGTGGATGATCCAGGAAAACTTTACGGGCAAAGGTGACGTGCAACACAAGCTCGAAGGACCATCAAAATCTCCAAGGGAATCACCCCCTCCAAGTCAAGACGCCGGAAGGCCGTTCAAGATCAACGAGGATGGAGAAGATGGAGACGGAGAAAGAAGCTTAACACCTAAAGGCCGCCAAGGCAAGATCCACATGCGGGGTGTTCATCGTGATGAAGATGTTAGAGACGCAAGTGGGACAACTTGCCGACAACCGATTGGTGACAAAGAAGAATATCCGAGACAACTCCAAGGTCCCAAGACGGCGAAAGGCTACTCAAACTCATTCGGGAGAGATGAAGGATCACACTAGAGACCATGAAGATCACGACCGAAGGACCGGAGTTCGAGATGCCGAGCCACAAGGAAGATGTTGCATCCGTCAAGACCAAAGGACAAAGCCGACTGTGAGGACCAAAAAAATTGACTAAGCCAAAGTGGGTACCCAAGATTGCAACGCCGGCAAAGAGCGTTGATCCGAAGTAATCAAGTGAAGAAGTCTAGCCATGGACTATAAACGAAGCGCTAGGCGGGAGACAACCCGTTTCGTCGAGTCAAGAATAAGCTACGGGAGGACAACCCGATTCCGGGTTTTTCAAGTCTTCTTAAATATAATTTAGTTCTGAATTTTACTACGCAAAACCTTAGACTTAGAATGGTTGAACAATATTAGAGACATAATTCTTGGTTGAATATTTTGCTTGATCATAAACCCTTTACATGAACCATCCTATGTGATTGTTTGCTTCTTTTTCGAGAAACCACAACCAAAAAAAAAATTTTCAGAACCTAACTCAACCTTTCACCCTCATTATGGTGCTGAGGTTGACTTATTTTTCATGCTAAAAACACTCGAGTAGAGCCACGACTTGTATCTAGATGTTATTTAAATTTCAGCATGTGGTAGGACTCGCGTGAACCTAGAAACTTGATTTTTGGTTGGTTTAAAAATCCATACCCTTGGTTTCTCTAAGATTAGAATTTTTCTAAGCCTCACTTAATTTTATTTCATTCAAAATCTCTCTCATCTAATCAAAATTAGGACCTAAACCTATGCCCCCATGATCAAGCGGGAAAAGCTTGCTCTCAACCAATGAAGGCAAACTATACCGGTGAGACCGAAATCGACGTAATAGAAAAATGTTTTCGACTTACATTTGTTTTTAATGGTTTAAAAACTTCTCTAAATTTATGCTTGAGCTCTTGCATGGCTCTGAAAAATATTTTTAAATTTCGAAATAAGAGGAGTGCTTAGCCTTAAACACACTTAAAGGGAGGCAATCTAGTTAACCTAACCATGCATGCACCATGATACATCACGGGATGCCCCTCCAACATATTTAAACCACATGCAAAGTACAAGCATGGGGGGCAGCCAAGGCTTTGTTTTGTAGGAATATCATGGATGCATGTGAGGCAAGGGAGTATGGAAGTGAGTCAAAGCGAAAACATCAAGTGGAAGGAGCAATAGTGCAAGCGAAGGAGTGGACGGGAACGTTTGGAAGGTGTACACGATCACGAAGCAACATGAATGCACTAGAGAAGAACCACGCCAAGAGGAGGAGAGAGGTAAGTCTTTCATCCAACTCTTTGTTCGTGTGCTCTAGTTTGTAGGCCGGAACCACCTTAGACTTAGCCATCCACCGCGTTTGTTTCTGCAACAAATCACATCCTTAATCCACTCAAAGTCCAGGCTCCAAAATAATATTTGTGTACCTTGTTACCGGGTGAAAACCCCGGATATATATTTGTGAGGGAGAGTGCTGCAATCATGGAAGAAAACTACAAGCCTTTTCACCGAAGAAGAAGGGATCATCGTCGTCTAAGCCATCATCGACAACCTCTTCGAGGAGGAACTCGGTTTCCGAGTTTCCTTGGAGTATGGAGGAGGATACGGCACCACCGAGGAGGAATCGCACCCTTTTCCTTGGTGGCATGAGGGCCACACGAAACTCATTTATTAGGTTTACCAAACTTCAATAACATATGGAGGAGCCGCTCGTCCAACCTCGCCACTTGACACGATCATCCGCTCCACCTCCATATGCTCCGCGGTATTCCGAGGGGTATGTCATCATGACGGAGGAGGAGAAGAAGCTCGCTCGCCTTAAGTAGAGGCTTGTAGCGAACGTCGACATCGACGACCAAGCTCTCCACATATTGGGTTTCACACGGGACACCGGTGCAATTCTCTAGCGGAGTGTCGGCAAACACCCACAAGAAATTCGCCTAGGAAATTTTCATGACCATGGCGCATACCCTTGTTGAAGGAGTGCTGAGTCTCTCATTCCGTTGGAGGGAGCCCACAAGTGGAGAAGAAGGAAGACACCGTCGGAAGGGTAACCTTGATCAACGATGCTATTTCTAGCACTTTGATGGGGTAATCTCCTTTCATCCATGGGTTGCAATCGATCTTGAGATGTAATCACACTTTGTTGGATTATCTATCTATCATATTGTGCTGAAAATACTTTAATGCTTAAGGCTAGCAACCATGCCATAAAGGGAGTAGAGCTCCAATGCTTCCTTGGATCCATTCAACACAATCCCCGATAGATCGGATTGGTTTTCATGTTCGAAATGATTGCATGTCTAGTATCGTAAACCCATGGGCGAGTGTCTCCTACTTTCAAAAGGGAGCTCGGAACAAGTATGTGCATGAAGGCACATGGGAAGGCTTTTGGAGTATGATCACGGGAAGAGACCATCAACGAAGAAATACTATCCGGAACCCATCATCCAAGTGTGTCACTTTTGTGCAAATGGATTTTTGGGAGAACAAGTGTCACACCCGATTTTACAAGGAAAACCGAATGCATCTCATATGTGCGCCAGGATCATTTACACACACATGATTAGACAAAACGAGAGTAATACCATTGTTGTAACAAAACGTACAAGAGTTTAAACCCAGTATTACATCCTTTATTACATCCATAAGGGTGGACTCGAAGGTCCGAACAAAACGATAACTAAACGACGACGAGCAACTCCATCGCCGACATCCACGGGCATGATGACGGGGGGATCCGCATGCCTAGAACTCCTCGAAGTCACTCCGGTACTCGTCCTCGCCTCCGACGTTCTCCTCTCGAACAGCGGTAAGCAAGGGTGAGCACACTTATGGTTGGAGCTCAGCAAGTGGGGGAAAATGCAAGGCTTGCCAAGGATAGGCTATGGTTCACAGCGGTAAGCATTTTATAAGTTGGTCAAGTTTTATTAGCAAGCACCTAGTTACTAAATGTAAGTGTATACCAACCCACTTAACCTTTAAAAGAAACCTCAAACCAAACCTTCAACCCACGATTTACATAAATCTTCAAGTTTATTACTCATGTGAGGGTCCAAGCCGCTCGTGACCGTGAGCACGGCTGATCGATCAGTTTTACACTCTGCAGAGGTTGTACACTTTACCCACAGTTCGTGTTCCCCATCTTGCCCGGGTTAGCTAGACCCTTAAACACTTCCAAGGTGAGTGGCTAGGGGTCCACTACGAAGCCTTTACAAAGGAAAGAAGAGAAACCAACGACCGCAACGAGTTACGAGCGCGGAGCGAGCCATAACCCTCCCTAGTGGTCAACACCTTAGCCAAGGTCGCTACCCCAAAAGGACCGGGCTATACCCCTTCAACTCCGGCCCCCTGTGCCCCTCTCGGAAAAGAGCTATCGGCTACCCCACTCTCCTAATTAATTGGCTAAGCCGAGCCATGTGGACTGTGGTTGTCTTGTTATCTTGGGTGGTTCTCCATGTTCCGATTATATCAAGTTATCTTGTTTAAAGCACAAGCACATACATAAACAGAACTGAGATATATAACATAAACAAGCATAACTAAACTTATGTTGAGCAAGCTAAGCATTTATCTACCCCAAACATTTGTTTAAACAGGGTTGATCAAGGTAAAGTGATAAAGCATCTAGTCAAATCCTTAGCTAGGTGTTTGCCCATCAGATTTATGCATATCAACAGGAATAGTAAACATTGTTTAGCATGCAGTGACATGGGTTCAAAAAGATTATGCAGAGGGGGAAATCCACTTGCCTTCCTCTACAAGCTGGGTGAATTCCTCTTCAAAGACGAGTTCTTCCGGATCACTTCCGACGGGGAGCTCGGACGAAACGAGCACGATATCTACGAGTCAAGCATGGATAACAATCAATAAACAAAACAGTACACCAAACAGTAATAAAACTGGTAAATTTACTGTTTAAAAGATTCTACTCGCCGAGACGATCATTTCGGTATATAGAACGCTAAAAACGGAGTTAAAATGAGAAAGATATGGTTGAAACGAGTTTTCGGGGGCCTATTTGCAAGAAAACTAAGTTTACGGGGTTGTTTATGAATAAATTCAGGGGCTAAAACATTTTTATAAATTAAAACAGAGGGTTTATATGCAAAAAGTAGTGAAAAGGGCTTAAAACATAATTAAATAGGGTGGATAGGGGCTAGTTTGCAAGAATCAGGACCTATCTGCAAATATTTCCAAAGGTGGAAGGACCTGCTTGTGAACATTTGAAAATCCAGGGACTCTTAATCAAAACCGTCACTCCACACCGTGGATCTGAGATCCAACGGCGGATGACGCACAGGTGTACCATGGACCCGGCCGTGGGCGCGGTCCATGGGTCCACCGTGGACCATCCCCCTTTAAACGAAAGGGTACGTGATCCCAGCCACTTGCTCGCGATCTAACGGCCCTGATCAAAAACATGCGGCGGGCGGCGGCGACGACGCCGGAGGGCGGCGGCGCGCGGCGGGGACTCGCCGGTGTGAGCTCCGGACGGCGTTCCCGGCCGTTTCTTCGACCACATGTTAGGGCAAAACGATGCGGGGATGCTTGCGCACACGATAGCGGGCTCTACGGCACGATTGGGCCTTTTGAAGCTCGTATGGAAGGAAGTGTAGAACACCGTTGTTTTGGAATCGGAGGCGGTGAAAGGCGGTTCTTTGGGCCGGACAAGATACGAGAAGCGAGAAAAGCAAGTTGAAATCATAAGGGAGAATCTTAAGGCAGCACAGTCTAGACAGAAGAGTTATGCCGATCCTCGGCGAAGAGAGGTGATCTTGGAAGTCGGTGATTATGCATACCTCAGAGTGTCACCTATTCGAGGGTTACGAAGGTTTAATGTCAGGGGAAAGTTATCACCTCGATTTATCGGACCTTTCAAGATTTTGGAACGGAAAGGAGAAGTGGCATACCAGTTAGAGTTGCCAGCACAGTTGTCAGGAGTTCATGACGTGTTTCATGTATCTCAGCTAAAGAAATGCACAAGTGAGGTTAGAATAGAACCGGTACAGTTAGAGGATATTCAAATGGAGAATGACCTGACATATAAGGAATACCCCCGTTAAGATCTTGGATGTGTCGAAAGAGTTACCGAAGTAAGATTATCGGGAATGTGCAAAGTGCGGTGGAGTCATCACACCGAGGAAGAGGCAACTTGGGAAAGAGAGGATGAACTCAAGGAAGACTTCCCTCGGTTTGTTCTCTAAGTCTTCGAATCTCGGGACGAGATTCTCTTTAAGGGGGTAGGATTTGTGACACCCTAAAATTCCATCACTGAAATCACGTAGCAACTTAAAATGTCTTAAGGATTTAAGGAGATTAAAATGCAAAACAAAATTGGGCTCTAAAAAAATATTAAAGATAATATAATAAAGATAGAAACAACAAGTGTATGTGCATCATCATTTGGCTTGCATGATTTTGGTTGTTTGAGTAGTCTCTAAAAAGCCTATAAAATATTTGAGAAAAGTTTGCAAAAGTTTGAAATGGTTTTGAATTCAAAATGGATTTGAAAATGAGGTTTGAAAAAGAAAAAGAAAAAAAAAAGAAAAAAACTCGCACTCTTACCTTTTCGGCCCAGCCAGCCCAGCTAGAGCTCCCTGCCGGCCCACTACCCTTCTCCCCTTTTCCTTTTCTTTTGCAGCGGCGCCGACAGGTGGGCCCCACCTGTCAGCCTCCAACCCCCCCCTTCCTTTTCTTCTTCCTCGCGCCCGCGCCGGCCGCCGCCGCATGCCGCAGATTCCGCCACGCCCCGCCCTCTCCCCTTCCTTTCCCCGCGCCCCTCCCGCGAGCATGCCAATTAAGGCAATTACTCTTCCCCTAAACCCCACGGCCGTTTCCCTTTCTAACTTTAAACCCGACGGCCCGCCGGCCATCAATGGCATCCCGCCGCCGCCCGGCCTTTAGCCGCTTCATCTCCCATCCCCGTGCCCTATATAAGCTCGCGCACGCACTCCTTGGCTTCCCTTTCGCCTCTGCAGCACACACACGCCCGAGCCCGAGCTCAATTTCTCCAGCGCCGCCGCTTTGCTTTCCGCCGCCGCCGTCGTCTCGTCGCCGCCGGTGAAGGGCTTGGTCTCCCACCCGTCTCTGTTGATCAATAGGTTCGCGAGGGGACTTGACATGCTCGTGCGCCCGCGGGTTCACGCCCCCGACGCCCGTGGGAGCCGCGCCCCGTGCTCGCCGGAGCGCCGCCCGAGCCGCCGTCATCACCAAGGCGCCCCCGCCGCCGCTTCTCTTCCACTTTTCGGCCCGTCTTCATCGCCGCGCGTGGTAAGCGAAACCCCCCGCCCCCAATTTCCCCTCTTATCGCGCCCGGCGCCTCCCCCGCGAGCTCACCGGAGTGACCGCGCCGCCCCCTTACGGTGCGCGCGCGGTGAGGCCCAATCGTGCTCTAGAGCCCGCTATCGTGTGCGCAAGCATCCCCGCATCGTTTTGCCCTAACATGTGGTCGAAGAAACGGCCGGGAACGCCGTCCGAGCTCACGCCGGCGAGTCCCCGCCGCGCGCGCGCCGCCCTCCCGGCGTCGTCGCCGCCGCCCGCCGCATGTTTTTGATCAGGGCCGTTAGATCGCGAGCAAGTGGCTGGGATCACGTACCCTTTCGTTTAAAGGGGGATGGTCCACGGTGGACCCATGGACCGCGCCCACGGCCGGGTCCATGGTACACCTGTGCGTCATCCGCCGTTGGATCTCAGATCCACGGTGTGGAGTGACGGTTTTGATTAAGAGTCCCTGGATTTTCAAATGTTCACAAGCAGGTCCTTCCACCTTTGGAAATATTTGCAGATAGGTCCTGATTCTTGCAAACTAGCCCCTATCCACCCTATTTAATTATGTTTTAAGCCCTTTTCACTACTTTTTGCATATAAACCCTCTGTTTTAATTTATAAAAATGTTTTAGCCCCTGAATTTATTCATAAACAACCCTGTAAACTTAGTTTTCTTGCAAATAGGCCCCTGAAAACTGTTTCAACCATATCTTTCTCATTTTAACTCCGTTTTTAGCGTTCTATATACCGAAATGATCGTCTCGACGAGTAGAATCTTTTAAACAGTAAATTTACCAGTTTTATTACTGATTGGTGTACTGTTTTGTTTATTGATTGTTATCCATGCTTGACTCGTAGATATCGTGCCTGTTTCGTCTGAGCTCCCTGTCGGAAGTGATCCGGAAGAACCTGTCTTTGAAGAGGAATTCACCCAGCTTGTAGAGGAAGGCAAGTGGATTTCCCCCTCTGCATAATCTTTTTGAACCCATGTCACTGCATGCTAAACAATGTTTACTATTCCTGTTGATATGCATAAATCTGATGGGCAAACACCTAGCTAAGGATTTGACTAGATGCTTTATCACTTTACCTTGATCAACCCTTGTTTAAACAAATGTTTGGGGTAGATAAATGCTTAGCTTGCTCAACATAAGTTTAGTTATGCTTGTTTATGTTATATATCTCGATTCTGTTTATGTATGTACTTGTGCTTTAAACAAGATAACTTGATATAATCGGAACATGGAGAACCACCCAAGATAACGAGTACAACCACGGTCCACATGGCTGCGGCTTAGCCAATTAATTAGGAGAGTGGGGTAGCCGATAGCTCTTTTCCGAGAGGGGCACGGGGGCCGGAGTTGAAGGGGTATAGCCCGGTCCTTTTGGGGTAGCGACCTTGGCTAAGGTGTTGACCACTAGGGAGGGTTATGGCCCGCTCCGCCGTCTTTATCTGTTGCGGGCTGTTGGTTTCTCTTCTTTCCTTTGTAAAGGCTTCGTAGTGGACCCCTAGCCACTCACCTTGGAAGTGTTTAAGGGTCTAGCTAACCGGGCAAGATGGGGAACACGAACCGTGGGTAAAGTGTACAACCTCTCGCGAGTGTAAAAGCGATCGATCGGCCGTGCTCACGGTCACGAGCGGCTTGGACCCTCACATGAGTAATAAACTTGAAGATTTATGTAAATCGTGGGTTGAAGGTTTGGTTTGAGGTTTCTTTTAAAGGTTAAGTGGGTTGGTATACACTTACATTTAGTAACTAGGTGCTTGCTAATAAAACTTGACCAACTTATAAAATGCTTACCGCTGTGAACCATAGCCTATCCTTGTCAAGCCTTGCATTTTCCCCCACTTGCTGAGCTCCAAGCATAAGTGTGCTCACCCTTGCTTACCGCCTGTTCGCAGGAGAACGTCGGAGGCGAGGACGAGTACCGGAGTGACTTCGAGGAGTTCTAGGCATGCGGATCCCCCGGTCATCATGCCCGTGGATGTCGGCGATGGAGTTGCTCGTCGTCGTTTAGTTATCGTTTTGTTCGGACCTTCGAGTCCACCCTTATGGATGTAATAAAGGATGTAATCTTTGGTTTAAACTCTTGTACGTTTTGTTACGGCAATGGTATTACTCTCGTTTTGTCTAATCATGTGTGTGTAAATGATCCCGGCGCACATATGAGATGCATTCGGTTTTCCTTGTAAAATCGGGTGTGACAAAGTGGTACCGAGCCGTGATGACCGTAGGACGCAGCCTTAGTTAGAAATGGACGAAATTAAGGATTCATGTTCTAGAAAGCCACATCATGCTTCAAATCATCTTATTTACGCACTAAAAATCTAATTTAACTTTGTTTATCATTTATAACTATCATTTTGATTTATTCGCACTGCGAGATCGGTTTTGCTTTGACGGATGGCCGGGACTTACATGACCCCTCGCAAGAGCACCGGTGGGCGCTTTCCTCTTTGGACGGTGGCCCCTCGCCACCGCATTGAGGATGTTGAGGAGGAACGGGGAGGAGTTCCGGCGGGGAGGTTGAGGCCGAGGAAGACCCGAGAGGAGGTCCGGCCGAGAAGAAGAAGAAGAGGATCTGAAGAAGTTGAGATGGAGGAGGAAGAACCGGAAGAGCCATTGGAACGACCACGGTACCGTACGATGGCACGGTGCTTGAGGCGGACGCGGACGGTGACATTGTGATTCCACCGGCGCCCGCGATTAATGAGGAAGCACCCCCCGCACTGCTCGCCGATCTGTGCCGAAGGTGATCCGAAGACTCCGGATGACGACGGTGTGGGTGAGGATGATGGTAACCATGCTTGGCCGGCAACCCGAGAGGAAGATGAAGATCCCCGCTACCATGGAGCCGAATACCATAAGCACGCTACGAAGATGAGAATGGGCGGTTCCGCATTCTCTTGTGGGATGTTCGAGGTACACGGGGTATACCATAAGGCCTCTCTATGTGACCAAGCATTTCGGTGAGCACGGAATGAGGGATTACTACACTTGCAAAGTTTACATCGGGGAAGCCTCTCGAATGATGCGAAGGATGGAGGCATCGCTCATCCCACCATAGCACGGCTCGGTTCTCTACGGATGATGCTGCGGTAAATGATGCGGCAAGGAGGGCGCTCGGTCGGTTTGTAATGCTAATCGAGTGCGGTTGTTCCAGTCGGAGTACCGTCATGTGCCTCGACGTGCAAGTGGCACGGAAGTGACTGTGGTGCCAGCAGGAGGCGATGACCGCATCGATGTCTTGGCAAGGGTGACTGCTGCTCTGAATGCTGATCTGGAGGGAGCAACTTTGGAGATAAACAGGTATCATGAAGAGCTGCAGGCTGCTCAGGCAAAGATAGCACGACTGGAAGCACAACTTGCAGGGCAGCGACTGCCTCAGGAAGTTATGCCATACCAGACTACAGCTTCCCCTCTCCGCAAAAGGCTTCGTTACAACACCGATGAAGCTACTACTCGTCTTGGCTAGGATCCTAGGATGCTCGCCCTTATCATTTACCTTTTCGATAGACCGTTCTGCGTGAACGTATTTGCTTGTAATAATGAATGCTTGTTTGCAAACATGCTTGAGTTGGATCTTTGCTTGATTGTAAATTGTATGGTGGAGTGATGGCCACTATGCAATCTGAAATTTTAAGTTAATTAAAGTTTGGTTTGGGTTTTATCGGTTGTCATTGCTTAATCTCTTATGCAAATGTGATTGGATCAAATCTGTTTTCGCAGTCATATGACATGTCAGTAATGTTTTGCTTATAACTCAAGCTACAGAATTCCAAATGACATGAAACCAGTTGGGTTAGTTCACAAATTTAGAGGATGAATTCCTGTCAAAAATTCAATGGTATACAATACATATTCTGGGAGTTATGCACAAAGTAATGAACATGACAGAATCTGTAAATTTCTGCTGACATAGCTGTACTGTTTGAATTATATCTCGAGTTGTACATATCCAAATGAGGTGATTCCAGTTGGGTTGGTTCCATAATTTTATACACTAGAATCTGGTAAAAATTCGTGGTCATTGGATATTTACACAGAAAGTTATGCATAATTCTTTGAGGTCAACAGAATCTGTCTTAACTGAAGTACATGCTGTCATTTTACTTTGAGTTATTCTCTTATGCAATGATTCAAGTACAATTATCTGAGATATGATTTTTCTAACGGTCAGATGGTAAACACCAGGTCCGGAGGAGGTCAAGACGTGCCACCTGTGATCCGGGCACATATTGCAAATCAACAAAACCCAGCACCACCTCCACCAATCAACCAAGCAATGGACCCGAACATGCGGCAATTCACGGCAGCGCGGATGCAACCGATTCAAAACCTTACCAATACTGTGCAGCGGATGCAAGCTCAACAAAATCAGCCACCACCACCGATGCCACCACCACCCCCGCCACCAAGGGACGGGCACAAGGAGTTCATGAGTCACCACCCCCCTACATTTTCTCATTCGGTGATCCACTAGATGCGATGACCGGCCGAAAACCATTACTAAGAAGCCGGAAATCGTGCGGTACGCGACGGGGAGATGGTTTTGTATGCTGCTTTGGAAGACCGGTGGGGCGGGCCGCAGTTGGTGGGATGCGTACTCTCAAGCTCATCCCAACGGGCGAACATCACTTGGCGGGAATTCCGTGACAACTTCCGCACTTATCACATTCCTTCGGGGGTTCTCAAGCTTAAGCGAGAGGGAGTTCTTGTCGGCGAGGCAAGGCAATATGTCGGTGGCGAGTATCGGACAAGTTCACTCACTTGTCACGTTATGCACCCGATGAAGTCAACACCGATCCAAAGAGGCAAGAAAGGTTCTGGATGGCTTGATCGGTCCTTCGAACTATCTACTTGCGAGTCACATCTTCCCGGACTTTCGGACTGGTAAACAAAGCTATTGGGCCGGAAAGCAAGAGGAAGGAGATGGGTGAACATAAACGCAAGTTTCGGTCTCGAGGGGGCGGTCTAGCAGTAACACCCGTCCCCGTTACGGGTTCTCAACGAGCTCGACTCCATATCGTCCCGGTGGACAAGCCGGGAGGTACCCACGGAACATGCGGCCCCGGCGCTCGTTTCGGCCACGGCGCTTCAATCCTCGGACACCCGGGGCTCCTACCCCTCGGGCCGAGTCGTCCTAGCAACAACTGCGGGGCACCTGTCGGGAAACACCGGCCTGTTCGGCCCAGGTGGATGCTTCAAGTGCGGAGAGGCGGGGCATTATGCTAACAAGCGTCCAAAGAGGGTGATGCGGACTCCACGAGAGGGACATTGGGAACGGGGCGGGCAGCCATCTTCTCGAGCTCGTGCTCCACGGACACCCGGCAAGAGAGGTCGGCGAGTCATGTGCGTGGCCGAGTCAATCATGTATCAGTGGAGCAAGCTCAGAATGATGCCGGCGTGGTATTGGGTACGTTTTTCGTCAACTCGTACACTGCTACCGTATTATTCGATTCAGGAGCATCACATTCATTTATAACTGATCAATTTGTGGCAAAATATAACTTACCTATGAGTACAATGAAGAATTCACTGATAGTTAGCACTCCTGGGGGAGAAATGAAAACTGGTCACATATGCCCACAAGTAAAGATAAATATCATGGGAGTAGACTTTCTTGCTAATCTGGTAGTTCTAAAATCATGGGGAATAGATGTCATTCTTGGTATGGATTGGTTAAGAAGTTGTGATGGAATTATTCAGTGTCGGAAGAGGTCAGTACTGTTAACCGGTCCTCAAGGGGAAAGAGTAGAGTATGTGAGTGCACCCTCGTCTGTCAAAGGAGTTATGAACTCTGTTGAAGGCAAGGCTTTGGAGGATATAAGGGTAGTGAATGAATACCCTGATGTGTTTCCAGAGGATTTACCAGGTATGCCACCTGATCGTGACATTGAATTTAGTATTGAACTTATACCTGGTACTGCTCCCATATCTAAAAGACCATATAGAATGGATGTTAAAGATCTAGCTGAATTAAAGAAACAAATTGAAGAATTGCTTAGTAAAGGGTTTATCCGTCCTAGTTCATCACCATGGGGAGCCCCCACACTCTTCGTTGATAAGAAGGATGGTTCTAGGAGGTTGTGTATAGACTATCGATCACTTAACGAAGTTACTATCAAGAATAAATACCCTTTACCTCGGATTGAGGATTTGTTTGATCAAATGAGAGGAGCTAAGGCTTTCTCTAAGATAGATCTTAGATCGGGTTATCATCAGTTGAAAATCCGTGTGGAGGATATACCAAAGACAACATTCACTTCTAGATATGGGTTATATGAGTTCACTGTGATGTCCTTTGGCCTGACCAATGCACCAAGATACTTTATGTATTTGATGAACAAGGTATTCATGGAGTATCTGGATAAGTTTGTTGTGGTATTCATTGATGATATATTGGTATTCTCTCGGAGTGAAGAAGAACATGAAGAACATTTGAGGCTTGTGTTACGAAGTTACGGGATCATCGTTGTATGCCAAGTTCGGCAAGTGTGCTTTACGGTTGAAGGAGGTATCTTTTCTCGGACATATCATTACGGATGGAGGCATAGCGGTCGATCCAAGCAAAGTTCGGGATGTATTGAGCTGGAGTCCGCCTAAGAATGTGCCGAGAGATCGAAGTTTCCTTGGTCTTGCGGGATACTATCGGAGGTTCATTGAAGGGTTTTCTAAGATAGTGAAGCCACTTACCACTCTGCTCGAGAAAGGAAGAGAATTCAAATGGGATGAGAAGTGTCGGGCTAGTTTTGAGGAATTGAAGAAGAGGCCGACCACGGCACTCGTGTTGATCATGCCGGACATACACAAAGGGTTCGATGTGTCTTGTGATGCCTCTCGGCAAGGTTTGGGATGTGTGCTAATGCAAGAAGGAAAGGTAGTCGCTTATGCTTCAAGACAGGTTGAGGAAACATGAGCGAGAATTATCCTACTCATGATCTTGAGTTAGGCTGCGGTTGTTCACGCATTGAAGATCCGGAGACATTATATGATTGGGAACAAGTGTAAGATCTTTACCGACCATAAGAGCCGAAATATATCTTTACTCGAAGGATCTGAATTTGAGGCAAAGAAGATGGTTAGAGTTGATCAAAGATTATGATTTGGATATCCGGTATCATCCGGGGAAAGCGAATGTTGTGGCAGATGCTTTGAGCCGAAAGGGACAGACTAATATGCTATTGGGGCACCTGTTACCTCAAGAACTATGTTGGGAGATGGCACAGCTTAACTTGGGAATGGTTGCTTCGAGTGAGACTTTAACATTAGAGATTGAATCGACACTTGAGCAAGATATCAGGAAGGGACAGTTGGTCGATGCCAAGATTGCGAGAATACGGAAGTTGATTAAATTGGGCAAAGTTCGGAATTCGGAGAAGATGAGCAAGGAACGGTGTGGTTTAAGAACGAGAATCCGTGTACCGAGATTAAGGAATTGAGAGAAGTTATCTTGAAGGAAGCACATGATTCAGCTTACTCTATACACCCTGGTAGTACCAAGATGTATCAGGACTTGAAGCGAGAGGTACCGGTGGTATGGGATGAAGAAGGATGTGGCAGCCCACGTAGCTTTGTGTGATGTGTGCCAAAGAGTGAAGGCTGAGTATCAAAGACCAGCAGGATTGCTACAACCTCTGAAGGTACCTGAGTGGAAATGGGAGGAAATCGGTATGGATTTCATAGTGGGATTACCTCGTACTCGTGACGGGTATGATTCTATCTGGGTTATTGTGGATAGACTAACCAAGGTAGCGCACTTCATTCCAGTGAAGACGACCTATACAGGAGTGAAGCTAGGCCGAGTTGTATAATTCAAGGATAGTGTGTTTGCACGGGGTACCGAAGAAGATAGTGTCAGATCGAGGCACACGGTTCACCTCACGGTTTTGGCGAAGTTGCATGAATCAATGGATACAAAGTTAAACTTCGGCTCGACATACCATCCTCGGACGGATGGACGGACGGAGAGGACAAATCGGATACTCGAGGATATGTTGAGAGCTTGTGCATTGAAGAACAGTGGCAGTTGGGATAAGAGTTTGCCTTATGCAGAGTTTGCTTACAACAACAGCTATCAGTCCAGCATCAAGATGGCACCTTTTGAAGCTCTGTATGGAAGGAAGTGTAGAACACCGTTGTTTTGGAATCAGACTGGTGAAAGGCAGTTCTTTGGGCCAGACAGCATACGAGAAGCAGAAAAGCAAGTTGAAATCATAAGGGAGAATCTTAAGGCAGCACAGTCTAGACAGAAGAGTTATGCTGATCCTCGGCGAAGAGAGGTGATCTTGGAAGTCGGTGATTATGCATACCTCAGAGTGTCACCTATTCGAGGGTTACGAAGGTTTAATGTCAGGGGAAAGTTATCACCTCGATTTATCGGACCTTTCAAGATTTTGGAACGGAAAGGAGAAGTGGCATACCAATTAGAGTTGCCGGCACAGTTGTCAGGAGTTCATGACGTGTTTCATGTATCTCAGCTAAAGAAATGCACAAGTGAGGTTAGAATAGAACCGGTACGGTTAGAGGATATTCAAATGGAGAATGACACGACATATAAGGAATACCCCTGTTAAGATCTTGGATGTGTCGAAAGAGTTACCGAAGTAAGATTATCGGAATGTGCAAAGTGCGGTGGAGTCATCACACCGAGGAAGAGGCAACTTGGGAAAGAGAGGATGAACTCAAGGAAGACTTCCCTCGAAATTCTGTTCTCTAAGTCTTCGAATCTCGGGACGAGATTCTCTTTAAGGGGTAGGATTTGTGACACCCTAAAATTCCATCACTGAAATCACGTAGCAACTTAAAATGTCTTAAGGATTTAAGGAGATTAAAATGCAAAACAAAATTGGGCTCTAAAAAAATATTAAAGATAATATAATAAAGATAGAAACAACAAGTGTATGTGCATCATCATTTGGCTTGCATGATTTTGGTTGTTTGAGTAGTCTCTAAAAAGCCTATAAAATATTTGAGAAAAGTTTGCAAAAGTTTGAAATGGTTTTGAATTCAAAATGGATTTGAAAATGAGGTTTGAAAAAGGAAAAAAAAAGAAAAAAAAAGAAAAAAAACTCGCACTCTTACCTTTTCGGCCCAGCCAGCCCAGCTAGAGCTCCCTGCCGGCCCACTACCCTTCTCCCCTTTTCCTTTTCTTTTGCAGCGGCGCCGACAGGTGGGCCCCACCTGTCAGCCTCCAACCCCCCCTTCCTTTTCTTCTTCCTCGCGCCCGCGCTGGCCGCCGCCGCATGCCGCGGATTCCGCCACGCCCCGCCCTCTCCCCTTCCTTTCCCTGCACTGCGAGCATGCCAATTAAGGCAATTACTCTTCCCCTAAACCCCACGGCCGTTTCCCTTCCTAACTTTAAACCGGACGGCCCGCCGGCCATCAATGGCATCCCGCCGCCGCCCGGCCTTTCGCCGCTTCATCTCCCATCCCCGTGCCCTATATAAGCTCGCGCACGCACTCCTTGGCTTCCCTTTCGCCTGCGCAAGCACACACACGCCCGAGCCCGAGCTCCAATTTCTCCCGGCGCCGCCGCTTTGCTTTCCGCCGCCGCCGTCGTCTCGTCGCCGCCGGTGAAGGGCTTGGTCTCCCACCCGTCTCCGGTGATCAATAGGTTCGCAAGGGACTTGACATGCTCGTGCGCCCACGGGTTCACGCCCCGACGCCCGTGGGAGCCGCGCCCGTGCTCGCGGAGCGCCGCCCGAGCCGCCGTCGTCACCAAGCCGCCCCCGCCGCCGCTTCTCTTCCACTTTTCGGCCCGTCTTCATCGCTCGCGCGTGGTAAGCGAAACCCCCCCGCCCAATTTCCCCTCTTATCGCGCCCGGCGCCTCCCCCGCGAGCTCACCGGAGTGACCGCGCCGCCCCCCTTACGGTGCCGGCCGCGGTGAGGCCCAATCGTGCTCGTAGAGCCCGCTATCGTGTGCGCAAGCATCCCCGCATCGTTTTGCCCTAACATGTGGTCGAAGAAACGGCCGGGAACGCCGTCCGAGCTCACGCCGGCGAGTCCCCGCCGCGCGCGCCGCCCTCCGGCGTCGTCGCCGCCGCCGCCGCCCGCATGTTTTTGATCAGGGCCGTTAGATCGCGAGCAAGTGGCTGGGATCACGTACCCTTTCGTTTAAAGGGGGATGGTCCACGGTGGACCCATGGACCGCGCCCACGGCCGGGTCCATGGTGCACCTGTGCGTCATCCGCCGTTGGATCTCAGATCCACGGTGTGGAGTGACGGTTTTGATTAAGAGTCCCTGGATTTTCAAATGTTCACAAGCAGGTCCTTCCACCTTTGGAAATAATTACAATTAGGTCCTGGTTCTTTCAAACTAGCCCCTATCCACCCTATTTAATTATGTTTTAAGCCTTTTTCACCACTTTTTGCATATAAACCCTCTGTTTTAATTTATAAAAATGTTTTAGCCCCTGAATTTATTCATAAACAACCCTGTAAACTTAGTTTTCTTGCAAATAGGCCCCTGAAAACTGTTTCAACCATATCTTTCTCATTTTAACTCCGTTTTTAGCGTTCTATATACCGAAATGATCGTCTCGGCGAGTAGAATCTTTTAAACAGTAAATTTACCAGTTTTATTACTGTTTGGTGTACTGTTTTGTTTATTGATTGTTATCCATGCTTGACTCGTAGATATCGTGCCTGTTTCGTCTGAGCTCCCTGTCGGAAGTGATCCGGAAGAACCTGTCTTTGAAGAGGAATTCACCCGGCTTGTAGAGGAAGGCAAGTGGATTTCCCCCTCTGCATAATCTTTTTGAACCCATGTCACTGCATGCTAAACAATGTTTACTATTCCTGTTGATATGCATAAATCTGATGGGCAAACACCTAGCTAAGGATTTGACTAGATGCTTTATCACTTTACCTTGATCAACCCTGTTTAAACAAATGTTTGGGGTAGATAAATGCTTAGCTTGCTCAACATAAGTTTAGTTATGCTTGTTTATGTTATATATCTCAGTTCTGTTTATGTATGTACTTGTGCTTTAAACAAGATAACTTGATATAATCGGAACATGGAGAACCACCCAAGATAACAGTACAACCACAGTCCACATGGCTCTGGCTTAGCCAATTAATTAGGAGAGTGGGGTAGCTGATAGCTCTTTTCCGAGAGGGGCACAGGGGGCCGGAGTTGAAGGGGTATAGCCCGGTCCTTTTGGGGTAGCAGCCTTGGCTAAGGTGTTGACCACTAGGGAGGGTTATGGCCGCTCCGCTCTTTATGCTTGTTGCGGGCTGTTGGTTTCTCTTCTTTCCTTTGTAAAGGCTTCGTAGTGGACCCCTAGCCACTCACCTTGGAAGTGTTTAAGGGTCTAGCTAACCCGGGCAAGATGGGGAACACGAGCCGTGGGTAAAGTGTACAACCTCGCGAGTGTAAAGGCGATCGATCGGCCGTGCTCACGGTCACGGCGGCTTGGACCCTCACATGAGTAATAAACTTGAAGATTTATGTAAATCGTGGGTTGAAGGTTTGGTTTGAGGTTTCTTTTAAAGGTTAAGTGGGTTGGTATACACTTACATTTAGTAACTAGGTGCTTGCTAATAAAACTTGACCAACTTATAAAATGCTTACCGCTGTGAACCATAGCCTATCCTTGGCAAGCCTTGCATTTTCCCCCACTTGCTTTGAGCTCCAACCATAAGTGTGCTCACCCTTGCTTACCGCTTGTTCGCAGAGGAGAACGTCGGAGGCGAGGACGAGTAATCGGAGTGACTTCGAGGAGTTCTAGGCATGCGGATCCCCCGGTCATCATGCTGTGGATGTCGGCGATGGAGTTGCTCGTCGTCGTTTAGTTATCGTTTTGTTCGGACCTTCGAGTCCACCCTTATGGATGTAATAAAGGATGTAATCTTGGTTTAAACTCTTGTACGTTTTGTTACGGCAATGGTATTACTCTCGTTTTGTCTAATCATGTGTGTGTAAATGATCCTGGCGCACATATGAGATGCATTCGGTTTTCCTTGTAAAATCGGGTGTGACAACAAGAGAGACAAAGATAACCAACACGGAGTTGAATTGGCTTTACTCGGCTTTATTGCCAAGTGGCCAATAGACCCCACTCACCTATGGTCAACCGGTGGTGTTGTTTTTGCAACATCGAGTTCGGAAGATATTGGTTCGGGGTGTTACCTCTCCATATTGGCTATCTCTTTAAAAAAACACCCGGGGTATTACAAGGAACCCCACGAATCATCTCCTACAACCTCGCTTCCCTAGGAATATATGAAGAAAGGAAAATATAAGAGTGAAGATGAGAGAGGAGGCTTACAAGTGGCCTAGGTGAATTCGCCCCTTAGGATTGAAGATTAAGACTTTTCTTGAGGGGAAGAAGATCGGTTAGAGGAAGGACTTCTTGTGCCGAGCGAAGAAAAAAAAATAATAATAAAAGAAAAGAATTATAGGAGAAGGATCTTCTATGGCCCAAGAATAAGGTGCACAACAAAATTATGTCCCACCATTGGGAGGAACCCGCGCCGGCAGCCAAAGTTACTACGGTGGTGTACCAATGCAAGCATGGGGGAGTGGTGCAGCCATACCCCCACCATTTTTGCGGTGCCCAACGTAGCCTTTGCGGAGCCATATGCACACCTTCCTCAACCACAACAAAATGTAGCCACCATTGGAGGATACGCTGCGAGGAACATGCAAATTATTGCAGCCATCCTAACCAATGCAAACCAAATGGGTGAAGGAAATGCAAACATAGCTTATGTGCTTGGACACCTTCACCTAGCACCGTCCCAAAACAATTCATAGGAGTAGTGGTGCATTCCTATTACAAGTAAGGGTACAACAACCAAGACTATCAATATCAACCACCGGCGGAAGATTAGAGAGAGAGGAGGAGCTTTAGTTATCTTTCCCTTACCCCCTTTTCTTTAATTTTCAGCTTGTTTGCACCTATGTTTGCGTAGTATTTTCAGCTTTGCTTTAATTTTCAGTTTTTAGTTTAATTTTCAGCGTGTATCTTAGTGTTTATTTTCATCATGAATAATGTCACCACCAAGTTTTTACCTTTGGTAAAGTTACAAAGTTTGTGCCATGATGATATATGATTATAATTGCCGCTTTGTTTATCTTTGTAATTGATTTATGCATGTTTGACCTAGTGCTCTCTTAAAATACAAATCTGAAATTATCTAAATGCTAGCTTAATCTTCAGCGGAGGTTATGATTAAAATAAAGACCCATAGTGTTTTATGTGCTCTCAAGTTATGAATAGATTAAAGATGTCTTTTATGCTCAAAAATATTGCTAACCTTGTCATAAATATCACTTGTGTGTTGCTCAACCTATCCGAAGCCTTATATATATTTGAGTGCATAAACCTTAGTGTACAAGATTTATTTTTGAGTGAGTTATTGCAGGCCATGATTTCTCCGGCCCGAGACTAAGAAGTTGGTCATTCCGTTTTTGCGTATCTATCTTTTTGCTAGCCTTTTATCCGTGCATTGTGTATCCCCGCATCGGTGATCTCACAAACCTCGCCGGATATCCACCCTTAAACCAAATATCATCTTTTTGTGATTACCTCCTTGACCACAACCTATCGTTGAGAATGGATCATCAATTCAAGGAAGATCGCAAGACGGTGCCAACGTTGAAGATTTCAAGTATCTCTCCAAGGAAAAATATTCCGGTACCTACCTTATTTTTCGCCTCTTTGCTCGAGGACGAGCAACGTCTAAGCATGGGGGAGGAGGTAGGTATGGTGCGGTTTTAGAGTTCAAAAGGGAGTATTTTAAAAAATATATATATAATGATGAATGAAAAAAATTCGGCGATGTACGTGACTTCCAAGGTGAAGAAAGAAAAAAAATATATATATATAAGAAAGAAAGAAAGAAAGAAAGAAAGAAAGAAAGAAAAAAAAGAATGAGAAATATGAGAAAGAGAAAAAATATATATGTGCGTAAAGTGGACTCCCCGGTTCTCTAAGAGTGCATTCAAGGCTTCAAGTTAAATAGATCCATTCTCATTTTCCAACCATGTGCAATCCGATAACGAGGACTTTCTTTGTGCCTCGGGATCACTCTTTGCCATTTGCACATGTCCACTCATCTAAAAGTGTGTGTATTTTTCTCTTTCCCCTCCTTGATTAACATTATTTTCCAATGACCTTTTTGACGAGTCTCGGTAAGACCATGAGAAGCTTGTCTTGTTTTGACAACACCTCATTTATAAAATCTTGTTAGGACTAAACTTTCCCAAAGCTCCATATAAAGCCTACCACATATATATGAGAGGGAAAGGAGTAGAATATATAGGCTTGAGAGACAAGTGAGATGAGAGTTCATGAGCAATACACGAGATGATTTAAATTTGTGAATTTGGTTTAGCTTTTCTTTATCTCGTTCTTTATTTCAAAAATTCTGAGATTTATTTAAACTTTGTGAGCATGTTAATACTTGTGGGATAAGCTTAAAAGAATCTACCCTCCGTAGAGGTGAAGGCTAGTACATTATGGAACTTTAACGAATTAAACTTTTGAGAGCATTATGTTTTTTTTTCATGCATGATCAAGTGCAAGGTTTAAACATTGTTTGGCAATGATGATAGCCATCGAAGGCTTACTCGAGGACGAGCAAGGTTTAAGCATGGGGGAGATGTTGACGGTGAAAATCCGTCAACCTAGCCATGAGTTTACCTTCGGTGTTGGCATGACTTTTGTATCTTATTCATTGGTACTAACCCCCGTGGTATAACAAGTTCACTTGTGCATGTCGGTTTTGGAGTTATGTGTTTACGCAGGGTTTTAACGATGAAAGCAAGACTTTCGGGATAAGTTCATTAAGCACCTCATGACAACACCTTGAAGCCGATACAAGTCAAGCAATGAAGTGAACATGACTCCAAGAGCCCAAGGACCAAGTCGAGAAGACGACGGACTCCGGGGACTCGACCGAGAAAAGTCTTGAATCTTGCAAGACAAGGAGTTGAGTCCAATTCGGAGAGAAACCGACGACATGGACCTACATGCGAAAGGGGGAAGCATCCGGGAAGCAAGGGAACCGACCTCGGGCAAAGGAGCCGCGGGGGCCGGGCCTAAATGGGCCCGAGGCCGGCCCGCCCGATCCGGTCGGCCCCGAGGCCCATTTAGGGCCCAAATTCGTCGTCCTTTGACCTAATTGCTTCTCGGGCTATAAATAGCCCCCCGGCCGAGAGCCACGCGGAACCGAAGTCGTATTCCGCCGCCGAGGAGCGAGAGAAGCTTGAGGGACACCAACTTGAAGATGAGGGTCGTGCTAGTTGTCTAGGGTTTCCCTGGCCGACTTGGGAACCTTGCATGGAAGACCACGTCGGAGCTCGGAGCGAGGATCATGATCGAGGGAGGGCCCGGTGGTGATCTTGTTCATGTAATCATTCATGGTGAAGTTTGTAAGTGAATCCGATTTCTAGCGATTAAGTGCCTTCTCGATGATTTTGTTTTCTTCTTGGTTTGCTTCTTCTACGATCTAGTTTGCGGCTAGATTACATAGGGTGCTCTTGTAGCCGCGGTGGCTAGAGGTGCATGCGGACCGGCCAAGTGATTTCAACTTGTTCTATCGAACTCGCCCTAAGCTCCCCGCATGAATAGGGATACGTTGTGACGAACGGGGGTCTCGAAAGGCGGATGTTTTCGGAGTCGGATGGGAAGGCCACGATTTAAAGATGCTTTTAATGAGATTCGCTTTGCTATCTTCATCTATCTTGTTTGGAGCTACAACATAAGCATGATCTAGATTCTCTAGATTGGTTATCTTTTGCTTTCTCTTGCTACCTCTTTAGTAGATTAGATTAGACTCGTTTTCTTTATGAGTTAGTAGATTAGATGCATCTTATCTTCATTAGATAGCTTTACCTTGCTTTACTAGATTGAATCCTTGCGTTGCACATTGTTCCACGGATTCGATACCTTGGGTTCACCACTCGAGGGAAGAAGGGTCCCTTGACTACGACGGGAGACTTGTACGCTTGCGAGTCACGAACGAACTTTGATACAATTATTAACCGTCAACACGCGAGGCTCGTCGTCGACCACTTCGCCTCCGCCGCGCGTCCGGGTGCCTCGGCACGTCGCGCGGCTCGTCCCGCGGCTCATCGCGCCGCTCGTTGTCGACTACTCGCGCCTCGCGCGAGCTCGTCGTTGACTACTCCGCCTCGCGCGAGGGCTCGTCGTCGACTACTTCGCCTCCGCCGCGCATCCGGGTGCCTCGACACATCGCGCGGCTCGTCACGCTGCTCGTCGCGCGCGCTCGTCGTCGACAACTCCTCTTCGTGCAAGCTCGTCGTCGACTACTTCACCTCCGCCGCGCGTCCGGGTGCCTCGATGCGTCGCGCGGCTCGTCACGAGGCTCGTCGCGCCGCTCGTCGTCGACTACTCCGCCTCGCGCGGAGCTCGTCATCGACTACTCCGCCTCGCGCGAGCTTGTCGTCGACTACTTCGCCTCCGCCGCGCGTCGGGGTGCCTCGGCACGTCCGCGGCACTTCATGCGGCTCGTCGCGCCGCTCGTCGTCGACTACTCCGCCTCGCGCATTCTCGTGGTCGACTACTTCGCCTCCCGCCGCGCGTCCGGGTACCTCGGCACGTCGCGCGGCTCGTCATGCGGCTCGTCGCGCCGCTCGTCATCGACTACTCCGCCTCGCGCGGAGTCATCGTCGGCTACTTCGCCTCCGCCACGCGTCCGGTTCCTCGACACGTCGCGCCGCTCGTCATGCGGCTCGTCACGCCGCTCGTCGTCGACTACTCCGCCTCGCACGGGCTCGTCGTCGACTCGCCCGACTCCGCCACGCGTCCGGGTGCCTTGGCACGCCATGCGGCTCGTCATGCGGCTCGTCGCGCCGCTCGTCGTCGACTACTCCGCCTTGCACGGAGCTCGTCATTGACTACTTCGCATCCGCCGCGCGTCCGGGTGCCTTGGCACATCGCGCGGCTCGTCATGCGGCATGTCTCGCCGCTCGTCGTCGACTACTCCACGCCTTGCGCAGGCTCGTCGTCGACTACTCCGCCTCGCGCTGGCTCGTCGTCAAGAACTCCACCTCGCGCAGGCTCGTCATCGACTACTTCGCCTCCGCCGCGCGTCCGGGTGCCTCGGCACGTCGTGTGACTCGTCATGCGGCTCGTCGCGTCGCTCATCCTCGACAACTCCGCCTCGCGCGAGCTCGTCGTCCACTACTTCACCTCCGCCGCACGTCCCGGGTGCCTCGGCACGTCGCGCGGCTCGTCATGCGGCTGTCGCAACGCTCGTCGTCAACTACTCCACCTCGCACGGGCTCGTTGTCGACTACTGCGCCTCGCACGAGGCTCGTCATGCGGCTCGTCGCGCCGCTCGTCGTCGACTACTGCGCCTCTCCTTGTCGTCGACAACTCCGCCTCGCGCGGGCTCGTCGTCGACTGCTTCGCCTCCGCCGCGCATCCGGTTGCCTCGACACATCGCGTGGCTCGTCACGCCGCTCGTCGCGCCGCTCGTCGTCGACAACTCCGCTTCGTGCAAGCTCATTGTCGACTACTTCACCTTCGCCACGCGTCGGGTGCCTCGGCACGTCGCGCGGGTCGTCACGCGGCTCGTTGCGCCGCTCGTTGTCGACTACTCCGCCTCGCGCGGCTCGTCGTCGACTGGTCGCCTCACGCGAGGGCTCGTCGTCGACTGCTTCGCCTCCCTTTGCGCGTCGGGTGCCTCGGCACGTCGCGCGGCTCGTCGCGCCGCTCGTCGTCGGCTACTCCGCCTTGCACGGAGCTCGTCGTCGACTTCTTCGCATCCGCCGCGCGTCGCGGTGCCTTGGCACATTGCGCGGCTCGTCCGCGAGGCATGTCGCGCCGCTCGTCCTCGACTACTCCGCCTTGCGCGCAGGCTCGTCGTCGGCTACTTCGCCTCCGGCGTGCGTCGGTGCCTCGGCACGTCGCGCGGCTCGTCATGCGGCTCGTCGCGCCGCTCGTCATCGACTGCTTGCCTCGCGCGGAGATCATCGTCGGCTACTTCGCCTCCGCCACGCGTCGGGTTGCCTCGGCACGTCGCGCCGCTCGTCATGCGGCTCGTCGCGCCGCTCGTCGTCGACTACTCCGCCTCGCACGGGCTCGTCGTCGACTACTTCGACTCCGCCACGCGTCGGGTGCCTTGGCACGCCGTGCGGCTCGTCATGCGGCTCGTCGCGCCGCTCGTCGTCGACTACTCCGCCTTGCACGGGCTCGTCGTTGACTACTTCGCATCCGCCGCGCGTCCGGTGCCTTGGCACATCGCGCGGCTCGTCATGCGGCATGTCGCGCCGCTCGCCGTCGACTACTCCCGCCTTGCGCGAGCTCGTCGTCGACTACTCCGCCTCGCGCGAGGGCTCGTCGTGAACAACTCCACCTCGCGTGAGCTCGTCGTCGACTACTTCACCTCCGCCGTGCGTCCCGGGTGCCTCGGCACGTCGTGTGACTCGTCATGCGGCTCGTCGCGTCGCTCATCCTCGACAACTCCGCCTCGCGCGGAGCTCGTCGTCCACTACTTCACCTCCCGCACGTCCCAGGGTGCCTCGGCACGTCGCGCGGCTCGTCATGCGGCTGTCGCAACGCTCGTCGTCAACTACTCCCTCCTCGCACGGGCTCGTTGTCGACTGCTACGCCTCGCACGAGCTCGTCATGCGGCTCGTCGCGCCGCTCGTCGTCGACTGCTGCGCTTCTCCTTGTCGTCGACAGCTCCGCCTTGCGCGGGGCTCGTCGTCGACTACTTCGCCTCGCCGCGCATCCGGTTGCCTCGACACATCGCGTGGCTCGTCACGCCGCTCGTCGCGCCGCTCGTCGTCGACAACTCGGCTTCGTGCAAGCTCATTGTCGACTACTTCACCTTCACCACGCGTCCGGGTGCCTCGGCACGTCGCGCGGGTCGTCACGCGGCTCGTTGCGCCGCTGCGTTGTCGACTACTCCGCCTCGCGCGAGCTCGTCGTCGACTGAGTCGCCTCACGCGGGCTCGTCGTCGACTACTTCGCCTCCACCGCGCGTCCCGGGTGCCTCGGCACGTTGCGCGGCTCGTCGCGCCGCTCGTCGTCGACTGCTCCGCCTCGCGCGAGCTCGTGGTCGGCTGCTTCGCCTCCGCCGCGCGTCCGGGGTGCCTCGGCACGTCGCGCGGCTCGTCATGCGGCTCGTCGCGCCGCTCGTCGTCGACTACTCCGCCTCGCGCAGGCTCGTCGTCGACTACTTCGCCTCCGTCGCGCGTCCTGGTGCCTCGACACGTCGCGCGGCTCGTCATGCGGCTCGTCTCGCCGCTCGTCATCGCCTACTCCGCCTCGCGCGAGCTCGTAGTCGACTACTTCGACTCCGCCGTGCGTCCGGTGCCTCGGCACGTCGCGCGCGCTCGTCATGCGGCTCGTCGCGCCCGCACGTCGTCGACTACTCCGCCTCGCGCGGGCTCGTCGTCGACTACTTCGCCTCCGGCCGCGCGTCCCGGGTGCCTCGGCCCGTCCCGCGGCACTTCATGCGGCTCGTCGCGCCGCTCGTCGTCGACTACTCCGCCTCGCGCATTCTCGTGGTCGACTCGCCGCCTCGCCGTGCGTCGGTGGCCTCGGCACGTCGCGCGGCTCGTCTTGCGGCTCGTCGCGCCGCTCGTCATCGACTTCTCCCCGCCTCGCGCGGGTCATCGTCGGCTACTTCGCCTCGCCACGCGTCGGGTGCCTCGGCACGTCGCGCGCTCGTCATGCGGCTCGTCGCGCCGCTCGTCGTCGACTACTCCGCCTCGCACAGGCTCGTCGTCGACAACTTCGACTCCGCCACGCGTCGGGTGCCTTGGCTCGCCGTGCGGCTCGTCATGCGGCTCGTCGCGCCGCTCGTCGTCGACTTCTCCGCCTTGCACGAGGCTCGTCGTTGACTACTTCGCATCCGCCGCGCGTCGGGTGCCTTGGCACGTCGCGCGGCTCGTCATGCGGCATGTCGCACCGCTCGTCGTCGACTACTCCGCCTTGCGCAGGCTCGTCATCGACTACTCCGCCTCGCGCGAGAGCTCGTCGTGAACAACTCCACCTCGCGTAGGGCTCGTCGTCGACTACTTCACCTCCGCCAGTGCGTCGGGTGCCTCGGCACGTCGTGTGACTCGTCATGCGGCTCGTCGCGTCGCTCATCCTCGACAACTCCGCCTCGCACAGGCTCGTCGTCGACTACTTCACCTCCACCGCGCGTCCGGGTGCCTCGGCACGTCGCGCGGCTCGTCATGCGGCTCGTCGCAACGCTCGTCGTCAACTTCTCCCACCTCGCACGGGCTCGTTGTCGACTACTGCGCCTCGCACGAGCTCGTCATGCGGCTCGTCGCGCCGCTCATCGTCGACTACTGCGCGCTCTCCTTGTCGTCGACAACTCCGCCTCGCGCGGGCTCGTCGTCGACTGCTTCGCCTCCGCCGCGCATCCGGTTGCCTCGACACATCGCGTGGCTCGTCCACGCCGCTCGTCGCGCCGCTCGTCGTCGACAACTCGGCTTCGTGCAAGCTCATTGTCGACTACTTCACCTTCGCCACGCGTCGGGTGCCTCGGCACGTCGCGCGCGGTCGTCACGCGGCTCGTTGCGCCGCTCGTTGTCGACTACTGCGCCTCGCGCGGGCTCGTCGTCGACTAGTCCGCCTCACGCGGGCTCGTCGTCGACTACTTCGCCTCCACCGCGCGTCCGGGTGCCTCGGCACGTTGCGCGGCTCGTCCCGCGCCGCTCGTCGTCGACTACTCGCCTCGCGCGAGCTCGTGGTCGACTGCTTCGCCTCCGCCGCGCGTCGGGGTGCCTCGGCATGTCGCGCGGCTCGTCATGCGGCTCGTCGCGCCGCTCGTCGTCGACTACTCCGCCTCGCGCGAGCTCGTCGTTGACTACTTCGCCTCCGTCGCGCGTCTGGTGCCTCGACACGTCGCGCGGCTCGTCATGCGGCTCGTCGCGCCGCTCGTCGTCGCCTACTCCGCCTCGCGCGGGCTCGTAGTCGACTACTTCGACTCCGCCGTGCGTCGGTGCCTCGGCACGTCGCGCGGCTCGTCATGCGGCTCGTCGCGCCGCTCGTCGTCGACTACTCCGCCTCGCGCGGGATCATCGTCGGCTACTTCGCCTCCGCCGTGCGTCCCGTGCCTCGGCACGTCGCGCCGCTCATCATGTGGCTCGTCGCGCCGCTCGTCATCGACTACTCCGCCTCGCGCGGGCTCGTCGTCGACTGCTTCCGACTCGCCGCGCGTTCGGGTGCCTTGGCACGCCGCGTGGCTCGTCATGCGGCTCGTTGCCCGCTCGTCGTCGACTACTCCGCCTTGCACGGGGCCGGTCGTCGACTACTTCGCATCCGCCGCGCGTCGGGGTGCCTTGGCACATTGCGCGGCTCGTCATGAGGCATGTCGCGCCGCTCGTCGTCGACTTCTCCGCCTTGCGCGAGCTCGTCGTCGACTTCCTCGCCTCGCACGGGCTCGTTGTCGACTACTTCACCTCCGCCGTGCGTCGGGGTGCCTCGGCACGTCGCGTGACTCGTCATGCGGCTCGTCGCGTCGCTCGTCCTCGACAACTCCGCCTCGCGCAAGCTCGTCGTCAACTACTTCACCTCCGCCACGCGTCCGGGTGCCTCGGCACGTCGCGCGGCTCGTCATGCGGCACGTCGCGCTGCTCGTCGTCAACTACTCCGCCTCGCGCGGGCTCGTTGTCGACTGCTCCCGCCTCGCACGGGCTCGTGATGCGGCTCGTCGTGCCGCTCGTCGTCAACTACTCTACCTCGCGTAGGCTCATCGTCGACTGCTACCGCACTCATGCGGGCTCGTCGTCGACAACTCCGCCTCGCGCGCGAGCTCGTCGTTGACTACTTCGCCTCCGCCGCGCATCCGGGTGCCTCGACACATTGCGCGGCTCGTCACGCCGCTCGTCGCGCCGCTCGTCGTCGACAACTCGCTTCGTGCAAGCTCATCGTCGACTACTTCACCTCCGCCGCGCGAATGGGTGCCTCGGCACGTCGTGCGGCTCGTCACGCGGCTCGTCGCGCCGCTCGTCGTCGACTACTCCACCTCGCGCAGGCTCGTCGTCGACTACTCGGCCTCGCGCAGGCTCGTCGTCGACTACTTCGCCTCGCCGCGCGTGCGGGTGCCTCGGCACGTCGCGCGGCTCGTCATGCGGCTCGTCGCGCCGCTCGTCGTCGCCTACTCCGCCTCGCGCGAGCTCGTGGTGCTCGACTCTTCGCCTCCACTGCACGCGTCCCGGGTGCCTCGGCTCGTCGTGCGGTTCGTCGCGCCGCTCGTCATCGACTACTCCGCCTCGCGCGGGATCATCGTCGGCTGCTTCGCCTCCGCCGCGCGTCCGGGTGCCTCGGCACGTCGCGCCGCTCGTCATGCGGCTCGTCGCCCCGCCTCGTCGTCGCTACTCGCCTCGCGCGAGCTCGTCGTCGACTACTTCCCCTCCGCCGCGCGTCGCGGGGTGCCTTGGCACGCCGCGCGGCTCGTCATGCGGCTCGTCGCGCCGCTCGTCGTCGACTTCTCCGTCTTGCACGGAGCTCGTCGTCGACTACTTCGCATCCGCCGCGCGTCGGGGTGCCTTGGCACATCGCACGGCTTGTCATGCGGCATGTCGCGCCGCTCGTCGTCGACTACTCCGCCTTGCGCGAGCTCGTCGTCGACTACTCCTCCTCGCGCGAGCTCATCATGGACAACTCCGCCTCACGTAGGCTCGTCGTCCGACTACTTCACCTCCGCCCCGTGCGTCGGGGTGCCTCGGCACGTCGCGTGACTCATCATGCGGCTCGTCGCGTCGCTCGTCCTCGACAACTCCGCCTCGCGCGAGGTCGTCGTCAACTGCTTCACCTCGCCCACGCGTCGGGTGCCTCGGCACGTCGCGCGCGGCTCGTCATGCGGCACGTCGCGCCGCTCGTCGTCAACTACTCCCCGCCTCGCGCGAGCTCGTTGTCGACTGCTCCGCCTCGCACCGGCTCATCATGCTGCTCGTCGCGCCGCTCGTCGTCGACTACTCTGCCTCGCGCAGGCTCGTCGTCGACTACTGCGCGCTCATGCGAGCTCGTCGTCGACAACTCCGCCTCGCGCAGGCTCGTCGTCGACTACTTCGCCTCCGCCGCGCGTCCGGGTGCCTTGGCACGTCACGTGGCTCGTCATGCGGCTCGTCGCGCCACTCGTCGTCGACAACTCCGTCTCGCGCAGGCTCGTCGTCGACTACTTCACCTCCACCACGCATCCGGGTGCCTCGGCTCGTCATGCGGCACGTCACGCCGCTCATCGTCGACTACTCCGTTTCGCGCAGGCTCGTCATCGACTACTTCGCCTCGCATAGGCTCGTCGTCGACAACTCCGCCTCGCGCAGGCTCGTCGTCGACTACTTCGCCTCCATCGCGCGTCCGGCTGCCTCGGCACGTCGCGCGGCTCGTCATGCGGCACGTCGTGCCGCTCGTCGTCGACTACTCTGCCTTGCATAGGCTCGTCGTCGACTACTCGCCTCGCGCGCGGAGCTCGGCGTCGACTTCTCCGCCTCGCGCAGGCTCCTCATCGACTACTTCACCTCCACCGCGCGTCTGGTGCCTCGGCACGTCCCGCGGCTCTTCATGCGGCTCGTCGCGCCGCTCGTCGTCGACTACTCGCCGCCTCGCGCATTCTCGTGGTCGACTGCTTCGCCTCGCCGCGCGTCGGGGTGCCTCGGCCGTCGCGCGGCTCGTCATGCGGGTCGTCGCGCCGCTCGTCATCGACTACTCCGCCTCGCGCGGAGATCATCGTCGGCTACTTCGCCTCGCCCCGCGCGTCGGGTGCCTTGGCACGTCGCGCCGCTCGTCATGCGGCTCGTCGCACCGCTCGTCGTCGACTACTCGCCTCGCGCGGGCTCGTCGTCGACTACATCGACTCCGCCGCGCGTCAGGGTGCCTTGGCACGTCGCGCGGCTCGTCATGCGGCTCGTCGTGCCGCTCGTCGTCGACTACTCCGCCTCGCGCAGGCTCGTTGTCGGCTACTCCGCCTCGCACGGGGCTCGTGATGCGGCTCGTCATGCCGCTCGTCGTCGACTACTCTGCCTCGCGCAGGCTCGTCGTCGACTACTCTGCCTCATGCAGGCTCGTCGTCGACAAATCCGCCTCGCGCAGGCTCGTCGTCGACTACTTCTCCTCCGCCGCGCATCCCGGGTGCCTTGACACATTGCGCGGCTCGTCATGCGGCTCGTCGCGCCGCTCATCGTCGACAACTCCGTCTCGCGCAGGCTCGTCGTCGACTACTTCACCTCCACCGCGCGAGCCGGGGTGCCCTCGGCACGTCGTGCGGCTCGTCCCCGCGGCTCGTCGCACCGCTCGTCCGTCGACTACTCCGCCTCGCGCGAGCTCGTCGTCGACTACTTCGCCTCCGCCGCGCGTCGGGGTGCCTCGGCACGTCACGTGGCTCGTCATGCGGCTCGTCGCGCCGCTCGTCGTCGACTACTCCGCCTCGCGCAGGCTCGTGGTCGACTCGCTTCGCCTCGCCGCGTGTCCGGGTGCCTCGGCACGTCGCGCGGCTCGTCATGCGGCTCGTCGCGCCGCTCGTCGTCGACTACTCGCCTCGCGCGGGCTCGTGGTCGACTACTTCGCCTCCGCCGCGCGTCGGGGTGCCTTGGCACGTTGCGCGGCTCGTCATGCGGCTCGTCGCGCCGCTCGTCATCGACTCACTCCGCCTCACGCGGGAGTCATCGTCGGCTACTTCGCCTCCGCGGCGCGTCCCGGTGCCTTGGCACGTCGCGCGCTCGTCATGCGGCTCGTCGCACAGCGCTCGTCGTCGACTACTCGCCTCGCGCCGAGGCTCGTCGTCGACTACTTCGACTCCGCCGCGCGTCCCGGGTGCCTTGGCACGTCGCGCGGCTCGTCATGCGGCTCGTCGCGCCGCTCGTCGTCGACTTCTCCGTCTTGCACGGGCTCGTCGTCGACTACTTCCGCATCCGCCGCGCATCGGGGTGCCTTGGCACATCGCGCGGCTTGTCATGCGGCATGTCACGCCGCTCGTCGTCGACTACTCGCCTTGCGCGAGCTCGTCGTCGACTACTCCTCCTCGCGCGGCTCGTCATCGACTACTCCACCTTGCGTAGGCTCGTCGTCGACTACTTCACCTCCGCCATGCGTCGGGTGCCTCGGCACGTCGCGTGACTCATCATGCGGCTCGTCGCGTCGCTCGTCCTCAGCAACTCCGCCTCGCGCGAGCTCGTCGTCAGCACTACTTCACCTCCGCCGCGCGTCCCGGGTGCCTCGGCACGTCGCGCCGCTCGTCATGCGGCACGTCGCGCTGCTCGTCGTCGACTACTCCGCCTCGCGCAGGCTCGTCGTCGACTACTCCGCCTCGCGCACGGGCTCGTCATGCGGCTCGTCGCGCCGCTCGTCGTCGACTACTGCGCACTCGCGTAGGCTCGTCGTCGACTACCCCTCGCACTCCCCCATGCGGGCTCGTCGTCGACAGCTCCGCCTCGCACGGGCTCGTCGTCGACTGCTTCGCCTCCGCCGCGCGTCGCGCCTCGGCACGTCCGTGGCTCGTCATGCGGCTCGTCGCGCGCTCGTCGTCGACAACTCCGTCTCTCGTGCGGGCTCGTCGTCGACTACTTCACCTCCGCCGCGCGTCCGGGGTGCCTCGGCTAGTCATGCGGCACGTTGCGCCACTCATCGTCGACTACTCCACCTCGAGCAGGCTCGTGATCGACTACTCCGCCTCGCGTAGGCTCGTCGTCGAGAACTCGCCTCGCGCGAGCTTGTCGTCGGCTACTTCGCCTCCGTCGCGCGTCGTGCGCCTCGGCACGTCCCGCGGCTCGTCGTGCGGCACGTCGTGCCGCTCGTCGTCGACTACTCTGCCTCGCATAGGCTCGTCGTCGGCTACTCCCGCCTCGTGCGGGCTCGTCGTTGACCACTTCGCCTCGCCAGCGCGTCGGGGTGCCTCGGCTTCGTCGCGTGGCTCGTCACGCGGCTCGTCGCGCCGCTCGTTGTCGACTACTCCGCCTCGCGCGAGGCTCGTCGTTGACTTCTCCCGCCTCGCGCGGGCTCGTCGTCGACTACTTCGCCTCGCCGCGCATCCGGGTGCCTCGACACATCGCGCGGCTCGTCCACGCTGCTCGTCGCGCCGCTCGTCGTCGACAGCTCCGCTGCGGGCTCGTCGTCGACTACTTCACCTCCGCCGCGCGTCCCGGGGTGCCTCGGTGTGTCGCGCGGCTCGTCACGCGGCTCGTCGCGCCGCTCGTCGTCGGCTACTCGCCTCGCGCGAGGCTGGGTCGTCGACTACTCCGCCTCGCGCGGGAGCTCGTCGTCGACTGCTTCGCCTCCCCGCCGCGCGTCCCGGGTGCCTCGGCATGTCCGCGGCTCTTCATGCGGCTCGTCGCGCCGCTCGTCGTCGGCTTCTCCGCCTCGCACATTCTCGTGGTCGACTGCTTCGCCTCCGTCCGCGCGTCCGGGTGCCTCGGCACGTCGCGCGGCTCGTCCTGCGGCTCGTCGCGCCGCTCGTCATCGACTACTGCGCCTCGCGCGGGGGTCATCGTCGGCTACTTCGCCTCCGCCGCGCGTCCGGTGCCTCGGCACGCCGCGCCGCTCGTCATGAGGCTCGTCGCGCCGCTCGTCGTCGACTTCTCCGCCTCGCACGGGCTCGTCGTCGGCTGCGCCGACTCCGCCGCGCGTCCGGGTGCCTTGGCACATTGCGCGGCTCGTCATGAGGCATGTCGCGCCGCTCGTCGTCGATTACTCCGCCTTGCGCGAGCTCGTCGTCGACTACTCCGCCTCACAGGGCTCGTCGTCGACTACTTCACCTCCGCCGTGCGTCGGGGTGCCTCGGCACGTCGCGTGACTCGTCATGCGGCTCGTCGCGTCGCTCGTCCTCGACAACTCCGCCTCACGCGGGCTCGTCGTCAACTACTTCACCTCCGCCACGCGTGCGGGTGCCTCGGCACGTCGCGCGGCTTCCGTCATGCGGCACGTCGCGCGGCTCGTCGTCAACTGCTGCGCCTCGCGCGAGCTCGTCGTCGACTACTTCGCTTCCGTCGCGCGTCCTGGTGCCTCGGCACGTCGCGCGGCTCGTCATGCGGCTCGTCGCGCCGCTCGTCATCGACTACTCCGCCTCGCGCGGGGTCATCGTCGGCTACTTCGCCTCCGCCACGCGTCGGTGCCTCGGCACGTCGCGCCGCTCGTCATGCGGCTTGTCGCGCCGCTCGTCGTCGACTACTCCGCCTCGCACGGGCTCGTCGTCGACTACGCCGACTCCGCCACGCGTCGGGTGCCTTGGCACGCCGTGCGGCTCGTCATGCGGCTCGTCTCGCCGCTCGTCGTCGACTACTCGCGCCTTGCGAGCTCGTCGTTGACTACTTCGCATCCGCCGCGCGTCCGGGTGCCTTGGCACATCGCGCGGCTCGTCATGCGGCATGTCGCGCCGCTCGTCGTCGACTACTCCCGCCTTGCGCAGGCTCGTCGTCGACTACTCGCCTCGCGCGAGCTCGTCGTGAACAACTCCACCACGCGTAGGCTCGTCGTCGACTACTTCACCTCCGCCGTGCGTGCGGGTGCCTCGGCACGTCGTGTGACTCGTCATGCGGCTCGTCGCGTCACTCGTCCTCGACAACTCCGCCTCGCGCAGGCTCGTCGTCCACTACTTCACCTCCGCCGCGCGTCCGGGTGCCTCGGCACGTCGTGCGGCTCGTCATGCGGCACGTCGCAACGCTCGTCGTCAACTTCTCCACCTCGCACGGGCTCGTTGTCGACTACTCCGCCTCGCACGGGCTCGTCATGCGGCTCGTCGCGCGCCGCTGGTCGTCGACTGCTACGCCCTCCTTGTCGTCGACAACTCGGCCTCGCGCGGCTCGTCGTCGACTACTTCGCCTCCGCCGCGCATCCGGGTGCCTCGACACATCGCGTGGCTCATCACGCCGCTCGTCGCGCGGCTCGTCGTCGACAACTCCGCTTCGTGCAAGCCCCTTGTCGACTACTTCACCTTCGCCACGCGTCCAGGGTGCCTCGGCACGTCGCGCGGGTCGTCCGCGGCTCGTTGCGCCGCTCGTTGTCGACTACTCCGCCTCGCGCGAGGCTCGTCGTCTACTGGTCCGCCTCGCGCGGCTCGTCGTCGACTGCTTCGCCTCCACGCGCGTCGGGTGCCTCGGCACGTCGCGCGGCTCGTCGCGCCGCTCGTCGTCGACTGCTCCCGCCTCGCGCGAGCTCGTGGTCGACTTCTTCGCCTCCGCCGCGCGTCCGGGTGCCTCGGCACGTCCTGCGGCTCTTCATGCGGCTCGTCGCGCCGCTCGTCGTCGACTACTCCGCCTCGCGCATTCTCGTGGTCGACTACTTCGCCTCCGTTGCGCGCGTCCGGGTGCCCTCGGCACATTGCGCGGCTCGTCATGCGGCTCGTCGCGCCGCTCGTCATCGACTACTCCGCCTCGCGCGGGGTCATCGTTGGCTACTTCGCCTCCGCAACGCGTCCGGTGCCTCGGCACGTCGCGCGCGCTCGTCACGCGGCTCGTCGCGCCGCTCGTCGTCGACTACTCCGCCTCGCACAGGCTCGTCGTCGACTACTTCGACTCCGCCACGCGTCCGGGTGCCTTGGCACGCCGTGCGGCTCGTCATGCGGCTCGTCGCGCCGCTCGTCGTCGACTACTCCGCCTTGCGAGCGGGCTCGTCGTTGACTGCTTCGCATCCGTGGCGCGTCGGGGGTGCCTTGGCACATCGCGCGGCTCGTCATGCGGCATGTCGCGCCGCTCGTCGTCGACTACTCCGCCTTGCGCGGAGCTCGTCGTCGACAACTCCGCCTCGCGCGAGGGCTCGTCGTCGACTCCTTCGCCTCCCGCGCGCATCCGGGTGCCTCGACACATCGCGTCGCTCATCACGCCGCTCGTCGCGCCGCTCGTCGTCGACAACTCCGCTTCGTGCAAGCTCGTGGTCGACTACTTCACCTTCGCCACGCGTGCCGGGTGCCTCGGCACGTCGCGCGGGTCGTCACGCGGCTCGTTGCGCCGCTCGTTGTCGACTACTCGCCTCGCGCGAGCTCGTCGTCGACTAGTCCGCCTCGCGCGAGCTCGTCGTCGACTGCTTCGCCTCCACCGCGCGTCCGGGTGCCTCGGCACGTCGCGCGGCTCGTCGCGCCGCTCGTCGTCGACTACTCCGCCTTGCGCGAGCTCGTGGTCGACTTCTTCGCCTCCCGCCGCGCGTCGGGTGCCTCGGCACGTCGCGCGGCTCGTCATGCGGCTCGTCGCGCCGCTCGTCGTCGACTACTCCGCCTCGCGCGGATCATCGTCGGCTACTTCGCCCTCCCGCGCGTGGTCCCGGTGCCTCGGCACGTCGCGCCGCTCATCATGTGGCTCGTCGCGCCGCTCGTCGTCGACTACTCCCGCCTTGCATAGGCTCGTCGTCGACTGCCTCGACTCGCCGCGCGTCCCGGGTGCCTTGGCACATTGCGCGGCTCGTCCTCGGGGCATGTCGCGCCGCTCGTCGTCGACTACTCCGCCTTGCGCAGGCTCGTCGTCGACTACTCCGCCTCGCGCAGGCTCGTCGTCGACTACTTCACCTCCGCCGTGCGTCGGGGTTGCCTCGGCACGTCGCGTGACTCGTCATGCGGCTCGTCGCGGCGCTCGTCCTCGACAACTCCACCTCACGCGAGGCTCGTCGTCGACTACTTCACCTCCACCACGCGTCCGGGTGCCTCGGCACGTCGCACGGCTCGTCATGCGGCTCGTCGCGCCGCTCGTCGTCAACTACTCCGCCTCGCGCGGGCTCGTTGTCGACTGCTCCGCCTCGCACGAGGCTCGTGATGCGGCTCGTCGTGCCGCTCGTCGTCGACTGCTCTACCTCGTGTGGGCTCATCGTCGACTGCTTCGCCGCCGGAGCTCGTCGTCGACAACTCGCCTCGCGCGGGCTCGTCGTCGACTACTTCGCCTCCGTCGCGCATCCAGGGTGCCTCGACACATTGTGCGGCTCGTCCACGCCGCTCGTCGCGCCGCTCGTCGTCGACAACTCCCTTCGTGCAAGCTCGTCGTCGACTACTTCACCTCCGCCGCGCGAATGGGTGCCTCGGCCGTCGTGCGGCTCGTCACGCGGCTCGTCGCGCCGCTCGTCGTCGACTACTCCGCCTCGCGCGAGCTCGTCGTCGACTACTCCGCCTCGCGCGGGCTCGTCGTCGACTACTTCGCCTCCGCCGCGCATCCGGGTGCCTCGACACATCGCGTCGCTCACCACGCCGCTCGTCGCGCCGCTCGTCGTCGACAACTCCGCTTCGTGCAAGCTCATTGTCGACTGCTTCACCTTCGCCACGCGTCCGGGTGCCTCGGCACGTCGCGCGGGGCGTCACGCGGCTCGTTGCGCCGCTCGTTGTCGGCGACTCCGCCTCGCGCGGGGCTCGTCGTCGACTGAGTCGCCTCGCGCGGGCTCGTCGTCGACTACTTCGCCTCCACCGCGCGTCCCGGGTGCCTCGGCACGTCGCGCGGCTCGTCGCGCCGCTCGTCGTCGACTACTCCGCCTTGCGCGAGCTCGTGGTCGACTACTTCGCCTCCACGCCGCGCGTCCCGGGGTGCCTCGGCACGTCGCGCGGCCTCGTCATGCGGCTCGTCGCGCCGCTCGTCGTCGACTACTCCGCCTCGCGCGGGGTCTCGTCGGCTACTTCACCTCCGCCAGTGGATCGGTGCCTCGGCACGTCGCGCCGCTCATCATGTGGCTCGTCGCGCCGCTCGTCGTCGACTTCTCCGCCTCGCGCGAGCTCGTCGTCGACTCGCCGGCCCCGCCCGCGCGTCCCGGTGCCTTGGCACGCCGCGCGGCTCGTCATGCGGCTCGTCGCGCCGCTCGTCGTCGACTACTCCGCCTTGCACGGGCTCGTCGTCGACTTCCGCTCGCATCCGCCGCGCGTCGGGGTGCCTTGGCACATTGCGCGGCTCGTCATGAGGCATGTCGCGCCGCTCGTCGTCGACTACTCCGCCTTGCGCGAGCTCGTCGTCGACTTCTCCGCCTCGCGCGGGCTCGTCGTCGACTACTTCACCTCCGCCGTGCGTCGGGGTGCCCTCGGCACGTCGCGTGACTCGTGATGCGGCTCGTCGCGTCGCTCGTCCTCGACAACTCCGCCTCACGCCGAGGCTCGTCGTCAACTACTTCACCTCCGCCACGCGTCGGGGTGCCTCGGCACGTCGCGCGGCTCGTCATGCGGCACGTCGCGCGCGCTCGTCGTCAACTACTCCGCCTCGCGCATGCTCGTTGTCGGCTACTCCGCCTCGCACGAGGGCTCGTGATGCGGCTCGTCGTGCCGCTCGTCGTCGACTACTCTACCTCGCGTAGGCTCATCGTCGACTGCTGCGCCTCATGCGAGGCTCGTCGTCGACAGCTCCGCCTCGCGCGAGCTCGTCGTCGACTACTTCGCCTCCCGCGCGCATCCGGGTGCCTCGACACATTGCGCGGCTCGTCACGCCGCTCGTCGCGCCGCTCGTCGTCGACAACTCCGCTTCGTGCAGGCTCGTCGTCGACTACTTCGCCTCCCGCCGCGCGAACGGGTGCCTCGGCACGTCGTGCGGCTCGTCACGCGGCTCGTCGCGCCGCTCGTCGTCGGCTAATCCGCCTCGCGCGAGCTCGTCGTCGACTACTCCGCCTCGCGCGGAGCTCGTCGTCGACTACTTCGCCTCCGCCGCGCGTCTGTGTGCCTCGGCACGTCGTGCGGCTCGTCATGCGGCTCGTCGCGCCGCTCGTCGTCGAATACTCCGCCTCGCGCGAGCTCGTGGTCGACTACTTCGCCTCCGCCGCGCGTGCGGGTGCCTCGGCACGTCGCTCGGCTCGTCATGCGGCTCGTCGCGCCGCTCGTCATCGACTACTCCGCCTCGTGCGGGATCATCGTCGGCTACTTCGCCTCCTCGCGCGTCCGTGCCTCGGCACGTCGCGCCGCTCTTCATGCGGCTCGTCGCACGCTTCGTCGTCGACTACTCCGCCTCGCGTGGGCTCGTCGTCGACTACTTCGGCTTCCGCCGCGCGTCCGGGGTGCCTTGGCACGCCGCGCGGCTCGTCATGCGGCTCGTCGCGCCGCTCGTCGTCGACTACTCCGTCTTGCACAAGCTCGTCATCGACTACTTCGCATCCGCCGCGCGTCGGGGTGCCTTGGCACATCGCGCGGCTTGTCATGCGGCATGTCGCGCCGCTCATCGTCGACTACTCGCCTTGCGCGAGCTCGTCGTCGACTACTCCTCCTCGCGCGAGGCTCGTCATGGACAACTCCACCTCGCGTAGGCTCGTCGTCGACTACTTCACCTCCGCGGTGCGTCGGGGTGCCTCGGCACGTCGCGTGACTCATCATGCGGCTCGTCGCGTCGCTCGTCCTCGACAACTCCGCCTCGCGCGAGCTGCGTCGTCAACTACTTCACCTCCGCCGCGCGTCGGGGTGCCTCGACACGTCGCGCGGCTCGTCATGCGGCTCGTCGCGCCGCTCGTCGTCGACTACTCCGCCTCGCGCGAGCTCGTTGTCGACTACTCCGCCCTCGCACGAGCTCGTCATGCGGCTCGTCGCGCCGCTCGTCGTCGACTACTGCGCCTCGCGTGAGGCTCCTCGTCGACTACTGCGCCTCATGCGCGCTCGTCGTCGACTACTCTGCCTCGCGCAGGCTCGTCGTCGACTACTCTGCCTCACGCAGGCTCGTCGTCGCCAACTCCGCCTCGCGCAGGCTCGTCATCGACTACTTCGCCTCCGCCGCGCGTCCGGGTGCCTCGGCACGTCACGTGGCTCATCATGCGGCTCATCGCGCCGCTCGTCGTCGACAACTCCGTCTCGCGCAGGCTCGTCGTCGACTACTTCACCTCCGCCGCGCGTCCGGGTGCCTCGGCTCGTCATGCGGCACGTCGTGCCGCTCATCGTCGACTACTCCGCCTCGCGCAGGCTCGTCATCGACTACTCCGCCTCGCGTAGGCTCGTCATCGACAACTCCGCCTCGCGCAGGCTCGTCGTCGACTACTTCGCCTCCCTCCGCGTCCGGCTGCCTCGGCACGTCGCGCGGCTCGTCATGCGGCACGTCGTGCCGCTCGTCGTCGACTACTCCGCCTCGCATAGGCTCGTCGTCGACTACTCCGCCTCGCGCAGGCTCGTCGTCGACAACTCCGCCTCGCGCAGGCTCGTCGTCGACTACTTCGCCTCCCTCCGCATGTCGGCTGCCTCGGCATGTCCACGAGGCTCGTCACGGGGCTTGTCGCGCCGCTCGTTGTCGACTACTCCGCCTCGCGTAGTCTCATCGTTGACAACTCCGCCTCGCGCAGGCTCGTCGTCGACTACTTCGCCTCCGCCGTGCGTCCGGGTGCCTCGGCACATCGCGCGGCTCGTCCCGTGGCTCGTCGCGCCGCTCGTCGTCGACTGCTGCGCGTCCGCGCGGGCTCGTCGTCGACAACTCCACTTCGTGCAAGCTCGTCGTCGACTACTTCACCTCCGCCGCACGTCCCGGTGCCTCGGCACATCGCGCGGCTCGTCACGCGGCTCGTCGCGCCGCTCGTCGTCGACTTCTCCGCCTCGCGCGGGCTCGTCATCGACTACTCGCCTCGCGCGAGCTCGTCGTCGACAACTGCGCCTCGCGCGAGCTCGTCGTCGACTGCTTCGCCTCCCGCCGCGCATCCGGGTGCCTCGGCCGTCGCGCGGCTCGTCATGCGGCTCGTCGCGCCGCTCGTCGTCGACTACTCCGCCTCGCGCGGCTCGTCGTCGACTCTTCGCCTCCGTCGCGCGTCCTGGTGCCTCGACACGTCGCGCGGCTCGTCATGCGGCTCGTCGCGCCGCTCGTCGTCGCCTACTCCGCCTCGCGCGAGCTCGTAGTCGACTACCTCGCCTCCGCCGCGCATCGGGTGCCTCGGCACATCGCGCGGCTCGTCCACGCGTCTTGTCGCGCCCGCTCGTCGTCGACTTCTCCGCGTCGCGCGAGCTCGTTGTCAACAACTCCGCCTCGTGCGGGCTCGTCATCGACAGCTCCGCCTCGCGCGGGGGCTCGTCGTCGACAACTCCATGCGCCGCGACTTCGTCTTGCGGCCACGCGGCTCTACTTCAGCCACGCCGTGCGTCACGGATACTTGTCTCGCGGCCACACGGCTCTGCCCGGACACGATGTCGTCTTCCGGTCACATCACGTCGACCATTCATCTTGACTAGTTTTCCAAACTAGTCGAGAACCACGATCACACCCCCAACAACTAGTCGGAATAACTTTGACTAGTCAACTTCGGCAACAACCGTCGTGACTCCATCGGCGACCGCCATGGCTTCATCAACAGTCTGCCCAGGCAGCAACAGCTAAGTCATTTATTTAAATGATTACTGTTTTCTTTTCTTGGCTTGTTCTCCTCATCATGTAGGACTACTTGCCGACTACTCATTTGTGTACGCTTCTCGACGGGTTTTCACGGGAGCTACACTCTGTTGACTACTCTTGGGGTATATCAATCAAGTCACCACGAGGCTACTTCATCAACCGGGGGGCTATCCCTAGGAGGCGGCTTCTAAAGTCGTCGACTACTCCGCCTCGCGCGGGAGCTCGTGGTCGACTACTTCGCCTCCGCCACGCGTCGGGTGCCTCGGCACGTCGCGCGGCTCGTCATGCGGCTCGTCACGCCGCTCGTCGTCGACTACTCCGCCTCGCGCGGGGATCATCGTCGGCTACTTCGCCTCCGCCGTGCGTCCGGTGCCCTCGGCACGTCGCGCCGCTCATCATGCGGCTCGTCGCGCCGCTCGTCATCGACTACTCCGCCTCGCGCGGGCTCGTCGTCGACTACTTCGACTCCGCCGCGCGTCCGGGGTGCCTTGGCACGCCGCGCGGCTCGTCATGCGGCTCGTCGCGCCGCTCGTCGTCGAATACTCCGCCTTGCACGAGGCTCGTCGTCGACTACTTCGCATCCGCCGCGCGTCGGGGTGCCTTGGCACATTGCGCGGCTCGTCATGAGGCATGTCGCGCCGCTCGTCGTCGATTCTCCGCCTTGCGCAGGCTTGTCGTCGACTACTCCGCCTCGCGCAGGCTCATCGTCGACTACTTCGCCTCCGCCGTGTGTCCGGTGCCTCAGCACGTCGCGTGACTCGTCATGCGGCTCGTCGCGTCGCTCGTCCTCGACAACTCCGCCTCACGCGAGGCTCGTCGTCAACTACTTCACCTCCGCCACGCGTCGGGTGCCTCGGCACGTCGCGCGGCTCGTCATGCGGCACGTCGCGCTGCTCGTCGTCAACTACACCACCTCGCGCGAGCTCGTTGTCGACTACTCCGCCTCGCACGAGGGCTCGTCATGCTGCTCGTCGTGCCGCTCGTCGTCGACTACTCTGCCTCGCGTAGGCTCGTCGTCGGCGACTGCCTCGCACTCATGCGAGGCTGCGTCGTCGACAACTCCGCCTCGCGCAGGCTCGTCGTCGACTACTTCGCCTCCGCCGCGCATCCGGGTGCCTCGACACATTGCGCGGCTCGTCACTGCCGCTCGTCGCGCAGGCTCGTCGTCGACAACTCCGCTTCGTGCAGGCTCGTCGTCGACTACTTCTCCTCCGCCGCGCGCGCGGGTGCCTCGGCACGTCGTGCGGCTCGTCACGCGGCTCGTCGCGCCGCTCGTCGTCGACTAATCCGCGTCGCGCAGGCTCGTCGTCGACTACTCCGCCTTGCGCAGGGCTCGTCGTCGACTACTTCGCCTCCGCCGCGCATCCGGGTGCCTCGACACATCACGTCGCTCACCACGCCGCTCGTCGCGCCGCTCGTCGTCGACAACTGCGCTTCGTGCAAGCTCATTGTCGACTACTTCACCTTCGCCACGCGTCGGGTGCCTCGGCACGTCGCGCGGGTCGTCACGCGGCTCGTTGCGCCGCTCGTTGTCGACGACTGCGCCTCGCGCAAGCTCGTCGTCAACTGGTCCGCCTCGCGCGGAGGCTCGTCGTCGACTACTTCGCCTCCACCGCGCGTTCGGGTGCCTCGGCACATCGCGCGGCTCATCGCGCCGCTCGTCGTCGACTACTCCGCCTTGCACGGGCTCGTGGTCGACTACTTCGCCCTCGCCGCGCGTCGGGGTGCCTCGGCACGTCGCGCGGCTCGTCATGCGGCTCGTCGCGCCGCTCGTCGTCGACTACTCGCCTCGCGCGGGGATCATCGTCGGCTACTTCGCCTCCGCCGTGAATCCGGTGCCTCGGCACGTCGCGCCGCTCATCATGTGGCTCGTCGCGCCGCTCGTCGTCGACTACTCCGCCTCGCGCGAGCTGCGTCGTCGACTACTTCGACTCCGCGCGCGTCCGGGGGTGCCTTGGCACGCCGCGCGGCGCTCGTCATGCGGCTCGTCGCGCCGCTCGTCGTCGACTACTCCGCCTCGCACAGGCTCGTCGTCGACTACTTCGCCTCCGCCGCGCGTCCGGGTGCCTTGGCACGTCGCGCGGCTCGTCATGCAGCATGTCGCGCCGCTCGTCGTCGACTACTCCGCCTTGCGCAGGCTCGTCGTCGGCTACTCTGCCTCGCGCAGGCTCGTCGTCGACTACTTCACCTCCACCGCGCGTCGGGTGCCTCGGCACGTCGCGTGACTCGTGATGCGGCTCGTCGCGTCGCTCGTCGTCGACAACTCCGCCTTGCACAGGCTCGTCGTCAACTACTTCACCTCCGCCGCGCGTCCGGGTGCCTCGGCACGTCGCGCGGCTCGTCATGCGGCACGTCGCGCCGCTCGTCGTCAACTACTCCGCCTCGCGCGAGCTCGTTGTCGACTGCTGCGCCTCGCACGGGGCTCGTGATGCGGCTCGTCGTGCCGCTCGTCGTCGACTACTCTGCCTCGCATAGGCTCATCGTCGACTACTCTGCCTCACGCAGGCTCGTCGTCGCCAACTCCACCTCGCGCAGGCTCGTCGTCGACTACTTCGCCTCCGCCGCGCGTCCGGGTGCCTCGACACATTGCGCGGCTCGTCCACGCCGCTCGTCGCGCCGCTCGTCGTCGACAACTCCGCTTCGTGCAGGCTCGTCGTCGACTACTTCGCCTCCGTCGCGCAAACGGGTGCCTCGGCACGTCGTGCGGCTCGTCACGCGGCTCGTCGCGCCGCTCGTCGTCGACTACTCCGCCTCGCGCAGGCTCGTCGTCGACTACTCCGCCTCGCGCAGGCTCGTCATCGACTACTTCGCCTCCGCCGCGCGTCCGGGTGCCTCAGCACGTCGCGCGCGGCTCGTCATGCGCGCTCGTCGCGCCGCTCGTCGTCGACTACTCCGCCTCCGCCGCGCGTGCGGGTGCCTCGGCACGTCGCTCGGCTCGTCATGCGGCTCGTCGCGCCGCTCGTCATCGACTACTCCGCCTCGCGCAGATCATCGTCGGCTACCTCGCCTCCGCCGCGCGTCCGGTGCCTCGGCACGTCGCGCCGCTCTTCATGCGGCTCGTCGCACCGCTCGTCGTCGACTACTCCGCCTCGCGCGAGCTCGTCGTCGACTACCCCCGACTCCGCCGCGCGTCCGGGTGCCTTGGCACGCCGCGCGGCTCGTCATGCGGCTCGTCGCGCCGCTCGTCGTCGACTACTCCGTCTCGCGCAGGCTCGTCGTCGACTACTTCACCTCCGCCGCGCGTCCGGTGTGTGTTGACGGTTAATAGTTGTATCAAAGTTCGTTTGTGACTTGCAAGCGGACAAGTCTCCCGTCGTAGTCAAGGGACCCTTCTTCCCCTCGAGTGGTGAACCCAAGGTATCGAATCCGTGGAACAATGTGCAACGCAAGGATTCAATCTAGTAAAGCAAGGTAAAGCTATCTAATGAAGGCAAGTTGCATCTAATCTACTAACTCATAAAGAAAACGAATATAATCTAATCTACTAAAGAGGTAGCAAGAGAAAGCAAGAGATAACCAATCTAGAGAATCTAGATCATGCTTATGTTGTAGCTCCAAACAAGATAGATGAAGATAGCAAAGAGAATCTCATTAAAAGCATCTTTAAATCGTGGTCTTCCCATCCGACTCCGAAAACATCCGCCTTTCGAGACCCCCGTTCTGTCACAACGTATCCCTATTCATGCGGGGAGCTTAGGGCGAGTTCGATAGAACAAGTTGAAATCACTTGGCCGGTCCCGTATGCACCTCTAGCCACCGCGGCTACAAGAGCACCCTATGTAATCTATCTTAAGTATAGATCGTAGAAGAAGCAAAACCAAGAAGAAATCAAAATCATCGAGAAGGCACTTAATCGCTAGAAATCGGATTCACTTACAAACTTCACCATGAATGATTACATGAACAAGATCACCACCGGGCCCTCCCTCGATCTTGATCCTCGCTCCGAGCTCCGACGTGGTCTTCCATGCAAGGTTCCCACGTCGGCCGGGGAACCCTAGACAACTAGCACGACCCTCATCTTCAAGTTGGTGTCCCTCAAGCTTCTCTCGCTCCTCGGCGGCGGAATACGACTTCGGTTCGCGTGGCTCTCGGTCGGGGGGCTATTTATAGCCCGAGAAGCAATTAGGTCAAAGGACGACGAATTTGGGCCCTAAATGGGCCCGGGCCGACCGGATCGGGCCGGCCGGCCCGGGCCCATTTAGGCCCGGCCCCGCGGCTCCTTTGCCCGAGGTCGGTTCCCTTGCTTCCCGGATGCTTCCCCCTTCGCATGTAGGTCCATGTCGTCGGTTTCTCTCCGAATTGGACTCAACTCTTTGTCTTGCAAGATTCGGCACTTTTACGGTCGTGTCCTCGGAGTCCGTCGTCTTCTCGGATCAAGTCCCCGCTTCTTGGAGTTAATTTTGCTTCATTGCATGACTTGTTCGGGACTTCAAGGTCTTGTCATGAGGTGCTTGATGAACTTATCCCGAAAGTCTTGCATTCAACACTAAAACCCTGCATAAACATTAAACTCCAAAACCGACATGCACACGTGAACTTGTTATACCACGGGGGTTAGTACTAATGGATAAGGTATAAAACTCATGCCAACACCGAAGGTAAACTCATGGCTAGGTTGACGGATCTTCACCGTCAACATCTCCCCCATGCTTAAACCTTGCTCGTCCTCGAGTAAGCCTTCGATGGATATCATCGTTGCCCATCAATGTTTAAACCTTGCACTTGATCATACATGAAAAAAACATAATGCTCTCAAAAGTTTAATTCGTTAAAGTTCCATAATGTACTAGCCTTCACCTCTACGGAGGGTAGATTCTTATTAAGCTTATCCCACAAGTATTAACATGCTCACAAAGTATAATAGACCTCGAATTTTTGAAATAAAGAACGAGATAAAGAAAAGCTAAACCAAGTTCACAAATTTAAATCATCTTGTATATTGCTCATAAACTCTCATCTCACTTGTCTCTCAAGCCTATATATTCTACTCCTTTCCCTCTCATAACATATATGTGTGGTAGGCTTTATATGGAGCTTTGGGAAAGTTTAGTCCTAACAAGATTTTATAAATGAGGTGTTGTCAAAACAAGACAAGCTTCTCATGGTCTTACCGAGACTCGTCAAAAAGGTCATTGGAAAATAATGTTAAGTCAAGGAGGGGAAAGAGAAAAATACACACACTTTTAGATGAGTGGACATGTGCAAATGGCAAAAAGTGATCCCAAGGCACAAAAGAAGTCCTCGTTATCGGATTGCACATGGTTGGAAAATGAGAATGGATCTTTTTAACTTGAAGCCTTGAATGCACTCTTAGAGAACCGGGGAGTTCACTTTACGCTCATATATATTTTTTTCTCTTTCTCATATTTCTCATTCTTTTCTTTCTTTCTTTCTTTCTTTCTTTCTTATATATATATATATATGTTTTTTTTCTTTCTTCACCTTGGAAGTCACGTACATCGCCGAATTTTTTCTTTCATCATTATATATATATATTTTTAAAATACTCCCTTTTGAACTCTAAAACTGCACCGTACCTACCTCCTCCCCCATGCTTAGACGATGCTCGTCCTCGAGCAAAGAGGCGAAAAAATATGGTAGGTACCGAAAATAATTTTCCTTGGAGAGATACTTGAAATCTTCAACGTTAGCACCGTCTTGCGATCTTCCTTGAATTGATGATCCATTCTCAACGATAGGTTGTGGTCAAGGAGGTAATCACAAAAGATGATATTTGGTTTAAGGGTGGACATCCGGCGAAGTTTGTGAGATCACCGATGCGGGGATACACAATGCACGGATAAAAGGCTAGCAAAAAGATAGATACGCAAAAACGGAATGACCAGCTTCTTAGTCTCGGGCCAGAGAAATCATGGCCTGCAATAACTCACTCAAAAATAAATCTTGTACACTAAAGTTTATGCACTCAAATATATATAAGGCTCTGGATAGGTTGAGCAACACACAAGTGATATTTGTGACAAGGTTAGCAATATTTTTGAGCATAAAAGACATCTTTAATCTATTCATAACTTGAGAGCACATAAAACACTATGGGTCTTTATTTTAATCATAACCTCCGCTGAAGATTAGGCTAGCATTTAGATAATTTCAGATTTGTATTTTTAAGAGAGCACTAGTTCAAACATGCATAAATCAATTACAAAGATAAACAAAGCAGCAATTATAATCATATATCATCATGGCACAAACTTTGTAACTTTACCAAAGGTAAAAACTTGGTGGCGACATTATTCATGATGAAAATAAACACTAAGATACATGCTGAAAATTAAACTAAAACACTTTCTGAAATTTAAATAAAAACTGAAAACACTACGCATACATAGGTGCAAACAGGCTGAAAATTAAAGAAAAGGGGTAAAGGAAAAGATAACTAAAGCTTCTCCTTTCTCTAATCTTCCGCCGGTGGTTGATGTTGATAGCCTTGGTTGTTGTACCCTTACTTGTAATAGGAATGCACCACTCCTCCTATGAATTGTCGACGGTTCTAGGTGAAGGTGTCCAAGCACATAAGCGACGTTTGCATTTCCTTCACCCATTTGATTTGCATTGGTTTGGATGGCTGCAATAATTTGCATGATCCTTGCAGCGTATCCTCCAATGGTGGCCACATTTTGTTGTGGTTGAGGAAGGTGTGCATATGGCTCCGCAAAGGCTACGTCGGGCACCGCAAAAATGGTGGGGGTATGGCTGCACCACTCCCCCATGCTTGCATTGGTACACCACCGTAGTAACTCGGCGGCGCCGGGTTCCTCCCAATGGTGGGACATAATTTTTGTTGTGCACCTCCTTCTTGGGTCGTGGAAGATCCTTCTCCTATGATCCTTCTCTTTTGTTATTTTCTATTCACCGGCACAAGAAGTCCTTCCTCTAACCGATCTTCTTCCCCTCAAGAAAAGTCTTAATCTTCAATCCGGAAGGGGCAAATTCACCTAGGCCACTTCGAAGCCTCCTCTCTCATCTTCACTCTTATATTTTCCTTTCTTCATATATTCCTAGGGAAGTCCCGGGTAGGAGATGATTTGGGTTTCTTGTAATACCCGGTTTTAAAGAGATAGTCAATATGGAGAGGCAACACCCCGAACCAATATCTTCCGAACTTAACCCCACCGGTTCATAGGTGAGTAGGGTTGATTGGCTGCGAGTAAATCTAATTCAACTCCGTGTTGGTTATCTTTGTCTCTCTTGTTCTCCCAAAAATCCACTTGCACAAAAGTGACACACTTGGATAATGGGTTCCGGATAGTATTTTTTTCGTTGATGGTCTCTTCCTGTGATCATACTCCAAAAGCCTTCCCATGTGCCTTCATGCACATACTTGTTCCGGAGCTCCCTTTTGAAAGTAGGAGACACTCGCCCATGGGTCTACGATACTAGACATGCAATCGTTTCGAACATGAAAACCAATCTGATCTATCGGGGATTGTGTTGAATGGATCCAAGGAAGCATTGGAGCCCTACTCCCTTTATGGCATGGTTGCTAGCCTTAAGCATTAAAGTATTTTCAGCACAAGATGATAGATAGATAATCCAACAAAGTATGATTACATTTCAAGATCGATTGCAACCTATGGATGAAAGGAGATTACCCCATCAAAGTGCTAGAAATAGCATCGTTGATCAAGGTTACCCTTCCGACGGTGTCTTCCTTCTTCTCCTCTTGTGGGCTCCCTCCAACGGAATGAGAGACTCAACACTCCTTCATCAAGGGTATGCGCCATGGTCATGAAAATTTCCTAGGCGAATTCCTTGTGGGTGTTTGCCGACACTCCGCTAGAGAATTGCACCGGTGTCCCGTGTGAAACCCAATATGTGGAGAGCTTGGTCGTCGATGTCGACGTTCGCTACAAGCCTCTACTTAAGGCGAGCGAGCTTCTTCTCCTCCTCCGTCATGATGACATGCCCCTCGGAATACCGCGGAGCGTATGGAGGTGGAGCGGATGATCGTGTCAAGTGGCGAGGTTGGACGAGCGGCTCCTCCATATGTTATTGAAGTTTGGTAAACCTAATAAACGAGTTTTGTGTGGCCCTCATGCCACCAAGGAGAAGAGTGTGGTTCCTCCTCGGCGGTGCCGTGTCCTCCTCCATACTCCAAGGAAACTCGGAAACCGAGTGCCTCCTCGAAGAGGTTGTCGATGATGGCTTAGACGACGATGATCCCTTCTTCTTCGGTGAAAAGACTTGTAGTTTTCTTCCTTGATTGCAGCACTCTCCCTCACAAATAAATATCCGGGGTTTTCACCCGGTAACAAGGTACACAAATATTATTTTGGAGTCCGGACTTTGAGTGGATTAAGGATGTGGATTTTTTTTTCTTGAGCTATCAAGCTTGGGAAGGTTGGCTATGTCTACGGAGGTTTTGAGCACACAAACTTGAACACACAAACAAAGGAAGGAGAGGGAAGCTTGCTGCGTAAAACGGGGAGCCGGGGGGGCTCCTTATGTAGGTGAGGCTGGCCTCGGTGCTCCTCCCCGCCTCGTCTTTCTTCCGGCCACGATCATTTCACCTCTGCAACTTTCCTGCCCGCGTGCTCCACGAGTTGCACCGCCCAAACGCTCTCGTCCACTCCTTTATTGGTCCTTCCACTTGATGCTTCATGTTTTGACTCACTTCCATACTCCCTTGCCTCACATGCATCCATGATATTCCTACAAAACAAAGCCTTGGCTGCCCCCCCATGCTTGTACTTTGCATGTGGTTTAAATATGTTGGAGGGGCATCCCGTGATGTACCATGGTGCATGCATGGTTAGGTTAACTAGATTGCCTCCCTTTAAGGCTAAGCACTCCTCTAATTTCGAAATTTAAAAATATTTTTCAGAGCCATGCAAGAGCTCGAACATAATTTTAGAGAAGTTTTTAAACCATTAAAAACAAATGCAAGTCGAAAATATTTTTTTATTACGTCGATTTCGGTCTCACCGGTATAGTTTGCCTTCATTAGTTGAGAGCAAGCTTTTCCCGGCTTGATCATGGGGGCATAGGTTTAGGTCCTAATTTGGATTAGATGAGAGAGATTTTGAATGAAATAAAATTAAGTGAGGCTTAGAAAAATTCTAATCTTAGAGAAACCAAGGATATGGATTTTTAAACCAACCAAAAATCAAGTTTCTAGGTTCATGCGAGTCCTACCACGTGCTGAAATTTAAATAACATCTAGATACAAGTCGTGGCTCTACTCGTGTGTTTTTAGCATGAAAAACAAGTCAACCTCAGCACCATAATGAGGGTGAAGGGTTGAGTTAGGTTCTGAAATTTTTTTTTTGGTTGTGGTTTCTCGAAAAGAAGCAAACAAACACATAGGATGGTTCATGTAAAGGGTTTATGATCAAGCAAAATATTCAACCAAGAATTATGTCTCTAATATTGTTCAACCATTCTAAGTCTAAGGTTTTGCGTAGTAAAATTCAGAACTGAATTAAATTTAAAAAGACTTGAAAAACCTGGAATCGGGTTGTCCTCCCGTAGCTTATTCTTGACTCGACGAAACGGGTTGCCTCCCGCCTAGCGCTTCGTTTATAGTCCATGGCTAGACTTCTTCACTTGATTACTCCGGATCAACGCTCCTTGCGGGCGTTGCAATCTTGGGTACCCACTTTGGCTTAGTCAATTTTTTTTGGTCTTCACGGGCCGGCTTTGTCCTTTGGTCTTGACGGATGCAACATCTTCTTTGTGGCTCGGCATCTCGAACTCCGGTCCTTCGGTCGTGATCTTCATGGTCTCTAGTGTGATCCTTCATCTCTCCCGAATGAGTTTGAGTAGCCTTCCGCCGTCTTGGGACCTTGGAGTTGTCTCGGATATTCTTCTTTGTCACCAATCGGTTGTCCGGCAAGTTGTCCCACTTGCGTCTCTAACATCTTCACGATGAACACTTCACGCTCCTTGCATGTGGATCTTGCCTTGGTAGCCTTTAGGTGTTGAGCTTCTTTCTCCGTCTCCATCTTCTCCATCCTCGTTGATCTTGAACGGCCTTCCGGCGTCTTGACTTGGAGGGGGTGATTCCCTTGGAGATTTTGATGGTCCTTCGAGCTTGTGTTGCACGTCACCTTTGCCTGTAAAGTTTTCCTGGATCATCCACAAAAAAGTTTGGGTTTCTTGGAGAGGTAGCCAACCATCTCCGGTTAGGGTTAGTGATAAAACAAAAATCTAAACATAAGAACTAGGGTTAATCAAAACTAGATTAGATTGATTTTTTTTTCTTTTTGAGGATGATCAAACATAAGAGATGCAAAAGAAAATCAAAAGAAAAACTGAAAGATAAGCGATACTAGATCGGATCTTGATTGCTTGTTCCCCGGCAACGGCGCCAGAAAAAGGGGCTTGTTGACGGTTAATAGTTGTATCAAAGTTCGTTTGTGACTTGCAAGCGGACAAGTCTCCCGTCGTAGTCAAGGGACCCTTCTTCCCTCGAGTGGTGAACCCAAGGTATCGAATCCGTGGAACAATGTGCAACGCAAGGATTCAATCTAGTAAAGCAAGGTAAAGCTATCTAATGAAGGCAAGTTGCATCTAATCTACTAACTCATAAAGAAAACGAATCTAATCTAATCTACTAAAGAGGTAGCAAGAGAAAGCAAGAGATAACCAATCTAGAGAATCTAGATCATGCTTATGTTGTAGCTCCAAACAAGATAGATGAAGATAGCAAAGAGAATCTCATTAAAAGCATCTTTAAATCGTGGCCTTCCCATCCGACTCCGAAAACATCCGCCTTTCGAGACCCCCGTTCTGTCACAACGTATCCCTATTCATGCGGGGAGCTTAGGGCGAGTTCGATAGAACAAGTTGAAATCACTTGGCCGGTCCGTATGCACCTCTAGCCACCGCGGCTACAAGAGCACCCTATGTAATCTATCTTAAGTATAGATCGTAGAAGAAGCAAAACCAAGAAGAAATCAAAATCATCGAGAAGGCACTTAATCGCTAGAAATCGGATTCACTTACAAACTTCACCATGAATGATTACATGAACAAGATCACCATCGGGGCCCTCCCTCGATCTTGATCCTCGCTCCGGAGCTCCGACGTGGTCTTCCATGCAAGGTTCCCACGTCGGCCAGGGAAACCCTAGACAACTAGCACGACCCTCATCTTCAAGTTGGTGTCCCTCAAGCTTCTCTTGCTCCTCGGCGGCGGAATACGATTTCGGTTCTGCGTGGCTCTCGGTCGGGGGCTATTTATAGCCCGAGAAGCAATTAGGTCAAAGGACGACGAATTTGGGCCCTAAATGGGCACGGGCCGACCGGACCGGGCCGGCCGGCTCGGCCCATTTAGGCCCGGCCCGCGGGCTCCTTTGCCCGAGGTCGGTTCCCTTGCTTCCCGGATGCTTCCCCCTTCGCATGTAGGCCCATGTCCTCGGTTTCTCTCCGAATTGGACTCAACTCCTTGTCTTGCAAGATTCAGCACTTTTCTGGTCAGGTCCCTGGAGTCTGTCGTCTTCTCGGATCAAGTCCCCGGCTTCTTGGAGTTAATTTTGCTTCATTGCATGACTTGTTCAGGACTTCAAGGTCTTGTCATGAGGTGCTTGATGAACTTATCCCGAAAGTCTTGCATTCAACACTAAAACCCTGCATAAACATTAAACTCCAAAACCGACATGCACACGTGAACTTGTTATACCACGGGGGTTAGTACTAATGGATAAGGTATAAAACTCATGCCAACACCGAAGGTAAACTCATGGCTAGGTTGACGGATTTTCACCGTCAACGGGGTGCCTTGGCACATCGCGCGGCTTGTCATGCGGCATGTCGCGCGCGCTCGTCGTCGACTACTCCGCCTTGCGCGAGCTCGTCGTCGACTACTCCTCCTCGCGCGAGGCTCGTCATGGACAACTCCACCTCGCGCAGGCTCGTCGTCGACTACTTCACCTCCGCCGTGCGTCCGGGTGCCTCGGCACGTCGCGTGACTCATCATGCGGCTCGTCGCGTCGCTCGTCCGTCGACAACTCCGCCTCGCGCAGGCTCGTCGTCAACTACTTCACCTCCGCCGCGCGTCCGGGTGCCTCGGCACGTCGCGTGGCTCGTCATACGGCACGTCGCGCCGCTCGTCGTCGACTACTCCGCCTCGTGCAGGCTCGTCGTCGACTACTCCACCTCGCGCGGGCTCGTCATGCGGCTCGTCGCGCCGCTCGTCGTCGACTACTCCGCCTCGCGCAGGCTCTTCGTCGACAACTTCGCCTCACGCAGGCTCGTCGTCGACAACTCCGCCTCGCGCAGGCTCGTCGTCGACTACTCTGCCTCACGCAGGCTCGTCGTCGACAACTCCGCCTCGCGCAGGCTCGTCGTCGACTACTTCGCCTCCGCCGCGCGTCCGGGTGCCTTGGCACGTCACGTGGCTCGTCATGCGGCTCGTCGCGCCGCTCGTCGTCGACAACTCCGTCTCGCGCAGGCTCGTCGTCGACTACTTCACCTCCACCGCGCGTCCGGGTGCCTCGGCTCGTCATGCGGCACGTCGCGCCGCTCATCGTCGACTAATCCGTCTCGCGCAGGCTCGTCATCGACTACTCCGCCTCGCGTAGGCTCGTCGTCGACAACTCCGCCTCGCGCAGGCTCATCGTCGACTACTTCGCCTCCCCGTCTCGCGTCCGGCCGCCCCGCACGTCCTGCCCGCGCGGCTCATCATGCGGCACGTCGTGCCGCTCGTCGTCGACTACTCCGCCTCGCATAGGCTCGTCGTCGACTACTCTGCCTCGCGCAGGCTCGTCATCGACAACTCCGCCTCGCGCAGGCTCGTCGTCGACTACTTCGCCTCCGCCGCGTGTCCGGGTGCCTCGGCACGTCGCGCGGCTCGTCACGCGGCTCGTCGCGCCGCTCGTTGTCGACTACTCCGCCTCGCGCAGGCTCGTCGTCGACTACTCCGCCTCGCGCAGGCTCGTCGTCGACTACTTCGCCTCCGCCGCGCATCCGGGTGCCTCGGCACATTGCGCGGCTCATCACGTGGCTCGTCGCGCCGCTCGTCGTCGACTACTCCGCGTCACGCCGAGCTCGTCGTCGACAACTCCACTCCGTGCAAGCTCGCCGTCGACTACTTCACCTCCGCCGCACGTCCCGGTGCCTCGGCACATCGCGCGGCTCGTCACGCGGCTCGTCGCGCCGCTCGTCGTCGACTACTCGCCGCGCGCGGCTCGTCGTCGACTACTCCGCCTCGCGCGGCTCGTCGTCGACAACTGCGCCTCGCGCTGGCTCGTCGTCGACTACTTCGCCTCCGCCGCGCATCCGGGTGCCTCGGCACGTCGCGCGGCTCGTCATGCGGCTCGTCGCGCCGCTCGTCGTCGACTACTCCGCCTCGCGCAGGCTCGTCGTCGACTACTTCTCCTCCCTCGTGCGTCCGGTGCCTCGACACGTCACGCGGCTCGTCACGCGGCTCGTCGCGCCGCTCGTCGTCGACTACTCCGCCTCGCGCAGGCTCGTCGTCGACTACTCCGCCTCGCGCAGGCTCGTCGTCGACAACTCGGCCTCGCGTAGGATCGTCGTCGACAGCTCCATGCGCCGCGACTTCGTCTTGTGGCCACACTGGCTCTACTTCAGCCACGCCGTGCGTCGCGGATACTTGTCTCGCGGCCACACTGGCTCTACTCCGGACAAGATGTCGTCTTCCGGTCACATCACGTCGACCATTCATCTTGACTAGTTTTCCAAACTAGTCGAGAACGGCACGATCACACCCCCAACAACTAGTCGGAATAACTTTGACTAGTCAACTTCGAAAGAACAACCGTCGTGACTCCATCGCCGACCGCCACGGCTTCATCAACAGTCTGCCCAGGAAGCAACAGCTAAGTCATTTATTTAAATGATTACTGTTTTCTTTTCTTGGCTTGTTCTCCTCATCATGTAGGACTACTTGCCGACTACTCATTTGTGTACGCTTCTCGACGGGTTTTCACGGGAGCTACACTCTGCTGACTACTCTTGGGGTATATCAATCAAGTCACCACGAGTCTACTTCATCAACTCGGGGCTATCCCTAGGAAGCAGCTTCTAAAGTCGTCGACTACTCCGCCTCGCGCGAGCTCGTGGTCGACTACTTCGCCTCCGCCGCGCGTCCGGTGCCTCGGCACGTCGCGCGGCTCGTCATGCGGCTCGTCGCGCCGCTCGCCGTCGACTACTCCGCCTCGCGCGGATCATCGTCGGCTACTTCGCCTCCGCCGTGCGTCCGGTGCCTCGGCACGTCGCGCCGCTCATCATGCGGCTCGTCGCGCCGCTCGTCATCGACTACTCCGCCTCGCGCGGGGCTCGTCGTCGACTACTTCGACTCCGCCGCGCGTCCGGGTGCCTTGGCACGCCGCGCGGCTCGTCATGCGGCTCGTCGCGCCGCTCGTCGCCGACTACTCCCCGCCTTGCACGGGCTCGTCGTCGACTACTTCGCATCCGCCGCGCGTCGGGGTGCCTTGGCACATTGTGCGGCTCGTCATGAGGCATGTCGCGCCGCTCGTCGTCGACTACCTCCGCCTTGCGCGAGCTCGTCGTCGACTACTCGCCTCGCGCGAGCTCGTCGTCGACTACTTCACCTCCGCCGTGCGTCCGGGTGCCTCGGCACGTCGCGTGACTCGTGATGCGGCTCGTCGCGTCGCTCGTCCTCGACAACTCCGCCTCGCGCGAGCTCGTCGTCAACTACTTCACCTCCGCCACGCGTCGGGTGCCTCGGCACGTCGCGCGGCTAGTCATGCGGCACGTCGCGCCGCTCGTCGTCAACTACTCCGCCTCGCGCGAGCTCGTTGTCGACTACTCCGCCTCGCACGGGCTCGTCATGCGGCTCGTTGTGCCGCTCGTCGTCAACTACTCTACCTTGCGTAGGCTCATCGTCGACTACTCCGCCTCACGCGGGCTCATCGTCGACAACTCCGCCTCGCGCAGGCTCGTCGTCGGCCCCCGCCGCCTCCCGCGCGCATCGGGTGCCTCGACACATTGCGCGGCTCGTCACGCCGCTCGTCGTGCCGCTCGTCGTCGACAACTCCGCTTCGTTTAAGCTCGTCGTCGACTACTTCACCTCCGCCGCGCGCGAGCACGGGTGCCTCGGCACGTCGTGCGGCTCGTCCACGCGGCTCGTCGCGCCGCTCGTCGTCGACTACTCCGCCTCGCGCAAGCTCGTCGTCGACTACTCCGCCTCGCGCAAGCTCATCGTCGACTACTTCGCCTCCGCCGCGCGTCCCGGTGCCTCGGCACATCGCGCGGCTCGTCATGCGGCTCGTCGCGCCGCTCGTCGTCGACTACTCCGCCTCGCGCAAGCTCATCGTCGACTACTTCGCCTCCGCCGCGCGTCCGGGTGCCTCGGCACGTCGCGCGGCTCGTCATGCGGCTCGTCGCGCCGCTCGTCATCGACTACTCCGCCTCGCGCGGGGATCATCGTCGGCTACTTCGCCTCCGCCGCGCGTCGGGGTGCCTCGGCACGTCGCGCCGCTCATCATGCGGCTCGTCGCATCGCTCGTCGTCGACTACTCCGCCTCGCGCAGGCTCGTCGTCGACTACTTCGGCTCGCCGCGCGTCGGGTGCCTTGGCACGCCGCGCGCGGCTCGTCATGCGGCTCGTCGCGCCGCTCGTCGTCGACTACTCCGTCTTGCACAAGCTCGTCGTCGACTACTTCGCATCCGCCGCGCGTCCGGGTGCCTTGGCACGTCGCGCGGCTCGTCATGCGGCATGTCGCGCCGCTCGTCGTCGACTACTCGCCTTGCGCGAGCTCGTCGTCGACTACTCCGCCTCGCGTAGGCTCGTCATGGACAACTCCGCCTCGTGCAGGCTCGTCGTCGACTACTTCGCCTCCGCCGTGCGTCCGGGTGCCTCGACACGTCGCGTGGCTCATCATGCGGCTCATCGCGCCGCTCGTCGTCGACAACTCCGCCTCGCGCAGGCTCGTCGTCGACTACTTCACCTCCGCCGTGCGTCCGGGTGCCTCGGCACGTCGCGCGGCTCGTCATGCGGCACGTCGCGCCGCTCGTCGTCGACTACTCCGCGTCGCGCAGGCTCGTCGTCGACTACTCCGCCCTCGCACGAGCTCGTCATGCGGCTCGTCGCGCCGCTCGTCGTCGACTACTCTGCCTCGCGCAGGCTCGTCGTCAACTACTCTGCCTCACGCAGGCTCGTCGTCGCCAACTCCGCCTCGCGCAGGCTCGTCGTCGACTACTTCGCCTCCGCCGCGCGTCCGGGTGCCTCGGCACGTCACGTGGCTCATCATGCAGCTCGTCGCGCCGCTCGTCGTCGACAACTCCGTCTCGCGCAGGCTCGTCGTCGACTACTTCACCTCCGCCGCGCGTCCGGGTGCCTCGGCTCGTCATGCGGCACGTCGTGCCGCTCATCGTCGACTACTCCGCCTCGCGCAGGCTCGTCATCGACTACTCCGCCTCGCGTAGGCTCGTCGTCGACAACTCCGCCTCGCGCAGGCTCGTCGTCGACTACTTCGCCTCCGTCGCACGTCCGGCTGCCTCCGCACGTCGCGCGGCTCGTCATGCGGCACGTCGTGCCGCTCATCGTCGACTACTCTTCCTCGCATAGGCTCGTCGTCGACTACTCCGCCTCGCGCAGGCTCATCGTCGACAACTCCGCCTCGCGCAGGCTCGTCGTCGACTACTTCGCCTCCGCCGCATGTCCCGGGTGCCTCGGCACATCACTCGGCTCGTCATGCGGCATGTCGCACCTCTCGTTGTCGACTACTCCGCCTCGCGTAGGCTCGTCGTCGACTACTCCCGCCTCGCGCGCGCGCTCGTCGTCGACTACTTCGCCTCCGCCGCGCATCCGGGTGCCTCGACACATCGCGCGGCTCGTCACGTGGCTCGTCGCGCCGCTCGTCGTCGACTACTCTGCCTCACGTAGGCTCGTCATCGACAACTCCACCTCGTGCAGGCTCGTCGTCGACTACTTCGCCTCCGCCGCGCGTCCGAGTGCCTCGGCACGCCGCGCGGCTCGTCACGCGGCTCGTCGCGCCGCTCGTCGTCGACTACTGCGCCCTCGCGCGGGCTCGTCGTCGACTACTCCGCCTCGCGCAGGCTCGTCGTCGACAACTCCGCCTCGCGCAGGCTCGTCGTCGACTACTTCTCCTCCGCCGTGCGTCCGGGTGCCTCGGCACGTCGCGCGGCTCGTCATGCGGCACGTCGCACCGCTCGTCGTCGACTACTCCGCCTCGCGCAGGCTCGTCGTCGACTACTTCGCATCCGTCGTGCGTCCAAGTGCCTCGGCACGTTGCGCGGCTCGTCATGCGGCTCGTCGCGCTGCTCGTCGTCGACTACTCTGCCTCGCGCGGAGCTCGTAGTCGACTACTTCGCCTCCGCCGCGCATCCGGGTGCCTCGGCACATCGCGCGGCTCGTCACGCGTCTCGTCGCGCCGCTCGTCGTCGACTACTCCGCGTCGCGCAGGCTCGTCGTCGACAACTCCGCCTCGCGCAGGCTCGTCGTCGACAACTCCGCCTCGCGCAGGCTCGTCGTCGACAACTCCGTGCGCCGCGACTTCGTCTTGCGGCCACACTGGCTCTACTTCAGCCACGCCGTGCGTCGCGGCTACTTGTCTCGCGGCCACACTGGCTCTACTTCAGCCACGATGTCGTCTTCTGGTCACATCACGTCGACCATTCATCTTGACTAGTTTTCCAAACTAGTCGAGAACGGCAGTCACGCCCCCAACAACTAGTCGGAATAACTCTGACTAGTCAACTTCAGCAACAACCGTCATGGCTCCATCGCCGACCGCCACGGCTTCATCAACAGTCTGCCCAGGCAGCAACAGCTAAGTCATTTATTTAAATGATTACTGTTTTCTTTTCTTGGCTTGTTCTCCTCATCATGTAGGACTACTTGCCGACTACTCATTTGTGTACGCTTCTCGACGGGTTTTCACGGGAGCTACACTCTGCTGACTACTCTTGGGGTATATCAATCAAGTCACCACGAGTCTACTTCATCAACTCGGGGGCTATCCCTAGGAGGCAGCTTCTAAAGTCCGCTACGCGCGGCAATCTAAAGTCGACTCCTAAAGTCGCATTCGAAGTCCACTCGTGCGGCAACTTAAAGTCTACTCCGGACGCATCTTCGCCCCGCTTCGGTGGCATACTACGTGTGTAAGCTTCGATGGAACCTAGCTATAAGTGGCCCTCGGGTCCTGGCGACGATGGAACCTAGCTACACGTGGTCTTCACGCTCTGTACCATGGGTCCATGTACCCTAAGTACACATGCTCCGTACCTTGGGTCCGAAATCCATGGCCCAAGTACACAAGTCGACTCCGATCGCTGCTTCAAGTCCACTACGGTGGCACTCGTACCTTGGATCTGAAATCTATGGCCCGGGTACACAAGTCGACTTCGGTCGCACCTTCAAGCCCGCTCCGGCGGTAATCGTACCTTGGGTCTGAAATCCATGGCTCGGGTACTTAAGCCCACTCCGGTGACACAAGTCGCGTTAACAGTCGCACCTAAGCCCACTCTGGTGGCACAAGCTGACTTTGGTCGCAATCTTAAGCCCGCTCCGATGGCAGAACTACTCGTTTTCTCTAATTTTTCATTCGCTTTGGCTTTCCGGAAAGTACTTTTCGTTTTTTGCATCTTAAGTCCACCCCGCGTGGCACAAAGTCGACTACTGTAGTCGCATCTAAAGTCTGCTTTACGCGGCAATCTAAAGTCGACTTCTTCAGTCACAACTCAAAGTCCGCTCCATGCGGCATCCTAAAGTTGACTTCGGTTTTCAAGTCGCATCTCAAAGTCTGCTCCGCGCGGCATAAGGTCGACTTTGGTTTTTAAGTCGCATTCTAAAGTCTGCACTGCTGGCATCTGAAGTCGACTTTGGTCGCACCTAAAGTCCGCTCTGACGGCACGACTACTTCTCAAGCTCCTTGGCTCGATGCCAAATTACTACTCGGAATCTCTCCCAGCTCGGGGGCTGCTCTCAACATACTACTCGAGGATAACTTCAAAGATGCTTTGCTCGCTCTCAAGCTCGGGGGCTCCGCACCAATAACTACTCGACGTGGCTCATACGGCTCTCTTATCTCGGGGGTTACACGCTGCAAGAGTACTCGGATGATGGCTTTCGCGAACACTGAAGACCCTTGGATTGATTACCTAATCATTTCAAGGCTCGGGGGCTGCTATGCTACACCCATCATTCAAATTTTTCAAGACGGAAGATTCAGAATCAAGATTGACCCTCAGCTAGAGTCTGCAACTCAACCTAAGGCTCGAGGGCTACTCCATATGGACTGCGATTTTGCAACCGCACTTCCATATAATCTCGACTTCAAGATTGATGAGCCGGACCACCTTCCGGCTTCGCGGCGCGTTCAAGTACTATTGAAGACTTCTCCAAGCGTACTCGAGGACGCTCAAGAACTACTTGAAGAGGCTTCAAGACTACTCGAACTACTACTCTCGACTACAACGTGCTTGGGGGCATGTCGGGCATACTCCCCGGTACTCATGCAAGGAAGGAAGAAGACGGACTCCTACTAGAATTCCCCCGTAATCCTACTAGTACTCGTTCCGTGTAATCCTACTAGGACTCTTGCCTTGTAACCGACTAGGAACCCGCCCCCCGGACTATATAAAGGAGGGCGGGTACCTAGCCGGAACCGGATCTCAACCCAACACCAAGCGCGGGCGCCATACTTGATCCCCCAAACGGGACGTAGGGTTCGCCACCTTGGCGGCCCGAACTCGTATAAATCTTGTGTCCCGTGTTGTTGTGCATACCTTCGAGTTCTCGGTCTCCCGATCACGATCCTCATCGCACAATCTACTACCTCGGGTACCCCCTTCGTAGGTTTGCCGGTCTAAAACACTGACAACGCTGCCATCCGCTTACTCCACATCTGGTAGTTCTTCCCATCGAAGTGTGGAGGACCCGAACCCTGTTCCTGGTACGCCATCTTTGGATCTTGGACTGGTTAGAGTCAATAAAGACCCGAACCGGCTCTGATACCACTTGAAGGACTGATTAGGCGACCAGAGAGGGGGGGAGTGAATGGGAGCCGATAAAAATTCTTCTCGATGGAGATTGAAACTCCAACAAGATGAACTCGCACAGTCGGACCCCCAAGATCACACCGCACTTCTACCTCCCGTTTGCCAAAACCACATAGCCATTTTAGTGCTATTAGTCCTAGGAGAAAACAAGACCGGCAACCTTAACACACACGCACCCACGACAGGCGGAAACAACTCGAAAGCCGGCTATCCGAGGCGGTCGGTTAGACCGGGTATGGGGGGCGGTTAGACCGCCTCCACCAGGCAACCAAGAATTCCTCCGAAACACCCCTTCCGAGCACCAAAATGCACCACGGTTTCACCAACGGTGATCTCCGGTCGGGGCCATGCTAGCTACCGTAAAAATCTTGGCGAAAACCAAAACTTCACCCGGGGGCCTAGGGGTGGTTAGACCGGCTACCGAGGCGGTCTAACCTCCTCGTACCCGCAAACGAACTCCAAGCAATAACTCCTAGCAAACGGCACGAGAACGGCCCGAAATTTCACCCGGACGCTACTCGATCAAGGCGAACAAACTCACGGAGGAAAATCCGGTGAAACGAACTTCGACACGGAAGGTCCGGTGCGGTTAAACCGCCCCCTCTAGGCGGTTAGGCCGCCCCTTCCGAAAACCTACCCGCGGGTCAAACCTCAACTTCCCGAGCACCCGATCTCCCGAATCACTCCCCCGGATTGCGGCGAAACTTCGGGAATAGCCGGGTTACCTCCTAGGCAACCTCTACCTCAAAGGAATCGACTCGAATCACTCAAAATCAAGAGGAATCGAAGAAATCGCCTCTCCAGGTCAAGAACTCGCCCAACTCAAAAAACCACCAAACCGAGTCCGATTCAAGAGAGATTTGGGGGCAAATTCACCACCCAAAGAGGCACAAGATCCTCATATGTGACACCCACCAAAAACTCCAAGAAATCGTCCTCAAAACTCCGCCAACAAAGAGCTCCGAAAATCACCACAAAGAAGGACGGGAAAAACACTTAACCTTGAGGAACAACGCCAAACCATCTATACATACGATGAAGGTTCGCACAAGGTCTAGCTTGCCACCCATACATCCATCCCTCCCTCTAGATCTCACATGAAGCTCTCAAGCTAGTCCTAGGAAAAACTAGAGGAAAAATGAGAAAAAAAATGGAAAAACAAATGAGTTAGGGTTCCAAGAGTTGGGCGCCATCCATCCCCCCAAAGAGTATATAGGGAGGCACCCAAAAGATTAAACTACCCTTACTTAATAACTAGGGATACAAGCCCCTCAAGGGTGAATTTGGAAGTCTTCGGATTTTCTTCATCGAACGGTCGCCCGGCGACCGCAACCTCGCTTAGCCTCGATGCAAGCCTTGCGATCCCGACGCGTGTCCTCTCGCTTCGAAGCATCTCGGCGCCGGCGACCGGGCGGTCGGACCGCCCCCACCGGGCGGTTAGGACCGGCCCGGGCAATCCGACCGGCCTAGGCGATCCGACCGCCCCTCCCGGGCGGTTGAACCGGCCCGGGTGGCCACACCTCCTCGTCGAGTCTTCGGCCTCGGTTTTGTGGCTCAACCGAGTAACCCGGTGGTTTTCGGTGAATCACCGCAAACCCCGTGAACTCGGAGTAGCCTCTCGCCAATCTCCACTCATGACTTGGCCCCGACGTAGTCCCGGCTCGACCTTGGTTTTGAGGCTCTACCAAGAAACCGTCCACGACTTCATCTTGCCGTTCATGCCACCATGCGGCCTGCACTTGACCCCGCTGGCCGCCGGGTCCCTCGAACGAAGCTCACTTGTCTTCTCCACACCTGGAGGCCTCACCGGCGACGACCTTTCGCGCTTGTTCTTCACCTGCACCAACACAAGTCAAGCCACAACCTACACCTACAATACTTAGTCAAGAATCAGTCTACGCAATGTTGTCAATCACTCATCACACACGGAAGCGACCATCCACCGGTCCTCGAACCACACATGGTCCTCACTTGTAAACTTTAACCTACGTAGGTCTTGCAAGTTGGGCCTGCGCAGGATGTGATGCCACTGTGAATTCATCGTGGAAACATGTTTGTCAGCGGTGAAGCATGGCGTCTGTTCCAAGAGGCTCATCCCGACCAAGATTTTTCTGATTTTTAGCTTGAAGTTTCGCTTAAATTTTCGATGGACTGCTTCAATCTTTCTTCTTTTTTTCTTCTTCGCAAAGACGAGAGCTCCACCGCTACAAACTCAAGCTCTTCGAGGATCCCGAAGATGGAGCTCCTTAGCCCCATCACTGATGGGCTCGACTTCGCCTAGGCTTGAGATATTGTAGAAGATAATAGCCGCGACCCAGGACATGTCCTTGAACTTTCATTCTAGAGATTGTATTTCCTAGTGTAATCGTGACGATGCTATATCGAAATTTTTATGCAACTAAGGCAATAAAGACGTTTTCTTTGAAAAAACGTCACCCTTTCCCACCTTGCCGTTTTGCATTAAATTTCGAGGCAGGTTAAGGAAATTCTTGTGTTATGCGGATGTCTTGATCATTGGTACTTTTGTGAAATTTTCGCGAGTTTTGAAATTGCAAGTAATGTGATGCAAGTCTACAAAATTTGTTTGCGAATTTTGTGGACTTGACCCGCTTGGCACACTTTCCATGGTTGATATTGCAACCCTCAGTTGCTTCAACCACGCTTTTCTACAAATCTTGACTCGAGCCCCTTGCCTCTTCAACAGAACATATTCATCGCGAAAAAACGTCATGAATCTCTGCCAAAAAATTCTTAAACAATGACATATAGATTCGCCTAACCGCAACTACCATTAATTATCATGAAGGAAACTTAGGCTACAACTTATTGTTGTCTCGAGCCTCTTCGGTGGGAATCCCTTTGACGGTGGGATTTAGGCCACAACTTATCCTTTTCGGTGGGAATCCCTTTGACAGTGGGATTTAGGCCACAACTTGTTGTTGTCTCAGGCCTTTCGGTGGGAATCCCTTTGACGGTGGGATTTAGGCCACAACTTGTTGTTGTCTCAGACCTTTCGGTGGGAATCCCTTTGACGGTGGGATTTAGGCTTTCACAGATCCTCTGGCTATCACAAAGCCCTTTCACGAACTCTTCCTCCTTTACGATGGAATTTTGGCTATCACGAAGCCTTTTCACACGAACTTTTTTCTTTCTTTCATGATGGAATTCTGGCTATCACGAAGCCTTTTCACGTATTTTTCTTTCACATGGTGGAATCTCTGCTATCACGAAGCCTTTTCGCGAATTTTTCTTTCACATGGTGGAATCTCGGCTATCACAAAGCCTCTTCACGAATTTTTCTTTCACATGGTAGAATCTCGGCTATCACTTGTTGACGGTGTATTTTGGTGCACCTAGCATGTTCATTACACTTTGGTTTGGATTTGATTATTGAACTAACCCGCCACTAGGCACACTAATCATATAACAAGTTCATCTTTGTGCATGCATTTGGAAGTGTTGTGTTTATGTAGGAAAACATGGACATAAAGGACGGATTCGCAATAAGTTCAAAGGAGCATTCATGGAGTCTTGTTCGTGTTCATGAGCTCGCTGAAATTACTTCCAATGGTGGTGAAGACCGAAGTGCTACGAGGAACACCACCGGGGATTGAAGCGTAAAAGATCAAACTTCATGCAAAGAGAGCCTCCATCTTGATCGCGAGGATAACGGCGTCAAAATCATCCAAGTGGAAGGGGCAAAGTAGATAAGTGCACGAGGACCCATGGAGCAAAAAGGGCGACCGAACCGGGCTGGCCGGGCTCGGGCCGGCCGGCCCGGCCGGATCGGCCCAGCCCACTTCGGGCACCGGTTCGGTCCCGTCTTCCTTGCCCTCGAAGGATCTTCGACCCTAAAACCCCCGACGCGCCGCCAACACAAGAGGAGGAGTTATTCGCACCAGAAGGCCATCTACAAGCTAGAGAGAGAGGAGGAGGATCTCCGGGCTGGAGATTAACCACCTCGAAGGAAGCACCCTCTCGTGGAGAAGGAGGAAGACACCGGCGGAAGGGAAACCATGATCAACGGTGCCATGATCAGCACCTTGATGGGGTAATCTTCTCATTCGTCCATGGGTTGTAATCGATCGTGAGATGTAATCGCACTTTGTTGGATTATCTTTCTATCATCTTGTGTTGAATATACTTTAATGCTTAAGGCTTGCAACCATGCCGTAAAGGGAGTATAGGCCTCAATGCTTCCTTGGATCCATTCAATACGCCGTGACCATCAAAGGTCTAGTCATGATTACCTTCGCGTAGTGACGGTACGAGAGGAGGGAAAGGGGCGAAACCGTGGTCACAACCCCGATAGATTAGATTGGTTTTTCATGTCTTTAAGCGATTGCATGCTCTAGTATCGTAGACCCGTGGGCGAGTGTCTTCTCTCTTGATCGTTTATCATTCTCTCTAGTGTAGTTAAGTGTTTTCTAGTATAATAGTAGTTAGGGTTTTAGTAGCTAGTGTGTCGTTGTTGATCGAACGCTTGTAATCCCCTTGCTCCGCGGATTGATAAGAACCTTGGGAATCCCGTGGTGAAAAAGGTGTGGGGTCCGTACGCTTGCGGATCGTAGAGGGATACGTCTTTTATCCGTCAACAAGCCCCTTTTTCTGGCGCCGTTGCCGGGGAGCAAGTTAGTTTACATCGTTTGATTTGCATCTAACTTAGTTTTATATTTTAGTTTATCTTTTATTTGTTATATCTAACATATATTATCGAAAAACACTTGTTTCTTTTTTTGTTTTTGTTTTTATCTTATTGTCTAGATGGAGTTCGTTAATCAACCCGTGGAAGAACCGGAGAAATCATTAAGGGATTACGCTAGCCCTCGATGTGAAGACATAAAGGTACAAGAGTCGGATTCGAAGCTCGAAGCGACCAAGTATGAAATTAAATCCAAGATCATGAAGATGGTGGCGGAAAACCCATTTGAAGGGATGGTTACGGAGAACCCATATAGACACATAAGGGATTTCACGACAATATGCAACACGGTGCGTCAAGAAGGAGTTCCCGATGAATGGTTCAAATGGAATCTCTTTCCCTACTCACTTGCCGGCAAAGCAAAGACATGGTATTCGGTTGCGTCCTTTGAAGTTGAAGGCAATTGGAACAAGTTGACAAAGAAGTTTTGCGAGAAGTTCTTTCCAATGAGCAAGGTTCAACATCTAAGGAGGCAAGTGATCAATTTTATGCAAGGAGAAGAGGAAGGGATAGACCAAGCCCGGGATAGGTTTAATGAATTAATCGAACAAGGACCAAAACTCGGCTTCACCGGTGACGTACTCTTGCATACATTTTTCTTTTCCCTAACCCCTAGTTGCATGCGACACGTCGAAATGTGTGCAGGTGGGGATCTCATGGAGAAAACACTCACGGAAGCCGCCCAACTTCTACAAAAAGTTAGCAAAGCGGCTGCCATGCGAAGAGATTGGGAAACAAGACTTGCGGAAGAGCCGGAATTCAATTCAAGGAAGAAAAAGCTTGCTGAATTTTCTAAAGAGGCAACCCCGGAAGTCACAAAAGAGGAGCCAATCATGGAGAAGCTTGAACAAGAACACATCAAGTCAAGAACTACACCAAACATCGACTTCGCCGCACCAAAAGAGACAAACAAGAGAAGCATGTCAAGCGCGAAGCCACTAAGGGAGTTCGAGCCAATGGATTGGGTTCCTATTGATTACGGAGAAGTATTCGACAAGAGAAGACCGTTCCCTAATCAAAAGGGAATGGCAAGAGCATTGGAAGTGGATTTCCCACCGGAGGGGGAAAGCTGAAAATCCATACGACCTCGAAACGACCGGTGAGATTTTTGAAAAGCTCTTTGGAGATGACGTGGTGGATCCGGAACATATTGCCGAGGTGAAGAGGATCATGGGGATCAAGCCCGAAGCATCACCATACGCTCGCCTTGCTGAAATTTATTCGATCGGATCCGAAGAAGAAGAGAAGATGACGCCACACTTGAGTTGCGAGATCAACGGAGTTCAATGCAAAGCTTTATGCGACATCGGAGCCCAAGTAAGTGTTCTATCTTCTAAAATTTACGATAAAGTTCAATACCACAACCTAGACTTAGCTCCAACATCAACGAAATTAATTATGGGAGATGGTAGAACTATCAAACCTCTAGGTATTGCTTGCAACATGAAAGTAAAAATCTCTAGAAACTACATACCAACCGATTTCTTTGTTATTGATGCTTACCATAGTAATTCTGATCATATAATCTTAGGTAGGCCTTTTCTTAAGTTGGTTGATGCCGTGTTAGATGCCGGAGAAGGCAAAGTAACAATGAACCTTAATGGAACAAAGTACACATATAACTTTCTTCGTGCTTCTAAACACCTTACTCCTTTTCCTCCCGAAGATGAAGAAATAGAAGAGATAGATAGTCTTTGTTTTGTTGAAACCCTTAGAGACCCGCCGCAAAGAGCGATGGAAAATCAAATTAGTAATCAACAAGATGAAGAACTAGAGGAAGCAGCAAAAGGCTTAGAGCCGCATGATGGTAGCATGGAGGAAGAGAAGTTCGAAGACATAGGAGAAATCAAACCCGAGGAGCCACAAGTGCCCGAAGTAGACCTTAAACCTTTGCCCAAGGGATTAAAATATGAATTTTTGGGGCCAGACAAAACCTATCCAGTCATTGTGAGCGACGAGTTGAGCCCCGAAGAAAATGAAGCGTTGCTGATTTTATTAAAAAAACATAGGAAGGTGATTGGATATTCAATTAATGATCTCAAAGGTATTAGCCCAGCCTTTTGCACTCATCGTATACCAATGGAAGACCAATGTAAGCCCGTGGTGGACCATCAAAGGAGGCTAACCCATGCCATGCGAGAGGTAGTAAAGAAAGAGGTTATCAAGTTACTTGATGCCGGAATCATCTACCCGGTTCCACATAGCGAATGGGTGAGCCCGGTACATTGTGTACCGAAGAAAGGAGGTTTGACCGTGGTGAAGAATGAGAAGAATGAATTGATACCGCAAAGAACCGTGACCGGGTGGCGGATGTGTATTGATTACCGTAAGCTTAACAAAGCGACGAAGAAAGATCACTTCCCCCTACCGTTCATAGACGAGATGCTCGAGAGGTTAGCAAACCACGCTTATTTTTGCTTTCTCGATGGATACTCGGGGTTCATGCAAATTCCCATTCACCCGGAAGATCAACATAAGACAACATTTACGTGTCCTTACGGAACGTTTGCATATAGGAGGATGCCCTTCGGCCTATGCAACGCTCCGGCCTCTTTTCAACGTTGCATGATGGCCGTGTTTTCGGAATTCATCGAAGAAATTGTTGAAGTGTTTATGGATGATTTTTCCGTTTACGGGAAGACGTTCATAGATTGCTTAGCAAACTTAGAAAAGGTCCTTACAAGGTGTGCGGAGGTAGATTTGGTTTTAAATTGGGAAAAGTGCCACTTCATGGTTAAGCAAGGCATAGTGCTCGGACATGTTATATCCGAGAGAGGAATTGAAGTGGACAAGGCTAAGGTAGAGACGGTTGAGCAACTCCCCACCTCCTACGGATATTAAGTCCTTAAGGAGCTTTCTAGGCCATGCCGGATTCTATAGAAGATTTATAAAGGACTTCTCAAAGATCACTAAGCCTTTAACACACCTTCTTCAAAAGGATGTGGCTTTCGACTTTGATGAGAAGTGCCTAGCGGCATTCCGACCTTGAAAAATGCGTTGGTGAGTGCTCCCATCATCCAACCTCCGGATTGGAGCCAACCTTTCGAGATCATGTGTGACGCAAGTGACTACGCCGTAGGCGCGGTCTTGGGACAAAGAAAGGAAGGCCGAGTTCACGCCGTTTACTACGCTAGCAATACTCTTAGTGGGGTACAATTAAATTACGCTACTACGGAAAAAGAATTGCTAGCGGTGGTATTCGCTTTCGAAAAATTCAGATCTTACATCGTGAACTCGAAAGTCATTGTTTACACCGATCACGCAGCCATAAAGTATCTCTTGGCTAAGAAGGAAGCTAAACCACGTTTGATTCGTTGGATCCTTCTTCTCCAAGAGTTCGATGTTGAAATTCGTGACAAAAAGGGGGTGGAAAATGTTGTGGCCGATCATTTGTCTAGGATGAATCGTGGGCAAGATGATAAAGAGCCCATAGAAGATAAGATGAGAGATGACCACCTCTATAGAGTGCTTGATAAAGATACTTGGATGATCGACATCATTCGAGCAATTCGAAAGATGCCCCTCGATCATCTAGACAAAAACACCCAAAGGAAAATAATTTACGAAAGCAAGAAATATTTTTGGGATGCACCATACCTCTTCAAGCTTGGCAATGATGGAGTAATGAGAAGATGTGTGCCAAGAGAAGAGAGGCTCGAGATTCTAAGGAAGTGCCACTCGGCGGAGTACGGTGGGCATTATAGCCATTTTCGAACCGAAGCCAAAGTATGGTCGAGCGGATTCTATTGGCCGGAGATGCATGAAGATACTAAAAGATATGTTGCGTCATGCCCCGAATGCCAAAGAACCGGAAACATCTCTCAAAGAAATTCTATGCCTTTGAAATACAACTTGCAAATCGACATATTCGATGTATGGGGCATAGACTTCATGGGGCCTTTTAAAAACTCATTTGGATTCGAGTATATACTTGTTATGGTCGATTATGTATCCAAGTGGGTAGAGGCTATACCATGTCGTAAAGCTTCCACGGAGGAGTCCATCACTATGATCAAGAACGTGATTTTTCCCCGTTTCGGTACACCGAGAATCTTGATAAGTGATGGAGGAACTCATTTCACCGGAAGAACTTCAAAAAGTGCTTGTCCAAGTTGGGAATTGAGCATAGGGTCTCCACGGCCTATCACCCACAAACCAACGGACAAGCGGAGACGTCAAATAGGCAATTAAAAAGCATACTTAACAAAACCATAGAGAAGGGAGGCAAGGATTGGTCAAAGAAATTAGACGGAGCTTTATGGGCTTATCGAACGGCGTTTAAAACACCGATAGGTATGACCCCTTATCAATTCGTCTATGGAAAAGCTTGCCACCTTCCGGTTGAGTTAGAACATAAAGACTATTGGGCGATTAAAGAGATGAACCTTGATCTCGATGCCGCGGTGGTGAAACGGAGAATTCAAATAAGCGAGCTAGAGGAGTTGAGGTTGAAAGCTTATGAAAACGCAAGCATATACAAGGAGAGAATCAAAAGGTGGTATGATAAAAGATTGAAGAAAAAAAGAATTTAAAGAAGGAGATAAGGTCCTCCTCTACAATTCGAGGTTTAAAACCTTCGGAAAGGGGAAATTGCAAAGCAAGTGGGACGGACCTTATGTTGTGCATTCGGTGTTCTCCAACGGAGCGGTAACCATTATGGATATAAACGGCGATCAATTTGTGGTGAATGGACAGCGGCTTAAGGTTTACTACGAACCCGACGTCGTGCCCATTTATCATGTTGACGTCTTTACCATGGAGGAAGAGCCCGAACGTCCCGCCTAGGACGAAAAACAAGGCACCAACTTCTCGTAAATAATTTTTCTTTTAGCTTTCCGGAGTTTTTCGCGAAGATTAACCGGGCCAACTTTTTCCCATGGGGCGAGGACGAAAAAATAGGGCGGTGTGCAAAAAACCGGACCGGCCCGGCCCCCGAGGCAGGGCTGGGCGGCCGGCCCGCGGATCGGCCCGGGGGTGGCCCGACGCCCGATGTCCCCGAATTTCGCTCGAATTGCTCCTTTTTGACTTCCTTGTTTGGTCGGAAAATTTTAAGGGAAGTGTAAAAAAGGAAAATAAGGTTCCCGGGGCTTTTCTCTCGGGACTATATATTTGGCCGAATTGGGAGCTCGAGAATCAAACCCTTCAAGCAATGTGTTGCACCCTTGTAGCAGCCATTGAGCCTCCAAAAAGCTTAGAGTTGAAGGTAGAAGCCAAGAAGCCATCGATGGAGGAGGCGATGCGATGCGAGGTCAAGCTACCCGTCAAGAGGACCGCACGTATCCGTTGCGGAGGACGTGTCCCGACCGGAGCTCTTGCATCTCGCAACCCCGTCAAAGGAGAGAAGGTCCCTTCACCCGTTCGAAGGTCGGCACGCCTCCAAGGCATCAAGCGCAAAGATTACAAGGAGGTGTCGCCGGAGCCTAAGGATTATGGGGATAGCGACTACTCCGACGATCGTAGCCCGAGCTCGTGGGCGGGCCGCCGGTAGAGACGATGACGATTGGGGCGAGCGGCCCTATGAAAGGACTCCCGAGGGCCCCAATGGCGACGGCAACGACGGTGGCGAAGGCGACAACAATGGAGGCGACGACGGTGGTGACAACGGTGGAGATTATGGCGACGACGACCCCTTCGGATTGCATCCGGTGTCTTCGTCGAGTTTGCCGTCAATCCATCGCAGCTCTCTACGCGTCGGCCGACGAATGTCTTCAAACCATGGAAGCGATGAAGCAGCGTATGGAGGACTTGGAGCGCGTAGTTGAAGATGACTACAAGTTCCTTAACCGTAACGTGCGCAAACTTTTCGGCATGGTTGGAAACATGAGAGGCAAGTGGTGCAAAGCTTGCTCGAAATACCACTAGATCTAGTTTTCCCCTTTGGTTTTTGTAAGATACGACGAGGACGTCGTATGTTTTAAGTGTGGGGGAGAGCTAGCTCGCTAGCCTTAGCTTTTGAACTTCAAGTTTAGGTTCGGTTTAATCTTCGTGTGAGAGTCTTAGTGTTTTAATGAGTCTTTAGTTTTTGAGTCTGTTTTAAAATTTTCTGCAAGTGTCTTAAATTAGTGTTGAGTCAAGAAAACCAAATAAAAAGAGTCTTTATATACATCTTTGTGTTTTATGTATTGTTTATCTTTATTTACTTGTTTGTTTAATCTTTGATTCTTGATATATGAACACAAGTATGTGGTTTGAAAATCGTTTACCGTGGTGCTTAGTGGAATCGCTGCTACTTAAAGTACCCATACCGCACTTCGATCTTGAGCTTCACATGTTAGTTGTGCTATGTTCGATGCTAAAAATTGGAGGATTTCAGTTCTGAAAATTATATTAAAACCCTTGTAATAAAGGTTAGCAAAACCTCTTTTTCCAAGTTGAGAGTAAGAAAAAAAATTCCTATCCAAAGCCAAGTTTATTTTCGCTCCACCATAAGTGTGATTAGCACGATGAGTTAGGCTAGGACCCTTCTCTCTTGGTGAGTTTTAATTTCGAGCAATGATCATGTCCTTGTGCTTATCTTTTGTTGCTAGCCTCGTCATACATTCGGTAACATGACTTTCACAACGGAAGTCACGTACATCGCCGAATTCCATACCCAACCCTATACATCTCTTTTGTACATCGTATTCCTTGAACACAACCTATTTTCAAATTTTCGTCTCGTCTCTAGCATGATTTATTTAAAATTTCAGATTGTATGCATGCGAGAAAAGGGAGAATTGAAAGCTTTGAAAAGGTGTCAAGAGAGAGAAAAATAAAGAGAAAAAGTATGTGTATGGAAAAGAAAGAAAGAAAGAAAGAAAAATTATATGTGAATGAAAGAAAAAAAAAAGAGAAAGAGAGAAAGATGAGTTAGCAATGAAGATATGAGAGGGATGGATCAAGTGAAAGAAAAGAAAAATAATAAAGTGTAAGGAAGGATGTCACGTTGATTGTGAGACGAAACTTTTACTTTATTTCCAACCATGTGCAATCCGACAACGAGGACATTATTGGTGCCTTGAAGTCACAATTTTCTTTTGCCCTTGCACATGTCCACCATTCTAAATCTTCTCATCCTTGATATCCCTACATATGGTTAATTCTCATGATCATTGGCTTTGAAAGGTAGACAACCATTAGAGGAAGTTCTTAGTTTGACAATACTTGTGTTGATTGCGCTAGCCCTACCTATAGCTCCACTTTTACATGATATATGAGAGATTAATGGGAGGTGAGAGTTTTATAAAATTTGGTTAGGATAGACACTTCATATGAGTGATTTGAGAGAGCTTGGAGAAAGGTTTTTGTCTAATACTTGTTGCAGGAATTTTTGTTTTGAAAACCATAAAAAACCCTCCGATGGAAGCAAAGAAGTAAGTATGGCTGAAATTGAAAGCTTCGAGTGAAGAGTTTGAGTTGTGGGGTAAATCTTGACGTGGTAAAAATTCTAAACGCCCATGTTTATGTTTGATTATCATTACTTTGTGTTTATGTATTAAAGATGAAGGGATTGACTAACTTGTAAAGAAGGATAAGTGGTACACGATTACACACCTTGGACGAAGTTCTTTTACGAGTACTTGCTCGAGGACGAGCAAGAGCTAAGTGTGGGGGAGATGTTGACGGTGTATTTTGGTGCACCTAGCATGTTCATTACACTTTGGTTTGGATTTGATTATTGAACTAACCCGCCACTAGGCACACTAATCATATAACAAGTTCATCTTTGTGCATGCATTTGGAAGTGTTGTGTTTATGTAGGAAAACATGGACATAAAGGACGGATTCGCAATAAGTTCAAAGGAGCATTCATGGAGTCTTGTTCGTGTTCATGAGCTCGCTGAAATTACTTCCAATGGTGGTGAGGACCGAAGTGCTACGAGGAACACCCCCGGGGATTGAAGCATAAAAGATCAAACTTCATGCAAAGAGAGCCTCCATCTTGATCGCGAGGATAACAGCGTCAAAATCATCCAAGTGGAAGGGGCAAAGTAGATAAGTGCACGAGGACCCACGGAGCAAAAAGGGCGACCGAACCGGGCCGAAATCGGGCCTGGGCCGGCCGGCCCGGTCGGATCGGCCCGGCCCACTTCGGCACCGGTTCGGTCCCGTCTTCCTTGCCCTCGAAGGATCTTCGACCCTAAAACCCCCGATGCGCCGCCAACACAAAGAGGAGGAGTGATTCGCACCGAAAGGCCATCTACAAGCTAGAGAGAGAGGAGGAGGATCTCGGGCCGGGAGATTAACCACCTCGAAGGAAGCACCCTCTCGTGGAGAAGGAGGAAGACACCGGCGGAAGGGAAACCATGATCAACGGTGCCATGATCAGCACCTTGATGGGGTAATCTTCTCATTCGTCCATGGGTTGTAATCGATCGTGAGATGTAATCGCACTTTGTTGGATTATCTTTCTATCATCTTGTGTTGAATATACTTTAATGCTTAAGGCTTGCAACCATGCCGTAAAGGGAGTATAGGCCTCAATGCTTCCTTGGATCCATTCAATACGCCTTGACCATCAAAGGTCTAGTCATGATTACCTTCGCGTAGTGACGATACGAGAGGAGGGAAAGGGCGAAACCGTGGTCACAACCCCGATAGATTAGATTGGTTTTTCATGTCTTTAAGCGATTGCATGCTCTAGTATTGTAGACCCGTGGGCGAGTGTCTTCTCTCTTGATCGTTTATCATTCTCTCTAGTGTAGTTAAGTGTTTTCTAGTATAATAGTAGTTAGGGTTTTAGTAGCTAGTGTGTCGTTGTTGATCGAACGCTTGTAATCCCCTTGCTCCGCGGATTGATAAGAACCTTGGGAATCCCGTGGTGAAAAAGGTGTGGGGTCCGTACGCTTGCGGATCGTAGAGGGATACGTCTTTTATCCGTCAACAATCACGAAGCCTTTTCACGATTTTTTCTTTCACATGGTGGAATCTCGGCTATCACGAAGCCTTTTCATGAATTTTTCTTTCACATTATGGAATCTCGGCTATCACGAAGCCTTTTCACAAGGTGGAATTCATAAAATGCACGATTTGGGGGAAGACTCTTTTCATATATATCACAAAGAGTATTTACATAGGACCCACCTCATTAAAAACCTTGCCTCTTGATTTATAGCCCCCTTTGCAAGGAAAAGAGTACGGTCCTCCTTATTCTAAAGTAATTGCGA